>OX335675.1:22400000-23038913 GCA_946894065.1 Acleris literana
GCGCTTCTTCTCCGTAATGAGGGTCTTGTCCGAAGCGCTAGTAGGTTCACTCCATATTACCAACGTGTAAAAGACCCCTCATGTGGCCAATTTATTGAACAAATATTTTGAATTTGAATTTGACTAGAATCAAGTTTGACGTTTCTAAACTAAATTTTGACATGAGACAACAGCTTTAAATTGGTCCCAGTGTCTTAAAAAAATAATATGAAAATCTGTCGCTGGAAATAGATTAAATGGGTCGGCTGACTATGGCCGGGGTCAGAAAAATTGCCCTCGAATGTCCGACAAAAAGATTTTAATAAAGACTATATAACTAATTGGTTATTGGCAGAGATAAACAGCAATAACCTAGTTTTTGTTCGTTTTGATCTCGATTGTTATTATTTTATCATAAGCAAAAAATAAAGATGAGACATAAATCTGAAATACACTGTTTTTTACAGTGGCATAATGATTAATATTTAAAACAAATTGTATTACTTGTAAATAATAATAAGTTATTATCATCATCTTGCCCTTATAACAATTATTAGGGTTTTTTTTTAATGGTCTCCTTATTCACTCCCTTGTTCCTCATAATACCTTATCACATAAATAATAAGTGATTTTAAGTATTTTTTCAATCATTAGCCGTACTTCTTTCCGCTTTTATTGTCTGTCTTGGCCACACCCCACGCTGTCCAAGCTCTGAAGGCTCTCGGTCTTTTTCAACAGTCCTTTGACGCTTTTTGCGTCCTAACCCCGTTACAATCGCCCCACAAAACATTCTATATTACTTTACTACTATATTGTCTAGAAACTAAATTTGTTTAGATAGCTCCGTTACAACCGTAAAACATCCTATGTGCCTTCAACACTGTGCCATAAGTAGACATTTTGGATAAGCTTAAGCTGAGCTTAATAGTCAATACGTTGTAAGCGCCTTTACTGCTAAGGTACTTGTGACATAAATGAGCTGTGTGGCTGCACTGGTTACACAGACTGTGTGCTAAGTCTTTATACGCTAAGTGAGATGGATGACGTTCAGCTATGTTTAGACGGGCATGCGGTTGGGCTAATTTTAGTTAGTTACTGCTAGTTAGGGTAGTTTAGCTAATTTATGTTTAAGTTGCTGGTTAAGCACTTAATTTACTGTGTAATAGTTGGCAGCTTCTAAGTGCTTTTCAGTCTTACTTAGTGGTTCGAGTTTGTTGTTTATGTAATAGGTAAGGTATAAAAAACATCTAAATATTTTCGATTGGATGATCTTAAAAATCGACCTAGTCCCAAACTAAATTCTTAAGTTGTACTAATTTGTTGGCTAGTACTAGACATTGAGATACATAAAGTACTTATTACAAGTCGTAGTTTAATGTAAATAATTAAATTTAAAACATCTAAAACAAAACCATGTTAGCTTTTAATAAGTTAATACTAAATTACTTACTTTTGTGTCTTAATAATAAACTATAAGGCCGCATTTCACTGGAATAAGGTCTTATACAGATCTAGTGAATAATCCTTTTACATCGTGAAAACTCGGAACTCACGTCTACTTCCGAATGATGCCGACGTATCTATGAATTATTGAATTAAAGTGACATGTTTGTATGAAATAAATAGAGTACTTTAGTTATCAGTGCCAAATGTCAAACCACAAGTTTGAAATATATCACACCGAGATGTTAAAACCACCACGATCAAATTATATTGAAATTAGGTGTAGGTAAACAAGAAGAAATATAAATAAATGTTGAAAATAATTTCACAGGCTTATCGATCTAAACGTTTCCCAGGAATGCTTTCGGCATGACTATTAAAAATAACTGAAAACAAACTTTATCTTCATTAACAAAAAAATACTCTGGTATTACCACTCTATATCGATTACCACTCTCGCGATGCGACGTTCCCGCACGTTGCCTTGATGGGTACTGAGTCAGACTGAAGTAGCATGACAAATACGAACATTTCCGAGAAAATACGATGTGAAAGGATATTTCACTACATCTGTACCTAGATTAAACACCGAATTTGTATAGACTAATCCCAGAGTAAGTCTTATTTCAGTTTGGTGAAATGCGGCCTAAATAAATTACCAAGTAAAACCAGGTTAAAATAAATTTCCTCACAAAAGAAGGCACAATATTGTTACAATATTTTAGCAGTCCCTAGACACACAAGTTAAGGCCAACAAAAAGATCCGTCATGTTTCCAGCCCCTTTTATTCCCTTAAGGAGGCTGTTATCAGTGACCTAGCTATCTTTAATCCTAACGAACTTAATACTAACACAGACTTACGACTTCAATGCTCCCGGGAGTCGTCAGGGCGCCCCTTTCGTGGCAGACTCAGGGACAGTGTAAAATGGATGAGATATCGAAATATGAAGGTGAGGTTCACTTTAGCAATTACATAATGTTTTGTCTTGAACAAAACTCAAATTAAGTGATGTTATTTGCAGATCGCATGAAAAAGTCGCAGTTAAAGCACTACTTTAAATACTTTTTTAGCTTGACTATGTACTAAAAGCTATTTCATAACCCCCTACGCCAAAAGGGGGTGTTATAAGTTTAAAGTGCACGTTGGTGTGTCTGCGTTTAGGGTTCCGAACCAAAATGGTAAAAAAGGAAGACTTCGGTATCTGTCTGTCTGTATGTATATCACAGTAGTTTTTCTCAGGAAGCTATCAACTTGAAATTTGGCATATTTGCATCCTGTTTTAAGTATTAAAAAAAAATGAATTTATTTTTCTAATTATAGCAAACGGGGTATCATTTATCATTATTTATTTATTTAACTTTATTGCACAATACAAAAGTAAGTACAAATGGCGGACTTAATGACTTAAGGCATTCTCTACCAGTCAACCACTAGGCCAAACGGAGAACAGTTGAGGTGGGTGCGAGGGTTTAGAGGTGTCATATGAAAGGACTCAGTCTGCAAATTTCAAAAGTATTGTTTTTTGTGCGTGATGTACTTTTTAATTTATAGCCAAAAGTTTACAAAAAATGACCGTTTGGGGGGCGGGGCTTATCTCCGAAGTTTATGGACCAAAAAATCTGAAAAATTCCTGACTTAAAGATAAGACATATTTTAGGCGAAATATAAAATGAAGTTGTCAAACAAACAGTTTTAGAAAAATTATCAAAAAACTTTAATTTAATTCTCAAAAAAATAAATTTAGGCTACTCAAAATGGATCTTATTGCATGGATAATAAAGTTCATAAGTATTTTCTTTTGCGTTTTCCAACGTAAATAAACACTTAAATACATAGAAGTCATCCAAGATTCAGAAACAAATACTCGCGCTCAACACACAAATATTTGCCCATACCGGGAATCGAACCCGGGACCGCTAGCTTCGTAGGCAGGGTCACAACCAACTAGGCTATCGCGTCGTCTAATATATTCTGATTTAAGATTTTTTCTTGCTTACATTATCATAGTTCACTTTTCTCGATCGTACATTTACTCGTAAAGAACAACTTTACACCCTTAACTCCTAACCAAATAGTGCCTTCGCAGCTTCCCACCAGTTGGGTTGTGAACTGCCTCCTTAAATTGCCCCTTTTGGTTTGCTTAGCGAAGAGGTTTAAGGGACAGTGAAGTTACAAGTTTTGGGGCCTGTTTTTGTTGGGAACACGTCTCAAGCTGGCTGGAGACAAACGCTTTTAGTTTGTCGAGGGGCGTGGTGCAAGTCAAACGTTTGATGTTGTTTTTGGGTTACAATATAATTTTTGAGTGTTAGGCTGCGTTTCCACCAGAGCTGTGCGAAGCAGCTAAGCGGTGTTGCGAGGAAAAATACATCATCTTCACCATCAACATCAGCCCACATTAGTCCACTCCTGGACATAGGCCTCTTCCATAGCACTCCACTGAGCTCGGACATCAGCTCTTCTTCTCCAGTTACCACCAGCTACCTTGCGAATATCATCGCTCCACCTAGTCTGAGGGTACCCTACTCCACGTTTGCCAATTCGTGGTCTCCACTCTAGACCTCGTCTTCCCCAACGGACATCAGTTCTACAGCAAATATGACCAGCCCATTGCCATTTCAGCTTGCTAATTCGCAGAGTTACTTCCTATGCGCTAGATCTTTATTTCAATGGCCGTATTATGTACTATTTTTAGTACAACGGAGCCCAGGAGGTTGTAGTAGCGGTGGTGGCACCTTGTGCAGGGTCCTGCCCGAATGCTACCACCATCATCATCATCATCTTCATCATCAGCCGCAAAACGTCCACTGCTGGACAATACCACCATCACTTCCACGTATTATTTTTATGCCACCGTATTCGCAATGCTCTATTCTGGTGTCGGGATATGTTACCTAATTCCAACACAGAGGCATTCCATCTTAGTCCTCAAGACTAGCCACGCATTAACAGTCCTACAAGCAATAGAAACAATGAATTGAAGCCTTAAGATTCAAAATGTCTATTGGCAAATATTTAGATCCCACTTATCATCAGAGACCTATGTGCTCATATGGGTTTATCCTTGTTTTGTTGACACATATTTCATAGAACGTATCACTTCGCAGAATTTTAGTTTTTAGGAAGCTATCTGCTGCTTAACCCGTGTTGATTTCAGGTCATCTTGAGATGGTTAGAAGTGTAACTTAACCTACATGAATCAACCTGAAATTAACACGGGTTCAGCAGAAAATAGTTTTCTACGAAACGAAAATTCTGCGATGTGATACGTTCTATGAAATGAGTGTCGGTGAAACAAGGGGACACCGCTCATATGCCTTGTTCATGCCATAAGAAAAAACTATTCCTTCTCCAAACTATTTTCAAAAACTGCCTCGTTTTTTTTTAATGTCATCCGCTTGGCGTTTGCTTCCTCCCGCAGTCTCCGTGTAAGTTAGAGTCAACGAGCCGGTATATTTATCCGGAAACTACCTGCCGGAACCCGCGGGGTGCAGAGACAAGTTTGTTTAGTTCGTTTAGGAATTTACACGTTTGCCAGCGTCTTATCAATTTGAAAAAGGAAAACATGGATGAAACGGGAGATGGGCACAAAACTCAATACTTACTCTGTTGATGATTCCCGCGTACTAAATTCAGCTTTGAAGTTGAGAAAACCCTGGTTTGTTTGAGAAATATAGTCATTTTACAATAACTCAAGTTGTTGTATTAACAACAATATAATATCTTTAGATACTTTTATATAATTACCAAAAATAGTATTTTTTATGTAAGTTACCTACATGATAAAAAAAAAACCGTAGTTATTTACAAAGTATTTTAAAGTGTAAGACACAATGAAAAGCATTTGTAATGAAAATCCGCAGATCATTTTTTTTCATAGCTTTGCTAACTCAAACAAGCACACAGACTACTAGATGGCAAGTGGAAGCTAAGACCCTTGGGCGTTATCAACCCTGAGACCACACTTGGACATAACAATACGAACACTACTGCCTGGTGGTAGATTAATAAATAAGATGATGAAAATCCGGACAAACCCTGCACAATGTTATACCACCAACCAAAATGACGCATTGCTTTGAACGAACTTTTTATCAGAGGAGTTTCCTCAATTCCTCACGGATCCCCTCATCAGATTCAAATTTGGTGACAAGGGACCACCACGGAAGTGTAAGTAGGTAATCTATCAAACCTAATATATTTTTTTTTGTCTGTCCGCAATTTAATAAGTGAACATACATGAAAAAAATACAATCGGTGGAACATAGAACCTCCTCCTTTTTTGAATTCGGTTAACCAAGTCCCCTTTAAAACCTTTACATCGCATAATTATGATGTAGCAAAAAGTCTAAAGAAAGCTAAGAAGAAACTACAATTCTCAACAAAAGATACAAATAGCTTTTTAAACTCAAGAAGTCGGAAAGGAGGTAGCGTAGCCGTGACATTTTTCTAACTGAGGATAGAAACAAGTATTTTTTAATTCACAGTAATGAGAGCGTTACATCTGCCACAGATAAAGATAAACAGTGCTTTTCTTTTAAATTATCTTTTGAACTTTAACATAAGATTTTTTGATGAGAAATTAAGTGTAATGGGTAATTTAGTTTATTTCTCGGGATTGTTTTCTAATTACCGTAATTCAAAATATAGATTTCTGCTGAATGCTATTAGGTAATTAATTTAAAATAAAAAACTTACGCTGAGAAAAATATGTAACTATGACTTTTAGTATAGTGAAACAACCAACAATTTGAATAGAATCCTTGTTCGTTGCTGCATTCAGGTTCGTATCCAATTAAAACCTGAGTGTATTGTGGAACGAGCCGAACGACTCGCTGACTGGTCGAGTGGACCAACAAAGAACAGTTGCTGATTTTAGTTTCTGTGTAGTCGAAAGAGGACATTTTGGCACGAAGTAATTTTTTTTTTAATTATCTGTTTGTTGTTAATAAACTTAATGACCTATTTAGTATTTACGCATTGTACGAACTTTTTATTGCGACTTTTTATTTACAACGATTTTTTTAGGTTTTTGTTGACTTGTTACCAACAATCTTTACTTGTATGAAATCCATGTATGTTGTATATTAATTATGGGTCCATATTGGCTCATATAATTATTTTTACAAAAACGTGTTGTAAGTCCTAATCATCGCAACTCCTAACCTTTTTTTTTTCAGCAACTGTTACTTTTTCAGGATTTTTATACACATTGAATATTTCAGAACTTCTGAAAAGTTTAAGGTTCCAGCGGTATAAAAATAACATTTTCGGAGAAAGTTCCAATAATCGGAAATGCAATTTTATATGAACTTTGGCGCTCCTATTTATTATGTATCCAGAAGTTTCACAAATGATATTAAGAACCATTTTGTACCTTAATATTCAGAGAAATATCACGCGTTTAAAAATATTAAGTAAGTTTTAATGATTCTAGGTTGTGTCATTAGATATTTTAATAAAATTAACTTTGAATTTGCTTCAGATAAATTTAAATTTAAAATTTTTGTTACCTCTTCCAATTATTTGCAGAATTTTCACTTCCTCTTAATTCTTTCATTAAAAAACAGAAGCAGCAAAACAGAGCACGCTGTGAAATATTATCTGTGGTCATGCCGGCTATTCAGGTCAGCCCACATCAGTTCAGTGTAATGTAAACATCAACTGGAGAGGCTTTGAAAAACTTTCCTCATCCACAACCAACCAACGCAAGTAACACTGACAACTCGAAGAGAAATAAACCATAGCTGTTAAACCTTAAGCTAGATTTTGATTTGTTTGTTGATGGCGTGTAGTTTGTTCTAGAGTGAGTTATGAGGTGTGAGTTAGTGCTTATTGCACCTTTGAGGGTAAAGTTGGAACAGAGAAAGCTGACAAATAGTGCGCTTGTGGTAACAGAAGTTATTGCATATGTTTGTATGTTTGTATGACACAGACGAATGTATAGACGATGTAATAGAGTTATGGAAGATTATGTCTTACTCCTAAGTCTACGTCTGGTTTTAAAGAGATAATTGTTGTGGCTGCTCAGGTATCTAGTCTACTTACCATATCGCTTTTGACTCTTATTGTTTTTAAATAAGAGCTATCGTAACGTTGACAATACGATGACATGTCAAAGGAAATTGAGTTGATAAATATCAAACTCCGATTTGTCCTTGAAATTTGGTAAACGAATTTAAAACTTAATTCAAACAAATTAAGTTTTAAATTCGTATACCAAACTTTAAGGACATATTGGAGTTTGATATTTATCAACTCAATTCTGTTTTTACGGAGTAAATAGAGGCCGAAATTGTTTAATTAAAGAGCGACTTCTATAAAACAGATACTAAAACTATAAAACGGGACTTAATCGTGTAATAAAATGAACATTTACCTCGACGTTTCTATAAAACATCTGTAGAGGTAGTTTGTGCAATTTCATTTCAGAACGGAGAAAATTGAATTTGTTTGAGATACCAACTTTTGGCTTAGTTGAGTTTAAGCCGAGCGAAGTTAGTGGATCCCAATAGCATAACACTGACCTTCGTAAACACACTTATTTATTTAAAAGAAAATGGATGTCCTTTGGTTGATAATGATGATACTTGGGCACTTTCAATTTGGAGGGGATATTTTGGGTAGGTACCCTAGGGGTGCCCAAAAAACCACTAATGAAGGATTTTTCGAAATCAACCGAAATGCTAAGAAGTAATGGGAGAATCAGGTGTGTTTTAATTCACTTCCTATAAAATATTATAAAAACTCATCAAAATCGCTTGCGTTTTTAAGGAGTATGGGAATTCATACATAAATTATTTTTCTCTGTCAATAGTAAAAAGTTGTGAGCCCCGATAACTCTAAACGCTACTTCAACCCCTTTTGTTTTTGATTTCATTATGAAAAAAAAATAAGCAGTAAAACCCTATGGAACTACAAATATTTTTTTTGCAATTTGCTATTATAGCATTTATTCGTATGACCTTATTCATTTTTTCATGCTTTAGTTTTGCTCTCGTAAGGTTATGAACTGTGTCGCAATACCTTAACTTTAACACTTAACCCTCCAACAACAGTGTCACTTTTCTGAACCCAAGTAAACTATGTTAGTGAACTTGCCCGAGTGATTATCCGCCATTTTGCAATATAAGTTTAGCGTCGTCGTTTCCGCCTCCGGACTAACGAGACAATCGCGCTTTACTAGCACTTAGCGAACTAAAACTTAGCTTTGAGAGCTTTTGGTATTTATCTTGAGTTAAGACAATTGAATTAAGCCTTTCAGTTTTGTTATTCGAGTTTTATTTAGTTATGGTTTAATGTTTGCCTTTTTAGTTTAAGTAGGTATTATTAAAAGAGGAGTAACTCGAAGCGGAAACGTTATCGGCTTTTCCTACAGCATTTTGTATTTTATTTATTGATGTTCATCATTATTTTTGTGGAATAAAATTCATATCCCTGGATCCGATTAGTCTAGTTAGTAGGGACCTTGCCTACGCAGCTAGCGTGTCAGGTTTTATTCTCAGTGAGGGCAAATATTATTTTTATAAAGTTCATTTATATCCAACTAAGTACAGAATTCAACATTAATACAATAAAAAATTAAAACTAAACGTATTTAAATTAAAATTAAACTAAGCTACTCAAATATTAAAGTTATAAGTAATAATCACCACTATAAAAAGAACAACCCTCTAGCAGGTCCGCTCGCGGCATGGTCCCCATGACACTGGCTGCATTACCTCTCTGGATAGGTAAGCACCAGCTCTAGGATCTCCGGAGGAGTCTATGGGCAAATATTTGTGTGCTGAGCGCGAATATTGATTTGTTTCTCTTGGATATTTTCTTTGTATACAATGTTCCATTTATTTTGTAATTATCACATTTGTGCTAGATTGTCCTCAGATAAGTTTTTTATACTTGTAATATCAGCTTGACTGTTTCTGCGTTTAATATTATTTATAATTCATATTTGGTATAATTTTCCTTTTTGACTGTGTGTATTGTCTTGCAGTTTGTACTTAACAAATAAATGTATGAGTTTGAAGCACCCAGTCCACAGTAATAAATCCATCCTTGATTCAACGATGGGTACTGTAAGTAGTTATAAAGACGTCATCAGACAGGACACGTCGTCTACTGCGGCTGTCAGAGGCTGCGGGTGACAGGCCGCCGCCGGTGAGCGGAAGATACCTGGGACAGGCTTTGTAGCTTGCTATCGATTCATTTCAGGACAATGTAAAGGGAACATTTTATCATGTCAATATTATATAAAGCTGCATATTTAACTTCACATTGCAAATTAACCAAGTTTTAAAATTATTATTTAAAAAAATCAGGCGCATTAAATACAAGTGTTTTTACCACTAAAATGTTACTTATATAGTTTTACACAACGCATAATATATAAAAATGGTAAATGACAAATTAATAAAATTACTAACTCACTGTTTTTATGAACCAACCGGCTATTTTGTATGTGGTGTACAATAAAGAATTTGTACTGTATTACATTACATTGTATTGTAATGTTCCTTAAAAATAATTATAGGTCATGTAGCTTGCATGTAGTATATTTCAGCTCAATATTACATTTTAAAACTTGATTTATCGTTTAAAGCTAACAACGAGAAACATATACTCGTAATTGAACATCGGTAGTTTAAGCCTTGTCACGCCTGCTGGCGGTATCCTTAGCCAAAGTTCATTATAATGTTATTGTTTCGTGTAAGTATTGTCATTTTACGTTAATATTCATATATTTCAAGTTTTTTGAATCACAGAAATATTAATAAATAGTTACATACATACATACATAATCTCACGCCTTCGTTCCCAGAATGGGGTAGGCAGAGCTACAGAATTACAAACATCTCTAAAAAATTGTTGATAATTCTATAACCACAATTTGCACAATTAGGCTAAGATGTTTACCAGCGTATTAGTGACAGGTTGCAAGCCCATCGCCTATCAGTACTACAAGCCTTTATTCCCTTGGTCGTCTCTTACAACATCCACGGGAAGACATGGAGTGGCACTATTCTAACTCGGCAACCACACGAGGATAATAAATAGTTGAACAATAAAAAAGGGTTATCCTTGAATTTTTTTGGTTGTTAAATCATTTGTAATGTATTTTCAACTTATTATGTTATGATTCATGTAAAATCTACGTTTCTTAACGTTGTATTATGCAGGCGATTATCGTTTATGTTATATTGCATAAACTATCGATGATTAATAATGTCAAAGGCAAGTTAATATTATAAAAAAACAAAAAACCGCCTTCAAAAACGCAAAAAATAACTTCTTTAAAATTGTAGGCACCTAATAGGTTAGTCCAACTGATGTCGGCTTTTTGTTGAAAATGTTGTGGTCGCCGACTTCAGTTGGACTAACCTATTAGGTGCCTACAATTTTAAAGAAGTTATTTTTTGCGTTTTTGAAGGCGGTTTTTTGTTTTTTAAAACATTTATTTTATTTTATACTTTTTAGTAATCATAATACGCTGTTACGTAGTCCCACTTCTTAGTTGAAATGAAACTTTAACTTATATCAAGCGCGTCGCAAGCAACGCCGCGGGAAAGTCATAGTCATATTTCAACAAGTAAATATTATTCGTTGTCCCTAGTCGCTCAACTATCTTAATCGAGATATCTTATCGCCACCCTTGAAATCGGTACCATTGAGGAGTTCCGGTGGCCATCTGTGGTCTTCATCATCAGTTCCACTTCACCAAATGATACTTTCTGAATGCAAATGCTGGACTTGTTACTAAAAATACTAAAATCGCTATAATATGTTTGCCTACAATATTTGAGGAGTTCCCTCAATTTCTCACTGATCCCTTCATCAGATACAGATTTGGTAACTATGAGACCACCTCGGAAGTATACTCTATCCAACCAAAAAAAAATTTTTAAAATCGGTCTACAATTGACGGAGTAATCGGTGAACAAACATAAAAAAAAAAAATTACATACAGTGGAACGTATAACCTCCTCCTTTTTTGAAGTCGGTTAAAAAGCATCCTAACTTTGACGACGAATTTTCCTCCCTCTGGGAACGTTGTTATTATTGAGTCCACCCACCCGCCGATGAGCCCGACCGACTGCGCCAGTCACATAATTAAAATGCATGAAACAGTTTGAATTGTGCAAAATTAACTTACTTACCGGTTGAAATTGAATTATTTTTTAAATAATTGATGTCTTGTGAACTTTAAACAGAGTATAAAACGAAGAAATAACTTTAAGTTAGTCTTCTTTCGAATGGGCTACATTTTCAGTGATTGGGTTTTTATAACATCGTGTTTCAAAGCTTGGGTTTGCAGCTAACTATCAAACAAAAAATTATATTTCCAAATTAGAAACTTATGTAACTAGGTACTGGGCATAATTTTGCAAATAAAAAGTTTTTCTGCAAATTCTTTTACTATTCCTTTAATAGCTTTATTACTCCTTTAATGCGACACCACGCTAGCAATGTACAAGTTGCAGAACATTCTCAGAAGTTAAGAAATCTTCTCAAGAAATTACTGAGAATATTATCGGAAATATTTAGGATGTTCTGATTAATTCCAAATTTTAATAAAATTCTTAGAAATTTCCGAGGATTTCTCATAAGAAACTTTCACAATTTGAGAAGTTAATTTTCGGTACCTACAATGCTACTCCAAGCTGCGTACGCACTGTCACTTTTTAACTTGAGGAAGGTTGATATTGAAATTTTATTTAAACATTATTTTTTATTTCAAAACATACAAATCAAAGCAAACCCCATTTATTATTCCCGTGGTGAACGACCAGGCGATAAATAAGACAATTTAACTCCGAAGTGGCACTCGGCTAAGCAAAGTAAGCAGTTTATGTTAATTTATCGGCCCCGGTCGGATTGAAAAAGTTTCCGGGAGTTTAATGAGCACTAGAGATTAATGTGGCGGGTACTGCACCCTTTGGACTAATTGATATGGGCAGTTATAGGGTTAATTAGAGAAACGTTTCTTGAGTTAATACTAGGGAGGGAGCAGGTAATTTCTAACTTGGGTTTCCATTTGTTTGTGTTTAAAAGTTATAACTGGGCAAGTTTGTGTTTTAGTATCTTCAGTCTTTCTTATAATTGCACTGCATTAATTGAACTTTACTTTCGTATTGAACAAGATGCTCGAAGTTGCTGGTGCGTCTTAGTTAGTTTGCAGTAGTAAATTGGTCTGCTGGAAAAAGGTTTCATGTGGTATTACAGCAATGATCTCTAGAATAGTTATTAGTCTATCTGCCTACTAATCTAGTTTAAAATACTCGCCTTATGTAACCCAAGCATAAGTTATTATATTTTTTATTGGTACAATAAAATGCGTCTATGATACTTTCCTTTACCACATGGCGACTTCAGTTCATTAGCTCTTTGATTGTTTCTGGCGCCTACTAGGTATAGGAATTTGGAATGAACTTCTTGCTGAGAATTTCCCAATGCTCTACAATATGGGGCTTTTTAAAAAAGGTATCATTCAATTTCTTTGAGACCGGCAACGCATTGGTGACGCCTCCGGCGTTGCAAATGTCCATAGGCGGCGGTGACCACTTTCCATCAGGTCGGCCGTAAGACTGTTTGCCCACCGACGGCAATAAAAAAAAACAGAGGACAATCTCACACCAATTGACCTAGTCCAAAACTAAGCTCTCGGCTTGTACCTACTATGGGTACCTACTCTCTTCTTTGGCGTAACACTCTTGCCAGAGTGGCCGTGGTCGCCACGTTGATTTTATGGCCTGCTTCATAATGCGACGCCATTCTTCGTTAACTGACGGCCTCCTGGTACACGGGATCTAGACAACGAATAACATACTTATATAGAGAAATACATACAGTACATAGAAAACATCCAAGACTCAGGACCAAATACTCGCGCTCATCACCCAAATATCTGCCCTTACCGGGATTTGAACCCATGACCGCTAACTTCGTAGGCAGGGTCACTACCAATTAGGCTGACTGCGTCATCAAATCAATTTCAATCATTATAAGTTTGTGTGGCAATAGATCCAAAGTGCATTCTGTAGGCGTAATGTATTTGTTTAACAATTTACATAGCTGATACAGCCTCGGGGTACTACAATTTCGGGGTAAATTAATATAATTCCAATATTAAGTTTGTGTGGCAATAGATCCAAAGTGCATTCTGTAGGCGTAATGTATTTGTTTAACAATTTACATAGCTGATACAGCCTCGGGGTACTACAATTTCGGGGTAAATTAATATAATTCCAATATCAATTCATCCCAAATTGACCTACTAGCTGTTCCTGCGACTTTGTCCGCATAGAAGTCGTTTATTCTTATTGCAAACTGACAAATTTTCCTAAACAGTTTAAAGTGTTTTTTTTTTAAGTGTACTGATTAAAATCATGCCTGTAAAGGTTTGCCTCAAAAGTACACTTTTTTTACTGAGAAAATAAACATTTTGGACTAGTTTTCGGAATGACGTCATTTTGTTTGTAACCGAGTTACGTAGCACGTGTGACGTAGAAATTACCATGTGGCGTTTAAGCTCTTTAGCCATTAGCAGAAATTTGTTTATTTAAGTTCTCAGTAAAAAAAACACTTTTTTTTTAAATCCAGTTACAAACTTCTCTCAGCATGCAGCATGTTTTTTTAAGAACCCCCGTCAAAAAAAGTTCCCGTTATCAATTCCAAATCGCTAGCTTTGATTAACCACCACCAACCAACAACCAACCCAATCCAACCATCCAACCAATAACCAACTTAACTTTGGCTACCAACTATCATCCTTTGTTACGTAGGATCTGAATCCTTGACTATAGTTACGTCGGCGTCTGAGCTCAGTTCGATATAATAGCTCTTTGATCATCCAGGTACAGCTGTTTAGTTTGCGTGCTATTGGACATGTGAGGCCGTAATGGATATGTGTGCGGTTGACACACAATTACTCGAGTCTGCGCACAATGCGCACGTAATGGCTTTGTTTAACAATCTGCATCATTGATAGCCCGGGGCATTCGATCGTGATCAAATAGAGTTAACCAGTGTCTCAGCCAATTTAAGCCATGGATTCACTAGGGGACAAACGTCCCACGACACGTGCCGGTGACATCGCGGGACACTTGTCGCCGTGATGTGGCGCACCTGACAAGTGTCGCGCGATTTCACCAGATACGTCAGGCGAAGTATCGCGAAATCGTTTTACTTCTCCTGACGTCGCTGCCGATACCTGTTGCGTAATGTCGCCAGATATGTTGTGCGAAGTCGGGTAATGTTGCGCCTCTTCACCCAGTGTCGCTGGCGACACGTGTTGCGGGACATTTGTCCCCTAGTGCATCTCTGGCTTTATAACAAAAGGTTTGATATTCAATATTGTATATTATTAACCTGTTCTTAGGGTTCGGTAACAAAATGGTAAACAAGGAACCCTTGAGGTGAAACTTCGGTATCTGTCTCTCTGTCTGTATGTCACAGCAGTTTTTCTCAGAAACTAAATAAACCCAAATCCAGACGGAAGGATGGACAGACGAAAAGACGGTCAATAAAGTCATCTTGTATTTTAGTATTTGGTACGGAACCTAAAAATATCGATTATTTGGTTTCGTGTCAACCTAACGCAACTTAAGTACTTATAGTCGGGTCGCTCTAAAAGGCCCGTTTTGACAGATGTGAACTTAGTACAAAACACGTGTTTGAGGAATATTAAAGTTTAGACAAAACACTTGATTGAAGCTCAGTTAATGACCAATATTCCATTCTTTAAGTAAAGTAAAATTTCTAATAAAACTAACAATTAAAGTCCTAAAGCATTGTTACCTTACGTTTCATACCGAACTGTCATACCTGTCACTTGATTTTATCAATCTAATTAAAAAATAGTGGTAGGATAACCACATTAAGCAAAAAAAATGAAAAAAAAAAACTAAGAAAAAAAATCTTAATTAAATTAGCAGCATCAGACTTAGGGTAGGGGTTTAGTTTAGGAATGATGTGTGTAAAACATTAGTTTAAAGTCACCGGGTATTTTGTACTGCATTGACAGCTGTCAAATCGGGGCTCTGAAAACGACTGTAGTAAAAAAATGCGGACATTTAATAAAAATATCAAAAAACACCATTGTTGGCCATTTACCATTTTTTATAATTTGAAACACCAGTTGCTGCAAGTATTTTTAAAAATCGAATGCTATTAAGTGCTGCCTAAGCGCACCCTAGCAGTGTACCCATGTCGATCGACCAGTGGTCGGCTTTTTTTTATCGCGTATCGTCTGTGCAGTTTATATAGGGTAATACGAGTGGCTGTATTGCACCGGAAATGCATGTAGGTTAGGTATAATTCGAGTCCACAGCCGACTAAGCCCGGCTTATTTTCCGCCTGTGTGCGATTGAAGGCGTAATGCATCCAATAGATGTGCAATTGAGCACAGAACGGGAAATGCGAAGGAAATGGAAAAGTGCTGTACGTGCCTTTTGTTATAAACTAGGAAGAGAGGGATTTAGGTACTGAGCGCCAAACAATTTATAGACATTGCTGGCCCTGTTATGTGTTTTTGGAAATACTTACTAAATTGTGCTAAAGTCTTTGAAGACGATAAGTAACAAAAAAAAAAAACATGTGAAATTTCTGGGACACCAAACTAAGCTCTAGGCTTGTGGTATAGATAATAGGCAACCATAAACATGAGGAGAAATAGTTACAAAATACACAGAAAGCATCCAAGACTGAGGAACAAAATACTCTCTCTCATTACACGAACATATTTGCTCATACCGGTACCCGCTGCTAGAGTTTTGGCAGTATTCGTGTCAGTTTTACGAACAATTTTCTTGTAACGTGCGACTGGTCTGAATGTTATCCATTACCTATTCGCAAATCCAGCCAGCCAAAGTAATTGACTTCAGGGTGGTTACCATAACATACCAAAGCATTCAGTTCAGGTTGAGAGATAGGGACAGAGCTATAACAGTTATGCAGCTCTGTCTCTTTCTCTTAGTCTAAACTGAACTGCTTTCGTATGTTTTGGTAACCCTGTTTGATTTATCTTGAAGTTCCCCGCTTAGGCAGGTTAGCGCTTCAGCGTCTTTCCACGCCCGTCACCATCCGCTTATCGCTGGCTCCAGTCCAAATCGCCTGGCACAACAGCCACTTCCTCCCCTATCGCTTAACGCGTCTCTTTCATCCTAGGCTAGGAAGAAAGTGACATACTAAGCGATGCATTCAAGGCATAAGCATGTTGCGCCAGCCCCTTGGTTCGCTTTAAACGCTTATCAGCGCTGAATTTATAGCCGCTGTCAACCTTAAACTGAGCTTGAAGCATGCTAAGTTCCAAGCCCGAGCTTTGCCAAGAAACGGCTTTGCATATGGTATTTCTATATCAACATTAACCCTAAACTACCTACGTCCGATTTCATTAATTTCATGATTTATTTCAGAAGTGTTTCACTGGTATCTTACATAATTAGAATAATAACAAATCAGCGAAGTTTTTAAACCTATTTGGACGTCTTTTTTAAATATTTTTTTAAGTCATCTCATAAAGTTTGTTTCTCCATACTAGGTGTTCCTCCCAATTTGGATAAAACATCAGTCACTTTCTGACACGTATCTTAGTACGAAAGTGACGGAACTGATGGATGCTTTATCCACATTTTGTCACGCGATAAATGCAACCATTCCAACGCCCCGAAGAACGCTACAACGCGTATATTGCTACTTAGCAGCTGGATAAAGAATAAGATAGTGCCAACCATCCAAAGGGACTCTGCACAAGGTCTTCCTACCACAAATTACCATCGTTACCACCGTCTTACCCTCTAGTAAAGAGACACTCTATTAAGTTTTCATTATTTTCATGGATTTCAAATAGAATTAAGCATCTAAAGAGACCACAAAAAAATTATAGGTATCAAAGAATCAGTTAGTCGATCCATCATTACAGATGCTGGTTAATAACTAATTTAAACGATTCCAATAATAAAGCTAATAATTATCAAAATAAGAAAAAGTTGATATAAAAAAACCACACTAAAGTTTGTTTTCTTCTTTTAAGAAAGGTATAACTTTCCAAGCTTTGCTTACTAAACCAAAGACAAGATTGATTAAAACAGTGGATCTAGACAAATTGCTGTCGCTGCCCATGCAAACTCAAGCATTAAACCTCATTAATTCCCTCTGAACTACTTCATCAACCAAAAAATACCTCTCGACCCATAGAGATCATTACCAAAGACAGCTAGGGTCGCGCACCGTGTAATTGTCGTTCGGGGCTCATTTACCCGCGCAATCGCCGTCTCCGGCGTTCATTTCCGAGGCGCGACAACCCTGCGGAATTATGAAATATAATGGAAAATCAGGGAAACTCGTGACTAGAATGTAGAATCGGACTGATAATGGAGTTATGCGCAGAGGCAAAATTTGAAGAGTTCATTTTTTGGTTATTTAAGGAAGTTTGGATGCTTTGGATGACCCTCATTGATATCCTTAGAGAAGGTCAATGACCAGGAGTGGACGTCTTTCGGCTGAATATGGTGATGATGAAACGACGGAGGTATTTTAATAAAATTGCGTGCATGTATTTTATATTAGCGCGGCTATTTTGTTCCTGGGTTTTACATGTTTTATGTAGGTATGTATTTAAGACATGTAGGATTGTAGGTATTTCTCCATATAAGTTGTTAATCGTAATCTTAGTATCGATAGAACAAGCCTACAGCTTAGTTTGGGACGAGGTCAATTCGTGTAAGATTATCTCCTGATATTAATTATTTTATTACAGCATCGTCAGTTTGAATTTGTTTTTGTACATTGACTCTTTTGAAACCTGTGCCTTTATTGCAAGAAGAATAATTATTCAACTGATTTCGCTACATTGCTGCTGTATTTTATGCTGCATTTTATTGCGATGTTTTTCTTCACAATGATGGTTGTTTTGTAAATTCATTCACGCGTGAGAACGCCGAAATGGAAATTTGCTCATAAACGATTGAATTTAATTTTATTCGAGTATTTTTCAGTAATCATTTTATGAATTCCTTATTCAACATCTACTCGTTAATCAAATGCTAAAATTAAATTATTAACAGTTTATTTAATTTCCCATCAAGCTGTTTCCAAATAAGCATACAAAGCATTTTCATTGTGACTATTAATTACTCTCTAAACAAGGCCTTTTTGTTGAATAACTCGCTTTGTTAACTACGCAACAGCCCCAATTTATTTGTTCCGAACGTTACAAAAGGCTATATTGTTGCCTCTGTCGAAAACGCGTTTGTGTCAGCAAATTCAATATTGATTAAAAAAAGCTCTATCAGGCAGTGTTTAAGAAATGCGAGAGTTTATAAAGTGAGAAAAGGAATGCAGGAGAATTAAATAAAACTAGTGTTAGAAGATCACCCCACCAGGTTCTCCTAGCTGTCTTGTTTTGGTCACGTGTCAGGTGACGTGACTTGACGGTCGGTCGGAAGAGGGGATTACTTGACACTTTGGCAACGGGCGCTCGGATTGAAGGGCGGTAGAATCTAGTGCATTCAATATTTTCGAATAAATAACGGTTGATTATGATTTTGGTTTCTCTTTTCTATCAAAGATAAAAGTCACGAATCTTATTTATTAGACCAGAAGTAGGGATTCATTCGCGTTTCTTGATCGTTCGCCATCGTTTTCTATCTTTAAACTGTGTTTTAGTGTTCGATTATTTTTGGTAAGAGTAAGTACGTAAGTTGTACATAGTGTGCAGTGCATTATTACGATGTCAGGACGTGAATCTAGATCTAGCGGTCGTGGAACGCCTAGACCGCGTCGTCGGAGGAATTCTTCTAGTAAGTTGCGTAGTAATTTGCGGTATACCCGTAATGCTCGCTCTAGATCTCGCGACCGTTCTTATAACAACGATCGTAATAGGTCACCTAGACGACGAACTAGGTCCCCTGATCGCTATAGCTCGCATAGGCGGCGTCGTGACAGCTCATATGGGCGCCGTGATAGCCCGCGTCGGGATCCTCTAAACCAAATATTAGTTAGACTGAATGCACTAGAAGAAAGATTGCCTGCGGTTATTGTACCGACCTCGACTGCCATACCGTGTCCTAGCTACTCGCTGGGATCGGCTAGAACGATTGCTGAACCACCCGTGAACGTGGAGACGCCTGTCTTGGGTGTCCCCGCTAGCGCATCGAACGACCTTGGAGCTACGGACAGGATTGTTGGTGCACTTTCATCGTTGATTCAAGTAAGATCTAAGCATTACTATATATCAAATTTCGACCCTAGTGTGCATGACTTTGATGTGTGGTGCGCGGAAGTTGATCAAGCTCGGGAGTTGAATCACTGGGACGATCGGGAATGCCTGGGACGCATTGGTGGTTGTTTACGTGGTGATGCTAAGACGTGGTTAAACGACTGGATGACCAATGACCGATCGTGGTCTAATTTTAAGCTTGAATTTCGGTCTTTGTGTCCTCGTGAAGTTGATATGGCTACTGTGTTATATGATGTGATGAGTAGTGACTCCAGTAAATTCGCCACGTATGCTGAGTACGCCCGAAAATCCCTTTTGCGTTTAAATATCGTCAAGGGCCTTTCGGATGAATTGAAAACCGCCATTGTAGTCCGGGGTATTGCTGATCCTCAAGTGAAGGCCGTGACAACTAACGCTAAGCTACAGTCAAAAGATCTTGTCGAGTTTTTGTCCGTGTACATAAAACCTAAAAGTGTTTCGACCAGCAACCCTATTCGTTCTTCCAATTCGGGTACATTTAATTCGCGTAACAAACGTGATCTGCGCACGCCATTTAAATATGATCGGTTAGCTTGCTATACGTGTGGAGGTGTAGGTCATAAGCAGATTGACTGTGCTAAGAAACGTAAAACCGATTCCAGTACGAAACAGTCTCAACCTTTGGCACAGACTACTTCTTCTAACAATGCGCGAACAGTTACGTCATCGACTAAAACCCCCAAAACTTGCACATACTGTAAAAAAAACGGACACCTCGTGGATGATTGTTTTTTAAAGAAACGCATTCAAACTAAATCGAACGATAAAAATCCCCCTAGTGATGTAAATTTTTGCTTGGATCTAATTCCAAACGAAACAACGTGATGTCAGCGATTATTCAACAGCGACCCGTTGATGTTTTAATTGATTCCGGGTCTGATATTTCGTTAATTTCCGAATCAGTCCTAAAATATTTCAGTTTGAATAAACTGCCTACCTATCGACGTATGCGCGGTATAGGTAGCCAAGACATCGAATCAACGTCATACGTAAATACGGTTATCGAGTTCGCCGAATTATCTCTCGAGGTAGATTTATACGTCGTACCGTCAGATTGTGTGAGAGGTTCGATATTGATAGGTACCGACGTTTTAAATCGTAGTGGTGTGACGTATATTCGAACGACTGATTCTCAACGTTTGATCCGAATTGAGAATGTACATCACGTGTCGTCGGTGGATGTCGATAGTGTTAGAACCCCACTTGTAGGTAAGGAGAAAGAGTGCCTTATGAATTTAATTTTTAATGAGTACTCTGATACTTTTACTACCGGCACTGCGACATCTACCGTCAATACGGGTAGTATGGAAATCAAACTTAAAAGTGACGTTCCCGTGAACTACCGTCCTTATAAATTGTCAGCTGATGAGAAAAACAGAGTTCGCGGAATAATTAACGACTTGTTGGACAAAGGCGTTATTCGTGAGTCACAATCGGACTACGCGAGTCCTATCCTTCTCGTTAAGAAAAAGAATGGGGAGGATAGGATGTGTGTAGACTTCCGAGCTTTAAACGCCGTTACTGTTAAGGAAAGATTTCCGCTACCTTTGATCGACGACCACATCGATAAGTTGGGTGGCTTTAAATACTTTACCAGTCTTGACATGGCAACCGGTTTTCACCAGTTGCCAATGAAGGACGATGATTCCATAAGTAAGACCGCATTTGTAACGCCTGAAGGGCATTACGAATATTTAAAGATGCCCTATGGGCTTGCTAATGCACCTATTGTTTACCAAAGGGTCATCACTAAAACATTAAAACACTTGATCGATACTGGGAAGGTTTTAACTTATATCGATGATGTCGTAATCATGTCCAACACTGTCACAGAAGGGCTAGAAATATTACGCGAGGTGTTAAAGACACTTAAGACCGCAGGTTTTTCAGTGAACCTAAGAAAATGTACATTCCTCGATACAGAGCTTGAATATTTAGGCAGGTTGATTGGACATGGTCAGGTACGGCCGAGCCCTAGTAAAACTGATGCTTTAGTTAAGTCCCCTAAGCCAACGAATGTGAGAGAGGTTCGCCAGTTTCTGGGTCTAGCGGGCTATTTCCGCCGCTATATTGCGAACTATGCCACCAATACAGCTTGTGTCGCTAAGTTACTTAGAAAGGGCGAACCTTTCATTTGGGGATCGGAACAAGATGCGTCACGTGATTATGTAATAAAATGTTTGACGGAAGAACCAGTTTTAGCGATTTTCGATCCTAGTTTACCCACTGAGCTTCACACTGACGCCAGTGCTATTGGTTATGGGGCTATTTTGCTACAGGAACACGAGGGCAAGCGTAAGCGCGTTGTCGGTTATTTTAGTAAAGCCACACAGGGTGCTGAGTCGCGGTATCATAGTTACGAACTCGAGACTTTGGCAATCGTACGTGCATTGCAACATTTTCGACACTACTTAATTGGTATAAAATTCAAAATAGTAACTGATTGTAATTCATTAAAGTTAACCGAAAAGAAAAAGGATTAGTTACCGCGAGTCGCCCGCTGGTGGGTCTACATGCAAGACTTTCAGTTTAATTTGGAGTATAGAAAAGGCTGCCTTATGCAGCATGCAGATTTTTTAAGCCGACAACCCGCTGACGTTTTCCAGATTCAAAACCCGCGAAACTGGGCGAAGATCGCTCAGACAGCTGATTCCGAAACTCAGGACATGATGCAAAAGTTGCGAGAGGGTCAGTTGGACTCTAGTAGATTTTTAATTAAAAATAATATGTTGTACTATAAGTTTGTACCAACTGACGAAGATCCTCGCTTCCTCTGCTATATTCCGAAAGGACACAGGCTCAGTCTGCTTCGAGTCTTTCATGATGATCACGATCACATCGGCATTGACAAAACCACGGATTTAATACTTCGCCATTTTTGGTTTCCCGGATTGAGAGTTTTCGTTAAAAAGTACATCGGCCACTGTATCGTCTGCTTGTCGCAAAAAAAAATTCCTCGAGGCCCTTGTCAACCGATTGAATCTTGGACCAAGCCTGATATTCCTTTTCATGTTGTTCACACTGATGTACTTGGTGCACTCACAGAGTCTAACGGTTTCAAGTATATTTTAATTGTAATAGACTCATTTTCAAAATACTGCCTGCTATACGCTTTATACAGACAGAACTCGGACGAGTTGAAGCGTGTATTTTCTAATGTTGTCTCGCTATTTGGCACACCATCCACTATTGTTTGTGATAGAGGCAGGATGTTTGAAAGCGCGGCTTTCCAAAATTGGGTAACCGAATTAGGATGTTCTGTACATTTCATCACCCCTGAAATGCACCGTGAAAATGGGCAAGTGGAGCGCTACTGCCGAACGGTTCTCAACATGTTGCGTATTGAGGTCAACAATAAAGGTGCTTCGTGGTCCGATGTCCTTTGGAAGGTACAACTCACACTAAACATTACCAAACAGGCAACTACACGCACTTCAGCCCTACAGCTGCTAACAGGTGTCGAAGGGACAACTCCAGTCCTGAGGTCGTTGGTGCGCGACGTGGCCTTGGATGAGTCGCAGCCAAACCGTGACGCTCTGCGGAAATTGCGGCGACAGCGGGCTTCCAAGCTGCTTGCTTCCAATCAGCAGCGGCAGGACGCCTACGTTAATGAAGGCCGTCGGCAGCCTCGAATATTTTCGGTTGGCAGTTTCGTCTTTGTGAGCAAGGGCTCGCAAAGCACCGGTAAGCTGGACTCCGGCATGCGCGGCCCCTATAAGGTCATGCGTGTGTTGCCTCATCACCGGTACGAGCTCGAGCTACTAGCGGGCTCATATGGGAAGAGAACCCAAACCGCCGCTGAACATATGGTGCAGTGGCGTGGCGAGTGGACCCCGGAGGCATGCGAGGCATTCTTCGGTATTGGTGAGTGATTTTTGCGTTACAGTGGGAAACTACTTCCATGGTAACATTATATAGTCGACAACATTAAAACTTGAACTTTGATGTTGTGGTTGTTAATGTATTTGGAGTTGTAACCTATTTGTAATGCACTGCTAGTTAGCCTCGACATTATGGCTGTTCCTTGCCCCGACATTGTGGCATTTCCCTAGCCTCGACATTATGGCTATTCCTTGCACCGACATTGTGGCATTCCCTTAGCCTCGACATTATGGCTACTCCCTGCCCCGACATTGTGGCAATTATAGCCTCGACATTATGGCTATTGTTTGCCCCGACTAATGGCAATTTCTATTTGCTTACGATCGGCATTGCCATTTGGAGCTCCAATAGCGGTTGCGGGATGACAATGCTAATGAAAGCGTCGGTGATCAGTTTACTGATTATTGTTGTCATTAATGACTGAGTTCCGGAAGTCTTTCATTATTGATAAAATTAACTTTAGTTGCTGGCAATGCTTGCTACCTATTTTGATGGGATCACTTGAGTGCACGCTTGTGGTTTCGTTGCAGTGGCTAGTGAGTTGTTGTCTGCTAAGTGCTCTTTTTTTTAAGACGCGTGTTACTTTTTGTGTTATAGATGATGACGACCATTTAAGCAGTGGAGGAAGCCATGATGGTCAAGTCCAGAGAGAACAAGAGGATCAAGCTGACGAGGTCGTTCAGCTGCCAGGAACGGCCGTGTTAGAAGATCACCCCACCAGGTTCTCCTAGCTGTCTTGTTTTGGTCACGTGTCAGGTGACGTGACTTGACGGTCGGTCGGAAGAGGGGATTACTTGACACTTTGGCAACGGGCGCTCGGATTGAAGGGCGGTAGAATCTAGTGCATTCAATATTTTCGAATAAATAACGGTTGATTATGATTTTGGTTTCTCTTTTCTATCAAAGATAAAAGTCACGAATCTTATTTATTAGACTAGAAATAAAACCGATCCGACGACTGTCTTAACCGTTAAGTTAAATTAAGTGTTGCAAATCTGGCTAAGTAATAAAATGGAACAAAGTTTTTTTTTCTATTTGATATTGCTTTCATGTCAATTTTTATTTTCTTATTTTTTTAAAGCTACTACTTATCGCAACCGCATAATTATCCGTTCAATGAGAATGGACAAACGTATAAAGAAAATGTGGTAGGTAGTGATCTTTTTATTGGTAATGGTTGGGAAATTTTCATTAATAATCCCTTTAGGTAGACATTAAAAAATTAGTAGAATTTTGATACGTAATCACAAACTTTCATCTAGTTTGTGTTTATTTAAAGGCTTATAATTATTAATTATAAATCATTAAAGACATTTAAAATGTAAATTAAAAGTACGTGGAGTCAAAATGCTCCATTTTCTTCGTTTGATTTTGTTTATATCTTTGGCCATAATCTGCAAATTCAAGGTTTGAATAAAAAACTTATTAACTCGTAAGGCCCAACGTCCTATTTTTAGGACTGAGTTCTTGCGGCTCAAGGTAATGTTTAAATTTATCAATTAGCGGCCCGGAGTCCTGAAATAAGGATATACACACCATTCTTAAAAAAAAATGTAAAACAGAATTTTACCTTTTTAAATGTTGGGACTGAACACAGCTATTTGGCTCAGCTATCAATTTTGACGTGTAGAAAACATCTGTCACTTGCCACGTGAATGTTGGAAAAAATGGCGAATTCGCTGAATTGGTTAAGTAAATCGGTTTTTCTCTGTGGAATCTTGAATTATATTAGCGCAAATTTTGTTCCAAATACTTATAAGTACTATATTACATCGATAAGTAAATCTTTCTCTCTATCACGATTTCATTTAAGTAGGAGATGCGTGCAAAGTTTTATGTCCTAAAAATAGGTTGCTAGGCTATTATTGCAATAACGGGCTGTCGTAGTTTGTTTGGGAAGAGATTTTTGATGCTATTATTATATTTTAGAATAAAGCATTTTTGTTACTATTTGTAAGACTTACATATTTTTTGTGGTTCTCATAAAAACGATTATTGAATTGTCTTTATTATCTCTATTTTAATTTATTTTATTAACCTATTTACTCAAACTGATAACCAAATATTGGTATAAAACCATTGCAAACCATTAAAAGTAATATAATTCTTTCATGATATTAAGACCCAATAACCTATAAAAGGCCAGGCTTTTTTTTTAAATTATGCATGCACATTGCTTATAGTACTTGCTCTTACAATAACTAATAGGTATGACTTTACCTGTAATACGTCATTAAACTATGTTATAGCAACTCATAGTCCTAGGCTTCATGTATATGTGCCTTTAATTAGGACACTGGGTCATTATTATAAAAGTCCTAAAAATAGTTGGACCTTACGTGGACTTATTAAAGTCAGACAGAGTCGCGTGTAAAATCTAGTCAGCAAATAAATCAAAAAGGGTGTGTAAAGAATTGCCTACGAAGCCCTTTGTTCCAGCGGCCATTATCTTTGTTTTATTCTCTAGCAACAGGTTCCCTTCAAACCCGCGTTACTCATGCATTGTTATAGAAAAAGGAATATTTCGGTCGACTATAGCTCTGCCAGCTGTCTAACTTTGGGATATAACGATAATTTATGGGTCATCAGGTGGCCTAATATGGCTGCGTGTATCGTGTGACAAAATGTGGGTAAAACATCCGTCACTTTCTAACGCGTATAGTACGAGAGTGACGGATGTTTTGTCACGCAATAATCGCAACCATTCTAGGCCCGCAGAGCCCTCTCGTAATTTGAATGTAATATTTAAATGCATTATTTATTAAATCGGCAAAACGTCGGGTGGGCAGAACAAACACATGATGGGAAGATGATCTTAAAAAGATCGCTGGCATACACTGGATAATAGTAGCTAAGGATAGGGACAAATGGAATTCATTGGAGGAGGCCTTCACACAAACAACAATTATTGTACATTTAATAATAATAATATTATTAAGAATTCAACTAAAATAAAAATAAAATAATATTAGGAAAATTATGAACTCGATAATTTAACTTAATGAGGAATAAACATAATTATGCGTGGAATATAACTATATTTTAAATTTAATAATCATTCAATTTAAATTATATACAGTATAAATATACCTTCTTTTTGGTCCGTAATATCATTAGTTACTTTAGTTATTACATTGCCCGCATAAATTAAAAGGGCGGTAAGAGGAGACTGACGTAAATCTGGTTCTATCGGATTATGAGAATGGTCTGAGAGACAAGTCGCTGCTTGTCTGCAATATCGCTGCAATTCAAAATAATACGTTTTCGAGTTAAGCACAGGATGAGGTGCAGAGTAAGCGAAACTTTATCTTGACTAAAGCACCCGTGTGCCTACGTCACAAAATGGAGGCGTGAGAACGATGCGCCCTTCTGTGATTGGTCGGATTTTGACGCCATTTTTTTGGCGAGAGCGGCTTCCTTCCAGTTGTGTCGCACCGTTCGACGGTAACGCTACGTTTCTTTCGCGAATATGCGATTAAAACAAAATAATTATACCAAAGAGAAATTTCGTTTCTGCAATAGTGGTCCATTACAAAATACGTGGATTTTGAATAATTTTTAAGAAATATTTTATCTGCAATAGTGAAACATCACTAAATAAAACACAAGAACGGCAAAGTTATTTTAAGGAACAGTGTAGCATTGGCGATACGGATTTTCTTCAGGAAAAAGTAAGTGCCTTTTTTGAAAGTATTATAGAAATAAGCTCTTATTCACTAAAAACTCGTATGTATGCAAAAAAACAATTACAAAATATGCCTGTATACTACAAATAATGAATAGGTATTAATGCTTAGTTACGTACATCGAAATATAATAAGGTTACGTAATACTAAAGAGGACTCAGTTGTCATTATTTTTTCCCGACTGCCCGAAGGAGGGTTATGTTTTTCGAGCTTATGGTTGTATGTACCTATGTATGCCTATTTATTTGGCACGCTCTGTAGCCAAAACAGTTCGATTGATTTCAACATTATTATTATGAGGCGTCGTCGTTAGATTTGCATTAACTTTCAAAGTGCTATAGGATATTATACGTATAGTGGTGGTCACATAATTAGGGACGCTTGCATTCCTGTCCAATTTTATTAATAATTACAATGTATAGGTAAAGATCGTAGTCATAGTTCTCAGCACATTTAATCTTCACAATAAACAAAAGTACACGCGTCGTATTAGTATGCACGAATTTTACATTCATCTGTCACAATTAGGTTAATAACATAAATATAACGTGAAATTATGATTAGGCAAAAGTTAGCGGGGGTATTCGCGACGGCGGCGGCGCGCGTGAGTCGTCTGGCTGGCTCGCGGCTGGGCGTCCGCGGGGTATAGCGCGCGCGGAGTTCGTTGCCAGGGCGACCGAGCGAGTGCTTAGGGTAAACGCGCGTTATAAATTTAGTTTAGACGATCAACAACTACTGTTAAAAACAAACCTTGTATTTTATGGATATAAAAACTTAGTGCTGATGCGTCCATACAAAGTTTTACAACTTTATATGAACGCCAAACATTTGTTTTTTCAAATTCTTATAAATGAAAGATTTATTTTCAACTGAGATAAATTATACATACATTTAAGCTCTAGTTTATTTAGTTAACGATAAAAGTAACTAAAAATAAAATTGGTTGTCTTTTTGATTAGTTGTCAAAATTGAAAAGTCATATTTGTGTATGGGAAAAACTCTAACATCCTTAATTACGTGACTCTTTAGCTTGTTTTTAGCTTTTTAGTTGACATACTTTAAAACAGTCAGGTTTATATTAGTACTTAACCAAAATGGAGATAATGGAGCTTTTTATTAAAGTATTATATGGTGATTTTTATGTATTCTATAACACATTTTGATTTGGTTGCAGAAATGAACACTCGAACTCAAAAAATATTCCAAAATCTTCAGATAGACTTAAATACCAAAAAAAAGTCTATAGATAAAAATAAGACCGAAACTGAAGATTTTTCCTCTGATGACAGTGTCAAAGATCCCAATTTTACCCAAAACAGTCTCTCTTAGTATTGGGTAAAAACTATACAAAAAATACAGAAAATCAATCAGTTAAAATAACAGAACTTAAGAAAATTAAGGTGGATGATGATGAAACACAAAAAAACTGCTTTGACTACAAGACATCTTATTTGGAGTCAGAAGAGTTCAAAAAGATCAGTATTGATACAGCAAAAACAACTAAACAAAATCCAAGAAATGCGAATAATTTCAGTGATATAACGCTGAAAACACTTTATCAACAAAAGATTCCGGTGGCGGAACAGAAGAAGAAAGGTATACTCGGACTAATTAGGAAAAATATTGTTCCTAGATTCTATACCTCTTTTTACGAAAATCTTTAAGACTGATTAAGTTAAATTAATGCTCATGTTGCAATAATTGCTTGTTTTGATACTTAATATATACTTAATATATTATTTTAAGATAATTTTATAAATTAAGATAGCTATACTAGTTTTGTTCAAACTTGTTTCGAACTTGCATTATTTTTTATGTGTAGTGTCCTTGTTTATGCTTGAGACAAAACATTTTATTTTTATTTTACGGTAATTATAAGAGATATTTAATATCGGTATATCAGTACCATTCCTATTGTACCTCATTTACGAAAATCTTTAAGACTGATTATTTAAGTTAATGTTCAATTTTCAATAATTGCTGCTATACTCAATAGGATTTAGATGCTTTTATAAGGAAGGTAACCTAACTGGCTACCGGATAAACTAACTTTTGTTCTGACCGAGGGTATAATTTTGTTGTGATATTGTTTTTTTAGGTCGTTAACGTCCTTTTGTGTATGATTGTTAAATAAAAAATGAAAACGTAAAGCAATTACTGTCCAGAAAAAATATAAACAGTTTGTTGTGTTAACTATGGTACGATTTATGACTGATAAGTCAAATAGCCATAACTATTTTGATATTATTTTTTGGAACGGTAACGTCCTTGTGTATAATTATGTTTTTTAATTAAAAAAAGGAAAAAATAAACAATTAGGAACCTACATAAAGAAAAAATAGTAACATAGAGTACCATTGTTGTTATAATACGATTTATGGCTGATAAGTCAAATAGCCATAAGTAGGTATTGTCAATACCAGTGCAATGTTTAAAAAGAATTAGTTTCAAACACAAAAGTGCCACTTATAATAATAATATTAAGCTAATTTTAAGGAATTATTTCATGTTAATGTGATATTGTTAATAGTTAAGAGTACCTCTTTAAGTATAAACCATAATAGTTCCTTATTATTGAAAAATTATACTTAATATAATATCTCTAACCGAAAAACGCCTTTATTGATGATAAAAATACTATGTATCTATGGAGTATTACGGTTTCGATCTTTCTTTCACTGTGTACCTGTGGAGTATTTAGATTTGAGCCTTTATTGCACATAATTATAAAGCAAGACACCGTGGCTCAAGTCGAAGTCGCTTTATGTTATTATGTTTTGGACCACATTTAAGTTTGATTTCGCTTTTGATTTGATGCACAAAATGTTCTTGAATAATCAACGGGCGTTATTTTGAATTAAAACATCCCGATAAAGTTCTATTAAGTACAAAAAATTCGATCCGAAAATTGTTTTATTTTTAAATGGCCCTCCTGAAAAAACATCAATTTTGAGATGCAGCGTTATTGCAGACAAGCAGCGTAAGTGATGTAAAAGTTGTTGAAAAGTGATATTTTTATGACTAGTAAGTACAATTTATTAAAAACTAGCGACCCGCCCTCGCTTCGCTTCGGTTAATATAAGTTAAAATAATCCCAGTTCATCTGGAATAACATACTTTTCAAATAATAGATAGGTGCATATGTATAGAGGTTTTATTTAATGACTTTTTCAGAAATCAAGACTGCCAGTTATCATAGAATCTCTCTATATCAATTTTTACAGCGGACTTTTCATTGCACAATACAAACGAACTTTGCCTGGAAGTGACGCGCGAAAGGGCTACATAAGTCAATGGGAAAACTTTCAACGATCAAGTCTAAGCCCGCAACTTTGAATGTATTGTTGTGACTTGTAATTTGTCATTGAAAACGATAATTGTACGGGACATTGCAGTCGTTTAACTGGAAAGGAATATTTATGGAATCCGGGGAATTAAAAAGACTTTTCTAGTCGCACATCTGGACGTCAGTATTGTGCACTATATTATGAACGTTTTTAAAGATGTTATTTGGGTGGATTAAGGTTCCGTAGTAAAATAATAGGACACCCTTCTTTCAAAACCAATTTATGTGGGGCGATCCAGAAGGTTGCAAGGAATTGAGAAATTCCGTTGGGAAATGGACAGCCTCTTCCAGGTCGAGCACAGTGTCTACAGAGTAGTATGTGTGTGTCGGTGCATTGATCTTCGATATAACTAAGCCAGGTTGAGCAACAACTCTGCAAAGAGCCGGTTTTCATACGTATAGACAACGAAACTGTCATATTTGTTTTGATTTCTAATCTATGTTACGCGTAATTTTGAATCTACCATATCTTCTAAAGTATTAATTTAAATAATATATTGTACGGGACAATATTAATCTACATTAAATGCCCAAGGTAACCAAGTATTTATCTGGATAAGGTTATTAAATACTGAATTGGACAGAATAGATTCGCTAATAACCTAATTTTAAAATAAAATCATAAACCTAAAAATGGTTACTGTGGGTCAATCTTAGGAGATAGACATTATGCCATCGCGGACTTTTCTCTAGGTTTTTTAAAGAACTACAATTCTTCAGTACATTATTTTGACCTTTCTCTTAATGTTTTAGGTTAAGGCCAGCATTAGCTATGTAAGGGCCCGAAAAACTATTTTTGACGACTCGGTAGGAAAACATTGAGTTTTCTCAATTATATTAAAACTTGATTTGAATGAAATGTACATATAAACCATCTAGAATAAATTCTCGAAATGACAGTGAAAAACGTATCATAATCCGTTGCGTGTTTTAGAAGGAGTTAGGAGAGAAACAGGCAGACAGGTTAATTTATACTATTTAGAGAAGAGATGCATGGTTCCGGTTAAGTTTAATTAAATGTTTAGATAATTAAGTAATAGATTTCTCACCATCACATACACAGAACAGAAAAAACAGTAGAAGTGTCAAGTGGGCGTGTAACGTGTGGCATGGTTATGCTGAGTTCCGCGCAACCTACCATACTTTTGCCGCGATCACTTATTTCAATATTTCGGTATTTCTAAAAAGTAAATAAATCCAGAAGCATGCCTTATTGTGCTATTTTGGAATGTAAAAACGATAGCCGCACCAAAAACATTTTCCATGGTGGCGTGTTTTTATGATAGTTTGAGTATTGGCGACAACAGGTCTGATACTAAGCGAAGCTCATGGCACTTCCACTGTTTTTTTATATTCCGTGATCACCAGTGATCGGAATTAGGTGAGCTAAAATACGTACTCAGCGCTAGAGGACACAATATAAATAGTGGTTACAACCGGGTAGAAAAATAGTTTTTTTCTTGAATACCGGGTATTCGGTATTTATCCAATGATATTTTATATTTAGATACGTTATGCTCACACTAAACGCATTCAAAACCCGTGACCAATTACTGACAGTTGCTAGGCAACCATATTTCTACAGACAAAGACGGAAATTCATCAAGCAAGCGCTATTGTTAGAAAGAAATAAATAGATAAAAAGTAAGGTACTTTTGCGCGCAGATGACGTATCTTAATATAAAATATCATTGTATTTATTAGTCGTAATGTTAAACATTCATGTTTTTACTTACAGTACGGGATGTTTTATGTTAATCTAAAAGTTGTAACTATTTCTACTTGTTTTTTATCTTCAAAGTGTAAATATTATATCTTTCGATATGTTCCGTGCTTGGGTGAAATCACCTGCGTACCACTGTGCCATGTGAAAATAATAAAGACAATAATTATACCTCACACTTTTCCCTTCCTTCCATAAAAACCTTATGTCTAGCCCATTTACTACAAACTAACATAAAATATCCCATAATATTTTTTTCTACCCGGTTGTTACTACTCTATATTATGTCCTTTTGCGAAGAGTACATATTTTGGCTCACCTAATTTCAATCACTGGTGATCACATACACTCTTGAAAGTGAAAAGAAAGAAGTGGCCTCTGCCTAACCATCTGTGAAACAGGCGTGATTTGGACGTAGTTATGCAAAAACGTTCCAACCCACAAGTCACACAAAATTGAGATAAAGCCACTAGTGTACCTTTTTTGACACCTTTCATCAGTTTAGCAAAAAGGTTCCAGTCTTTATGGCTTATTTCTATAAAAAAAATTTTTTGATTATACGTTCCAACCCACATTTTTAGCAAACAAGGGCTTGCATAGAAAAAAAAAACATAACATGGAAACTGAAACGTTTTTATTTTATACAATCCATTAATAACACTTTGTTAAAATGATTCAAATAGTCTTGAAACATTATATACTTTTTTATGTGATACTTGTGGTCTTGCAAAAAATGTCCTATGTATGTTGGAACGTTTTAGTAAAACCCATGTGACACTTGTGATTTTGCAAAAAATGTTTCATATACGATTGGAAGTTTGCTTTGCTAATTAACAAAGTGATGGGTAAATGATCCAAAATATGGGGAACCTTTTAGTTCAATCCAATACAGACTTTTATAGTAGTACAAAAAATTTGGAAAAAATATTTCTAATCGGAAGAAATATAGACCAATAGACCAGTACATTCCTGAGAATGGTCTCCAATTTTATAGAACGCTTAAGACTTAAGACTGATGATGTACTTATTTATTTATTTATTTATTTTAATGGAACAGTAACAAATTACAAACTGACACTTTTTATTACAAATTATTACTAAATTATAGAAGATAATGTTTGCAATTTAATAACAACTGTCCACAGCATTAACAAATTACAGCATGTTTGCTTTAAAAATAATGATTAAAAACAAATATTATTATTAACCTAATCCTTTACATTAAGCGCAAGTGCTGCAGCGGTTCAAGCATTCAGTGACATGGAGAACATGACTGTCACATTTAGTACAGATAGTATTAAATGTGCGGATGGTAGGACTATTTCTGGAAACATTATTATTTGTAAGAGTACAAGCAAACAATCTACAATCAATCTTTTATAATTAATTATAATAATATTTCAGCTCCGTATTTTTCTATTATTTCTTATTTATTATTTCAGACTATTTGCACCACATTTTATAATTTAAACCTGCACATTACACATTACATACTTGGTGGGACGTTTTTACAGAATTATTTGGAATGAGTGTCCATACAAAATAAAATCGTTCCAATACTATTTTGTCTAAAAACCTACCGTTTTATTATAAATATTTAAAAAAACAGGTACATCTTTAAGTAATGACCTTATATTTCTATAATAAAACTTATAGTATTAGTCTATTCTAGTTTGGGCAAAAAAGTGTACAGATTAAATCACTAAATTGCGTTTATCTCAAAATGGTGTCAGTGTGGGTTGGAACGTTTATGCATAACAATGATGATGATGTTCTTCTTTTACAATAATGATTTCGTTTCCTTTTGTTATTATTTTAATTCGTATTTATAACTTCACCTATTCATAATCTTTATTCTTGTTAAAGTTTTTAATTTAAAGTAAAATACTCGATGGAACGTTTTTGCTAAATTATTTGGTTCGAGTGTCTATACAAAACAAAGACGTTTCAATACCATGTCGTCTAAAAATCCACCATTTTATTAAAAATATTTATAAAACAGGTACTTCATTAAGTAATGATCATATATTTCTACAGTAAAACTTATAGTATTAGCCTATTCTAGTTTGGGCAAAAAAGTGTACAACTAAAAACACTAAATTGCGTTTATCTCAAAATGGTATCAGTGTGGGTTGGAACGTTTTTGCATAACTACGTCCATTTAATGTAGGTACCTATGTATGTATCTTTGATGCTCTGCTGAGGGCTATAGGCTTCATGTGACACTCATTTACACAATATACAGGAACCATTAGCCAAATTTTACGTGTCTATCTATTCTCTGTTGTAAATAAAACCAATTAAGTAACTTAGAAGGCTGTTTTTTTAATTTCAATTTTGATAATTATTACTTACACTCATGATAACTTTTGAATGGGATGTCCGATTTGAATAATTCAAAAAGTAATTTACAGGTACTAATATAGCCTTGAAAATGAAGTGATTTATTTGGATAAGGATTAGTACCAAGGTACGAATAATGGGGCCTAGTTAGTACCGGCGTTACTATTACATATTTTAACATGAAAAAGAAGTTATCGTGACATTACTTTAATAGTTAGACATTATGGTATCGCGGACTTTTTTGTAGACATTGATGTCTTCTATAAAACTGTAGTACATCACTTTGCTCTATTGTCAGTTTCCGCAGCGTACGCGTTTTTTGGTATTTTTTTCATACCTTTGGTCACATTATCGAAGTTTTCATACGGATCCCTAACTTTTTTGAACATATTCTATAGCCTATGTTTATCAGGGATAATGTAGAATTCTAATGGTGAAATAATTTTCCAAATCGGTCCAGTAGTTTCGGAGCCTATTCAATTCAAAGAAACGAACAAAAAATCAAATCTTTCCTCTTTATAATATTAGTGAAGATGTAGATGTAGATAATAATACTTTGTATTCAAAAATATAAAAAACAACATAAAACTAACTTTGAATCAAAACCTAAACTCAATCTAACTACCTACCCATTTCCCTAATTTAATAATTTGAAAAGCTTGTATTTCTTTATTAACTTATATAAATATAAGTAAGTAAAGTTTTTAAGAATTAAATATTAGCCTTATAAGAAATAAAGATTTTTTATTTTGAATAACAAAAGTATCATTTTTTGAAAACGATAATGATTAAAAAACGAATACATTCATAAATTAAAAAAAAAAAATAGTCAGAATCGACCTCCCGACCCACGATCCTGTGATTAAGGCAGGATATCAACTAACTACGCCAGCGGCCCTTCAGGGTTAACTGGCGAAATTATCGATTCTAATACTAAAACGTACTAATACTGTGGTAGCACTGACAGCCTCTAGACGTCAAATTTTATCCTCCGAGTTTTCTTAATAAAAAACATTTTTAAATTGAAGTAATTTATGTTTATATCCTTATAGTTAACGTTGTTTTACTCTATGAAGTAATTGTTAATAAGATTTAGGCCCATAAAACTTCAAGAACACTAAAAACAGGCCGCTCGCAGCAGCTCCGTCAACCGTCAACGGACATTTTCAAATTCATAAAGGATAACCTGGGAAGTATTACTTTTAATTTCTTTTTACACTGTTTTTAACACTGTGTTTACATCCATACTTTTCACTGCTCATTGCTGAAGCCGTGAGCGACGTCAAAATACAAACATTGGCACCGTGCGATCTCTCTTTACTTGACATACAGTGGAAGTATAGTTGAGACAAGCCACTTTTGCCACAGACATTGCCCTACACGATACACTGTTCACCAACATCTATTCACACACATCCTTGCATAAAATAACCTGATTATCAAACTTCTTCTCCACTTACTCACTAGTTTAATATCTTTCAGTGTGATTGTGGAGTAGCTGTGAAACCATGGCCGCATCGAACATCAAATCGCGCAAAGCCACTACACGTCAGCTTGAGATACAACTTAAGGCTACCTTGAAAGAGCTGCAAGCTGCCAATACCTTAAATGACCAGCTACTAAGGGAAAGGGAAGATTGCGAAGAAGAGCAAAAAAAAATGTTGGCTAAAAACACAGTGTTAAGGAACGACCTGGTAGAATATGACTATAAACTAATAGATGCACAAGATAGGGTGGAACAGTTGCAGACCCTCGTAGATAATTTTAACCAGTGCGCTTCTACTCATGAAGTTGCATTGAATCGTATAATTAACCTCGAAGAAGAACTCGGTGCTGCTAATGAAGAGTTAAATTATCTACGGAGAGAACGTGAGTGTTATGACAGTTCAATTACACAAAATTTGTATCAGGAGATGGTAGGTGATAAGGATAATAAGGACAGTAATATTAAGAACTTAATCTTTTTCAATAGTAACAATAAATTAAAAAAATATGTTAACATAAACAAATACATAAGGCGTACTCAGAAGCTAATAAAAAGTCAGAGGTGTCTCAAAAACTATTCTAAAATGAAATTAGAGTTATCGGTTATGAAAAATAGGGTGCAAAAATGCAATAATAAATTAGATTTAGATAGGACTGAACATGATTTAAATGTTCACAAATTAAATGCAGAGATTAGTAGATTAAGAAAAAAACTTGAGGACATGTCAATAAAATACGTAACGGCTCAAAGGGAAATCAAGGAGCACATGCTGGCATTCACACAATTGCTGGAGAGTAGTAAATATAATGAAGACCGTTTTAATTCTTTAATTAATAATGGCATTGGTGATTGTAATTGTATAGGAACTGTACCAACAGCTGTGGTTCAGCCAGATGTGGCTCTTGATTCTTCTAAGCTAAGTGCCCCAAAAATAGTTTTAGATGAGTCCCCTAGACAAATTAGCAATAATAAAACTATTATTTATTCGGATCAGATAGGGTCTGGAATGGGTTCCATGTTAAGAAACAAATTGACACAAAATGTAACAAATTTTTGTTATCATAATGCAAATCTTATGCAATTATGTCATTTAATATCAAAGGGAAGTTATGACAGTTCTACTACTCTAGTGATTCTAGTAGGAAACAGTCTTGGTATAGATAAGTCTAGTGTAGGTAGATTATTGTCAACATTAAACCTTATTGAAGAGGCAGGCATAGGTAAAATTATACTTTGTGCATTACCATATTCACAAAATATGCCATACAATTATAATAATAAAATAGCATACTTAAATTCTTTAATGTATAATGCTATATGTCATAATAGTAAATATCATTTCTTCGACTTAAATAAATTTATTAAGCACCTCACGCTAACATCTGAAAAAATTCATTTGCCAAAGAAATATATTTTGACTTTGGTAGAACTTTTGGCTTTTAATATAGAACCAAATAGATATCGTCGCTGGAAAGGCAAAACTACTAAAGCGCCATTTTGGTCAAAATGAGTTATATATACAGTACGACTGCTTTTTTTTTTCTGCGTCGTTTGGTCTGGGTCTCGTAGCGATCGGAGCATGTTTTTGGCGCTTTAGTAGTGAAAATTGGGTCAAAATTTCAATAATTTCTTAGGATTTTTTACTAACATCCGACTCATTTAGACATATTTTTGAATAGTTGGCGGTTAAGTATTGTGCTTGCTGTATCTAGCCGTTTCAAGCTTTATTAGTAATTTTAGATAACATAACTGAGGATACTCGGTGGTGATTATGTAAATTTCGCTTGTAGTACATACTAAATGAAATGTATTTTAGTCAATAACGTTTACGCAATAACCGTCAGTTGTAGTAATTTAGTATTTTTTCTCTTTTGAAATCATGTGAAGTCATGTTTGTTAGTAAATAATCTTATAGCAGGAATCGACGATTGTGGCGCTTTAGTATTTTTACCTTACTCAATAAACAAAGTAAAAAGGATATTAGTATATTTCAATGCGGGACTTCTATCTGTTACATCTGTTAAGAAACTTTGAACTACATACTTAAAGAATATTACGAGATATTAGTAATTATTAAGTTATAAAATAAATTAGAAAAGTATAGGTATGGCGTTATGCGATTCATAAATTTGTAACAAATTCGACCTTTAGTCTATTTCTCAAATTGTTTTCGGGTGACATCAAGCGTATTAGACGCGCAAGCAATGTCAAAACAATATCTTTTGACATTATGCGCGCCAGTTTATAATTATTATTTATGCTAGTTACCTCAGAAATCCGTCATTTATTAACCGATCTGGAAAATTCGTTTTTGGTTTGATAGGGCATACTTCTGGAGTAGGCTTACTGTCATCAGGTTAGAATCTGATGATGGGGTCCTGGAGAAATTGAGGGAAATCTTCAAATATTTTAGGTACACCTATAGCGATTTGGGTATTTTGTATGTATAAATAGCATATGGTAACTCGTACATTTGCTCTTGAAAAGCACCATTTGGTGAAGTAGAACTGATGATAATTAATGAAGATCACAGATTCACCAGAACTACCTACTTACTCAATAATTTAATAATTTCATGGGTTGGGATTTAATGAATATTATTTAATGCCAATTTATTTAATATTAATACTATTTATTTATTTATGGAAACGCATACCTATTTATTTGATAAAAAAGAATGATGTCCCGTCAAAAACATAAATGTGAAAATGGGAGCCAAGTTCAATATTTTAAGAATATGCGATGCATGGTTATCGCCTTCACCGACATAAGAATTGAGATTTAAATGGGTGCCAAGTTCCGTAGATAATCCTGATATTTATTTATTAAGAACGTACAACATTCTAAAATTAATTAAATAGGTACACAATTTCTTATTTTTTCTCATACGATAATGTATGCTTGATCTGGCCGTTGGTCCAGACATCTAGCGAGAGTCTCCTGAGGTGTTGGTCGAGCCTCTTCGCTATATGACCGTTTGCCGAAACAACTATCGGGACAATGATCATCGACTCAATATCCCACATGGCGGTCACCTCGTGAGACAAGTCAAGGTACTTGCTTGTCCTTATCGGCCTTCACGAGGTTCTCGTCATGCGGGATGGTGACGTCGACGAGCACTGCCCGCCGTTGAGATCGATCTGTCAATACGATATCAGGCTTATTGGCGACAATAGTCCTGTCCGTGATGACAGATCGATCCCAATAGAGCGTAGCACGACCATTTTCGAGAACTGGCGCCGGTGTGTACTTATAGTACGGCACTTCAGACTCAACAAGACCATATTGAAGAGCAAGTTGCTGATGGATGATCCTGGCCACGAGGTGATACTCGTATCTGTGCAAGTACTCGCCGTTGGCCAAATGCGAACAACCGGAAATTATATGACTGAGGGACTCGCCGGGCAACGGCATGCTCGACAAATGTCGACCGTGCCATCCCTCAGAATATATTTCCGGTAATTATTCGTCATTATGACCATGCCAGCAATTGCACAGACAAAACCTTCGGTTTCCCCAAAGAGGTCACCAAATCGCAGCCAGTTCACGGACGCTAAAAAGTCTACCTCGGGTCTTGTTAGGGCCCCGTAGAAGCGTCCGTGTAGCTCGTTGCTCTTCCACACCTTCTTGCGGTCTTCAGTGCTCAACACCGTTGGTCTGTGCCAGTTCTCGTTTGCCAAGGAGAGAGGCGTGAGGCTCTTGTCTAATGCAACCACATCTCGATGCATCCCACACTCATTGCTAAGGAAATAATCTCTGAGATTGCACACCTCGCGGTTGTGGAGATTCTTAGCATTTAAAATGCCTCGACCACCACATTTCCTCGGGATGTACAATCTCATAACAGATGAGCGTGGGTGCAACATGCGATTTGATTTAAGCAGTAGACGGACCCTCCTACCCAGGGCGTTCAGCTCAGTCTGAGTCCACCTTAGTATGCCAAAGAAATATGTGAGCAGCGGTATCACCCAGCCATTGAAGGCGCGCACCTTATTGCCACCCGACAAAAGACTGCTAAGAACTTTTGTCAAGCGGCAGAAGAAGCGCTCTTTCACTGACTGCTTGACATTGCCGTCCACAATACCCAAAGACTGTGACATACCAAGATATTTGTAGGTTTCAATTTCGGAGAGAGATCTGAGAGTCATCGTCTCAGAAAGCTGCAAATTCGACCGCACACTTATCTACACCGAATTCCATCTTGATCGCATTACTGAACTCTTGTGTGATTTTCAATAATGCGATAAGATCTTGGCGCTTCGATACAAACAGTGAAAAATGACTTCAGCTTCTCTACGAAGTCAATAGCCAAGCCCAGAATCCGTCAGCAAAGATCTGAGAGGATTCAAGGCTAGGCAAAACCACAAAGGACTACTGTCACAGAAAGCTGCAAATTCGACCGCACACTTATCTACACCGAATTCCATCTTGATCGCATTACTGAACTCTTGTGTGATTTTCAATAATGCGATAAGATCTTGGCGCTTCGATGCAAACAGTGAGAAATGACTTCAGCTTCTCTACGAAGTCAATCCAAGCCCAGAATCCGTCAGGAAAGATCTGAGAGGATTCAAGGCTAGGCAAAACCACAAAGGACTACTGTCACCCTGGAAGATGCCTCTTTCAATCCTTAGGCGAATCAAAGGGGACTTCTCGACCACCTGGTTGACGAAGGACTGTGACCCACTGCCTCATACACACACCTAAAAAGGACCTCAAAGTTGCATCAACTTTATACAACTCTAAGATCCTTTCGAGCCATGAGTGAGGCACCGAGTCGTAAGCCTTCTTGTAGTCAATCCAAGCAGCCAAAAGGGCCGCCTTGCTATGCCTGACTAGCTGACAAATCGTTATGTCTATGAGGAGGAGCTCCTTAGTACCTACCCCGGGACCCAACCTTACATCCGTTTTGAGCAGAGGCCAAAACATTATTTGCAATAAAATGTACATTTAATTTTGTGCTCAAAATGGATGTAAGGAGCTTGTGGATGGTAGGCAAGCATGTAATGGGTCGGTAGGTAGTTCTTTGGATCCGCGGTACTACGGGACTTGTGGAGCAGAAAGGTGACACCAGTTGTTAATAGGTAAAGGTGGCAAGGAACCTATCTCAAGGGAATTTCAAAGTAATTCATGTTTTATTTATTTCTTGGTCTATTAATTTCAACTGACATTCATGCGTAAGTAATATTGTTAAGGCTGAAACAACAAAAAAAGTCCTACAAAAGGTAAATCATCAGGATGGTTAATTGATCATTCTGCCCTTTAAGTAACATACATTTGAAATTTAACTTATCTTAAATGCTAAATTCCTATTTGCTTTATGGCTTTGCAAAGTATTTTTGACAATAAGTCATTTCCGCTTATGATTAACATATTTTTTATACATGTAAGTATTTTTTTCTAGAGAGTAAGTAAAAGGAGACAAGTCCTTAGTATTTATTGACTCCTTACCTAAAACTTTAATGTGGAGGTTAGTAATTTTATCTTACCAGCATTTTTTTAGGATTGAGAGCATTAATGCTAAAGCGACACGTAACTCCGTAAATACTGAACACACGGACAATACGATAAATGAATCGTGCAGATAAAAAAAAAACATGATATGTCACCCTTTACAGCCTCCATTTTCATTCAAAAGAAAAAAAGTTATGACATTGTAAAGACAAAAAAAACATTAAAAATGCTTTTTCTCGAAATGACCCTTTTGGATGTTAGTAGTTTTGCCTTTCCAGCGACGATATAACAGTGGTACAAATTCCATTCCTAATCATTTAAACTAAAGTATAGGACAGCGGAAACACCTTTGAGTATAAATATAGTTCATCAAAATATTCAAGGGTTTTCCAGCAAAGAATTAGAAGTAGGATTATTTTTAGATACTGAGAATGTACACATTATGTGTATTACTGAACATTGGCTTAGACCAGATCAATTAATTTTTGATTTCGTTAATTTTAAATTAGTTAGTTTTTTTGCCAGAAAATCCGCCATTCATGGTGGTTCGTTAATAATTGTTAAAAGTACCATTAAATCCAAAGAAAGGAAAGATATTGTTAGGCTATCCATAGAGAGGCTTGTAGAAATCTCATGCATAGAATTAGAAAATTACATAATTATCTGTGTTTACAGACCACCGTCAGCTGATTTTAGCACATTTGAATCCAGTATGGAAAATGTGTTAAAATTAGTATGTAAAACCCAAAAGCATGTTATTGTCTGTGGAGATTTTAATGTTAATTTACTGGAATCTTCAAATAATACTATTAGGATCTTAAGTTTATTTAAATCTTTTAACTTAGGTAATTTGTTCTTTGAACCTACACGGATAGGAGTTTCAAGTGCTACCTGTTTAGACAATATTTATTGTAATTGCGAGTGTTTGGATAAGGAAATATTTAATTGCTTTAATTCTGATCATAGTGGCCAGAAGGCTTCTTTTTTAAATGATTTTCATCAGGAACCGCAGGCAATAACATACAGACCCATAACTAGCAATCGTTTAGAATTATTCAAAAATAAAGTTGAGAGCAATCTCTGTGGGTTATCCTTTTCAAATAATGATTCAAATAGTATTTATAAAGATTTGTTTGATGTAATTCTTCATCAATTTAACAACAATTTTAAGATGAAAACTGTTTCTGGGTCAAAAACTAAGTTTAGTGAATGGGCTACTGTAGGCATCCATAGAAGTAGAAATAGGCTTTATGAACTATATAGAGAGAGGGAGGAGAACAAGAATGCTGACTTCTTAGTTTACGTTAAGAATTATTCGAGGACCTTCAAGCGAGTTTGCTTAACTGCTAAGTCAAACTTTTTAAGTCTTAAACTCAAAGCTTCTGATAATAAGGTAAAAACGGTGTGGAAAATTATAAATAGAGAAACGGGTAAATCTAAAACTCGTGATAATCAAGTCACCCTAAACAAGGGTGACAAACAAATCACGTCAAACAAAGACGTGGCCTTAGCGTTCGAAGATTATTTCTCCACTATAGCTATTAATACAACGAAATGTCTTCAATCATCTGCGATTGTAGCTCAAAAACTACTTTGTGCTAATGTTACTAAATGTAATGTAACCTTTGATTTTAGCCATGTAGATTCAATTTCTATTGTTAAGGTATTTAAATCGCTTAGTTTAAAAAAAACTGAGGATTTATGGGGAGCGTCAGTTAAAGTGATCCATCATGTCATAGATATAATTGCACCTCACTTAGCTTTAATCTACAATAATTGCATTTCAGAGGGGGTTTTTCCAAATCTTATGAAATATAGTAAAGTCATACCACTTTTTAAATCGGGCGACATGTGTGATTTAACGAATTTCCGTCCCATTTCTATTCTACCGGTTTTAAGTAAAGTTTTTGAGAAGTTAATGTTAAAAGATATGTTAGGTCACTTCAATAGAAATAAACTGCTTAACAGTAATCAGTTCGGCTTCACCAGAGGACGATCCACAACTGATGCAGCATCTGTACTCATTAAATATATATACAATATTTGGGAGAAATCCTGTGATGCAATAGGAATTTTTTGTGACCTTTCCAAAGCTTTCGATTGCGTAGATCATGCGACTCTTATATTAAAATTAGAACATTATGGTCTGTCAAATAATTCTCTAAATCTTATGTCTTCATATCTTAGCGATAGAACACAAACGGTTGTTGTAAACCAAACACAGTCCATTGGAGCAACTGTTAAATTAGGTGTGCCTCAGGGCTCTATATTAGGTCCTTTCTTATTTCTGGTCTATATAAATGACTTACCACCCACGGTAGATAACCTTTGTGATATTGTGCTATTTGCTGATGATACTTCATTAATTTTCAAGGTGGACCGAAAATCCGTCGATTACAGTAGGATAAACGCCACGCTGGTTAAAGTACTTAATTGGTTTACTATTAACAATTTGCTACTTAACGCTAAGAAAACTAAATGTGTTAGGTTCGTTTTGCCTAATGTTAGACCGGTAAAATCTAGTATATTTCTAAATGATGAGTGTTTGGAGATGGTGGACAAGGCGCTTTTCTTAGGGATAACTATAGACAAAAACTTGCAATGGAGTCCCCATATAGCAGTACTAGCAGGTAAATTAAGTTCGGCAGCTTATGCTGTTAGGAAAATCAGGCAACTTACCAATGTTGAGACAGCTCGCTTAGTTTATTATAGTTATTTTCATAGTGTTATGTCGTACGGTATTCTGGTTTGGGGAAAAGCTGCTGACATACAGACTATATTCGTGTTACAAAAAAGAGCCATTCGTTCCATATATAACCTAAACTCCCGTGATTCCTTAAGATTACTATTTAAAGAAATTAGTATTTTGACAGTAGCGTCACAATTTATTTATGAGAATATTATTTATGTCATTAAAAATCAAGACTCTTTTGTTAAGAATTGTGATATACATAATTTGAATACAAGAAATAAAAATAAAATTGCTATTAAAAAATTTCGTGTCCGTAAGGTATATAAATCATTTGTTGGTCAATGCATTCATTTCTATAATAAATTACCTGACGAAGTTTTAAAGTTATCATTTCCAGCACTTAAAAATTACTTGAAAAAGTCGTTGATGTCGAAAGCTTATTATAGGGTCGAGGACTATCTAACAGATAAAAATGCTTGGCCTAAATTAAACACCTAAATAACTTAGTAATAGCTTAGTCAGGAAAATATCTAAACATTGTAGGTATAATTATTGTCTAGGGGACACGGTTTCTGTAGGAGAATGTATCAAAACTATGTGGTTGTTTTGCACCGTCATGGGTAAGTATATGTATACTATTATTATTACAATTTAAGAGTTCATCTGAACATACTGAGTTTTGACACATTTTCCTGCTCAACTACGCATGATATATATATTTTAATGTTAAATTCATTGTTTTATATAATGCTAGGTTAAGTTCTATAATTGTATAAGTAATTTTTAAAAAAAACGACTGACTGTTGAGTTTCTTGCGGCGTTTCTTCTCAGCAGTGGTCTCTTGCGAAGCGCTGGTAGATTTTTGACGTGTAAAAGTGCCCGTGCGGCCTACTTACTGAATAAACATCTTTTATCTTTTTTTATCTTTTTTTATCTTTTAACGTCAAATAGTTGTAGCAAACAATAATCGAACTGCCTCAGTTAACAACGCCATCTAGGTTGTTTCTTACGAAAGCGGGCTCACGTCTTCACAGCATTATAGACGTTAAGGTGTTCATGGACTTATGAAGGCCACTGTACCTACTAAAGGGCGAAACACGGCTGCTTGGCCAAGCGTTTCGATAATACCGGTTGAGGTTGCGCGTAATTTTAAATCTGCCATATCTTCTACAATATTTATTTAAATAATATAGTGCAAGTGACAATTTTAATCTACATTAAATGCCCAAGGTAACTAACGTATTTATATGGATAAGAATAAATACTGAATTGGAGAAAATAGCTTCGCAAATAACCTAATATTTTTTAATAAAAATTTAAAGATAAAAATGGTTACTGTGAGTCAACCTTAGGAGATAGACATATGCCATCGCGGACTTTTCTTTAGGTTTTTTGAAGAACTGCAATTCTTCAGTACATTATTTTGATATATCTCTTAAGGTTTAGCCAGCGTTTGAAACGTAAACGCAAAAAAATGTGTTTATTTTCGACATCACTTTAGAAACCTCTAAAATTATCAAAATTTCTCTACTATACTATGCATGTATTATACATATAAACCTTCCCCTTGAATCACTCTATCTATTAAAAAAACCCGCATCAAAATCTGTTGCATACTTTTGAAGATCTAAGCATACATAAGTACAGACAGACAGCGGCAAGCGACTTTGTTTTATAACAGGTATGTAGTGATGCTGCTCCTAGTACTTTTATTGGATTTTGACTGATATTACACGATGTTTAATAGTTGTTCTACAACTGTCATAAAATAATGATGAATTTTTGATTCACATAATCACCAATTCATGCCTTTAAATAACTGTCTATCGAAAAATTCGTTTGAATTTTTTCAAGTCATACCATAACTGTTTATCGAATTTACCTTTCATATAACAATTATTTTTTCGTAGTATCAATTTAATCGTTTAATTTAATATTATTTATTCGTAGTATCGCAACGTGATTCCCAGAGTTTATTTTATTATTTCCAAGAACTATGTTTCATCGAACGATGCATTTGTTATCACAGCATCGCATTTATAAACAATGATGCGGTTGGTCATAAATAATATACAACTAGCTCCAATTTACTTTATTGCTAATCATTATCGATCAGTATTATTTGTTTGTGTAAACATTTTTATTAGGTTTATTGGTTAAAAGAAATTTCATTTTACAATAAGTAATATTAAATATGTCAATCTCACACAAATGGACATACTTAGTCCCAAACTAAGTACTAAGCTTGTACTATGGGTGGGTCAACGACAATCAAACATTCTTAGAAGTATGAAGAGAAATAAATACTAATAAAGGTACATAGAAAACATCTCAAACACTCACGCTCACCCATGTAATATTTGCCCCGACCAGGAATCGAACCCTTTACCCCTAGCTTCGTAAAAATGGTCGGTCAAGACAATATAAAGAGTTGTATCTTTTGAACAGTAAGAAATAGAGCATTAATGTAAAGGACATTGGGTAAATTTGTTTGAAGAATATTGTCTTTTTTTTTCAGCGGCCACGGATGATTCTTACATAGTATTTAGAGGACTATAAATACATATAGATATATATAATTTATGGCGTTAAATAATATCGGAGCGGAGATTTTAAAGATTTAAGTAGTCAGTTTTTAGTACAAAAGTACGCCCAAGTATTAATATTTAAATATCTCGGCTCCGATGCACTTTAGAGTATTACATTACATAACAAAATATGTTTATTTTTAATCATTCTATCATAATTTACCACTTTTATGAATGGCCGCTCACCTTGAAAAAGTATGAATTTTACAAATGACAACACTTTTACCCAAACCCGCTACAAATCCTAAAAAAACAAATACTAGAAACCGGTCGGTCAAGTGCTAGTCGAAAAATTACAGAAAAGACGCTTCGATGAAAATATACTATCGATGTATAAATAAAATAATGAAGTATAATTCGATGAGTTGCTTTTTGAATAAAATGCTGTTCGGATAAAATGAGCGATATAATGAGGTTCGATGAATTATTTTTAAATAATTATAAAAATTTTAAACATAACTTTAAACATAAAACTTCCGTGAAATACGGAAATATTAAGGAGATCACACCGGGTTACTCAAGTAAAAATCGTCGAACAACGCTCGACATGTTTCGGGCTCGTCCGGAGTCCCTATTCATGAGCAGACGCGGCCGCAGCACGGCGAACACTGCGGGCCTGCGCTCTGTCAGCCCGAAAAAAAATTCCTGAAAATTGTGTTATGGGAAGTGGTAATGGATAAAATTAGTTTCGTAAAATTAGTCGGGTACCTGAAAAAATTATAAAAGATGCCAAAATATCCATAATTATTAGCATGTAGTGTACCAGTTCTGCTGTTTGGGAGTTCTGTCGTTTCACAGTTCTTTTATCAAAACAGCTACTGACCAATCATTTTTAAGGACATGCAATTCATTCCGCAATCTTCGTTAAGGTCTGATGCAACGCTAATCTCTGCTCTGAAAGAATCTTTTAATTAGTTATTTACAAGATCAGATGTCTTTACCTACTTTTAAAGTAAACTGCGAATGGTTTTTCAATAAAATTAGTCAAAGCTGAATGATTGCACCTTGATTTGGAAGAAATTGAAGCCAATATAGAAACAATAATATTCACTTACTATTGAGTCAATTAAAATTCTTTTTTTAAATCTACTTCAGAATAAAACCAAACTCATTCACTTACAACTGAGTTAGCAAATCTATTAAAATACAATCGGTCGAGCGCGCCCGGCTCGCTGCGCTCGGCGTTTCTAATTTGCTCTTCAATTAAGCTGGATAGATTCATTATAGAAACAGCTGAAAACATAGAATAAGAGAAAATGAAACGTTACACATATTTTATTACCTGCTAGGAGCATGTAAGTTAATTATTTTGTTTTAAAAAGTTTACCTCTACTTAGTAGTAGTTCACGCTCAATTATTACTTTTTTTTATAACAAGGAGAAGGCACGCGAGCACTCAGGGCACCTGATGGTAAGTGGGATCTGAGACCCATAGACATTTGAAATCACAAGACTACTATCTCAAAACTGCAATCCTAAGGCTACTGCTCCACTGAGGCGGAGATGAGCGGAGTGGAGCGGAGCTGTGCCAATATTTACTAATAGAATCTAAACTAACGTTCGCAAGTCACGCTCGACGTCACCGCATGCGCCTTCTATTGGTTAATATTGGCACAGCTCCGCTCTGCTCCGCTCGTCTCCGCCTCAGTGGAGCCGCAGCCTTAGACTTCAAATGCGACAATGCGTTCCCAACCCGGAGGACTAAGATTGAATACCTCTACTACTGCTAGTAATTTCACCGGTTGTCTATCCCCACACCGGAACACAGCAATGCGAACACTGCTTTTTGGCGGTGGGTTAATGGATAAGATGGTTGTAGCGATCCGGACGGACGCTGCGCAAGGTCCTACCACCACCAAAATTAAACTTACTGACAAAAATGTGAATTGCCTGTGAACTGCTCTACCGACTAACTGACTTCATCATGTCATCATCATCATGTCAGCCGAAAGACGTCCACTGCTGGACATAGGCCTCCCCCAAGGCTCTCCACTCTGACCGGTCTTGTGCTTTTCGCATCCACCGCGTTCCCGCGATCTTTACAAGGTCGTCACTCCATCTTGTTGGAGGCCTACCTACAGCTCGTCTCCCGGTCCGCGGACGCCACTCAAGAACCTTCTGACCCCATCGGCCATCAGTCCTGCGAGCAATGTGCCCCGCCCACTGCCACTTAAGTTTGGCTATTCTTCTAACTGACTTACCTATAGGCAATTCACAGGCTTAACTACACATATAAGAAAATAACAGTCCGTATTTAAAGTATACTTTAAATCTTGTATGATTGTGTAGGTCATAACTAATAGATTTTAATAGTGTGCGTATAAGTACATTTTCTTTTACTGTAAATATTTGAAAGTTGCAATTACGATGACATCTAAAACTCGTTACTGTTGGGGCGACAACAGTTTCAGTTCCTATATTGATTGCTGATAATAAAGGGGAAGTCATTATCGCTGGCCGAAACTTCCTTAACTAAGTTACAAGTTGGATTGTTCTGCACTTAAGTCAAGTTTTGTTGACTTGCCACTGGAGCATAAGCAGTAGTCTTTACATTATGTCATTTATAAAAATAAGTAACAGTGACTTAAGATGATTATAACTGTAGTTATTGCCCTCTTAAACGAAATAATCACATCTAACGTGAAACATCTTTAGTATGCTAATAACGAGTTTTAATTGAGAGGAGAATGTAAAGAGAAAACGAAGCATGGAACAACGTTTGAAAACAATATTTTTCACGCAACGTCAAATATTTATTGGCTGTGTTTTATAAACCTATTGACCACGCAAACTCAATCCCCCAATTATTTGAATATGACAGTTTAGCCCCAACATCGACAATCTGATTGATTACAAAAACAAAAAGCCAATTAACCGTTTTAAAAAAAGCAAACTCAATCGGAATAAACCGGCAAAACGCGCGACACGCGGAACGAGAGCGCGGACAAATAACTTTAATTAAGAACAGCGAAAAAGCTAAAACAACCTAACGCAATTAACGTGAATTGTTGTTTTAAAAGCATATTTTTTACTTCCCTTTTTCGCTTTACGTAAATAATTGGGTTGAGAGAGTGACAAGTACAGTTCCCAATTTGTTTTGGGTACGCACAATGGCGGATTGTGGACCTTTTTCAGGAGGTGTTACCTGCCGTTGTACTTTTACCTACAACATCTCAAACATCAGTCGTTTTTCCTTTTTTCCTAAAGTCAACATGCTATTGGAGAAAAAAGGATAGCTTGAGAAAACAATCTGGTTCGGGTTTTAAGGGAAAATGGTCGGAAGCGACTCGACAAAACGCATTGTTAGGTGAATAGAAATAGCGCCATTATTCACTTCGGACGTTTGTTTAACAGAAAATGCGGGCAAAAAAAGCTTCAAATGAAATTGTCCGTCCAAATTTAGAGGAAAAGAGATTGATTGATTTATTTTAATGGAGCGTAGTGATACAGTTTCATTGTATTGACTGTAGAGTTTTATTACTGAAATACGTCAACTCTGCGACTCTGCACTTGATTTGAAAACGTGACATGAAAACACCCATATAAATTATGTTACAATGTCATGTGGTTATTGTTTTGATTTGTCACTTTATTTGGATTATAATATTAATAATCCAATAAATGATTCCTCGTTCGAAATCGTTCTGTTATTCCTCGAAACGAAAATACGCATCGATATATAATTGAACTGACAATACTACTCAGTGATGTGATATTATAGCGACAGCTCTGAACCAGGAAATAAATAATATCTTTTCCTTGTTATTATTATTTGTACAGTTCATTATCGTTATTATCAAAATGTTTTTTTTTTATTACAAGACTTTATTTACACCCAACTAAGTACACAATTCAACATAAATACAATTAAAATTTAAAACTAAACGTATTTAAATTAAAATGATTATTATTCTTTTTTCAAATTGAACAAACCGTTCTCGAGTTTTTGCGTGTCTAACTAATGGCAATTGAATTTTATATACACTCGTGGACAAATAATACGGGTCGGAGTGCGTTTTACATACTAAAGAGGCTACTTCGAAGCCTTGGTTCCTCGCCAGCGGCGGATGCTTGTAGTGAAATCTGATGATGGATACCCCGAGCATCGATACAGGACTTCGAGAGTGCCTAGGATACCCAACTGATTGAATCTGCGGTTAACGCCGGAATTGTGCAGGTTCAGAAAAACATCCCAAATGGCAATAAAATGTAAGGAAATCCAAATGCTGATCCAAACTCTCTCGCTGTGGTATTAACTGATTTTGCAATCAGTTAGGAATCTTAAGAACTTTTGACAACCTCTATTGAACCTCGGAGTATCCACCATTAAACCTCACTCAAAACAACCCCTGCCGAGGAACCAAGGCTTCGAAATAGCCTCGTTTGTATGAAAAACGCACTCTGACCCGTATTATTGGTCCACGAGTGTATTATAAGAAAATATAATGAACATTAATATATTGAGGTAAGTCAGTCATTATTATTTCTAGAATATTTCGTACGGGTAAAACAATATAGTAAAAAATACTGTATTTAAAACAAAATGGCTTGTGTACCTACCTTTTCCAATTCTAAATAAGGATGAGTGTCAACAAGGCTACTGTGTTCATCGTGCAAGGTCCGTCCGAAGTATCCTACCTACCTACCTACCTACCTACCTAGTACTCGTTAATCTGCCTCTAAGCATAGTGTTTTTATTGCTGTTTTTCGGTGTAGGGATAAACATTAGCAAAGCCGGTTAATGATTCATAACTTACTATTCCATTTTAGAACGTTTATTGTTGTCCATGGGTCTCAGAGTCTATTAATCATCATGGCCTTCACGCCATACAAAAGTGACAATAAATTAAGGTATAATTAACATCTGTTTGACCGTAGGCCAGCCAGTTTGGAGCAGACCCTGACAGGATCTGAACCCCTGGTAATAGGATGACGAAACACCCTCTTCTGAATGATTGTCAAATTAGAACAGCTTGACGAACTGGATTCCTTCAAGGAGACTTGATTATGATTTTAAAGTTCATAATGATCAACGAGTTTAGAACTAAAAATAGCTTATTTTTTATACAAACACCTAATAAGCAATGTGTAAGGTGGAAAAAGTTCCTAAAGTTAAAAAATGATCACATTTTCAAAAGCATTGTCAATGTTTTCTCTGACATATGAATATTTTTGTATTTTATCAACAGTTTTCCACGAAAAAGTTTCACAATTTGACAAGTTCCACGTACAATGCTACCAACGTGTTTATCACCAGTTCATGAAACCATTGATTATCTAATCCGATATGATCTGGTTGATTGGAGGCTCGCGTGTCGCCTAATGACCAGTAATTGTCGTAAGATACATTACACTGTCGAAGCACTAATTGCAGTAATTGATTGCGTGTACGCATGTATTGGTTTAGCCCGTTCTCAACTGTGATACATGGAAGCCTGGGGCTTCGTAAGGCTTGGCCAAAAAATCAACCCAAAGAACCTAAAAATACTATTATGAAGTTCCATAAAATATTGATCATTTATAAGGGTTCCATCCCTAAAAAGTTTTGAAAACTATTGGGTAAGGGTAATTTACTATCCTTAGGGTAAGTCTGCGTAGAATTTGTTTATTGATATTTTACTAGCGTAAAATACGGTGATGAAAAAATCCGTTTGTCCTTAAATTTTAAACTAGGTTGCGTGACTTTTTGTTTACAATTGTTAGATCATTGAATTTTAGTTTTATAACCATCCAATTTAGGAGCCTGTTTCGTATAAAAAATTGCTCTTACTGAATTTTAGTTCCAATCCTATTCGTTGGAATTTCTGTCATATTTGACCTGTTCGATTCCCGGTTAGGTGAGGCGATTTTTCAAAAACCATAAATGCAATATTTATTATTTTATAAAATAAAAGTAAGTTTCCATTGCGTAAAATTTGCTATTTCCAATATTTAAGGTAGCTGCGGTACATTTCCCGTGACGGGTGAAAACAAAGTTAAATGGTAATTGCTAGTATTCATGGCCTTTCGTTATTTTGATCGTGTTTGTTATTTTGAGATAAATGAACCATATCGGTAACCCTTTCGATCTGCATCATAATACGGCATGTTATTTTACCGCATTTGACCGACGGGTTCGAGTCCCGGTTAAGACAGACGATTTTTTAAAAATCCATAAATGCAGAGCTTTATAGTTTTTAAAAATAAAGGAATGTCTCCTTTACACGGAACGTGCTATTTCCAATATTTAAGGTAGTTGCCTTCCATGTGGCATTCGAACTTTCCACCCTGCATTTTTGAAAATATTTGTAGACGACCCCATATTTTGGTCTCATGAAACATGGCTGACCTTGAAACCTGCCAGGATTGGGGCTAGCAACCTATGCGGTTTGTGATCACCAGAGGTGTCTCTTTCGATGAGTAAACGTTTTGATCTGCCACCGTATGAGGTAATTTTCGGTTAAAATAACGAAATGAAGATGAACAAAAAAAACTGTTCTTCCAGGCTATGCGACGGCAACCTTCTATAATCGAGTGTACCTAAATATTATCTATTGCTGTTGTATGTGTCTGACCTGCCACCTTATGAGGTAAGGTTTAATGCAATCGGAGGTTAGGCTATCAGGGTTGGCTTCTTAGGATTGCAGTCTTGAGACTCAAATTTCTAGGGGTCTCAGCTCTCACTTACCAACGTAACTGTGTTCTTTTGCATTCTCCTTGTTATAAAACAGGGTTGGTGTTGTTAGCATAATCTAGTTTAAAAGTTTGAATAAAGTACTAAGTAAGTAAGTGGTACATCACGAATCATTTAAAATAATTTAGAGAGTGGTTTTACTTTTCTAGCACCATACTATCAGATTTAAGCAAATTGATCACAAGTTAAATAGTACAATCCGAACCGCAGTCGTCCAATTCATGCTATAATATTATTTAATTAAACATAAGCGTCCCTAATTTCATTAAAACTCCCAAAAGTTCCCTCCAAGTCAAACGCAGAAAGGGCAAAACTTTTGCAACAATAATTAATCCAACCAGGAAGTCCTTTGTAATAACTTTCTGCACGAAATACTTATACTTCTGAGCTTGGGAACTACTAGTTGTAATAAAAAGAGCTGATCGATTCCGTCGCAATTTCTTTGCCTCATTTATTCCTAATCAGATCGATCTAATATAAGACAAATAAGAAAACAACCCAGGACTGTGTAAGAACGTGATCCTAAGTCATAATTACGTGGACTCGAAGTATACTCGCATTCTAGACCATCAGCTATATAATACAGAGTTGGTTGTCATCTGGCAAGGGCTGGTGGTTACGACGCCGAGTGAAGAATGGTGAGGACGTGTTAATAGTGGCATTAGGCCGAAATCTCGTCTTGTTCTTTTGCTCGTCGCACATGGCCGAGTAGCCTCCGGAGCCGCAGTGGGCTTTGAAACAGTGGGATAGTTGGAGTTATAGTTTGCAAAAGCGGGAACATGGAGAAATAACGAAGATTCACTCTGAATGAATAAGATATAATTTAGAAATATAATAGTTTACGAAGTAAAATAATTTAAACGTTACCTTAATATTATTTAAATTTAAATTGTGGATTGTTTAACAACTGCGATTTATATACTAAGACAGTCAAACAGTGAAAGCAATTTTGCGGGACGTTTTTGTACAACTAAGTTTGTTAACATTCTATAGTAAATAAATAAGTAAATAAAAATACTATAAAACCGGCAATTCATTAAAACATTAATTTAAAAATAACAATCTTAAACTTAATTAGAGCTTGTATATTGCTTAAAGATAAGCAGTAAAACATGGGTTACACAGCATTCGTTAAAAATATGTTAATAATGCCAATTTATTACAATACTTATACACAAATATTTTTTCATGTTGCCTACTCAGCTATATCTGATAGTCCCATTGGAAGACCGCCGCTTGATAAGATGACTTAAGACATTGTCGAGAATCTTTTGTTTTTTGTCCCTTGCTCACTTTGTCACAATTTAAATTATTGTTTTTTTATTATTATTATCTTACTGTTAGCTACATTTACCGTGAATGAACGTGCTTCTTCCGATTAAAATAGTTTTTTCAGACGATTGCGTTATTGAAATATCTTTCCTTCACTCTATTCCTTTAATTCAAGAACGGCGTAATCCTCACTGAAGTTCAAATACAATTAGAACCGAGACCAGACTGAAATAAAGCTAAAAATCGTGCGTTTATTTAACGTCTACTTTATTATTTCGGTTAGAAAATTTAGTAAGCTAACATTGAACTACTTTTGCTTCCGTTACTCGTTTATTATTATGGTCGACTTTGATCAAACCTAAAAGGGTCTGAGGATATAATTTCACAGTCGTATTTTCTCCCGGGTGATTAAGTTCCCCAAAGGGAGACGTTCTATTAGTTGTTTTGCGTTAAGGAAAATACATTCACGAGTTTAATCTTTTGCGGGGCAGTGACAGTTCCTATATCAACTGAGACTTGTAATGGGGGAAAAAGCAGATCATTTCCGCTTTGAAGTTGTATCAATTTCAGAAACTCGTTGTGGTGAAAATATAATATATTGTTGCAATATTCTTTACTATTTTTTTCAGGAAATGGTTTTAATACCTTAAGATGAAAATGAAGAAATGGCTCTTAAGAAAACTATTTACTTACACTTTAAATATACGAGCTTTATGTATTTAAAGTGATAAATATGCCGATTAATAAATTTATCTTCTTTCTAACTAACTACGAGTCAAATATTGTACATAAAATATGTGTGCAAAGGCAACTGTTACACAAAATTAGCGTTGTAAGTATTTGACATTATAGCGCCTTGAAATAACCGAATCTTTAAAAAATACATAATTTTTTGAATTATAATATATTTTCAAAACGATATTAAATTTCGAAAACACAATACCATAATTTAATAGACTGTAAACACATCCGATGTAGTAACTTGCTATATTGTGAAAACTAGTACAACGCAGTGCTCGCTTCGCTCGTCGTCGCAACGGGACAGTTATTCACTTTGCAACGAGCGCTAAGTTGCTGTGCTCTGTTTTAAGTTGTGAACGCAATATCGCCGTATTCCAACACATAACTTTAAACTTTTTCAATAACTGTGCGGCTGCAAGTTTCCTGCAGTTTCAATCGGCTGCTCTCGAATACAATGTGTTGCCAGCACTTTTTGTAATTATCTTTGAATATTCACTTTCTATTCTGCGGTGAAATGTTTAACTGTATCCTATCCCGAGAAAATATTTTGCGAAAGTTAACTGTATTGCTTATTCCCAAAAACTATTTGAAAATCATAGTGAATACTGAGATGATGGCTGATAGGGATGTATGGAAGATAAATAAATAAATAATATCTATAATAAATAAAACAAAAGACGGGCTGCACGGTCCCCAAATGATTGAAAAGGGCAAGATGATGATGATGATGAACTCAATAGGTTATTCAAAAATATTAGAATTTCATATACCGAACTACACTTCGTCATATTAGGTAAAGATAATAAAAAATACCCTAACTTAAATGATTACATACATACATACATAATCTCACGCCTTCGTTCCCAGAGTGGGGTAGGCAGAGCTACAGAATTACAAACATCTCTAAAAACTTGTTGATAATTCTATACCTAACCACAATTTGCACAAAGGCTAAGATGTTTATCAGCGTATTAGTGACAGGTTGCAAGCCCATCGCCTAACAGTACTACAAGCCTTTATTCCCTTAGTCGTCTCTTACGACATCCACGGGAAGACATGGAGTGGCACTATTCTAACTCGGCAACCACACGAGGCACTTAAATAATAATAATAATAATAATAATAATAATAATAATAAGCTTTATTTGCAGGCAAAAAACCCATAATACAAAAAATACAAAGATAAGGCACAAGATGTACAACGTCAATTAAAATACATTCAGAAGCAATAAACTCCTAGTCTTACTAGCTAATGCAGATTGTAAAAATCTTAATCTTATTTTATATTGCCATTCTGGTGAGCAGCCAGCCAATATTTAAACAAGAACTTAATGATAGGGTGAACTTAATGAACTTAAATGATTCGTTTTGTGATTCCAGTATATTGAGAAATGTGGTATTCAATTCTGGTATTTTGGGAATGAATGAGCAAACTGTATGATCGGTTTTGCACTACGCCGATCCGAATCCGATCCGAACCAGTGAAAATACGGATCTAGACCGGATATATAAAGAAATCGGATGACGAAGATCGGATCTAGTGAGTAAATTACATTTTACATTACATAGAAAGAAATATTTCTACGGTTACTACGGACCATATTTTCACGGGTTCGGTAGGATTCGGATCCGCGTAGTGCGGAACCGCTCTAAGTATACATGTACTTGATTTTAAAAAAAAGATGCTTATATTGTTTTACGTATAACCAATCTTTCTTATCCCACTAATAATAATTATAAATATGAAAGTTTGTGTGAGTGTGTGTGTGTGTGTTAGTTTGTTACTCCTTCACGCTGCAACGGCGGGACGGATTTGGATGAAATTTTAAAGGAAGTTAGCTGATACGCTGGATAACACATTGGCCAAAAGTAGCCTTTATCTACGCGGACGAAGTCGCGGGCCGAAGCAAATTTTTAAATAAAACTCATGTCGATTACGCAGGCCGCTGTTAAGTGCCCCTAGACAAGATGCTTTGCGAGAACGTTGTCGTTGTCAAAAATGTATAGGATTGACGCAAGCTGCCGGACGATCTATTTGAGCGAGTTAAGGATCTTGACTAGCCTCGAAAGTCATTCATGGTGTAGTTCGATGAGACATGAAAATCTGTTGATATATTTAATGTTTTCGTCTCTATTCTCAGTATCTCTCGTGCGTCACGTGCAAAGTCTCAATTATTTATTCTATTCTCAACATAATACCTCTTTTGTTAGATAAAACGTGTTGAATGCTTTCCAAGTTCTATTTTTATCGGACAATAATAATAGAAAACGAAATAATTGTTAGTCCGACCCGAACGTAGGTCGCATTAAAACGACAACAAAACAGACCCCGAGTGATTCACCCTGCGTCGCTATTACCTAACGCAATCGCAATCGCAATCAGCTTCACAGAGGAACAATTGTTTTCATTTCATGGGTAGGATTTTCAATAAATTTACCTGAGGCCATAAAAGACTTAAATTTCACTAGGTTTACAATACATTAAAAAAAATGGCTAGCAGAGAAATGCTTTTATAGTATACAAGAATATTTCAATTATAATTAAGATATGAGTAGAGTTATAGGTGGAAATGTAAATAGAATTAAGCATTCAATTTCGCATGCTTTGTATGGCAAATTTTTGTGCTACCAAAATTAAATTATAATTGTTATGTCATCTTTATGTACTTGAAATTCAGTGAAATAGACTAATTTGAATTTGAATTTTGAATTTGAATTTGTATGCAGACTCGCCTTCGGACTGTCAAAATGAAAACGATTGCGATTGCGAGTGCGTTAGGCAAGAAGACTCTGGGTATTTAACCCGAGGACAATCCAGGCAAATTACATGCTGATTAAAAAGGGACTAAGTTGCGGAGGTGGGTTGATATGGATTGACAGGCATTTAATAATGAAAACTAGCGACCCGCCCTCGCTTAGGTTAATGTGAATTTTCTTTAACACCTGTACTTTATAATTATATATAAAAATCTTCCTCTTGAATTACTTTATGTATTTATGAAACCGCATTAAAATCCGTTGCGTAGTTTGAAATATCTAAACATACATGCAGAGGGACTGACTGCGGGAAGCAATGTTGTTGTATACTATGATGCGCATTGCTGAGAAGAAACACCGCAAGAAACTCAGCAGTCAGTCATTTTTTAAACATATTCCATATTACAATGGTACTAAGTACTACTACTCAGTCTAGCAGTATATAAAGCTATAATTATTAAATTAATATAATATTAAATAACATGCGTAGTTCAGCAGGAAAACATACCTAAAGTGTTACGAGAGAAATAGCCCTCAATCGTAATCATCATCTTCATCATCATGTCAGCCGAAAGACGTCCACTGCTGGACATAGGCCTCCCCCAAGGCTCTCCACTCAGACCGGTCTTGTGCTTTTCGCATCCACCGCGTTCCCGCGATCCTTACAAGGTCGTCACTCTATCTTGTTGGAGGCCTACCTACAGCTCGTCTCCCGGTCCGCGGACGCCACTCAAGAACCTTCTGGCCCCATCGGCCGTCAGTCCTACGAGTAATGTGCCCCGCCCACTGCCACTTAAGTTTGGCTATTCTTCGGGCTATGTCGGAAACCTTAGTTCTACTGCGGATATTATCATTTCTGAATCTATCACGCAGAGAAACTCCGAGCATAACCCTCTCCATAGCTCTCTGAGTGACTGTGAGCTTCCTTATAAGGCCCACTGTTAGCGCCCACGTCTCAGATCCGTAGCCGGGTCTCTGCCGGAGATTACCTAAAGCACCCCCTGCCCCGCCGTTACCATGGCTGCTACCGGAGCCAAGAATAGCGGGGCCGCCGGAGACTAGGGGTCTGGGCTGTTGTTTTAAATTCATAATTGGCTTTTGATCTAGAACCGTTGGGGGGAAAATGCCGTAGTCGCCACGCTTGGCAGGCGGGTTGGCGACCGCAGTTATACTATGTAGTCCGCGGAAGACGTTGCTGCCCATCCTCCGGTTTTTCCCTTAGTCGCCTTGTACGACACCCACGGGAAGAGATGGGGTGGTGCTATTCTCGACCGGCACCGGCACCAACACGGCAACACGGCCCTCTATCGTATGTTATTGGAAAAGGTAAAAAAAACACCTACTTACGTGTATATAAGACGGTGCTGCAAGACGACCACATAAAAGTTTCTATATGTTTTCCCACATCAACGGTGTCCCCTAGACAGTATAAAGCTTTGGCATTTGACCAAATTATTATTATTGACTATGGCTAGAAGTGTATAACACCAAATGAATTCCCAAACTCATTAAAACAAAATCACATCGGCCATTTAACTCAGTCTCAACACTCTTGGAAAAAGGCAGCACTATAAAATATAGGGGACAGTTAGGAATTTAATTGGGGAAAGGACCCTTAACAAAAGCAATACATTCCGGGTTGCCTTTATTTAAATGCCATCAAGATTGCCTATTTTTAGAAATGAAATCCGAATTATTAAAATTTTAAGGTTTTTTTTGACATTTTCGGGGTGACTTAGTAAAGTTGCACATTAAAAAACAATAATTTTAAATAAATATAATAATATGTTGCCCAGACAAATAACAATAGTTCGCTGGCAAGGATATTTAGGTTTAGGTTGTTAATTCGATATAATTTTATAAGAAGAAATCTATTTTTAGAATTTAAATTTAATCGGATGGTACTAGTAGGTACTTATCTACATATACTAAAGTGATAATTTGGTCGTACGGTACGACTCGTATCTAGTCTATAAGAATGTAAGTATATAAGAATATTAATCGATGCTTAGTATCGATAGTATAAATCTAGAGCTAAATTTGGGACTAGTTCAATTTGTGTTAGTTTGCTTATTTTTATTTATTAATAGTAAAAATCCCGTAAACAACAAGACTTCAACAGACAAGACTAAGCTTTTTGTGAAAGTAAGTCTAAATAGGATTTAGATATCGGAATAAATGTATGTACTCACTTTATTGTAACGAAAGAGACAACAATTACAAAGTGGACAAAAATATATAACTTATGTACAAAGGTGAGTTTATCCGTTTATCCCTTTAAATGTATCAAGCATTAACACGACAACAAAAGAACCAATCAAATCGATACAAATAACACACTTAGCTGACACACAAAACTAAAGAAATAAAATAATACGCAGGATATACGACTCTGCGAATCCAACACTCTCACAACAAAAAGCCCAGTCCTTCAGCCTAAACATACCGAGATATCTTCGACTCTATGTCCATTGCGTAAGGTGTATGTGAAGAAGGTTCTTGTAGGTCATTAGTTGAAGGAAAGCGATATTTCTCCGTCATGTCCCGCCCTGATATACGGCGTAATGAGGACAGATATTCAACTATGTACAGAAAATGTGACTTATGGAGCAAAGACATATTGTCTTCATGCTAATGTCGACCCAACTAAATGTCAAGCCTGCTGTTTCTATTATTGTTGTGATGTCGGAAAGTTTTGGTTGTTTTCGACGCAGTTTTGGTTGAAATTTAGAATAGATTTATCATAGGGATTGTCATAAACATTTCAAGAGCCACGCGTTGTTCTTGTTGGTATTTTGGCTTCTTTAAAATGTATAAAGACGTAATTACCTATATAGCAGTGACAGCAAATAATTAAAAAAATACAAAAATTGATAGCATTTTAAATTATCTTCACATTTCAATGTATTGTTAATTCTATACCGTCGGTGATACTGCAAACCGTGTAACCAAGAAATTTACTAAAGAGCAAAATAAACCTTAAAGTTTTAGCAAAAGGTTCATTTTGCTCTTAATTAAAAATGTTACTTACGCTGTTTTGCAGTTTCACCGACATCTCATATTTTTGTATTTAAGTTCAGAGTAATTAATTATTAAGAGGAAAATGACATACTAAATAATAGAAATGTGTAGTATTAATGGTTGGTTAGTCGATGCTATGAACACGTGTTAAAGGAAAATACGCCGTTCCCTAGCAGTGGGAGAGTACAGATTTATCAAAATAAGTATAATATAATAAAAACTTTAAAAACCCCACTGCATTCTTTGATATTGTCATCAATATAATGTATATTATGTAAAAAATACACCCCCCTCTCATTACTTTGGTACAAATATTAAAGCCGATGTTACTCCCACAACCAACACGAATCTTACGACACCACATTATGCTAAAATCCACCAAGCCGTTTAGGCTGCAGAGCGCGCCACAAAAATAGACATCCTTACTATAATATTATATGGATGTGTGAATGTTTGGATGAAATTTGGAATGGAGATAGACTGGATTAAGACATAGGCTTCTTTTTCCCGGAAAAGTCAAAAGTTCCCGAGGGAATGACGATAATAAAAATGTACGCGGATGAAGTCGCGGGCCAAAGCTATGAAATTTTGTGTTTTTATATTTCAATAGGTTCCTGGATGGCTTGAAAACACAATTGGACCCGGAAGGTGGCGCTGCTGTCGGTATATCACCATTCACCTAACTCCTCCTAAACGCCTGGACCGATTTAGATAAAATTTGGTGTATATATTTCAATGGGTTCCTGGATGGTTTTAAAACACAAGTGGACCCGGCAGGTAGCGCTGCTGTCGGTATGTCAACAAATTTATTTTACTAATAACCGAATACAATAATTTTGACATAGAGACCATAGTAAATAGTGAGATATCAAAAAAATACGACTCAACCGTAGAGTCGTTTGAAGTAATTATGGAATCGCAAAAAAAAAAAGTTAAATAAAAATATCATTTTTAATGTGGCACTGCTTTTCCGGGCAGGACGACGTCTGCCGGGTCCGCTAGTACATACATACACTCGAAAAACATAACCCTCCTTCTAGCGCAGCCAGGTCATAATATTTTTATTTAACTTTAAGTTTCAACCCTTAAAATAGTTCAAATCAATGTAACACAAGCTCCTGTCAGTATTAAATCTGCGTTACTGACTCGGCTGGCCGCAATGTCTGTAATCCTGGAGCTTTGTCTGTCAGATGTGTGTCCAGCTTGTCCCCAATTACACGCATGACGGTGGGATGAAATTATTGACAAACACATTGAAACCTAAGCCGGTAGATTAATAATAATCTCGAGAGACTATGTGACGGTTACAGGATAAGGTTACAAGACCTCGGAAGAATTAGAGTTATTTGAACTTCTAGACGATGTTTTTGCAGTTGTATGTAATACTATTTATATTCTTTATTGTTCAAAGAAAACTATAGTACAAAACACGGGCCACATAAAAATTACAAGGGCGAACTTATTCTTTTATGGGATTTCTTTCGGCAAATACTCGAAAAATTGTAAAATAATGCGAATGGAGGCTGTGTTATTTTATTTGGTTTTGAATCCATTATTGTTTTAAAGATATGGCCACCGATACTGTCAATTAAATAAAAGGTACCATAACAATTAGGTTTTATTAATTCAACATTTTCAGCCAAAAATAGTTATAACAGAATTAAAATAAGGAAAAGATTTATTGGCACTCACAATTAAATTATTTTACTTTTCTCAAAGTATTTAAAGAAACACACACAAAACAAACTATAATAATAATAACTATAATATTCTTTGTAAATAGTTTATAGCAAGAACAATAAAAAAATAACAACAACATCGTTAAACATTTTTATATGCTATTTCATCACTCATCAGTCTTAAAATCAAATTGTGTGAATATTTCCTATTTTCTAAACTGTGCCCGAAATCTTAAAATTAATAATTATATTTACCATTTTTTTAAATAGCTTTGCTTTATATGTTCGGGAAGTCACCAAAAATTTTTTTTTTCATTTTTTTTTTTACAACGGGCAGACAAACTGACGTGGCAAAACTATAAGGGTTCCTTATTAGCTGTTGAACCCTAAAAACAAGGTCACCAGTCATTGAGGGTAGCGGTAGTGAAGACTATAATGTCTTAACGTTTACTTTCGTTCCAAGTTCCTAAGGCAGGAATATTATAGCCTTTTAAAATGGAGGTCCTGCCCCAACCTGTTGACTTAGGACGCTTTATTTTTCCCCGCAAATATCCTATTCGAGATCTGTTGCTTTGTTTACCCGGCATCAGTCCCAAGAAACTGTCACAATATTTGCGTACCTTTGAAATCCAAATATTTGCACAGTTTTGGTGAAGTTCGCGTTATTTGTTGATGATTCTTACGTACTTTTCTGAGATTGGGAATTACATATTTGCAGGGAAATTAAGTTCATAGGGTAATGCTTAAGAAACGTCCAGTGTGGTAGCTTTTACAAATGTCTTCGGGGTTTGTACCTCTTTGTCATTCACTCTCATATAAACCAAATAAAAAAGATTTTTCAAAAATGTTTGTACAAGTGTTTATTTATTCATTAACAATTAGGTTTTATTCATTAAATTCAATAAATACATGTACGTACGTTTAAATTTAAATTGTATTTTTTTATGCACCGGTGGTTACCCCATATTGGTGGGTCATCGGACAGGGTAGCGGAGACCATTTTTCAGACGGGATAGTGTTCTTTGTCGGGGTCACCACTTCACCGGTGGTGTCCATGATGGTAGGGGTGAGAGAGTAACCACTTTGTCAGTCAGTTTCAATCTAATTTAATTACAATCACACATGCGTATATATACAATGTTAACTTGCTACAGTACTAACTAATGCGCACTACATACACGTACAGATAATATCAGATATTATATCAGATATATTATCAGATTTATTACTCTCTCACCCCTACCATCATAGATTAGATTCTAATCTAAATGCAATTCATTAATACGTGATTAATAACAATTACGAAACGAGCCTACCGGCACAATGTGACTAAGTTCTCCCTCGCCATTACAGTCAACTTCATTACAGTTGCCGCCGAATGAGTATCTAAACTAGACTCTATGGTTAATCTTATCTTATCTTATCTTACAGATGGGCCCTTTCGGATACACTTCGACCCTTTAGGATCTTTTGTGCAATTACCCTCTTACACACTCAGCTGTTCGAATGCGCAGGTTTCCTCACGATGTTTTTCCTTCACCGTAAGAGCATCGGGTAATGCACTTAAGTTAGAAAAACTCATTGGTACATGGTGACCGCGGGGGTTCGAACTCGGTACCTTACGATCACGAGTCGACCCTCTAAGCCACTAGGCCACCGACGCTCTCATACTCTATGGTTAAATATTGAATGCTCCAATATATATTTTGACCATGTTGTTTTGACGTCAGGTTCTGACCATCTTACAAAATAGTTTAACAAGTGAGACCCAAGTGAGACTTTTCGACGAACTTTCTTGATTTAGTATGACATTGATATACACTGCGCCTAATCTAAGATATACAAACTCGTATTTAATTGGGAAGGTGATCAACAGTGATCGGAATAGGTAGAGTATATTTACCTAAAGTTCGCAAAAGGACATAATATAGAGTGGTTACAACCGGGTGAAATAATAATTTATTTTTATTGAATTCTGGATTTCCGGTATTTTTAATGCTAAATATGGTTTACACTTGTTTTATAGACACTCGTTTCATAGAACGTATCACTTGGCAGAATTTTCGTTTCATAGAAAACTTTTCTGCTGAATTCCTGTTGTTTTTTTTTTACAATAATGATAAAATAGAAAGTGTTTCATCTTGTAGTTTGTTAGGAGTAGAAATAGACTCTGAGGTAAATTGGAAGGTCCACATAAATAAAATATCAGGGAAAATATCCAGATTCGCGTATGCTCTTTACCAACTAAAACGATGCACGAACATAAAAACGGCTGTTACTGCATATTATGCATATGCTCACTCATGGCTGAGCTATGGAATAATTTTATGGGGCAACAGCTCACAGGTCAACGACCTCTTTGTGTTACAAAAAAAATGCATTAGGATATTGGCAAACATTAACGATAGACACAGTTGTAGATCACATTTTCGCCGCCTAAATATTCTAACCTTGGTATCAATATACATTTACGAAATTTCTAAGAAATCACAAAGACCTGTTTGGACGGGAAAGAGATGATCATGTTCGACCTAATATGAGAAAGAGAAATAAACTTGTTGGCTCTTATACTACTAGTCTCAAAATTGTGAGCGCGGGCACCCACCACATGACCATAAAGATTTATAACAAGATACCACACTCAATTAAAAACATAGAAATGGACACAATATTTATGAATGAGTTAAATAAATTTTTATCATTACACTCCTTTTATAATTTACAAGAATTCTTTGATAGTGATAATTAAATAATTAGTAAACTGTTTAATGGTAAATGTAATTGGTCGTAGTTAGGTAGTTAAGTAGGATTAAGTAGGTAAATTAAATTAAATTGCAATGCCCTTGCAGGGTTAGTGTTGACGCATGTAATAGTTTTTAAGATCTTTTGTACAACATTAAGCAATAAAGTATGTAACTATGACTATGACTATGATTTCAGGTTTCATCTTAAATATGATTCACGTAGGTTAGGTTAGGTTAAACTTGTAACCCATCACAAGATAAACTGAAATCAACACGGGTTTAGCAGAAAATAGTTTTCTATGAAACGAAAATTCTGCGAAGTGACACGGTCTATGAAATGAGTGTCTATAAAACCCTTGTTTTATAGACACCATATTTAGCATTAAAAATACCGCAAAACCGGAATTCAATAAAAATAAATTAATATTTCATCCGGTTGTAACCACTCTATAATTATGTCCTTTTGCGTACTTTAGGTAAATATACTCTGCCTATTCCGATCACTGGTGATCAAATATTAGACACAGACGCTACCAGCAAAAAGTACCGCAGAAAAAAATGCGTATTTTTGTCTTTGACATTGGTTTTACCTTTAAGTTCTTACCAATGTTAACATTTGGAAACAAAATGTATAAGGAAAGAAACCATTGTTTAAATTATTAAAAAAAGAATTATGAAATTGGGTTCTTAAAAATAGTTTACTTTTAAGTTATATTTTCATTTAAAAGAAAGCAATATGGGAATAAAAGCTTGCAGTATTCTTATGCGATAACCTTCGCTTGGCTCTTAGGCTTGTAACCTGTCACTAATATACACTGTTAAACATCTTAGCCTGTGCAAAATGTGGTACCAGAATTAACAACAAGTTTTTAGAGTTGTTAGTAATTCTGCTACAGTAACTCTTCCTACCCCACTCTGGGAATGAAGGTCGAGTGAGCGTATATACCCACCTTCAGAACAATAATGAATTGAATTCAGAAATTTTAAAGTTCGAGTTTGGTCTCTATTATACTAAATTTATGACTTGAAGTTTGAAAGCTGAAATTTTGAATTAGGTCACCATTGTTCTGAAGGTGCGATATGTATGTAAGTCATTGTAAGTAAGCAATCCCTATTACAAATTCACTCATCGAAATTGCATTCTTATCCCATATTTCCGCTCGCCAGCGAATCATGCAACTCAAACCCGCTGCATTTAAAATAAAAGCATGCATTCAATGCAAATGGCAGCGCGCTCCGGAGATAAGGTCGACGGCGGGGCGGTATCGTGTGTCAAGAATCGACGCAACGTCTCTCGCTGCAGTAAAGACACATGGCCCTAGACTAGATGCATGCTGAGAATAATTGCATCGCACTGATATAATAAATGCGAAAGTTTGTGTGTGTGTGTTAGTTTGTTACTCCTTCACAACTGCTAAACGGATTTGGATGAAATTTTGTAATGGGGATAGCTTATACCGTGGATTAACGCATAGGCTACTTTTGTTCCCGGTTTTTTTTTAAATTCTGAGGAAATAGCGATAAACGACTTCTACGCACACGAAGTCGCGGTCAGAAGCTAGTTATCATATTTTTTTACTAGTGACCCGCCCTCGCTTCGCTTCGGTTTATGTAAGTTTTCTGTAACACCCGTACATAATTCAGAGTTTAATATACATACTCGTAAAAAGCTTCCGTGAAAAATTATCTAACTGATGGTGAAAAACGCATGAAAATTCGTTTAGTAGTTTTGAGATTATCGCGAACATACAGACAGACGCTGTGGGGGCCTTAGCTTTGTAATATGTAGTGATTTTTCAAGAATACCTTGGTAACCTATGTGTAGCTATAAACACAAGTTGGTTAAGAAATTAAAAAAAAACGTATATTGACGATTGAGTAGTAAGGCGTGCCTTAGTCCGGTCACGGTACGAAAAGGTTCATCATTTTTGGACCTTATTTGCATTGAAATAGAGTCGAAAAGTGTCGAACATTTTCGTACCGTGACTATACATTGATTAATTATTATTATTTTATCCATAGTTTAATAATTATTATATCACTACCGACCTTTGTGAAACTTTTTTACCTAAACACCATTCTAATTCCTTTTAAAAATGTCTCCTCTGTTTCATTGTTTGCTGCGCTTCCGCAGCATGTTTACACCGACCGACGTTTGATCTCTTTTGAACCAACCTGTTTACTGAAAAAGTTTTATTTCGGTCTCTTTGTAACCTGTAAGAGATCCAAATAAAAGTATTTGTCTGTTAACGGATTCGATGAAAGAATCAAGATTGGTTCGGCAAAGAAATGTCTTTGAGTACAATGGTAGGTACTTATCATACGTCGGCGTCGTCATTCCTAGAGTAGAGTAGGCAGAGCTACAGAATTACCAACAACCCTTAAAAAAAAGTTGTTGATAATTTTGTAACCACATTTTGCACAATTACGCTAAGATGTTTTCCAGCGTATTAGTGACAGGTTGCAAGCCCATCGCCTAACAGTACTACAAGCCTTTATTGCCTTAGTCGTTTCTTACGGCACCCACGGGAAGACATGGAGTGGAACTATTCTAACCCGGCAACCACAAGGGACTTATAACTAAACTTATCAAATAAATAACTAGCAACCATCTTATTCATAAACGCACAATAGCTAAAGTGTGCTTAAAATAAACTTTTTCTGTATTTGTCATTGTGACATTTCCATCTGACAGAAAGTATCAAAGTAAATTTCAACTAAAATAGATTTATAGTGGGCTAATGAATAAAAGAGGTAAGACGTAAGTATACAACTCGCATCCAAATCGGTCCATTTGTTTGGGAGCACACGCAGATACACAGAGACATAGATACAAAGAAACACACATTAAACTAATAAGACACCTAGTTTTAAACACGGGTTAAAACACAACTCTATGATATACCTTAACAGAAAGTCTGGATAAACATCCGCATGCTCTTTTACCGTCCTCAGTTAAAAAACTTAAGGATACCAAATACTAATAAATATTTGGGTACCTATTTAATATTGTATATAGTCAAGAGCAACGAAAACGGGTCACTTTGTATAAAATTTCCATATGAAGTGACCCGTTTTTATTGCTCTCGAGTGTACATACTTGATTCAAAATAAAATATTAGCAGAATTTAACCCTTCAATCGTCAGGGTAATTTCCAGGGATCACCCACAGCTCACCTTGATGGCCAAGACGAACACTATCACTAATGAAGACCCCGGTTCAACCCAAATACGCAATTTGACTAATAGAATCCAAGCCCACGCTAAATAATTACCTAGAACTAACTGAAAACCTCTTAATATAATAATTATTAGAATTAAAGTTAATTTACTTTGGATAAACTGTAAGTGCTCCACTGATTAGATAAACATTTGACGACGGTTAACCTATTTATAAATAAATAAATATTAAGGGTCAATTTCACAGAAATTGACGACTTCCCAAACGAAGCTCGAGGCTTATGCTATGGGTACATAGCGGAGACATGGAGACAACGATTAACATACTTATAAAGTGAAATACATACTTAAAGTGCAAATTGTGGTTATAGTATTATCAACAAGTTTTTAGAAATGTTTGTAATTCTGTAGCTCTGCCTACCCCACTCTGGGAATGAAGGCGTGAGATTATGTATGTACATACTTAAATAGTATAAAACACTAAGGCTGAAACAAAATTCTCACACTCTTTATTGAAATAATGCCCATACCGGATATCATTACATTATTACATTAATTATTTACCAATAACCTAAGCTTAACGCGTTGTGGCATAGTATTGTATCCCTGGGCCTGTATTATGGTCGCTTTTATCGCGGTATAGAGCAACCGTCATTCTCACACTTACATACTAGTAAGACAGTGCACTCAAAAAAATGAGAGCTAACAAAGAGAGATTTTCACTAAGTTGACAAAAGATGAATACAATAGTTAAGATATCTATTATATAAAATGCTAAGCTGATTGTTGATATATCAACGCACAGCCCAGACCGCTGGACCTAGAGACTTGAAATTTTGCACATGGATACCTTATATAGTGTAGAGATCCACTAAGGAAGGATTTTTGGAAATTCCACCCCTAAGGGGGTAAAATAGGGGAAAAACATTTGTATGAAAGTCCATCAGTTTTGAAGTTAGACGCTTCAAATTTTGCGTTTAGGTTGGCGATTGAATTTTAACTTATACGTGTCTCAGCGTTTATGATAATTTCAACCCCGAAGGGATGAAAAGGGGTAAAACGGATTGTTGATATATCAACGCACAGGCCAAACCTTAGGACCTAGAGACTTGACATTTTACACATAGATACCTTATATAGTGTAAAGATCCACTAAGGAAGGATTTTTGTAAATTCCACCCCTAAGGGGATGAAAATTGGTATGAAAGTCCGTCAGTTTTAGTTTAAGTTAGACTATTCAAATTTTGTGTTTAGGTTGAAAATTGAAAATAAATTTATACGTGTTTCAGCGTTTTTGATAATTTCATCCCCGAAGGGATGGAAAGGGGTAAAACTGACTGACTGATCGATCAACGCACAGCCTAAACCGCTGGACCTAGGGACTTGAAATTTAAAGGGAATATTCCTTGGGTACCCTAAGGGTACACTAAGAAAGGATTTTTGGAAATTCATCCCCTAAAGGGTTAAAATAGTGGGTAGAAATTTGTATAGAAGATTCGTTATTTTTAAAATAAGCAATTTGGAAATTGGTATTTAGGCTACTGTTTATAAATAAAATATACTTCTTTCAGTGATTTAGAAAAAACTACCCCTAAGGGGGGTAAAGGGAGTTTTAGTTTGTTCCTCCTTCACGCTGCAATGGCGCTGGATGGATTTGGGTGAAATTTAGAATGGAGATAGCTTATACCATGGATTAACACATAGGAAAATCTCATCCCGGAAAATTTAAGGGTTCCCGAGGGAATAACGACAATATCTTTGGTGTTTTTTGAAAAAGTCATCATGGGTGTCGTTTTCTTAGGTTGCGTTGACGCAGATTTCGAAAATGATATCAGATCAGGGATTCAAAATGGCCGCCATGATGTTTATTGAAAAAGTCGTCATTGGTATCATTTTCTTACATTTTGGGGACGCAGATTATGAAAATGATGTCAAATTTAGAATTCAAGCTGGCGGCAATGATGTTTTTTGAAAAAAGTTGTCATGGGTAACATTTTCTTAGTTTTTGGGGTTTTTGTTAGTCTATATCAAAAGGAGCGGTGTCAGATTGAAGTTGTCAGCGTTGACATAATTATCCAGATTTTAACTTTTTTTTTCCGCTATTTTCAATACTATTCACTATTCACGGCGTATTAATTCTACGGCTGTTATTTAATATTAGGGCGGTTATTATGAACACTTAAAAATAATTAAGGACACATTTAATTTTTCGGCGAATTGGTCGGTTATTTAATTCTAAAATGTCATTTCAAATAATACTCAAGGGGTAAAAAAACTATAATCGATAGTTATACATAATATTGCTGTTGAAAGAAAATCCATACTAATATTATAAACGTAAGAGTAATTATGTCTGCCGTCTTTCTGTTTGTTATGCATTCAAGGATAAACCGCGGAACTGAATTAGATTAAATTTGTATCTCGAAAATCACCCCTAAGTGGGTGAGATTTCGGATGGTACTCGTAGTTTGTATGACAATTTGGTAATTTATGTTAATTTTTTTAGTTGGAAACGTGGTAATTGGTGTTTAAGCTACTGTTTAATACTGTTTAACATAAAAAAAACTTTCAGCGATTTCGGTAAAACTAAGGCGATAAATGGGGAGTAGAAATTTGTATGGGAGATATCGAAATGGCTACATCAGGAAATTGATATTTAGGCTACTGTTTATAAATAAAATATACTGCTTTCAGCGATTTAGAAAAAACTACCTCTAAGGGGGTAAACGGGGGTTTTAGTTAGTTACTCCTTAACGCTGCAACGGCTAGATGGATTAGGATGAAATTTAAAATGGAGGTAGCACCCTGGATTAACACATAGAAAAATCCCATTCCGGAAAATTTAAAAGTTCCCGAGGGAATAACGACAATGTTTGGTGTTTATTGAAAAACTCATCATGGGTGTCATTTTCGTAGGTTGCGTTGACGCAGATTTCGAAAATGATATCAAATTTGGAATTCAAAATGGCCGTCATGATGTTTATTGAAAAAGTCGTCATTGGTATCATTTTCTTACATTTTGTGGACGCAGATTATGAAAATTATGCCAAATTTAGAATTCAAGATGGAGGCCATGATCTTTTTTAAAAAGTGGACATAATAGTCATTTTCTTAGATTTTGAGGACGCAGATTTCGAAAATGATGTGAAAGTATAGGTAGAAATTCAAAATGGCAATTCAATTATGTCTGTCGTCTGTCTGTTTGTTACGCTTTCACGGATTAACCCCGGAACCGAATTAGATTAATTTGGGTAAATTTGTTTGAAGAATATTGTCTTTTTTTTTTCAGCGGCTACGGATGATGTTTTGGGAGTTCCGCCTTTTATAATGATAGATACCTACATTATAGTTAGTATTAAGACTCATAATATAATATATGTAATACTGAACTATGATGGATATTTTAAGAGCAATCAAACTATCATGGGAGGGATGGTGCTTTGAGACGGCGAATTTAGACAGATTCTCATTTACCGGGGATAACTAGGGGCACACCAGCGGATAAAATAAATGCATTCTGGCATCTACGATATGGGTATATATTTAAAAAAAAAACACTACAAATATGCCAGGAACTACGAGTACACAATGATACACAGTCGGGGTAATATATGCGGCAGCTCTACTAAAAATTGGCGAAGATCGTATGGCGAGAGATAGTAACGATTTGAATACATTAAACCGCGAATTCTGTAATATTGTACAAAACACAGATGATCTAAAAAATAACATGTACCCCGATCTAAAAAACAATATAAAGAATAGAGAATGTTTGTGCGAGAGGGCGATATTAGCACCGACAAACGAAGTTGTCGGGCGGATAAATATAAAAATATGTCTCATGTAGAAGGCGATGTTGTGGAGTATCTCTTGGTAGACAATGTCATAGACACAGAGCAAGTCACGTCCTACCCTTAGAGTTCCTGAACTCTTTCGAGGTATCGGGAGTGCCCTCCCGTAAGAGTTAATGGTTAAAGTTGGTGTCCCGGTAAATTTCGAGCACAATATTACACGTGTTTGAAAGATCATTCTTGCCAGGGAGGACGTAAAACTATAGAATTACTTAAAACTATTAATTTACTTACCTGCGATAAACGAGTTCTACGCGGACGAAGTCGCGGGCAAAAGCTAGTTAGTTATATAAACCAAAACTGATAGTAACAAACAGCAATTTCTTTAGTGATTCGACTAACCTCTTAGTTGATGTATCTAACGTCTTAGTTGGTGTATCTAACATCTTAGTTGTTGTATCTATCGTCTTGTTAGGCTCGTATGGGATCAAGACGCTTATGCACAACAATCACAATCTTGTTACAAGCGACCAATTATTTTTTTCAGTGTGACAGATGTTTTATCTACGCTTATGCATATTGATAAACGCGACCACAATAGGCCCACGGAATACAAAGGTTAAAGTCTAGAGTTAAATCTTAGTAAATATAAGTGTCATGAATAATCATACATCGTATTTGGTCGGAGCAGTTCGTATCTATCATATTTTTTCAGCTTCAATACCCATCAATGAACTTATTGAGAAAACAAGATAAATACAAACTTATTTTCTTACTAAGTTTATGTATTAATTCCCTATTTTGTTATCTATAATCTATAATTCTGTAATCTATAATCTATACTAATATTAGAAAGAGGTAAAGCTTGTGACGTTGTAAGGGGTAATCCCTGGATTTACTGAACAGATTTTGAAAAGAAATTTTACCAATAGAAAGCCACGTTATTTGTGAGTGTCGTAGGCTATATATTAACCCAAAAATATGTTTATTGCCCAACGAAGTGGGCACGGGAACAGCCAGTAAACTTAAACATGTTCAAGTAAAAGTCAATTAGTGCTAAACTGTATGTATACTCGTTTATAATAAAACTTCAACACTCGTAGTTACAAGAACTATATTGAAAATAATAACTATAATTAACACTTTTACAGTATTTGTGAGGTCTGAACACTTCGAAGAACTAACCACCAACTAACTTATTTCTAAGAGAATACCCCCTTTTATAACCTTATTTCCCTTGCAAGGGTAGGTTGGGCGGAAGCACGATACCGGTGTTGCCATAAATTAAAATAAAATTACCCTAAATTATGAAATTAATAATAAAAATCATGACACTCGGCCATCCGGCATCGTGCAGTCTCCCGACGCACGACGTACATATAATTAATTATAATTATTTATTATATTTAATACATAATTACATTAATAACATTACAGCTTAAAATTCCTTAATGATTAAAGCTCAGCTAAAAACGATTAACAATTAATAACAAAGCAATTAACAATGAGTAACAAAATATATTTAGTGCATTTTGCAATTATAACAATACACCTTAAAGTTCTACAGACCCACCGACCGCACCGACGCGTAAAAAAAAAACGGTGACGTTGCGTAAACAAAATAACGGGTCATAGTAACAACCTGGCACATATTTTTACGGATCGTAATTTACGCATCGTTACGCTCCGGTGTGGTTGCAGACTAAAGCTCAGCTAGAAATGATTAACAATTAATAACAAAGCAATTAACAAATATTTACAAAATAATTAACAAATAATAAAAATCATGACACTCGGCAAGTGGTTACCTAATTTTTAATTAGAACTTGTTTTAACAAACATTAAATATCAAAAGCAATCATTGTCAATATTTTGTAATAAATATATTTGAAGTAATATATTACTAAAAAAATACATCACTCTCTTTACATAGTTAAGCACAGTTAAGCATAGGTAATAAACGTTAGTCTTTTGACAAGTCACTGCCACTGTCACTGTCATAGCTACTGTCATCACTATTATGCAATTCGAGACTTTTAATGTGGATCCATGGTCGAACCCTATCCGCTGCGATCACAGTTGTGTAAGGTTTGCCCTTTTTGTTAAAGCCAGGAACGTCTCCTATTCTATATCTATCATTACCCAAAACTTCAGTGATCTTATACGGACCTATAAATTTCGATAGAAGTTTTGTACTTTTTCCGTCATTATCGAAATTGTTACGAGAAATTTTCACCAGGTCACCAACGTTGTAACTAGCTGCCGGGATTCTACATTTGTCATGTCTAAGTTTCATTTTTGTTTGTGCCTTTTCTAAATTAGCGTGTACATTTTGTCTTACAGTATCCAAACTTAGATTACTTTGGTGGTTTGGCGTATCAAGTTTATTTGACAAAATGTCACGCATTTTTAGACCAAATAAAGCCTCTGCTGCAGATTTTTGCGTTGAAGCATTAATGGTGTTATTAATCCCCCACTGAACTTTACCCAGGCACTTGTCAAAAGACTAACGTTTATTACCTTTGCTTAACTGTGCTTAACTATGTAAAGAGAGTGATGTATTTTTTTAGTAATATATTACTTCAAATATATTTATTACAAAATATTGACAATGATTGCTTTTGATATTTAATGTTTGTTAAAACAAGTTCTAATTAAAAATTAGGTAACCACTTGCCGAGTGTCATGATTTTTATTATTTGTTAATTATTTTGTAAATATTTGTTAATTGCTTTGTTATTAATTGTTAATCATTTCTAGCTGAGCTTTAGTCTGCAACCACACCGGAGCGTAACGATGCGTAAATTACGATCCGTAAAAATATGTGCCAGGTTGTTACTATGACCCGTTATTTTGTTTACGCAACGTCACCGTTTTTTTTTTCTAACCATTAATATAGGGCTGGCGTAATCAGAATTTGCATCCTGAATAATGTCATTCTGTAACAGGTCATCTATTGTCTCCCGGACTTTTTCACGTTCTGAGTGAGATAGGCGGTATGGCCGATAAACTATTGGTTTATTATCCGTCAACTCGATTTTCATTTCAACACCAGTGGCACAGCCGATCTCACTCAGGTTCGTAGCAAAGCAATCGCGATAATTTTGCAACAGAGAATACAGTCGGGTAATCTGAGTTTCGTCGAGCCCTGATCCTACCTTGATGTTAGATGTATCAAGTGGTTCTAACGTAGTTGTATCCCTAACGATTCGGTTTACTTGAAAAGTTTTATGTTCAGTAAAGAGGATTGGCCTGGCTATTACCGTGTTCATTTTTAATCTAACCACATTTGGCGACAAGTTTGAAATGACGACTTCACCTTTGCCATCTTCGAGATGGTAGGCTCCTTGAAGAAGGTGATACTCATTACCAGGTTCCATCGTGGTGTAACCTTCATTGAGTATATCACCCGAATATTTGGACTCTACATGTACAGGAACCGTGGAGGTTGTAGAAACCTCCACCGATTCGGTCACGAACAATTTGATACTATTGTTATCACTTAGAAAAGCGTTGTCACCTGGGCTTTTATAAAACATTAGTTTCTGGTTATCCTTAAGTACCGTGATAAACGGAAGTTCAGTAAAATTCTGGCCAATGATCAAGGGAGTTTGCATAAATTCATCAGGTACAACAAGGACCTCGATTGCAGAATCAACTTCGTCTACTTTTAGATTAACATATGATTTATACAGAGGAGCAACGGTTGACAGGCCAAATCCCTTTACAATTGGAACGTCTTCTAAACTTTCTGTCAGACTTAATTTGTCTGCGTCAGTCTTACGCATGAGGGTACACTCACTGCCAAAGTCTATGTAACCTACAAAGTCATGATCATCGACCGTAACTGTCTTGTAGAACTTGTCATTGCTGTTAGTAGATATTTCAATTTTTAATGTCTTCTTTTCAAGGTTGTCACTGTCAATACGCGTATGACTAGGCAGAGGGTCTAATCTACAAGAGTCGTTGTCATGTCCTATTCTGTTACAGCGTTTACATTTCACAATAGGCTTCGTGCACTTGTAGTACGGGTGGCCCTTAGACCGACAATTATAACAGGTTATTGAACTAGACTTAAAGGTGGAACTAGTACTGGCAATAGAGGTTACATTATCCTTTTGAACATTACGGTCGCGAGACTTATTTGCCACAAATGGTTGAAGTTTTTGTGACCCAAGAAAATGAAGTAAATCCTCCGGTTCATTACAGTTAAGCGCCTGAGCTCCATTCCGTACGGATTTGTCGGTGATAGCATACACGATGCAATCGACCGCCTTTTTTCCTTGGATCTCACATCGGGTAAGTAAACTCAGTTTATCGTAAAAATATTCCCGAAAAGCTTCATCGTAACGCGGCGTGCGATTTAACATTTCCTCTAATAGGCGGCCATAGTTTTCATCGCTCGGAAATGCCTTCCTCAGTTTCACTTGCCACTCCTCCCAACTATAAACTACCGTCGGCAAGGCCTCAAACCACCTCTTTGCTAAGCCAGCGAGTTTTTGAAGTGAAAAGTGTATCGTTTGTTTTTCATCCCAACCATAAATTACCGCGCATTCATTTACTTTACGTAGCCAGCAATCGATGGTTTGAGTCCTATTAGACGGGTCGTATTGGGGAACTACATTGTTCATGTTATTATTACTTAAAGAGGAATGCTTACTATGATCTCCTTTCCAGTTCAGTAAAAGATTCAATACTTCTTTTGTAGACAACCTGCTCGATGTCTTGCGATGTTTCCGCGGCATGCTTTCATGAGAAGAGGCTGACGAAGAGGATGGACTCCTTCGCCTAGCTCTCTTTTTAGCCCGCTTCCGTCTAGGAGGCGTACCAGGTGGTGTGCCGCCATCTCCATCATTCGCCATATCAACTCTTCCTGCAATAGCAATTAATCCCTTGAAAGTATCACGTTCAATTTTATCAAGTACCCTTTTGTTATATGGAAGTATCAAGGGAGATATAAATCCCATTAGGGAATTAAAAAGAATATTAATTGGTAATGCGTTTCATTAAATTATCCGATGAACCCTTCGATTCAACCAAAATCCAGCAGGGGCAACCCGCTCAATCCGGAGAACAAGTTCTCCCAATAACAATAAATCCGGCAAAGAGTTGTGGTTCACTCAGCAACCAGTAGGACACATACCCACTCAACAATCCAGTGAACACACAAATCTTGCCCAGTAACTAATAACCCGCACCCTTAGTATCAAGTATACTAAAACTTAGTGAAAAACACCAGTACTAATTTAAAACCTTTTACTTCAACTAATAAATATCATTAGTAAACAAAGAATACCACTTAAGTGTAGACTAGGCCGTGTATCATACACCATCACGCATGTATCGCACGAGGACGGCAACGTAATCAGAGAGTAGCTCTGACCAAACGGCCGTCCAAAGACAACACATGCATAACCAAAATCATCAACCGTTAGCAAAGGGTACCGCCAAAGTGTAGCCTTGGCCGTGTACCATATACCATTACGCATGTATCGCATGAGGACCGCAACGTTATCAGAGAGTAGCTCTGACCAAACGGCCGTCCAAAGACAATACATGCATAACCAAAATCATTAACCGTTAGCAAAGGATACCGCCAAAGTGTAGCATTGGCCGTGTACCCTATACCATTACGCATGTATCGCATGAGGACCGCAACGTTATCAGAGAGTAGCTCCGACCAAACGGCCGTCCAAAGACAATACATGCATAACCAAAATCATTAACCGTTAGCAAAGGGTACCGCCAAAGTGTAGCCTTGGCCGTGTACCCTATACTATTACGCATGTATCGCATGAGGACCGCAACGTTATCAGAGAGTAGCTCTGACCAAACGGCCGTCCAAAGACAATACATGCATAACCAAAATCATCAACCGTTAGCAAAGGGTACCGCCAAAGTGTAGCCTCGGCCGTGTACCCTATACCATTACGCATGTATCACATAAGGGCGGTACGTTATCGGAGGGTAGCTCCGACCAAACGACCGTTCAAACAAAATACATGCGCAACTGAAAAATTGTACAGCATTTAATTAAGTAAATGATACCACCGAAGAGTAGCTTCGGCCGTGTATCCTTTACAATCACGTATGTACCACATTAGGGCGGTACGTTATCGGAGAGTAGCTCCGACCCAACGACCGTTTCAAATAAAATACATACGAGACCAAAAAGAAAACTGTACGGTAGATATTTAAAGCAAAGGATACCACCGAAGAGTAGCTTCGGCCGTGTATCGTTTACAATCACGTATGTATCACATTAGGGCGGTACGTTATCGGAGAGTAGCTCCGACCCAACGACCGTTTCAAATAAAATACATACGCGATTTTAAAAGTATTGATCTAATAAAAATAGGGTAGGCGTGAACATTATAATGCATTCACAAAGAAACAGCAATGCAAATTTTCAAATAAACGTACCTTGTTAATTTGAATCCTCTTTGGTTCACTCCCGCTTTCTGAAGTATAATAAAACTTCAACACTCGTAGTTACAAGAACTATATTGAAAATAATAACTATAATTAACACTTTTACAGTATTTGTGAGGTCTGAACACTTCGAAGAACTAACCACCAGCAGGGGTAGTCTTCTCGACCCCGCAAGGGGTCGGGGAGGCTGGCCTGGGTTGTTCCCCCATTCCCAGCGGTGTCTGACGCTGTCCGCTACTACGGACAGGGCAATGGGTTGGGCGCTTAGGTCCCGATGTTAATTTGGCCTTGTCTTGACCATGGTCCTCCGTCTCTCCTACACGATCCGGGCTGGCGAGGTCGAGCCTGTTTGTCCGAAGACCTGCAGGCGTCCATCAGTCAGTGGCGGTAGGAGACGGGTACATCTTCTTGTTATTCCGGTGGCTGCTCACAGACTAGGTCACGTGGCAGTGGTTTTTTGTCAGGTGGTCGGGCATGAAGCGGGGCCAGCTCACGGAGGTGGCGGAAGCGCGACCCGTCGGCAGTCTCGAACAGCCTTGTGGCCAGCCGAGACACGAAGTCGTCCAGGGGTTCGACCGCTAGGTCCCTAGCGATCGTGGTGTTCCTTACGTATCTCGGCGCGTCCACAATCGTTCTCAACGACTGTGACTGCTGAGACTGGAGTCGTCGCCTGTTGCCGTCGCTGGCCAGCGCGTACCACGCTGGAGCTGCGTACGTAAGGCGAGGTCTTATGTAGGCCTTGTAAATTCCAATTTTCGCCCTCATCGGTAGCTGGGAGTCCAGCACCGGTCTGAGGAGTGCTCTGGCCGCTCTCGTCTGGCCTATGATTTTGTTTATGTGCGGGGCCATGGTCAGCCGACGGTCTAGCGTGACCCCTAGGTACTTCACCGAGGGGGACCAGTCGACTTCCTGGCCCATGAGCTGCAGCTTGGAAGGGAGGATTGTCTTGTAGGAGAAGGCGATGGCTTGCGTCTTCCCCACGTTGACCGATAGTCTCCACTTCTCAAGCCATGGTGGGAGAGCGTCCAGGGTCCGCTGGATCTTCTTGGCGGCGTGCGGAAGTTTGATGGAGGCCGCGTAGTACGCAGCATCGTCGGCGTAAAGGGCCAGGGATGTCCCGGGCTCCAGGGGGATGTCATCCGTGTATCTGGCGTAGCAGGCAGGGGAGAGGCAGCTGCCCTGTGGGACGCCAGCCCTGATAGGGCGTTCCGTGGACAGCGCCCTCTCGACCGCTACCTGGAAGCGGCGATCTTCGAGGAAGGAGGCCACTGTCTTAACTACTCGACGTGGAGTAGTAGACGTGGCCAACTTTTGGATGAGTCCCTGGTGCCATACTCGGTCGAAAGCCTTTTCCATGTCCAGCATGACCGCTACCGTGTGCTCTCGTTTGTTGAGGGCGACGGCCGCGTCATGCAGGACTCTGGCGACTTGCTGGGTGGTGGAATGTTCGGCCCTGAAGCCGAATTGTTCCTCGCGTGGGAGAATGTGTGGTGCGAGGTGCTGCAGCAACAGCCTCTCAAAGACCTTGGAGGCGGTGCTGAGCAAGGTGATGGGGCGATAACTTTCCGGCTTCAGGATGTTCTTCCCCGGCTTTGGAAGCATGATGACTCGCCCCAGCTTCCAGGGGCGAGGGAAGTGGCTGGTCCTGAGGATCCCGTTGAACAGCCTTGTGAAGGCGGCAACTGACCTCGGTGGGAGGCGTGCCAGCACTTCGTTGGGGATCTTGTCAGGACCTGGAGCTTTCCTTTTCTTGGTCCGCTGGAATGACCTGGCGACTTGGCCGGGGGAGAAGGTCACCGGGTCTTCGTCCGGGGTGATGGGTACCCTGAAGTAGTCAGCCAGGTAGTCGGTGATCTCTACTTCTGGCTGCGGGTCCGTGGTTGGGTTAGGGCTGAATTGGCCCTCCAGGTGGTGGGCAAAGATTTCGGCCCTGTCCTCTGCTCTGTACCTGGGAGTGCCATCGCTGGCCAGTAGAGGGCGGACTGGAGGGGGATTGCAGTTCAGGCGTCTGCACAGGCGGTGGATGCTGTTCCAGTCGTGCCCGGCTGACTCCACGTCCTCCAGCCAGGAAGTCCTGGGGATGTCTGCCAGACGCCTACTGATCTCCTCAGCCAGTTTGTTTAGGCGAGTTTTCATCGTAGGACATCTGGTTCTCTGGAATTTTCGTCTCAGTCTCCTCTTGTCCGCCAATAAGGCGGAGATTGCTGCCGGGATTTCCCGGCGGGGGGTGGGTTTTGACGTCCTGACCGTTGAGGCTTCCAGCGCTGCTGCGATGGTGGTAGTGAGCTCTTCGGCCAGTCGGTCAACCTCCTTCGGTTCCGAAAGGGGAAAGGACGGCGTGTGGTTCGTCATGTAATTTGCGAACAGCTCCCAGTCGTGGATGGTCTTGCTGGGAGGCGGGGCTGTCCTCGATGGTGATGCGATGAGTGTTGCCAGCACTGGCTGGTGGTCCGACATAAGGTGTTCGTCCAGGACCTCCAGCGTTGGCCAAGATGTTAACCACCAACTAACTTATTTCTAAGAGAACACCCCCTTTTATAACCTTATTTCCCTTGCAAGGGTAGGTTGGGCGGAAGCACGATACCGGTGTTGCCATAAATTAAAATAAAATTACCCTAAATTATGAAATTAATAATAAAAATCATGACACGTTAAATTTATTCCTACACCCTAACAGGGTCCATGTTTTGTACTAGCTATGTCAAAAATAACGCATTGTAAATACCATGGTTGAAAGAATAAATGAAATGAATGCATGAATATCCCACAAAATCCTTTGTCTTATGATTTGTCACTACATCGGGTACAGTCGAGTTCATAAATACAGGGTGTTTTTTGGTCATCAACTTCCACAATAGGGAACTACTATATTCATGATCCTGAGCTCAAAAAAAATATTGTTTTTTTGTATTTTCATGAAAAGTCGAACGAATATCCTCGCTATTTCATAAATCATGGTCTCTCGTTTTCTGTAGCTACGAAGGGGGTAGGCCGCTTATCGTCACAGTCAGTCTATGTTATTGTTTGATACTACCCTCATGCGCAAGCGATGTCAGTTCCGTGTTTGTTTTGAAACGAGTGCTTGTTAAGTGAAGTGTTAAATCATTTAATTGATAAACAAAATGGCTCGACAAAAAAAATACTTCTGGATAATTGGGAAATGTTTGATGTTGAAAACATGTACTTTGTGAGTTAGAATTTGGACTGAATGATTTCCTGATCGGTAAGACATTACACGCTACACTGTAAGGTCTACCGCTAGCAACCTTTACGAGTGGGGCACTTTTGAAACGCCACGCCATGCTCAAGGTTTGTAAATTTTTAACAATCGTTGTACAAAGCTGATTCACCTTTTTAAATGCGCCAAAGACAAATCTTGCGGTATTGCAATCCATACCGTTATTCTGTAGTTAAATGCAATTTAAGAACGATTTTTAACAACAATTATCTACAATTTTTTAACCTATACCGTGTTTGTTATCTTTGATGGTCCTAAGCCCGATTCTAGTATGAAGGAAGATGAATCATAACATTGTGCACGGTGATTACGTCATTAAAGTCTTCGGTAAACACGGCGCAGTAACCACAATTAAGTCAAATAATGGGAAAAATCGAAAATGCTATTTCTCTGATCTCCTAAGATTTTTTAATTTTTTAATGTGATATTCGGATTCAGCATTAATTAAACTATCTCTCCTGTTTTGGACTTTAGTACCTTGTCTCTTTAATCGTTGTGACAATTCATATATGGCAGTTTAAACATGACATTAAATAGACAAGGTACTAAAGTGTATACATATTTATGACCTCGACTCGACCTAAGAAATCCTAAGGCATAGTTTCTGTGGCTCTATTGAAAACGCATTCAAATCAATTTAGCTTGTGATAAAATAGAGCTTACATCATATAGAGAGTATAATTCACTTATACCGTTTTTAAATTGAACTTGAACTAGCGTACAAGTCTCTTTTCACCTCAGTATTTATCCGTCCACGAACTTCACAAGAAGCAACGATACTGTAAAACTCATTGACCAGCATATAGACTTATTCAAAGCTCACCTCGTTCTAACATGAACTTGATACTTTTTTTAATCCGAATCCTTTGATCAGCGGAGCCGCTGGTCCTTTGTATCTTGCTTGGCCTCCTCTGAACATTGTGTATGGGGACTTTATTATTGTCACAGGAACCCGTAATCCTCTGACTCATAAACGCATGAGTGAATTAGTATACTTGAAATATGCTTTGGTCTTACATTTCACTATTATTATTAAAAAAAATCAGAAAATAATGAAGCATACTTTAATAGATACTTCTACATTAATATTATAACGAGGAAAAATTTGTATTTTTGTATGTTTGTAACGAATAAACTGAAAAACTACAGGACCGATTTCAGAAATTCTTCCACCATTAGAATACAAAATTTCATTATCCCTGACTAACAGAGGCTACTTTTTATTGCGGAAAAATAAACGGTTCCCGGGGGATGACAAAAATACGAATTCTACGCGGTCAAAGTCGCTGGCAGAAGCTATTTTTTATTTAACTTAAATTATTATGAAAAGACTAGACCTAGACCTAAGTATACAACCTAATACTTTTATTGGGAGCCCTTTGTTTCCCATAATTTTATTGGTCATAATGTAATTGTTGACATAATTTTTGATAGTTATAATTTTTTATATCGCTGAAACTGTAAACTTTTCAGAAGTTCTGAAATATCTAACGTGTAGACAAGGCTAGGTTAGGTTAGGTTTCATTTATAAAAATCCTGAAAAAGTAACAAAAGTAACAGTTTCTTTAAAAAACACGTTAAGACTTGCGATGATTATGACCTAAAACACATTATGACTAAAAATAATTATGTCAGTCAATATAGACCCACTTTTATTACTTTATAAAATTTATATTATCTCTCAAATAGGACAGGGAGATAAATTTAATAATAACCTCATGAATAGCAGTCTGTCAAATGAGGTGAGCATCCCCATTATTTAACGATAGCCAGGTAAAAAGTCAAAGCTATTGTATTGAGCTCTACAAAATCCAGTGCAATTTTATTAAATCATTGATGCTGAATCTCTAATACCTAACTAATGTTAATGTGTCACGAGTAACTTTAATATTGTCCAAAATCACAATTGGCAATTACCACATCGTGTAATAGAAATTAGAGATTATTTGAACGAAATTAATGCTAACTGTAGCATTTAAATTTAAATTTAATGCAACAACTAATTTCTATTACATGATGTGGTAATTGCCAATTATTATTGTGGTTTTTAGACCGCAGTCAGTAAAAATTGCTAACAAAAAATTACTACTATTTTTTTTAAACTTATAAACGCTCTAAGGTTAAGTTTAGTTTTAGAAGGCACCACATTTAACTTTCAGTTTTTTGTTTTATTCAATGTGTCCCTGAGTCATGTTTGCAAAGCTTGGCAAAAACAAATGTAATCTCCTAATTTAAGTTGTTATTCAAATTTACATTTAAAATTGCAGCATTCAAGTAATGAAACGTATTAACCGTTTTAGTATACCTATAGCCAATATTTACGCATAGTTATATAGGTAAATTAGATCGTGTAATCGGCGGAAATAGCCGAGCGCACGGATATTGGCACGAAGTGGGGCACCGGGCCGCGCCGAGACCCATTTCACCTTGCTTTTAAATCGGAGTTAACTGGATAAATATAACGGGGTACCATAATTATCTTTCGTTTCTAGATTTTTAAATGTTTTTGTAATTTTTTACAAGCCTCTTATTAAGTTGCAGTATTTGTACATTTAGCTGGTTTTTTTAGTTAGTGGTAAAATATTCAAAAGTGGCTTCAACACGAGCAAATATTTCGCGGTTATTGTACTTAAACTTACTATAATTATACTGAGAAATAGACAAAAAACAATAGTTGCTGGACAAACATTTCCTTAAAGTGAAAATAATACGATTAGAAATAAATTAATTTTTGCAATATAGTAGTTTTTGCTGTCATAAATTCTTTCTTGGTTATTTTGCTTTGAGGTATTTTTTCTCGTAATCTTTCTTACTACCAACAGTTTGAATATCATTATGGTAAGAACGATGAAAAATTCAGTGTAAAAATTCGCCAGCTTTGTCGCCTCAAAGGCATATATATTTTTTTAAACTGAACAAAGTATTAAAAGCCCGTTTTTCCGCATGAACGTTTTACACTTACTTTTTCTAAACACAATAAGGTGTTACTCTCATACTCTCATAACTTATTCTCAAAGGAAAATGGCGCCTGAACCTTTTCATGTTGCATCATAGAACACGCTTATTTTTTCCTTTGTTGCTCGGCAGTGTAAAAAGTGCAAGCTTTGTACGTTATTAAGGGCACATTTTTTACCCTAGCAAGCCGTTTTAAAAATATTGAAAACGGAGTTGATTTTTAGGGTTTCGTAGTCAAGAATGAACCGTAACAGTTTTTCCATGACCATCTGTCACATAACTGTACATGTTAAGTGAAGGTAAATAAATTATTTGACATTATAACATCGAGTGAGGTGTCGATGGATAGCTCTTAAAATCGACCGTTTAGGAAATTTTGAACTCGATAGGTGTAATCCCTAAACCCCTCGTGCCCTCCCTACAGCCAAATCTACAAGTAACAAAAATCTGAAAAACATCTTAAATTAAAGCACATTAAAAATATAAAACGGAAAACTATCACGAATAATAGAAGACTTGTTTGGTTGCTGAGATAGTCGGCTAAATTGTTTATACTGACTAAAAGTTATCTAAGACAGCACCATATAACTTTAAATAGAAAATTTGTTCAGGCTTGTTGTTTTCCGACAAGGTTTTTTGTATTTGTTTGCGGCTTCGGAACCCTACTCTAAGAATAGCCCCACTTGCTCTTGCCCGGTGTTTCATATGCAGCAAAAAGTTAGCAAATCATTTTTTAATTATGTTGCTTTTTATAAAATGCGGCGCTGTGACATCACACCATTATAATTATGAATCTTCATCTTTTCCTAGTTTATGTAAATTTAATAAATGTTTTAAAAAACAAAAAACCGCCTTCAAAAAGGCAAAAAATAACTTCTTTAAAATTGTAAGCACCTAATAGGTTAGTCCAACTGAAACTCGGCTTTTTGTTGAAAATGTTGTGGTCGCCGACTTCAGTTGGACTAACCTATTAGGTGCCTACAATTTTAAAGAAGTTATTTTTTGCGTTTTTGAAGGTGGTTTTTGTTTTTTAAAACATTTATTTTATTTTATACTTTTTAGTGATCATAATACGCAGTTACGTAGTCCCACTTCTTAGTTGAAATGAAACTTTAACTTATATCAAGCGCGCCGCAAGCAACGCCGCGGGAAAGTCATAGTCATATTTGAACAAGTAAATATTTAATTATTCGTTGTAGGTAGTTGCTCAACTATCTTAATCGAGATATCTTATCGCCACCCTTGAAATCGGTACCATTGAGGAGTTCCGGTGGCCAAATGTGGTCTTCATCATCAGTTCAACTACACTGTTCAAAAACGGAATAGGGCACACATAAATTTGGGAAAAACGTTAAATTTGTCAGGTCAGCGTGTACATACCTTGCTGGCTGCTGGTGGGTGTTGTATCCTATGCTGTTCCCGCGGGATAGGTGGAATTCACTGAGCACGCACCGCACACACAGGTTATCAGTTACACGCATCAAGTCGGTCTGTCACGTAAGATCTATATTTCTAAAGGAGAGGGGAAGGGCGCGGGAGTCGGAGAAGCGTTGGACAGTTATATAAAAAATGGTAATGAACATACCCCCGCCCTAAACATGACTATGTTTAAGAAAACTATTTATCAATGGGTAAAGAAATAATTCGGTTTATTGGTCTGGTCAGGACACCTGTGGGGGTTTTGACGGTCACCACACGCACGACGCCGTCTTTGCCGGGTTGTAGAGTTAGTATACGACCGCGACGCCATTCTAACGGAGGGACGTTATCCTCTTTGAGGAGAACCAAGTCATCCACTGAAGGGGGTTCTACACGGGTAGTCCATTTCGGCCTTGTTTGCAGGGTTGACAGGTATTGTACATGCCATCGCGACCAAAAATGTTGCGTAATCTGTTGCACAAGTTGAAACCGAGTAAGCCGACTGATTTTGACGTCTTGCAACGGATACTCGGGAACCGCAGTTAAGGGCTGTCCAATAATAAAATGCCCAGGCGTGAGTACCTCGAGGTCATTAGGATCTGGAGACAAGGGACATAGAGGTCGTGAATTCAGAACCGCTTCAATTTTTGTAAAAATCGTCGTAAGCTCTTCGTACGTGAGTGGAGTATCACCAACGACGCGTTTTAAATGGGCCTTGGCAGACTTGACTGCTGCCTCAAAGAGGCCACCCCAGTGTGGTGTGGTAGGGGGATCAAAAATCCAGGTTATTCCGCGTTTGGCCATTTCTGACCCTAGCTTTAAAGTATTTTGGGTAAGGAAACTGTGAATGTCTTTAAGATAGTTATCTGCTCCTACATAATTTCTACCACAGTCCGAACGAATAAGAGAAGGAAGACCGCGGCGAGACGTGAACCGGGTAAGGGCCGCCATGAAGGCTTCTGTTGTGAGGTCGGACACTACCTCGAGGTGTACGGCCTTAGTGGCGAGACACACTAGGATGCACAGATAAGTTTTCATCAACTTTCTATTTCGAATCGCTTGTACTTTAGTGTAGAATGGCCCAGCAAAATCCGTGCCCACACCTTGAAATGGGCGCGCAGCGGTTACCCGATCTTTAGGTAGGTCACCCATAAATGGTTGTCTAGTAAGGGCTTTCAAACGATAGCAAGGTAAACATTTAAACACCACGTTATTAATTAACCGGCGAGCTGAGAGAATCCAGTACTCACGGGAAAGTATTCCGCTTAAAGCGCCTGGTGAGGCGTGCGAGTTCTCCTTATGGTAGTGTGAGACAAGCAAATTTACAAAGCTGCCACTTTTAGGGAGGAGGAGCGGATGGCGAGCGTCGAAGGGTAAATCAGCATGTTTTATGCGTCCACCGACTCGTATAAGGCCTCTTTCGTCGAGGAAGGGATTCAGTCTACGAACAAGGGAATCAACTGTAGAGCCTCGTTTAAGAAGTTTAATTTCCTTAGAAAATGACTGGTTTTGTACTCGCTCAATAAGAAGGTAAAGTGCGGCCTTGCGTTCATTCACTGACAGGTATTTCTGAGGATCGCGTTGGTCGCGAGGTCGGCGAGCGTTGCGTATAAACCGTAGAATGTAACCAGTCGCACCTATCAACTTCTGAAACGAACTAAACCTATCGAGCAGGAAATCAGGGGAGGAAGGTTGACTTACACTGGTGACTAAGAGACAACGTAGTCCAGGAAGTTCAGTGGGCTGAAAGGGTTCATGTTGTGGCCAACTAGAGGGGGGTTTTAATAACCACGAGGGGGACCACCAGAGCTCATGTTGTAGGAGCGCTTGCGGTGACATACCGCGGGATGCACAGTCGGCAGGGTTTAAGTTTCCGGGGACATGCCGCCAAGTAGAGGGAAATTTTGAATTATTTATTTGAGACACTCGGTTCGCTTCAAAGGTTTGTAGTTCATACGGTGAAGTGTTAAGCCAGGCAAGAACAATTTTGCTATCCGTCCAGGTGTAGATAGCGTCCAACACTATTACCTTCTGAAGGCAGGAGGTAACGTGTTGAACTAATTTTGACAGAAGCGCAGCTCCTTGCAATTCCATCTTCGGAATTGTTAAACGAGTCCGAACGGGGGCAACCTTGGTTTTGGACATTAACAAGTGAACGGAGCAATTATTCTGTTGGTCTTCGGCTCGTAGGTATACGACAGCAGAAAACCCAGCCTCAGATGCGTCACTGAACCCATGAAGTGTGTATGACGATGGTTTGTCAGGGGTAATACGTCTGGAGATCGAGATTTTGTCGATGTTGACCAAGTCTTTAGCAAAAGTTAGCCACTCAGACTTCAGTTCATGAATGAGAGGTTCATCCCAATTAAGACCAGAAAGCCAGAGGCGTTGGATAAACACCTTGGCCTTAAAGACAACAGGGGCTATCCAACCGCAAGGGTCAAAGGTTCGCGCTATCAAGGAAAGAACTTTCCTTTTTGTAGGGTGATCATCACAGTCTATATGGGAAGAATAAGTAAAGGCATCAGTCGTAGGATTAAATTGTACTCCGAGGACTGCTACTGTCTGTTGGTTATCGACATCTTGGATGGTATGAAGGGGTTGAATGTGCTCCTGGGGTACATTTTCTAAGAGTTCAGGTCTATTAGAGAGCCACTTTCTCAACTCATACCCACCTGCCCGCATCAAAGATTCGAGTTCGGACTTGAGGCAACGTGCCTCTTCAAGATTGGCAGCTCCAGTCAAACAATCATCGACATATATGTCGGTATCAATGACAGCAGCGGCTCGGGGGAATCTATCGCGTTCCAGCTCAGCTAGCTCAAGGAGAACCCGAATTGCAATATAGGGGCTGGATCGCAAACCGTAAGTGTTAGTGTTTAAGTTATAAACGTGAAGAGGGTCAGATGGGGACTCGCGCCACAAGATCAGCTGATAACGCCTATCTTCAGGATTTACCCAGGACATGCGGAACATCATGCGGATGTCAGCCACAAATACGACTGCATGTCTGCGGAAATTTAGGAGAATATGGGAAATATCTCGTTGCAATTTAGGACCCGTATGCAGACACTGGTTAAGGGACACGCCATTAGTGGTGGGACTGCTACCGTCAAAAACGACTCTTATTTTTTCTTTGTTTCCCGATTTAAAAACGCCGTGATGAGGGATAAAATAATGTTCACTTGTTTGAAATTCAACAGGGGATAAAGACATATGGTTTAGAGATATATATTCACGCATGAATTCTATATACTTACATCTGAGTAAGGAATCGGCTTGTAGTCGCTTTTCTAAGTTAAAAAATCTTCTTTCTGCTATGCTACGAGATCCGCCGAGAGGGGGTCTATTACTTAAGAAGGGCAATCTTGTAACAAAGGTACCGTCGGGATTTCTTGTAGTGTGCATTTTAAAAATATTTTCACACTCAGCATCCTGTGGATTTATAGGAGGTAACTCAGGGGGTTCTTCTATTTTCCAGAACCTTTCAACTACCTGAGATAAGGAGACGCCAGTCATTAGAGGTTCGGAGGAAGTTAAATTCAAAACAGGACCGGAAATAATATACCCAAATACAGTGGATATAGCAGTCAGGCCGCTAGGATCCAACTGTATGATGTTGGAGCGCAAAAGGGAACCCAGTACGTCAGCACCTAATAAGATGTCGACTGAGTTAGGTTGGTAAAATGAAACATCGGCAAGAGGCAAAGATTTAGTGCACGACAGAATCGATAAAGGTAACTCCACATCAGGATGTGTGCCGGCGATAGTATCAATTACCATAGCATTCGTGTTAACTATTGGAGAAGACGTATTAACAGGCTTAAAGGTTAAGGAAACACAGCCGCGCACGGGTACAGAGGCTATGTTACCAATGCCACGAACAAGCCCGGGAGACACTGGAGGTGAAAGGTGCATATTTAGTCGCGTAATAGCTAAATCAGTTGTAAGGAGGCAGCCTTGAGCGCCGGTGTCACAAAGTGCTCGCGCTTCAATAAAATGTCCGCTGGAAGACCTCACATTAATTATAGCTGTAGGGAGTAGGACAAGGTCAGTATTTACAACGATAGGGGGAGAAGGGGAGGATATGAAGGGGAGAAGACAGTCTAGCTATTGTTGATTCTCGTCACGAGAATCACTATAAGTAGCTCGCCGTGGTGAATAGGGGGACGCTGCACGTCTGCCTCTACTGGTCGTAGGGGTAGGAGAGCGTTGACTGCGACGAGGTGGTGGGGAAGAGAGTCGGGATGGGGAACGAGCGGCGGCACGGTGCCACGTTCGGGATGGTTCCGGCGGGGGAGAGGCGCGGGGCGAGGTTGTCGGCGTCGTCCGGGCGCTCGGGCGCGAGGGCGCATAGTAGTGACCTCCCCCGCCCCTGCGAGAGCGCGGGGAGCCGGGGCGGCCCGGTTCGGACTGACGATTAAAGGAAACCGACCGAGACGTCGGGGCAGCTGGGGAGGGGTACACTGGGTGACGAGGGTCATTAAAGCACAGGAGGGAATGATGCGTCGAGCGTCGGCAGGTACTGCAACGATAGTCGCGTACGCACGATGCTATTGGGTGCTTATCCAAACATCTATAGCATAAACCGTTTGTTTTTACAAAATTTGAACGATCATGTGGGGTCATTTCCAAAAAATCACGGCATTCACGTAGGTAGTGGGATTGGCTAGAGCACATAGAACATTTAGGCGTCCCAGGTACGCGTGAGTCTGATTCAGCGACAAAATACCGGCGTGGGTTTATCGCGGCGGGCTGGTTCCTAGGATGGGAGGGCGAGGCATCGACTATGGAGGTATTTCCGACATTGTCGTGATGGCGGCATTCTTCCTCTAAAAATGTTATTAATTGGTCAAATGTTGGGAGGTCTCTCTGGCCGTCACCATGACGACGCTCGAAACGGGACTTTAAATCGGTTGGGAGTTTGCCAAAGCAAATGTGGACAAGAATATAAGACCACTGCCTGACCGGCAATTCGAGTCGCTCGAGGCAGCGGTACGCCGTAAGCAGGGGGTTGAGAAAAGAGGCGCGGAGGCCAGTAAGCCTGTGGCTGATATCGGGCAAGGTCATTATTTGGGAAATGTATGTATCCGCAAGAACCCGTGTATTATGATATCTTCGTTTGAGTAGGTCTCGGGCTACACTGTAGTTACCAGCTTCAACACGTAAGTGTTGTATCAGGCGTTTCGGCTCGTCGGATAAAGCGCTCATTAAATAGTGCATTTTGTGTGTAGCGAGTAGGTCAGTCCGAGAATCGACGACACTATCGAATTGGTCGATAAAACTAATCCAAGCGTCCGCGCGACCGTTAAAATTGGGAATAGGGAGGTCCGGTAATTTCTGACGACGAGGGCGATCAAGGTCCAACCCCACTAGAGTGGCCCTATCAGCAGTTGGGCGGGTGGGGGTACTAGTTGCCATAGGAAAAATTTCATTGCGTTTTATTTTAATGTCCACAACCTTATCACGCATTGACCTAATGAGTCCCTGAACGTAACTGTACTCCTCCACATCGATGGCCTGGTCGAGTCCGCCGAGGAGTTGGGCGCTGGCCTCACGGAACTCCTTATACTGTTCGTCGAGTTCGGTAAGGAATATAAATAATCGCGCATTATCCGTGGTGTTAAGGAGTTGGTGCGCGTTCGCAATCCAATCACTCGTCAATCTTAGAGTGCCCACGGACTTCCGATAATCTGCGGTCTCCGTGTACAGTACAGACCTAACTGTATCATTATTTCCGCGTTCACTCATTTCAACTTAAGTAGCAACAGAATATTAACAAACAATTTACTCACACAATGAAGTTATAACTATCAATACTTGACAACAAGGTGCAAATTTAAACAAGGAAGGAATAGATAAAAGATAAGCGCTGGGAACGAGTTATGGGTCGAGAATGCGAAGAAAAAACAGGCTGGCGGCCGGGCGTTAGGTGACTCGTCAATGCAATAAACGTTTTAAAATTTATGTAATTATAACTACAATTAGATTTAGCCACCAAATTAGGATTTTGGTGGAAGGGAATTTTGGTTAAGTATTTAAGTACTAGAATGACGAAAAAAGAGGGGATCTAACCACGCTCTGCTACCAAAAATGTTCAAAAACGGAATAGGGCACACATAAATTTGGGAAAAACGTTAAATTTGTCAGGTCAGCGTGTACATACCTTGCTGGCTGCTGGTGGGTGTTGTATCCTATGCTGTTCCCGCGGGATAGGTGGAATTCACTGAGCACGCACCGCACACACAGGTTATCAGTTACACGCATCAAGTCGGTCTGTCACGTAAGATCTATATTTCTAAAGGAGAGGGGAAGGGCGCGGGAGTCGGAGAAGCGTTGGACAGTTATATAAAAAATGGTAATGAACATACACCAAATGATATTTTCTGAATGCAAATGCTGGATTTGTTACTAAAAATACTAAAATCGCTATATGTTAGCCTGCAATATTTGAGGAGTTCCCTCAATTCCTCACTGATTCCCTCATCAGATACAAATTTGGTGACAATGAGACCACCTCGAAAGTATACTCTATCAAACCAAAAAATATTTTTTAAAATCGGTCCACAATTGACGGAGTAATCGGTGAACATACATTTAAAAAAAAACATACAGTGGAACGTATAACCTCCTCCTTTTTTGAAGTCGGTTAAAAACAGCGTTGTTTGTTGACGAAAATGTTATTCTTATGGACTAAGATTATGGTTATTTCTTTAAGATTGATAGCGCATCTCGTCACTTACTCGAGAGCTGGGACACTGAGCAACTTGTAAGTCATTAAGAAACTTGTGTTTCTCGGTGCCCATTCAAATTTCCGTCCGGCTTGGATAAAAGCCCCTGGAAAGTCGTCTTATGCAAATGGACTCTAATGCAACGGATAAAGATAGAGACAGAAGCGTTATGCGCTTTTGCACTTTAAACCTTTTTATTATGCGCGTGTGTGTACCTGTATGTACCTGTGTATCTGTGAATCTGTGTTTCTTTCTGTAGTATCGTATGGATGGACAACGCCACTATCGGGCTTTTTATCTACTTATTTAATAGGTATTAGTGATGTCAAATCAAGAAGTCCATTTTAAGACATAATTGTAGTGTACATAGGACGTTTTATGACCAGGTAAATTCTGTCTATTTTAGTCTGTCTAATGGTCACTAAATAGGATAGAGCTATATGACTATGAAAGGTGCAGCACTGCTGTTGTACACTATGGTACTTTATAATATAATAAAACCTGTATACACAAAATCAAGAATCAATACAATGTAGAATTAATTGGTTAAAATGCCAGTGGGCTGGCCACATCTGCAGAAGAACTTACCGTTGAAGGAGATGCATTCTGGAATGGAGACCACGACTTGGTAAACTTAATGTTGGACGTGCTCCGGCCAGGGATTGGAACCGCTTAGCGCGAAAAGGGTTTTCGATATGGTATTTTATTGACTTGTTTTTACAAACCCCAAGGATGCGCTAAGCTTATCGTCGACTTAGTTCAGTGAAAGGGCAAACGAAACGATACAGATAATTCGGCTAAGCGCTAACCCTATCCCAATACCCCATAATCTGTTACCCTATTTCAACTTAATAAAACGGTTTCAAGCTGGTTTAATCTCTATGCGCAAAGGTTTCGACTTATTATTTCATTCCCTAACAATTGATTAGGTAGCAGTGTAGACAGAATTTGCCCGAATGCCCTAAAAAGAGAAAGGTGGTCAATGGGGTAATACCCAGTCAATGCTTAGTGCTTAAATATTAAACTACCGAAATCCTAAAGAACTTGGTAAGCTCTATGGAATTGGTTAACTAATTCCAAGGGGTTCCCCTTATGTTAAGGTAACTCAATCATAGGGTAACCACATCAATTGGTTAACCGAATGCCAGGGTTAGCCTATCGATAGGGTTTATCAAATGAAGAGGTTTTCCGGTCCCTGGCAGCGGCGATGTGGAGTTACGACTTACTTCTGGGGCCGTAGCCAAGATGCAAATGCTACTAAACTTTTTCTTTTACATCACTCAAAATTTATGGGATGACAGTTGACCACATGGTTTATCGCTACGTACGATAATGGCATCCCATACATAAGAAAAAAACTTTAGCGTTTGCATCTTTACCTCTGGTAGCAGGAATTGGGCAGGAAGCGCGTTTCGCATAAAGGAACTCGCACTTATTATAAGTGGACTAGCATAGGCTGCTCATGATGATGTCACAAAATCTTCCCAATGTTGTAAAACCCCAATAGTTCCCGCTACAACCTTAACCTTGCGCCTCCTTGTACAAGCAACTAACCGCGCCTAACACCCGGAACTTTACTCCCTAAGAGATATTTGCAAGCTCCTGTTTGCGAGCCAGTTTCAAATCTTGCATGTCATCCGGAACTCCTGCGCCGCACATGGCAAACAAGGAGCGGAGAAGAAACTTCTTCGCGAGTTGAAAGTATAGTTTTGTTTGTATGTCAGAGCGTTTTAATGAGTTTTGAAGGCAAGTAAGAGTTGCAATATTAAATAAGTTTTTGTTTTGTGATTGTTTTATTTTTAACCTTTTGCTCTGTAATATTATAGCTCCTAAACAGATGATCCAATTTGGACGCAAGTATTATAAAAAATAAGGAAACAGGCGTGATTTTATGTATGTATGTATGTATTATAAAAACAAACCTTGTTTAATTGGGATGTTTCTTAGTTTGATTTCATGAAAATTTGGTTTGGTTGTTAAAGACGCCGAACGATTTATAAAACCGTTAAAATGCATGAAATTGATTTAAGCGCTTGACGAGACCGTCCAGCAGCCTATGTCACTACTAAATAATAAAAACTAACATTTTACCAAAATAATCTTTAAAGTATAACACACAATCAACAAAAAATTCAAGTTGATAGCTTTTGTGGTTGCTAAGAAAAATAGTTCTTACTATATTTAAGCCTTTTTTTGCACTATTTTGGTTCGGAATCCTAAAATTATCCCAAATATATCATGAGTAAATCTGTTTAGTCCATATCGGTCATTCTCCAGAATTGTGTTCTCAGTCTAATTAACACCGCCCTTTTTTCCACTTGGTTTTTGATAAAATTTATGCAAAATGTAGTAACATATCGAACATTCAAACTTTAATATTTATTGGGCACTTAATTATTATTAGCGGTTAATTAACTAGAAGGGTTTTAATATTTGCGTGACGCGCGAATTAGAAAAGCGATGCGTTAATTAGATTTACTTGCTTGCGAATTAAAAAAACTACGCGTTTATTAGATAAATGTTCATGCCAAATATATATATTTTTAGGAAATAAGACAAAAACTGTCAGACTGTCTATTAATTTTATCATATTTATTATATTGCAACGTTGAAACTATTAGGAACATAAAATATCCATCACGATATACATACATAATAAGCTAACTAATTTTCACTGAAATAATCGTTCTATAATCAACAATGAAAACGATAAAAAAAAATCAGAATTAATAACTTTACTAACATAATAACTAAGGTATTATGAACAAACGATAACAAATAAATTGCCGTATCTGCTAAAGAAAAAATAATACTCCTTCCTCCTACTTTTTACATTCCCTATCTATCTTTAAAAAAAGTAATTTAAAATTTAAAAACCCGATGAACTAAAAAGATATAAATAAACTAGTTAATTTTATTGAATCTAAGGACACCTCATAATTCATGATGCTAAAATCTGTCGAGCCGTTTAAGCTTTACATACATAAGTTATGTAACATAACATACAGACATTCAACTTTAAGTATGTAGTTTAATTATTGCGGGTGGTTTTAATACATAATTTATACAAATATGAAGAATGATGCCGGGTCCCTAGGATTTTCCTTACATGACTAGAATTACAGTTGTCACTTTTTGTCAAAATGCAACTTTTTAATGCGGTCAGCAAAATTTTCATGTTTTCCAAGAGAAATATACTAGGAAAAATAAAATAACCTCTAAAAAACATATTGTCCAAACACTTAAGCACACAGATACGATCATAAGGATGATTTTAAGGTTAGGGCCCCTCTAATAACATCAGTTTGACATAATATATGTCATTCTAATCATGCCATCATTCTTCCGGGAATTACATTTTTGTAAAAAGATTATTCCTGTAAATTAATTTAAACTGGTTTAGCTTAAGCGAGCAATTAGAAATAAAATACTTTTATGTACCAAAAACCTTTTTTACTACTCTTAAACTAATTAACGCGTTCATTTTTGACCCGTGAATTAGACGTGTGTATTAGGGATTCTTGATAAAAAAAATATAACTTCTTTTAGGTACATGTGATAAACTACATAATCCAGTAACTGTTAAATACTGAGGTTCTTAATGTATACAATAATTTACAGAGCTATAGAGTTATTGGCTGATTTTAAAAACATGAACGTGTTAATTAGAATTTACGAGAACCAAAACATGCGAATTAGATACTTACATTTGTAGTGTGCGATCCACACAACATTAACACGTCTTTCTCTCAAGAGGGTCTTGACATGAGTATCTGCTCACGCAAAATGCATTACAGACGTCTGTCTATTTCTTCAATGGCCTTGCACGGACAAGAATGAAAGCGGCGCGTGAATTAGTACACGTATCGGGACAAAGTTTCTTTATTTTATATCTTAGTGATATATTACTAAATAAATTTGGTATTTTTTTTGTAATTTGGATATCTTATCTTTCATTAAATAAAAATACTTTCATTCATCTTTCCTCTTGTATATGATCGGGGAAAATAGTTATATTAGTGATTTCGGAAGTGGGACGCGCGGTGTTAATTAGGAGAATGGGGTATTGATTTTTTTTTTCTCCTAGAAAGGTATTGAATATTTACTTGAAAATTCATGTACACCTCAATACGAGTACCTTCTACGAACAAAAAATATAAATTATACCAAATTCAATAGTTTTATATTTTTTAAGCCCGAGGACATACAGAAATGGCTGTCTGGAGAATGACCGATATACTCGTACTGTACATCACATTCCCTTATCTCTCACCTGCAATTCAAAACCAATTAGCACAGAACTTGTCCGCATTACCTTATCTAATTAGTCGGCTTCCGACTTAATTAACGAAATTCATTCGAAACTGGTATCCTGAATGCGACTCGCTGCAACTTTGGAACTCTGGCAGAACTTTTGCAAAACTTTACTCGAACTTTTCTATTAGGCAACTCTGGTCTTTGAAACTACGTTTTTTACTCGTTACTATAACGTGAATGCAACCAGTCCCGGTGATTCCCAGAGAGTAATTACAACTTCTGGAACGCTGGTTTTAAATCAGGTTGACGTTTTTTATTGCTAAGTTTTGAGATTGTTTTTATTTATGTATCAATTAAGTGGATATACTTTATATAATGATAAATATTCTGTAATGTTGTAATTACTTTAAAGTATACTATAATTGTTTAGGTATTTAAACAAATGTAAACAAACAAAACGACGTAATATGTTTGTCAGCCAATTAGAAGCAGATCACTGATACGTGAGAGTTCGACAAAATAATGTAACAAAGCCAAGTTGTTTGGTTTGTGTATATTTATTTTAGTACCTTAAAAAATCTCAAAATCTAGAAGCTCAAAGTCACTCAGAGGGCTATGGAGAGGGCTATGCTTGGGGTTTCTCTGCGTGATAGAATCAGAAATGATGATATCCGCAGTAGAACTAAGGTTACCGACATAGCCCGAAGAATAGCCAAACTTAAGTGGCAGTGGGCGGGGCACATTGCTCGCAGGACTGACGGCCGATGGGATCAGAAGGTTCTTGAGTGGCGTCTGCGGACCGGGAGACGAGCTGTAGGTAGGCCTCCAACAAGATGGAGTGACGACCTTGTAAAGATCGCGGGAACGCGGTGGATGCGAAAAGCACAAGACCGGTCTGAGTGGAGAGCCTTGGGGGAGGCCTATGTCCAGCAGTGGACGTCTTTCGGCTGACATGATAATGATGATGATGACCTTAAAAAATAGAGTATAGTTAATATTGGTTTTAAAAGTACTTCCATTTAAACTTACATATTTAAGTTCTTATAAACGTAGGTTTAGTGCGGTTGTATGTGAATAGTTTATAGTATTAAAACAGTTACACTCCATAAACAATAAAATAAATTAATAGTTTTAGTGATAATGGATGATAATGGTTTTTACTTATATGTTGTCCGGCAGCATGAGCACGTCATGCTCGCTCAAAGGTCTTTGCTTACGGCGGCGTCGTTGATCGAGTCGCCACCTTCCCGAACACATGGTTGAGGGAGGCGATGGCTGAGATACTCGTTTGCGTCATACTCGTGAACGGGTGCTGTTTGTGGGGTCCGGTCTGTTCATGTCTGCAAGGACTTGTTGTTCAGTTAATTTTTCCAGTTATGGCTTTTGACGTAAATACCTCGTTGTGCTGTTCTCCTATTCATTATTTTTAGTTAAATGTATTTGACATGTACTTAATGTTTTTAATTTTTACATTTGTAATTTTTTATTTGTGCTAGTTCTAATCATTTATATTTGATGCTTTATTACCTTGTAATGTAACTTACTTTTAAGTACTTGTTATTGTATTTTATGTTTAAAAAAATGACCTTCTGCTGGAGTTTTTTGCGGCGCTTCTTCTCCGCAATGATGGTCTTGTCCGAAGCGCTAATAGATTCACTCTATTTTACCGACGTGTTAAAGAGCCCGTATGTGGCCAATTTACTTAATAAATATTTTGATTTTTATTTTGAACCCACTACTAAAAAGAGGATTGTTATGAGTTTAACGTGTGTATATGTGTCTGTGTTCCTCTGTATGTATGTATTTGGGTATCTGTGAGTATATTCTATGGCATCGTACCTCCTAAACAGATGGACCGATACAAACGCGAATTGGTTTAAAAAAAAAACTAGTTTAATCGAAATGGTTCTTACGTAGGTTTCATGAAAATTGGTTGATCGATCCAATCTTAGATCCAATCGATATATTTAAGCTCTTAAAAAACAGATTGCCATTATATCGGGGGTACAGTCATGGACTTTAATTGTTATGCCAATATGGAACCCTGTCATAATGACAGCGTCAAACCACATCACAGAAATTACGCTTAAATGAATGATTAACGTTATGCGACAGGGTTCCATAGTGGCATAACAATTAAAGTCCTTGACTGTACTTTATCTTTTAAATAGTCATTTACAATGTTACTACAAAATTGTATCCCGGTTTTAAAAATAAACCCTCCTGTCAAATTTCAACCCCATCTCGTCAAAAACTACTAAAGCAAAATCAAAATCTAATATTTTTTGCAGAAAATTTGACACACGCGGGCTCTTTTACATGTCGGTAATATGGAGTGAGTCTAGTACTTCGGACAATACCATCATTGCAGAGAAGAAGCGCCGCAAAAAACTCAAAGCCATTTTTTCAAACATAAAATAACTTAACATTAAGTTACATTACAAGGTAATAAAGTAATAAATATTAATTATTAGAAGTAACACAGGTAAAAACATTACAACCGCACCTTCAGAACAGTAGTGACCTAATTAAAAATTTCTGCTTTCAAACTTCAAGTCATAAATTTAGTATTATAGAGACCTAATCCGAAATTTTAAATTTCTGAATTACGTCATTATTGTTTTGAAGGTTCGAAATGTAAGGTCAGAGTACATACATAACAAGCTACCATACCATGGTCCGTTTGGCTACTAAACCCCAAACCTGGTTTAATGGAGACCTTGAACTGCTTTATTGACAAGAAGTCACCCTCTGCGATGGATCGACCCATTTGCCCGGACATTGTTTATCTGTGGTTGAGGCAATCGGGTGATAGATGACGTGGCTCCGCTATCAATTCTGGGGCCCCTTAAATCACCCTCTGCTTAACAAGTCGCCTGAGGGATGTGCAGATTCGAAAATATTCCAATTTCATACTCACACAAAATGGTCATGTCCATAATATTTTGTGTTAATAGTAAAAGTAAGATTATTGATTACAGTATGTATTTAAATAATATATAACAACAATAACAAAAAAATACAGTTACTGCTCACAGCTTTACCTATAAGCAGATCAGCTTAGTGGTTTTATGCATACTCTTCATACAGAGTGAATGTCTTTCTAACTTTCCTAACGTATGCTTTTCAGTGGAAAGAAAGATTGCAAGGAACACATGTGCATTCCAACATGGTTAGTAAAGTAACCAATCTGCACTAGGTCATAGATTTGAAATGAAATGAAAATAACATAAATGACTTGTACATACGTAAGTAAAATCTTCTCAAAGGAATCCTCTTGATACGAGTACTATCCCAAAACTTCTTGAATCTCAACGGAATCCTACACTTTGGACGCTTGCCAACTTCCAGTCACTATTCGCAAATGATCAGTCGCCCATCGGAGAATAGTATTCACTGCCACCAAATAGCCATTTTAAGCTACTTTAACAGGCTAAGTGTGTCACTGGCATTGACCATGTTAACCGTTCTGCTCGATGTTAAAAGGCGAGTTGATTCCCCAGTAACCCTCGTTCTACCAACACAAATCAACACGTGAGCTACCCAAGACTTCTTCCACCAAACCACTTTTTACCTCTTATTTACCGAGCATAATGAGTTTTTCCGCAAAAAAATTGCTTCAAAATTTGATTCCTCATGTAAAAGCCCAGCAAAATGCTCAATGCCGTCAAATGTTAATTAACATCCAGCTATAATAAAACCGTTAATATTTTATGGAGTTATCAAATTGGACTCGAATTGAAAGTGGAATGGTTGAGCACATCGATATTGCGTGGAGTATTGTCCTGTCAATAAAATTTACGAGTGAATAATAAAAATATGGAGATGGTGTAAATCTGCAAATCGGCTGGAGCGGGTTATAACCTGTAAAACGCTTTATGTGGACATAAAGCGCTGGGAGCGCTCGAGGCGCTGCCGGCTCACGCGACAGCGGTTTATGTTTGGGTTACGATTACTGTGTGTTACCGTGTACCGGGGCTACGAAGTCAGCAAAAGTAAGAAAAGGTGTTGAAAACTTAAGGACAAAAATATCAGCTTACAATATTATACAACACAATACAAATACTCTTTATTGAACACCAAAAAACAAAACACGGAACAGTACATTTTAACTATAGGTATACAACAGGCGGTCTTGCCGCTAAATACCTTGGACAGAAAAATAATAAAACACAAAAATCATGGCAGGCGGTGTAAACTAATTCCTTCAGAGCTCAAACTAAACTACAAGAAACACTTCTGTTATGATAAAATCTTCTTACTATCTACTTACACATAATTATAAACTACATAGTTATAAATACACACTTACATAAAGTAAATGAGTTAATAAATGTTTACTAAATACATGTTAGTATACACCTATATAATATATATATATATATACATAAATAGCTTAATACGTTGTTTTTAAATTGAAATGGTGTTTTTTGTTGGTGAGTGTAGTTAAAATATTTTAGTCTTGCGTTTGCACTACTATATGGAGATACTGGCTGCAGCGTCTCTTGAAATTAGGGCAGAATATTTTTTGGGCATTTTTTTTTCCGCACGATATCTTTGTCAAGAACAAACCGTGTGCAATAATAAAAAAAACTGAAATTCAAAATTCTTTTCAAGTCCTGAATGTACCGCGGTTGCAAGATGTCAAGCAAGCCTCCAAGCACAACATCCTGGCTTCGCGGCACTTCTACAAATATACATTATATTTCTAAACTGGTGTTTTATTATTTACGCACCTGCGATTCCTCGGCGGTTTGATGTTAGTTCTACCCCTTTTTATCCCTTGGGGGGTAAAATTATGAAAAACGCAGAGACACGCATAAATTAATTTTCAAACGCCTACCTAAACACAACATTTCAAAAGTTAACTTCAAACTGACAGACATTCATACAAATTTCGCTCTCCTATTTTACTACCTTAGGGGTGGAATTTCCAAAAATCCTTCCTTAGTGGATCTCTTCACTGTATAAGGTACCTATGTGTAAAATTTCATGTCTCTAGGTCCAGCGGTTTGGGCTGTGCGATGAATATTATCAACAATCAGTTTAGAATTTTGTATATATAGAATTTCTGCACTCGTGATTTACTATTTGCGCACCTGTTATCCCTCTGGTGTTGCGGGTGTTTATGGGTCGCAATTATCACTTACCATCAGCTTCTTCTACCTCCTTTCTCACTTTATTATTTGCAATATTTCTATCATCTCCAAAAACCCCTAACTTCGTGGATCCTCCCTTACTTTCCGCAAGCCATTCCAGAAGCCTTACACTCATATTTAGGACGTAAACTCGCGAGCGTTAAACCTGTATGGGCATCAGACTCAAAACTCGTGTTCTGAGCCGTTTCTCGCTGGATTTCACAATTTTAATGTGCAATGCAGTAAAGAGACTTACGACGGCAGCAGGTGTCTGTTAGGACATATTACCTTACATTCTGCTCTTGGCTTTGTTGCTTTATTCTAATGCAAATAAGATTTTGTGACAAATTTTGAGGTCTCCGAAGTCAAACTAGCCTTATGGTTTCGCCATATCTGACCGTCTCTCCACGGTCTAGCTCAGAGACTCTTGGTACTACAAAGGTATAATTTGGCATTGTTAAATTAAGCCGACAAAGTGAAAAAAAAAGTTGCTCATATTTAAATACTAGAAGTAAAGCACGAATTTGAAAGTTAAACTATCATGAGTTAATACGCTTAATTGGTTTGTTTGTTTGTGAAATACAGGCGACTGAGGTGTTAATAATATCTACTAAAAATCATGTAAGACAACTCGAAATATCTTTAAATAGAATATTTGTTCATGCTTTATTTGGTGAGTTTTTTGTGTCGGTACCTATAAATAGTAACGGCTTGGGAACCCTACACGAGGCATGGTCCGAAATGCTCGTGCCCGGTTTTCTCTACTGACTTCACTTTATTCCCGACTGCCCACGAAGGATATTGTACTTCGGGTTTATGTATGTATGTGAGTATGACTGTATGTTTCTCCATTATCTGTTTCTCGTCAACTATTAAAGCAAATAGGCTTGACTTATTGATTCTAAAATGCGAAGTATCGTTGGATTAAAGAATCATTGTCCATGAAGTAGATTTATATAGGCGATTTGATAATATTATATCTAAACAAACTTCTATGTTCAATTTAACTGACAAATTATAACTTGATCCGGGTGCTCTTAGGCAACATTAGCACATTATGCTCTCGGAAGACCATACTCGAAATAAGCAATGAATGACCAAGGTTTAAGATGCACGTGAACGTGTAGTGACCTTTGCGGAAGCGTGATAATACCACAGACAGATATTTGCCATTTCAACTGCAATAGTATAATATGCATACTACTAGCATAAAATAAGTATTAAAATAAACGTCATAATAGTACCTTATTACTTTAATATTAGGTATCAACTGCAGTACAAATTTGTCAAACGATTAAAAGCGACAAAGCACAAAAATATCATATACGAGTACTTACGACGTCTTTTCTAGCGACTAAGGTTCAAGTTGAAAGTTCAAGGTAATAAATATTCAGCGGGTTTGTCAAAGAATACAATAGCTAGAAACTTAGACACTGCGATTACTATAAATATAAGCGGCTTTGCGTTATTTTACGATGGCATCGTGTACAAGAATAAAGACAGTTAAGCACGTACAGTGCAATACTGCCCTCTTAAGCCAATAAATAATAAGTCAGGTTCAAATGCCACAGTAGATTCAATCCTCACCTGTTAGAAATAAGGTTGTGATTGCTACAGGAGATTAATTTGAGATACTGCTATTTGAATTAGCAGGTCAGAATAGCTCTGACAACTTACTTTGGGTTTGTACTTTCTTTCACTCGTTCTTGCTAGTCTAAGGCTGGCGAGGAAGCGATAAGCTTTCGACAATTTTCTTGCTCCAGAAACGAAAAAAAAACGTGTCAATAAAAGAGACACATACTAAGTATCAATCTCTATCTTTAACAAAATATATAGACTCCGTGTAAATAAAAGGGACGCATATATTAACAATTGATGACAGGCTCTACTCGCTTCTCGCTCGTCGTCGGGCGCGGCGGTGGAACAAGTGCCTAACCGACTTTACCAGAACTGAAAGACTTTTTAAGAGCAATGCAACCCTGGTAATCCAAAAGGCGGTATCTCAAATAAAAATCTTGTAGCAAAAGCAAACTCATTACTTACAGTAGAGGGTTCAATCTGCTTATTGGTCCAGTGGATCCTTGAAAACTATTATAAGTCCGCATTATTATTCAACGTGTGGCCAGGACTGAAAATGTTGTGTTTATTGAAATTTTTACTAACTATCTTAAAGCCAATTCAATAAAGTCCGAAGTTCGCAGCAGGATCTTTAAATAAATAAATATCAGAGGAAAATATCACACGAATTGACCAAGTCCCAAACTAAGGTGTAGGCTCGTATTATCGATACTGGACAATAATAAACTTAGTAACGAGTATCAAAAGAAATATATAGAAATTATCTAAGACTCAGTAATAAAATACTCCCACTCATCACACAAATATCTGCTCTTACTAATATTCAAACTCAGTACCGCTAACTTCGAAGGCAGGGCCACTTCCAACTAGGCTAACGAGTCGTCTCGCCGTTTAGACTTGTTTAAGTCACTTAATGAGAACAGTATCCCTTAATTGTAATTATTATTTTGTTAAAGAACCATCTTTCGATTTCAAGACAATTCATAAGAAAATACAATAACAGTAATGAGGGCGCCACTAGATGCTCGGCGTAGTCTTTACAAAAGTAATATACGGCAGGTGAGCAGAGTAAATATATACAGGGAGGTCAACTATACACCCCTCGATACATAATAAATGTAACCTGTACGACAGCTTCCACGTATCGTGTGTTCGGATCATTTGGCGCGAATATTCATGAATAATAATGCGGAGGAATAAAACATGCACTCCTGAATGTATGTAGATGATATTACGAAGGTGACTGTGATATATTATTCCGTGAACCGATTTCATAATTGTACTGAATAACGCAATATGTATGATGTATAAATTTAATTTTGTATTGCTAAGTGAAATGAGGTGTAAAAGCGTCGATTTTTTGATGTAAAGGCCCGGAGGGCTGCGTGAGCGAATTTACGCGAATTTGTTGGTGGCAACACGTAAAATAATTTTAAACCTGATTTAATTATACTGGCAACTCTGTCTTTTCCTCCTCCATCAAGCTGACCGTTTCGTGTTATACTATATACAGCCACGCATCTAACATTTGTTACTTTTTTATAATTGTATTTTTGATTTGTGTTTTTCTTTGTGCTTATTTTGTAATCTTTTGTTAAATTTTTGTCTCAATTATTTAATTATGTTTGTACCCTTACGTGGTTTCACTTAATGGTCCCAACGGAAGACTAGCGGTGGCTTTAAAGCCAGCATGGCGCTGAGTTGAGACCATTTCCTGACTAAATGCCTTTTGTGTGTATTTTTTTGTTCCTTGTTGCTTTTTGTCACGAATAAATGTAGTTTATTTTTTTTGGCGTTCTAATTTTTTTTGTGGAATCTTTATTTGTACTGAAATCAAAATGCAATTTTGTTTATAACTTGCACAGAAAAATAGTTAACCTAAGATAATTTCTATTTATACTCTCTTATGTCCAGTAAATAACTATTATTATGTTAAACAAAGAGGTAACTAAACACTTTTTTTTTTCATTTGCAGTATTTTCAATTTTGGCACAACGGAAATCCCCGATAAAAAAAACATTGGCAAAGAGTACAAAAATACGTTTTCCGGTCATAGATAGTCTATCGACGACCACGGTGGGAAAAGTAGAAAAAGACGCTACACAACGCGGTTAGCGAAAAAATTGAGTAACCACGAACTACAATCGCTCATCCGGAGTGAATCCGTTTACCGCTCGTTCCGTTCACTCCGGTCCTTTCATTTTTTTACAAGTGACTCGTTACCATCTCGCTGGGACAGAACATTTTATTTCGTTGACACACTTCAGTTGTTTTATAATGCTTAAATTTAAAACTGTTCGCATTTAGCATAAAACATTTTAATTTTGAATAAAACGGGGTATACCTACCCTAAACAAATTAACTTTTCCCAATCCAAAGAATGAGCCTTACTTAAAGGTAGTTATGGGTACTACACATATAATATAAATATATCAATACTCAGAAAACATCAAAAATCAGAAAAAACTAAGTATACTAACATTCGCCCTTACTGAGGACTAAATTTATGACCGCTAGTTTTGTAGGTACTATCAATATTGTAGGTTTTCAATCCGCGATGTTCTGCTCCACATCATCAAATAATGCACAAAAATACCATTCAGTACAAAAATTGTGAATGACCACCATATAACCCATTTTCATATAAAACGAAATAAACCCCAATTGAGTAAGTGACCACCAAAATAATATCCCCATTTAGTTGTTAAATGTAGTCTAAATATTGACCATCTCATTAATGTACTAAAATAAATAAACCCAAAAATAGTAAATGACCACCAAATAAGTGCGCTCCCACCAGAACTCTCATTCACCGATCCTTCGCACCGCTCGCACACTCGGCTCTCATGCTCAGGGCTTACCCATGAGTTTCTGGCTCCGCGCTTTGCATAAACACTTAAGGGTTATAACAGACAAGACCACGTGGAAGCGGGGTGCTCTGATTCAGATTTTGGTACATTTAAGCATCCAACTGAAGCCCTGGCGCACGAATCACGTGAATGACTGATTGGAGAGCAATGTCAAAGAAGTGGAGCTGTTATTAAACCTAGCTTAGCCTTACAAAATTTGGCGCTAGTACACTTTATTTGACACTATGCCTACATTTTATAGCAATCAGTAGTTTATTTAAGTAGTAATTGTGACTAATTTTGCTTGTTAAGGGCCGGTTTTATAAAGGACCGTAAGTAAAAATAAACATTCCTGACCGAAATTTGATCTTACGGATCTTTATAAAACCCAGCCTAAAATTTAGTCATTTACTGAATTTGGTTTACAGAGACAATTTAACTTGGGGGTCGTTTTCTGAATTTGGGTCTGAAAGATAATTTCGGTGCTTAATATATTTGTTCCCTTTTAGAAATGTAAAAGTAACTCTATATGCCCGTTTGTAACGCTTTCACACCTAAACCACTGAACCGATTTCCATGAAATTTGGTATTGGGACAGCTTGAGTCTCTGGAAAAAGCATAGGGTGCTTTTTATTCCAAAACATACGGAAAGATTTCAAGAGAATGCCGGTATTTAAGTTACTTCTATGCCGACGAAGTCGTGGGCACCAGGTGTTCTTTTTATACATTGGCGCTACCACGGAATAACAATCGTTTCTTATTCTGCAGGCGCTTCCGTGCAACGTCAGGTTGACTGGCGGGCATGCCGCCGAGGATTGAAAACACTACGCTTGTAATAGGCTAACCGCATTGCTTTATATTTCTTTACAGATGCGCTAAGTAAGCACTTTTCTACAGGGTAAAAGTGGTATTATTGTGGCCAAGAGCTTAATTTGGGACCAGGTCAATTTGTGTGACACTGTCCCCTGATATTTATTAAGAAAAAAAGAAAGAGGAAAGAAAAAAAAACAAGTTGTTGTTGTTGTTATAACACACAGACAAAAAGAAATAAAGATAAAAAAGGAAAATAGACGACATTTAGTGCTAATGTTGCAAAAACGGTCCCAACTCAGCATATGCCGACTGTGAATATAGAAGGTGATTCAGAGGGGTACCTATTATTTTATCAAAACACCTTTCAACGAACGTAGCAGTTCGCAGAATTTTCATTTTATCGAAAGGCATTTCTCGCCGCATAAGTTAATGTTTTTTGGTAGTCACTAGTCTACCCCAACCTAACCTACGTAATTAATGTTTAAAATATCCTGAAAACTACTTCGTTTCAGCAGAAAATTGCGTTCGGTGAAATGAAATTCGATGAAATCATTATAATCGATGAAGTGAAATTCGATAAAATGATCGGTTACCGATTCAGAGATTACGGTACTTATTTATTTATTGAATAGGTACAAAACAGTCCAGTTAGAAAGGTTATTTTCCGAAAATAAACCCTCGTTAGGAAGTAATAAGGGGAACAAATTCAACACGTAGGTAGGTACTTAGTCGCAGGCACCTTCTAGCTACCGTTTTGTAATTTTACTGTAAAATTGTGTAGCCGTCATTCCGTAATTTATATTGATAATTGTAGTGTAGCGTGTGTATTAACGATGTATTAGTGTTGAATTGATTCCTGGGAACATTGAGCCTCGTGTAAACGACTATCAATAGCCTTGCGTGCGCCGAACAATGTACAATTGTAATAATTCGCTCGAGAACGTTCCAGAATCAATGCTTGCCGTATTGTGAAAGCGCCTACTTTACTAAAGCTCAGATTTTTGCTGTGAACTCTAAAACGTTAAAATTCACTAATACTATAGAATTATTATACATAGAACCACACGCTACAACTGACGCTGGATTATGATCTGTCAACATTTGCGATAAAAATTAACAAGTTTCAGGCAATGAAAGGGTTAGAAATATATGACTCCTATAGATTCATCCCTGTCACCGACAGGGTAGGTTTTGACAGTTCATAATATAATTATTGTTCTGCTTAGATGATTTGAATTAGTAAGGTTAGGCAAGATGCATTCAAGCAAGCATTGCAAGGTTAGCGACTGTATACTTCTCTCAAAATGTATGTAAATGGCTCAGGCGTACAACAGTTTTCGCCAATTATGCATTCTTTGAATAGAATGCTTCTAGTCCAGGCTTAAAGAGTTCCAGGAATGTTTTGCCTTTTTAGAGTTCTGCATTAAATACTGAGAACTAAACTCTTGTAAAGTTGTTTCGTCACGACGCTTTTTCTCTAAAATGGCGTACAAGGTAGTTACGGTTCTTGATTTTGCCTTAAAATTGGCCCATTGTAAACACAATGTCATTAAAATATCTTCAAGTTTTAACAAGTTCCAGCACAGGTAATTTTCTGTATTTATAAAAAAAACACACATGTGTCATACAATTGCTAACAAGTGCATCTTTATTCATTACGACGTAGAGTTGTTTCTGCTTCGACCAAAAAATGGTTCATGCGGTTTTTATTCAGGGGTAGTGGCACCTGGGCAGCGCCCTGGGATTCCCTATCTATATCAATTTAACCTCATTTTAATTAGCCTCACAAGCCCAGGGGGGGTTGTGGTTCGCGCTTTGCTAATGCACGGGTTAACTCATGGGGCTACTTATTTATGTTCAACCATTTTTAATTACTCAGGAGAAGTCGTTCATTGCTATTCCTTTGAAAACTGATTTTTACGACGTATTAAGCACTTAAGTCCATCTCCAGGCCCTTTGTAGTAAATTTTATGTCGATAGGTTGAGGTTTTTTATCGAGAAAACCGAATAAACAGACAAGCAAATACACTTTAGCAATTATAAATTATTAAGGAGTAAGGATATTGTCAAACAATATCATTAGTAAAATTAGTGGTTAAACATATAGAGTATACTTATTTCACGCGTGAAAAACCATGATTGCATTTTTTTCCGGACGTATAATAGTGGTATTTCCAATTCTAATATCTGCAGCAGGCTGCTATTTGACAAATCGAGCGCTCTAAAGTGAAAAAACTATCAAGTAAAGGATTTTTCTTTCACATTTCTTTTTGATAGGCGTTACTCGTTCATATTTCCCGTGTGCAACTTTAATATTTATCGGAAATCTTTATTCTTCTATGAAAGTGACAAATATATAGAGGTACTGTCAGTTGCGAGTGCAAATGTAATAGTAATATCTTGCCGAACGTTATTTCGTTTACGCTGAGAGAGAATAACAGAGCTATATATTAAATGCAATAGGATATGCCTTTACGCTCGCCGTTACATGAACAGCATAGCCAAGTCATGATAACCCCCCTGGGCGTATTATAGTCCCTGAACGTATATGTATAATCTTTGAATTCTGTTCACAATTCGGGTAAAAATCGAAATCGATGCAAAGTGCAAAACCACTTTCCTCCTTTTCTCAAGCCTACCCTTGGGTACGGTGCCCATTATAAGTAGCTGCACTCTTAGGCTCTTTGTCACTTTAACGTTATGTTGGAACTTCTGCACTAATCTATCAAAGGCGTTGAAGCGACAAGGAAGTAAAGTTTGTTTCTACAGGCCGACTGGTACCCGTACCGACTGTTACTGAATAAATTGATAGCGTACTAGTAAAAGTATTTGTTTTTTTATGGTAGCTATGCAAACCAGCTATCGGGTCACCTGATAAGAAGTGATCACCGCTGCCCATGGACACCTGGGATGTGATTCTCTCAAAAACGTGGTCGGACGAACGAATGAGTGAATGTCGCCGCGGCGAGTTTAAGTAGTCCCGTCAGGGCGAACAAAACACATTTTAGCGCGTGCATTCTTAATTAGGCAGCCTTAGACAGAAGTCATGCTGCCAAATTGAAAATACACGCGCTAAAATGTGTTTTGTTCGTTCTGATGGGACTACTTAAACTCGCCGCTGCGACATTCACTCGTTCGTTCATATGACCGCGTTTTTGAGAGAATTACACCCCTGCAATACCAGGAGAGGTATTGCTGCTAGAAAAGAGTGTGCTCGTCTCTTGAAGATTCTATGCAATAAATAATTTATATATAACGCAATTTAATTCTTCCTCCGAAATTAATTTCACTTATCCCTTTTTATGAGAGTAATTATTTTAATTCCAATATTTACTTTCCCTTTGGGATAGGAAAACATTACATTAATCCCTCAACCCTTTCCCTTTTATTTCGTTTCAAAAGAGTATCTTTTTAAAGCAAACAATCCTAAATAAAAATGCCCTACAAATCAACATAAACGCTTCTTTTGAAAATGCCAACAAAAGCTCGAGATAACTCGACTTAATCCCGGATACCTGAACCCCGGGCATTAATACACCGGCACAAAGAACGCGCGTTTATTTCACGCGTGAAAATTAGCCGCCTGCTTGAAAAACGGCCGTTCCATAGAGCATGCAGTGACAGTAGCGCAACTTCCTACAACCCTAATAAAATTTGCTGTCAAAAAAAATAACACAAATTTTGCTCCGGGCGATAACAATTTCCACGATTTTTGAATAAAGTTGTAGTTATTATGAAAAATAGGGGTTTGAACGTTTCCGTTTTTATTTATTTCTTGCCAAGAAATAAGTATTTTCTTGGAAAAGAAAATTAACAAGACAAATTTTCATAAAATCTAAAACATGTTCAAAAATTGTAAAAATTGGACTAGGTTTAAGGGGAGAGAAACGTTATCGCATTTTGGATGGAATTTTTAGCAATGACCTCTTAACGTGACAAAAACGAATGACGAGTAGTTATATTATCTACCTCATTATTAATCCGATGTGTGTGTGTGTGTGTCCAGCAGTGGACGTCTTTCGGCTGACATGATGATGATGATGATGAAATGTCATCTGAGACCGATAGATATTTGCATCCTTAATATTACAATCACAAGATTTCAATCCTAAAACTGCATTGCCGACCCTAAAGACTAAGGCCAAAAACAACAATAAGAATTCTGCTGCTTGGCGGCAGGTTAAAAGATTATAGGTAGTGAAAGCGATAGATTCCTCTTGAAAAACGTCAAAAAAAATCTTTTTATCGCCCAAAATTTTCTTGTGTTTCTTGGGAAAACGATAAACGAGCTATAATGATTATGAATAAAATCATGAGTCTAACCCCAATTTCTTGACGGTTCCCGAACGATAAGCGTTAAGTGACTTCTACACGGACGGAGTCACTGACAAAACTCAGTTGAGTGAGACATACTCTGAATCCTTATCCTTGGCATAAATTAAATGCCATTTTATATCTGAATGTAATATCATCGTAATTGTAGTTTACTACGTCAAAGTTGCAGTTACTTACCCTTCTGTTCTTGAACCACGTGGTATGTCGTAAATAACCAGGGCAGCTCACCGCGACGCGCCGCACGCGCTTGTCAAAAGCACATCCTTGAGGCTGATTTCAGTCCTACACGTCGACCGGGTGCTTGTTAGGTTTCGGAAAAAGGTGTAAATTATGTGTTCTGCCATTGTTAAATAAATTTGCAGGTACAATATACTCACTTTACGTTGTTTTTATGGGCCACGGGAAAGTAAATAAGTGAACTATGAGGCTTTTGGTGGCGCATGACTTGCCAGCCGCTGTGATCAAGATATCATGCCTCTTCGCTACTCATTTCAATGAAATACATACAAAAATGCAAACACTGCTGCTTCATGAAACAAAATTAACAAGTTTAGAAAAGAAATATTAACATATTTACGCACTCATATACGAAGACGTAACCTAAGCTTGATAGAAAGTGCGATAAAACCCACCTGGAGGCTACAAATACTAATTTTACCTTACGTGACTCAGTCTTGACGCTGTACTGTATTATTCAACCCCTCGTTCAACATTTTAATCCTAAGCAAATGTTATTCCACCGTACAAACACTATTCGGTACATATTTCATTCGTATCTTCGCCGACAAACAGCACGCTCATTATTAAAATTATATACTCTTTGTACAGCGGAGATTCTCGGCACAGATTATGACAGCAAAAACATTCGTTCACCCAAAAAATATTATTGTTATTTTCATGACATTACGAGTCCAAGAAAAAACGAGCTTAAAACCCTACTGCATGTAATAATTTTGTCGTCTATGTAAGTTGCTAACTGTAACCTGCATATCCGTTCGCGTAGAAATCGTTTATTTCTCGGGAACGGTCCTATTTTCCGGAATAAAAAGTATACAATAAGCTTTTTCATTTGGCCTTTTATATTATTCATTTTCTTGAACATAATATCTGCACGGTCAATCAGCTGACGACAATCGTCACACTCGGAAACCACAATCTCCAAGCGAAACACCTGTATACGTGGTAAGAACCCAAAAATTGTTTCATTTCAATAATAGATCAAATGCCTCCAACGTTTCTCATAGAACTTTTATGGGATTTTTTTCCTCCTCACGTTCGGATTAAAAACATGCCCCGAATAAGAATTGCATGAAAATTATAATTCTGCAGACGAAGCTGTTTTCCTCTGCGCCTGAGCGCGACGGGGAAACCTAATTCTATTGCATCTTAAAACGTTGTTTTCTCGGCGCAGCATTTTTGTGAGTTCTATGTTCCCTGAGAGGAATGCTTTAAAAAGAAGGAATGGAATTCGGATAAAAGTTACTAAATTCATGGGCACCTTGCATTTGTTTTGAGGGAAGATATATTTTTTTAGATATTTTTCAGCGCTCTAGTTAGTGGGGAACTTCTTTGTAGTAAGATTATACTCGTGAATAGATTGATTTTTGTAAGAATACAAGCCAGTTTGTACTAAAGTGTTTTTATTTCCTTTATTTAATTTTAAAGGATTAGAAGAGGTCTTATCACAAAAAAAAACAGACTTTACATCCATAGGGTTTGTAAATACAGCGGCTTAATAATAATATTAGGGTTAGTAATACACGAGACCACATAACAACCAAAGCCTCTGCGGGAGCAGCTGGTGGCGCGTGTGGTGCACGTGGCGTTGCAGCAGCGCCAGCGTGCATAGGGTGCAGTTCGTGCTGTCGCGGCTGCGCTGCAGCAGCGACGCGCATCGCTTCCCCATGATGGCGTGTAAGCAGTCCGAACGTAATTCGGCAAATATCATTGAGGCACTGCAGCCCGAACAGCATGCTGAACGCGTCATTGTATTGGAAGCGCACCGCGCCATATGCCATAAATGTTATTACAAACGAGTCAACGATATTTAGAATCGCAGAAGTATATGAATAAATATTGGCAGTCTCGTAAGGCAGTTAGTCTGTATTACCAATTATATTATTCTCTTACCAAGCCTACGTCTGTCTGTCACATGTCTCTCTTCATACATTTCAATTACTGTGCCTTTCAGTTTTCTAATAACTTTCCTCATTTCCATCTCATTATATTTTTGACACTTTTTTCTTAAATAATGAAGCAGCGATTTGCCCCAATTTCCGCGGTGAATGTTAAGTAACGAACTTCGCAGCCCCGCGACGGAGTTGCGAAGTTTGAACTCGGCTTGGCGATTAATTACTCGAAAATGGTTATTTTTTAATTTAGTTACTTAAGTTACGTTTACTAACTTAGAACGAGACTGTACAATTGAAATGTTAAAAACATTATATTTTAATGTAGCTAGTAAGACCTAAATTAAGTCAAAAATATTCCGTTCCAAAATAGGCCAGTAGGTAGAAAACAAAACCTATCACGAAGGAGTTAAGCAAGCATAGCGTAAATGTTATTGATAATGACGTCAAAATGGCTTTATACAGAGTAACTACCTACTGGCTCTTGACTTAAAGAGACCCAAGTTGTAAAATATTAAACCAACCATGTTCCAGGCAACGAAAAGAACACAGCGATAAAAAAAAGATAAAAAAAAAGATAAAAGAAATTTATTCAGTAAGTAGGCCGCACGGGCACTTTTACACGTCAAGAATCTACCAGCGCTTCCCAAGAGAAGACCACTGCTGAGAAGAAACGCCGCAAGAAACTCAGCAGTCAGTCATTTTTGAAACATATTTCTTATTACAATGGTACTACTTAGTCTAGCATTATATAAAGCTATAAATATTAAATTAAATATAGTATTAAATAACATGCGTAGTTCAGCAGGAAAACATGCCAATTAAGAATCTTACGGGAGAGATAGAGAGAAAAAAAAAACACATACTTATGTGTATATAAGATGGTGCGAGACGACCACATAAAAGTTTCGATATGTTTTCCTACATCAACGGTGTCCCCTAGACAAAATAAAGATTTTGCATTTGAATAAATTATTATTGACTAAGTTTCGGGTTTAGGCCATGCATTTTTGTCTGTTAGATAGTCCTCGATCCTATACTACGCTTTAGACATTAACGACCTTTTCAAGTAATTTTTAAGTGCTGGAAAGGGTAACTTTAAAACTTCGTCAGGTAATTTATTATAGAAATGAATGCATTGACCAACAAATTATTTTTATACGAATGCGAACGCGGAATTTTCGGATAGCGATTTTATTTTTATTTCTGGTATTTAAATTATGTATATCAGAATTTTTGGTGAAAGAATCAAAATTTCTAATAACGTAAATAATATTCGCATAAATAAACTGAGACGATATAACTGTAAAGCTCCGTCCCTTTCCCTGGCTGGAAATCAAAAAGCTTTCACAACACATAATAGGGCCTCAGCTGAACTTGAATTTGTTTCCAATGTAATTGGCTTGTCTATATTAGGCGTCGTCTTCAAAGCGAATGTCGCGGCCTTCGCAATCTCAAGGCTCGGCTGATTACTTTTATGATTAAGGACAGGTTTGCTTAAAGAAATCTTGCTTTCAAAATGAAGATTAAAAATGTTCAACTTGATTTATGTGTGCAAGAGGAAAATATGCAAGTAAGGTAGTAAGCAACATGGCGGTAAGTAATCATACATGTTTACGTACCTTTTCAACACAAAAATGCTCGCAGGTTGGGATGCTGGCCTTTTAAGAAATGTACGTTTTCCTTTCCAAGAAAATTATTTTTTGATAAGGAAACAAAACCAAAGAAAACATACAAACCTAGTTTTCTATAATAACTACAACATTATTATAGTGAGACTCCACTGGAGTAGGGTCTTCCTTAGTAGAAAAACGTTGTGGTTCAGAGGTCAAGAAGATAATTCTTAAAATAAAAGAAACAAAATTCTAAAAAAAGAAGAGAAGAGGTTTTGGAAACAAAGAGTTACAAAAAGGCCGGCACAGGGCCGGTGCAGCTGTTATAATATTTATTTTGTATAAAAAAATTTGTATAAAAAAGACTTAAAGCAGTCTCTAAGTCAGCAGTACGAAAATACCGCGATCATTTTAGAAAATTATCGTGCGTCGATAACGTTCAGAATGCTCAGCTGTTTAATTAATAGGGAATATGGATAGATTTATAATCACATTTCTCAAAAAAGTATGAAAATACCGTAAAACAGATCACCAAAAGACAAAATTTAAATTAATTTTGGCCAAGAAATACAGGTGATACAAGCATCTCAAACTGCTTATTAGCATACATCTGGTTTTTTTATGTGGGAATGGTTTAAGAAAGAGTAGAGATAAACATATAGAGTTAATCTGAGAAAATAAAATATATTATGCCTAATGAATAACGACCTCTCTGCGAATTGTGTACATCCTATAATACAATTTAATTTAACTCATGTATTATTATTAATGCATGTGGTGTTTACCTTTAAGTGATTGTTGCATTTAGTAAATAACTGTTAACGCAAGCTACTAATGTAATTGCAGTGTAAACAATTGTTGGTAAACCTAATAAATAAATAAATAAATAAATTACTTGAGCTTTACTACCAAGGCTATGAGATAATAATAAACTTTAATTAATTACCTGCAGTAAATTTAGTAGTTGACACGATTTTCAGAATAAGCTATTAATATTTTTCATTTCATTTTTCTACGTCGGCAGTTGTAATAGGTGCATATAAATGTCATATAGGTATCAATCTTTACGCGTCCGATATCTGTGACCTTTTTGCTTATAAATGAGTTGGGACTTAACTGAAGAGGTTGATAATGACTGACTATTTTATTTCTGAAATACTTATTTTTTTATCAAGTATTTCTTTTTCAATTAATTATTCATTAGGTAGAAACCTGCTAGAGTATATTCTGTTTTTTAAGTCAATACCTACTCTTTGGCCCCGATGTATGCTTATTACGCAGAGATATCCGATATGCACTGTGACGTCATGTAGCAGGTCGGCCATATGAACTCCATGTTAAATTTTGTTTTGCTGGAAAGAGATAGCAATAAATCTCTGTTGGCTTATTATCTTGGTTATTTTTATAGCTATTCAAAAATAGTAGTTTACGTGACGATTGCGTAATGCCAATTACGCAGAGTCGCGTACACAATACTTTATCTACACACATAATATTATAAGTACTCTAAGATGGGTTCAGAAGCCGAAAGGCAAATGACCGACATTACCCGTGGCGTGGTAGTAGGTGACAGTAATGACAGCTGTGACGTAATTTCATTACTTTATCAAATATTGTAAGGTAACTAATGAGATCCAAATAAGGAACATGTTCCAAAATTAACAGCTGTCATCGCTGTCACCTACTACCCCAGGTAATGCTGGTCATTGCCTACGGGTTTTGAACGCATATTAGAGTAATTATGATATGTGTGTAGATAAAAATATATTTTTCATCTCACTAGCCCGGAAAGCCGTTTTTGTTTGTTTGATATCTATCAAGAAAATCGCTTTTTATCCACATGTGAAGAAAGAGTTTTGACATTTGAAGGCAGCTTAAGTGATACGTTAAAAGTGCTGAATTTTTAACATCACAATTAATGAATTGCATCGAGTAAAAAACACTAAATACAGTCTCACAACTTTATTTTAATTCATAAGTAAATATCAGCATTCAATATTAACCTTCATTCTTGTTGTAAAAACGGATAAAATGTTCTGACAGTCCAAGTAAGTCGATGTGCGAACAAAACGCATCCGAAATAATAAAAAAAAACTTAAGTCAAAACTTTTCAATTAAGCCGTCAACGTTAAATATTCGCATGTTTTTCTAGTTTGTTTTGTTTTTAAAAATGAGTGATTCGAGTGACGAAGACGTATTAACACCCGTGGAATTACGGGAAACCGTGCAAAATGCGGAATTGAGCTTTTTTTAACCGACTTCAAAAAAAGGAGGAGGTTCTCAATTCGTCGGGATATTTTTTTTTTTTTTTTTTTTTATGTATGTTCCCCGATTACTCGAAGACCACTGGACCGATTTGAAAAATTTTTTCGTTGTTCGACTGGGTATATTTTCTAGTTGGTCCCATTGTCACCACGTCAGGATCTGATGATGGGATCATGGAGAAATCAAGAAAACTCCTCAAATATTATAGGCACACCTATAGCGATTTTGGTATTTTTCACTGTAACTCATGCATTTCCTTTTGAAAAGTACTATATGGTGAAGTGGAACTGATGATGAAGATCACAGATGGCCACCGGAACTCCTTAACGGTACCTATATCAAGGGTGGCGATAAGATATTTCGATAAAGGAAGTTGAGCGACTATCACGAAGCACATTTAGGTTTAAATATGACTATGACATTCCCGCGGCTTTGTCTGCGGCGAGCTTGAAATGTTCTATAGTTTCTTATTAGTATTTAGAAGTGGAGCTACGTAACAGCATAAATAGGATCACTAAAATGTATAAAATAAAATAAATGTTTAAAAAAACAAAAAACCGCCTTCAAAAAGCAAAAAATAACTTCTTTAAAGTGGTAGGTAAATAGGTCAGTCCAACTGAAGTCGGCGTCCAACAATATTTTAACCAAAAGCAGACTTCAGTTGGACTGACCTACTTACCTACCACTTTAAAGAAGTTATTTTTTGCTTTTTGAAGGCGGTTTTTTGTTTTTTTAAACATTTATTTTATTCTTATTTTCCTCGCTGTTGTGAGGTGAAAAGTTTTGTGTTATACACGGGTGAAAAGTTATTTTACGTCTCGTGTGTTGTAACATTCGCTACAATCAGGATTCTATTTTTGAACCACTCGCTTCGCTCGTGGTCAATCATAGAATCCTTTCGCTAGCTCGTGTTTCAAATTAACATTCGCAGGTAAAATACAGCTTTCCCCCCTTGTATAACAAATACCTATTTCTCAACTCTTTGTTACATGAATCAGCTTCTATGTGTGTGAATAAAGTCATGAATATTGCCTAATGCGGGCACATTCACAGACACCTCGTTGACGTATTTCTAATGTAATTCAGCTAGTGTTCTTTCGTTATCTAGGTCACGCTTTGCATTAAATTCTCGGCTTTATTCGTAGTCAAATATTAGACGACCTTTGCTCCAAGCTCGTCGCTTATTGCTTGTCAGCCAACCATTACTAGAGCTCAAATTGTAATCCGTCACGTTCCCCATTACTATCGCGCGGTTTCATTACAGGACAATTAATTGCTACTGGCTCCCGCCGGCAATTTGACTGCGGCTTGTGAAAATGACAGTTTACATTATTATTTGGTTAGACTGGGAAATATTGTAATGTTTTTAAAGACTCTAGACTCACTTTATATCAGGTACATTTGACTTGTAAAAAAGGACGGTAGATTATGCTGTGTATTATTAAGAAATTAACTTTGAAGTATTTATAAGATCTATTTAGGAATTATATAGAGTTTTAAGATTAAAATACAGGTACCTACTTAAATATAAATTAGCTACGGTATGGTTTAATTCACACGTCCTAGTCCTATGTGATTTATTAGCGCATTAAATTAAGGGAAGCGTTGGTTTTATTAAGATAAAGTTCCCCATATCGAGATAATTTTATATACCTTCTTATACTTCAGAGCATACTGTACAGTCGAGTTAGTAAATATGTATATACTTTATTACCTTGTCACTTTAATCGGTGTGATAATTCGTATATGGCAGTTTGAACATGACATTAAATAGACATGGTACTAAAGTATATACATATTTATGAACTCGACTGTATATACATATATTTCCCAACATTGCATTTGCAGTGCTCACAGAAAAGCCATTTGTATTCCTTGCCTATTTTAAAATAAGTTATTATGTTTGAATTAAAATCTATTAATAAAGTAAGGATTCTGCCTTGGAAAATTGTTCCTATCAATTTCCAGTTTATACTAAGTACTATAAAATGAACGTGTTTTAGTCACGAGAAGCAACGTTTACCAAAGTGAAAGCATCATATAATTTTAGTAATCTTAGATTACTTTGAACATGCTCTTAGCAGTACCAAGAAACTTAATGCATCCTCGGGATCTGTATTTGTGCTAGTAAAGGAGTTTCGAGTTACCGAATGCTAAGTTTGTAACTTGTTGCTAGTTGCGAACATTAATGCAGCTGGAAATGCTCCGATTCGATAGCACAAATCTAAAACTAGCGATCCTGACACTTAAGATTTGAATTTCTAGAATATAAACTCTGGTTTAGTTTACAAGGCAAGGAAGCATAATATAGTCAGCCTCGCTCGCTGTCTTCATACTCTTGTCCCCGTAAATTTGTGCATGTACTGAGATATACTTTCGCTACTTAGACTATCGATAAAACACTGGGACTTACGAGGATCTACTCATACATTTACTTAACACTGCGAATAGTTTGGTGTCTGATTTGATTGAAGATTTTGGGAAACCGATCGATGCTAGTAGCCCTAAACCGACCGTTTGTGGAGATTTATAGAAAATTGACGTCTTTCGGCTGATATAATGACGTTGTTTAAAAAAAGTTCAAATGTAATAAAATGAATTGTACTGCGCGTCCATTGGGTCGGAATTGGAGCGTACGGAGCGGACGGATTTGTTGCTTTTTGTATTGATGTCTATGGCACAGCGTGCACTGGATCGGCATTTCTGTATAAATAGAAATCAACACAAAGCAACCAATCCATGTGCTCCGTACGCTCCAATTCCGACCCAGTGGACGCGCAGCTTAGGTATACTTTATACACTTGCCAAACGGCAATTACATCCTACTAATATTATAAATGCGAAAGTTTGTGTGTGTGTGTTAGTCTGTTAATCCTTTACGCTGCAACGGCTCGGCGGATAAGGATGAAATTTTGAATGGAGATAGCTAATATATACCTTGGATTAACAGATAAGGTACTTATCATCCCGGAAAATTAAAAAGTATCCGAGGAAATAATGGCAATCGTAATGTACGCGGACGAAGTTGAGGCCAGAAGCTAGTAATTAAAACAATATAAAACCTTATTTAACCAATTCTCAGAGACCGTCGAACAAATGCTACAGTGCAATTCAAATAAATCATCCACAGTAATCAATTAGTATAACAATTTCTACTATTATTAAAGGTTTAAGTAATGTTTAGGACCAGTTTGCTCGCTTACTTTAACTATTTAGTAAGTTTCTTCCCCCTAACCCTCCCCCCGCTCCCCCACGTCTAATCTTATCACCAGCAGTAACGGAACAGCTGTGAGACCACCTCGGCCACAAAGGGCATCACAAATTACTGCCATTGCACGGTAGAGCTTGGTATTACAGCCTTTTTAAAACAATTTACTTGGTTCAAGTAGCTAAAGTTCTTAAAGGCGTTTGAAATTGGGGTTTTTAGCTTGGCTTAGCTTTTTTAACTTTTTATTTTGAACCGTGAAGAAACCATTTATTTTGCCATAACACACTGAGGGTTAATAAGAGGGCTATAAAATTAAAAGAAATTGCACTTTGGTGTAAAAAATATTGGTAATTAATTAACTATTATTTGGTCTATTGTTAAAATACCTGAAAACCATCTTCATCATGATGATAATTATGATGGACATGTTCATCGAAATGTGTTATGGCAATTTTTAAGAAACTATTACAAATCATATCTAACCTAACCTAGCCTTTCTACACGTTAGATATTTAATAAATTATGAATAGCTTACGGTTTCATAAAACATATAACTATCAATAATTATGTCAACCAAGACATTAATAACCAAAAAAATATGGGAAACAACCTTCTTCCTAATGTTGCTTTGATAATGCGAAAAGTACTTAATGATTAAATAAGTTTTGTAGTTAAATAATCTCCTAAGTGTTCAGTTTGTTCTTTTTCCCCCACGCAATGCGGAATTAGCATCCACAGCTGAATATTAACGATATTTGCGCCAACTTATCGCTGCAACTGGACAGACCTAAAACGGGCAATAGGCAATAATAACGAACAAACGCTTGACAAAATTCGCTGCTAGTGCGATTTTAAACGGCAAAGGAAAGTTGGTTTGAACATGCTCGTTTTGCGAATAGTTATTGAAACACCTGACTGCTTACTTTATGAAACTCTTATCTTAGACAAATTTAATTTTAGAAACAGAACTCTATATTTGTTGAAAAAGGTTTAAATTGCACAACGTATTTGATGACATTACGAGCTTGTGTAAACTATGTGCGATATGGGTTACCTTTGTTTCGGCGAAATATGTTTGCCAAATGTGTCGTTTCCCAACCGTTTCATTTGCCAACCCGCTTTGTTTTCTTTAACCGTAAATATTATATAAACTAACCTAACCTAACCTTTAGGGTTCTACACGAAATACTGAAATAAATCCTGTAATATTTGTATAAAATTGAGAAACGATACATTTGGCAAACATATTTTTGACAAACGGGAGGCTCCGGTGCGATATATATATAATTAATATGAATTACAGGGCTAAGTAGCAAAATAATTTTAAACAAAATGAATTTGATGCACTGTTAAACGAAATTAACATACATACATACATAATCTCACTCCTTCGTTCCCAGAGTGGGGTAGGCAGAGCTTAAGAATTACAAACATCTCTAAAAACTTGTTGATAATTCTATAACCACAATTTGCACAATTAGGCTAAGATGTTTACCAGCGTATTAGTGACAGGTTGCAAGCCCATCGCCTAACAGTACTACAAGCCTTTATTCCCTTAGTCGTCTCTTACGACATCCACGGGAAGACATGGAGTGGCACTATTATTCTAACTCGGCAACCACACGAGACGAAATTAATAAACCAATAATTTGTCCATTTTGTAAGGTAATAAACTGTAAAAAGCTACAATTCAATAAACCGATGGAGTTATATTATATTAAAAAGTATTTAGTCTCCCTTCACAAAAAAACAAAAAATATCTAAGCGTACTCAGAATACCCTACATTACATCACATTAGCAGTAATGAATGGAATAGAATCCTTTGAACGTATGACCTTAATCAAGCCGCCTTTAAAAGGTTTCAGAGTGATAGCAATTACCTCAGTTAAGGTCCTACTCAACGTTTTAACGTGATTACGTCTAGCCCGGGGTTAAACCCAACGGTTACGAAGAAAGGACACTTTAAAGACAATCTTAAGCTTAATAAAGAAAAAGGTTGAGACATATAAGGAGCAAAAGCGGCGCGATGTTATTCGGAAAAATTTGCTAGTTCAACAGTTTATTAATGCTAGTAGCACCGAAGAAATGTGAGGTAAGGATTATTATCTAGTCCTAAAACTCCTTCCTTTTTTCAAGAATCTCTATATTCCTCTTCAAAAACTTAGAGGTTTAAACTCCGACGAAGTAACCTCGAACTTCGTTCATCCTTTGCTATTAAATCGTCTTAGTTTTACATGAAATCCACTCCTTCTTTCAAAGTTGTTAAACTGCTCAACTGATTTTTACGAAACCTAGCTAAGAACCATCCCAATTGAGCTAGCTTTCTGTAAACAAACTGTTATCCTAATCGTTTCACCCGTTTGTGTGCCAAAGACAGATACACGCGTTAAGCGTTCAACGGGAGCCCTTCGACTCCCATAATTTTATTGTTTCGATTTTCAAAAGTCAGAAATTGGTATCCATATTATTTTTAGTCATAATAATCAATAGTCATAATCGTTGTTAGGTATAACGCGAAATAGATATAATGATAAAGTACTATAATGTTACATATCATACAAGACAAAAGTCATAAAATTGATCAGCATACTATCAAAGGGTTTTATTTTTCGTTTCCGTTTCCGTTTATTTTTCCTAAATATCGTAGGTCATATTTTTATATTTACTATTTACTATTTTTATTCATATGATTTTATTTCCTAATGTTTTAAAGGACTAATTTTAAAATTCAGAAGGAATACATGTCGCACATAAACATAAAATACCGGCTTACAAAAAACCCCCGGCTGTCAGAAAAGTAGGTAAGGTTAGGTTAAGTTAGAACTGTGACCCCTGCTTAGTAGTGCCGTGGGGAAGGAGGGGAATATAGCTTATCTTATAGGTGGAAAGACGACCGCCCCACGGCACTACTAAACCGCACTACTGACCAAAACTATCATAAATATGAGGTAGGTTTAGGTTATGTCAGTTATTCAGCAGGCCCGAAGGGCCAAACCACCCAGAAAACGGAGCTCCGCGATAGCGGAGCTCCGTCGACTCCGTTAAATTTTAATTAGAAATAGAAATACTAATTGGTCAATAGTGCGCCTTAGTAGTGCACTAAAATTTTCGGATACAAAATTTTCAATCTTGTAAGCGTTATTTAAAATAATAATATTCCTTTTGAAATTCTACCATTCAATACAAACAGCACATTGAATGTTATGACCAATAACGGTATGGCATTCGATAGTTATGACTAATGAAAAAGGGGTTAAGGAAATTATGACTATTGAAATTATGACCAAAGACAAAATGACGAGCAACGATTATGAAAAACAACGGTATGGATAAAACAAATCGAAAGATTAATGTCATGGGAGTCAATATAGACCCTTGTTCAACACCTCTTGTTGCGTCGGAGGTTAAAATTTAAAATGCATGTCGTTCAGTGGTCTTCCTTTGGAAATAAATAAACTGTTGTCCAAGTCTCTCGCGTCTCGGGAGACGCATCGCTAGTCGCGTGTTAATTGAAGCTGAAAAGTATGAAATAAAAACGAAATAAAAAAATAGGTACGTTGCGATTTAAAAAAGCTGACCGTGTGTGTTGTCTCAAGTCTTTGCTAAAATATGTTTTTTCCAATTTAATGTAAGCACGTATTTTTTAAAGTCAATGATCATTCGAATTTAAATGCGAGTACAGAAATACTAGGCGGGTTAGCTTTATCTTTGGCCTTATAGTCTCTTTAGCATACTTTACTCAAGTAATTTGTAACTTTAGGATGAAAATAATAATATGTATTTATTAATTCAGAGTATATTCTAAACACGTACAATTTGGAAACATTTAACAGCGTTTTTCTCAGCACCAAGAGCCTTATAACTCAAAAATATAATAAATAAAGTTGCAAACTTTTTATAAGTTAGCCTCAGTAACTCCCCAGAAGTCGTTCCGGTTCAAATATTCACCGCAAACGAAGCCCTATCAATTAGTTAAAAGGGAAAGTTCCGCCAACTTGACAATCCTAAGGTAAAATGCTAAGCAAACGGCCAACTGAGTTTCCAACTCGAAACAAAATCAAAGGAAAACTATGCAAAATGAAAAAGTTTTCCAATCCGGACCCTTTTGGAGTCCTCGAATAAATTTCCGTTTTTAGTTGGTACATAAATAAATCGAAATGTTTTCCGTCCCATACATAAATCTGTTTCTGAAACGCCCTTCTGCCGCATTCTGTCTTTACTAAGGGCATTGTCACTAAATAAAGTTGATCTTTTTTCGTTAAAATTACCTTTGAAAATAAAAGTTAAAAAATATAACTATGCTAAGCATTTATATAAATATTAAACTGCTCTTTATATACCTACCATTATTGTCGAACTTAATCATAGGAATTACAGTTTTGTAGGTAATTATGCAAAGTTTCAAAATTATTCAACGATCAGAAGTGGGATACAATCGATTTCTTAGGTTTGTTAACATACAAATTGCTCTAGTATAAAACTATGCTAAAAAGTAAAAGTTTGTGATTCACAAAAGCAGACCATTGATAGTACAAGGTTTCAAAGAGCTCTTCGGGTTCGAATAAAGTTCGTTAGGTAAGATGAGAAAGGTAACAAACCTGCGCAATTTTAGAGAAAGTAGAAAATAAATATCAAGCGAAGGATCGTCACGACAAAACCGGGATTTTACCGCTTTACGTTCATATTTAACCTCAGTTGCAAAAAGAGGGGAGTTACAAGTAGGACCGCTGCTCTTAAACGGATGAACCGATTTGGTTGCAGTTTATTTATTCATTTAAAAGCAGGTTTTCTATCGGTGGTTCTTAGCATGGGTTTCATGAAATTGGGTTAGGCCGTTTAATAGATCATCAGCTCTGAAAGAAGAGGTCACTATTATATCGGGAATCTAATACTTTTCGTATGAAATTTTAGAGGGATTGGTTTTTTTTTAATCGACCCTTCGAATTCCCTTTAAACAGTTCGCACTGTATCATTTTTTCTCGCCAAAAGCTCTCGCATCCCGACTCTTTATGTTTACTTGCGCTTTCAATTATGTACCTCTCGAGCTTCCCATCACATGAGCTTTCAGGATTACTCGCGGATCACAATACATTTTTAACGAGATATTTTCTTGTTTCAGATAAACCTATAATATTATTTATATCATGCTGCCGCGTCGGAAACAACTGGCACGAGTATGCATGTTTTAGCGGGAGCAAAAAATGACTAGGAATCTGACAGTGTTATTATTTTACATCTGAAATATCGGGTTACTATTTTTAACATTATAACCAGTGATCGGGGAAAACGGTGCAAAACTTTAACAAAACTTGTAAAGCTGACATAAAGGAGAACTTGCAACCAAGCAAAATAAGAATTATTATTAAAAAATAATAATATTATTGGCAGATTAGTGTTCAATTTAACTCTATATAAGAGTCTCGGATTTGGTATAAGGATATTAATAGTTTCATGGCTGTAATGTAAGTTTTGTTAAGTTTTGTTAAGTTTTGTTGAAGTTTTGCATCGTTTTCCCCGATCACTGATTATAACTTTCAAAATATTTATTTAGTAAATCGGCGACGTGAGAATTCTTTTATATGTTGGTTATATGGAGTGAATCTACCATCGTTTCGAACAAGAACATCATTGCGAAGAAGAAGCGCCGCAATAAATACTAGCAGAACGACATTTTTTCAATCATAAAATACAATGAAACTAAATAGTACATCACAACATACCAAAGTAATAAATTATTATTATTAAAACTAGTACAAATCAAATCGTTACAAATGTCAGCCATAACAAGAATAATGAAGTACAAGTTTTAAGTTAAAATTTTACTTGACTGGTCACCTTCCAGCAAACGGTGTGGTAGCACCCTTATTTCAATGTCAAGTTTAAACTAAAATCCGTATACTTATCATAACCAAATCAGCTTAACTTAGTTAAAAAACTCTGCAAAAACCACTTATAATTGTCATAAGAGGTAAGAAGATAAGATTTTACTAAGAAGAACCATGATGACTCCTTTCTTATTAACATTGGTATAATATCTTCGGAGCTAGAGCACACACATACATACACGGACAGGTTTTGCAGCTTCTCGCAGCTTAAACAACTCACATTTTTACTTGAGGGAAGAATTATAAACCGGTGATTTGAAGATGCCCTGTCAGAGAGTACAGACAATAATCTTAGGGCTTGCATTCCTAATTATGTAACATAACTTCACTCGAATGAGTTTCTTCGCTCAGGTTTCCTTCAGTTCTTTTTAAATAAAATATCCGTTCATATTTCCGGAACATTCTGCTACTCGTTGTAATCGAAGCGACAGGTCATTAACTTCAAACTGCTCTCAAGCCTGTCTGTTAAGGTGTTTAAATATAGCTGCTATATCTTAAATTTTGTTCTAAATTTTGATGTTATAATGATGTTTATTTGGGTACGCAGTTTTTATCCAGTATACAGTTTTTAACACGTTTTTAGTACCTCGCTTGCTTGTATGTCTATCTGTTTGTTTGTAATTGACTTTAAGTTAACTTCTCAAAAAGCATTAAATATGAAATTTCATGCATAGGTCAAAACTTGATGACAATTCAATATGGTACAAAATGATAATAATTTAGCCGTTTTAAAAACGCGGTAAAACTCAAAATTTTAGTCCGAAATAAAAAAAAAAGAATTTTCTAACTCATAACATTATAATTTAATTTAATTAACAATATAATTTTGTTCAATTCATTGCAGAAGACTTTGCATATGTGTATATTCGTCGTTTCAATTTAGAACGCGAGCCATGGATTGCCCAGAACTATTCGTCACTATAATAACGTCATGGAGGTTGAAGCTGACCTTCGGAGAGCACCATCAAGAGGCAATTTCAAACTACCGTTAACCTTGGCCTCTCAGACCATCTGACGTTACATCACAGGCTTCATTGCCTGTTTTTGATTGTTTCCCCCACTTTTACAATTTATGACCCTTATTTTTTCCCAAATACAAACGCCCCTTTGTGCAATTTCAGGCATAATATCCGAGTTAGCGGAGTGGATTGAATACTTTATTTCTTTCCAAGAGAATTTATTCGTTTATTTTTGAGATCCCGTAAAAATATGCTAAGTGTATGAGATTTGGGCTTTTCTGAATTATCATTGGGAATTCTTTTATTGGTGTTATCTATTTGAAGGCGAAAGACGTTTAAATTCATTGCCTTATCGCAAACATCTGTTTAGAGGCTCAATTCAGTAGTCAAAAGAATTTTTGAAGCTTTTGTGGAGCGGGAGATATTCTGCTTTATAATTTTTGAAGACATAAATTCACACAATAAAGGGTTTACGAGCAACATTAAACTGTTTTTATGTGGAAAGGTTTTTCACCTTTTAATACATTTTGGCTCGTTTTATAAACAAACGGAGAAATTAATGTTAGAGGGAATAATTCGGGTTGATAATGATCACGTTTAATGTTAGTTGTATAAATAAAGATAAGAAATTTGACGAGAGTATTATAAAAACATAAACTGAAGCGACGTATCATTAATGACTGTTTGCTTTAATATGTGGCAAAAAGCCACATCAAGTCGTAAGGATTTTAAAAAAGTAAAGGAAAAAGAGTACCTAATTGATTCATTTGGATACAGTCTATATTAGAAGTTTAGGTCAAATTTAAAACACTTATTAGTCATTATACTAGGTTTTTTTTTTATCAATACTGTATATAAGACTTTATTTACATCCAACTAAGTACAGAATTCAACATTAATACAATTAAAAAATTAAAACTAAACGTATTTAAATTAAAATTAAACTAAGCTACTCGAATATTAAAGATACAAAAAATAATCACCACTATAAAAAGAACACCCCCTCTTTATACTAGATTGTATTTCAATGCAATATGTAATAGGATAATTTATTTATTAACAAACAAAAATAAAAAAAATGGATCCAGTAGGGTGATAATGGACAAGGTGCCAATGATGGACACTTGATTCTTATTTTACAGAAGATAAGGGTTATTCATTTGTTTTGCAACAATCAATTTACGACCGCATGAAATTTGAATGAAGAGTGAAGTGTCCATCATTGGTGCCGTCACCTTACCGTCTTAGAGAGCTTTATTGTAATCGAGTAACAACATATTTTTCTCAAAAATGTCCGGAAATGTTGACATTCCTATCTACATATTGAGACGCGAAGTACATTACTGACAGTTCTCAAATTAAAAAAAAAACACATTGCGTGCTCGCTACACAAGCCCGCAATGTTGCATACAAATTCCATTACCATCTAGCTTGTAACTTTTTAAAAAGTGAAATGGGCCATAATAAAATGAGGGCACAAGTCTTATACATCCAAATTTTACTCAAAACATAACTTTTTTATTTGTGCCTGGAATAGCTTATATTTTTTTTAAAACAAGAATTGCGTTTCTCCTTGTCATAAACAAAAAGGCGGTAAGGAGTGATGGTTTTTTCACATGAAGTTTCTGCTTGTATGCAATTCAAAAAATGAGTTCAAGCGATGAAGATTTGACTCCAACACAATTTTTTTCTTGCGATTTTTGAGAAAAGCACTATATCGGCCTCGGCAGGAACAGCAATTGCGGGCTTCGTATTTTTAAACGGACTCGCAAGCTCGTCCGTTTAATCCAATACTCGGCCCGCAATTGCCTACTTCCATGCCTAGGCAATAATGTACTATTTAAATGCCACTGCAACTTTTTAAATCTTTACTAATTATTATAACACCCAGTCAGCACTCCATCAGGCTCATTCCGGAGCAACCTGGATCTTAGTCATGAGGAAACGACCAAGATGACGAAGAAGAAGAATAGTAATAGATACGAATAAAGTTCATCCATACTACCTGAGAGCTTATTTATTGCATAACGCACTCGCAATCATAATCGATTTCATTTTGACAGACTGAAGGCAAGTCTAACCATTAACATCGACTACAGTCCGTTTCCAAAGATCCTTTCTTCCTCGCATCTTAAAACTATGAAATGAACTTCCACCCACAGTGTTTCTTCAGCACTGTGACTTGTCCTCCTTTAAACGCGGCTTAAAAAGAGTATTCATTGGACGGCAAATAACTTCGCTGTGCCCCGGCATTGCTGATGTTTATGGGCCACGGTGACTGCTTACCATCAGGAGGCCCGTCTGCTTGTTTGCCTCATACTCGTACGGCTATAAAAAAAAATACGACTGTGTTTGTTGCTTTGTCCTTTTTACACGCAGCAATGAAACAAGGAATCGTCGAAATTTTTGCACAGAGGTCGTCGGAGGAAAGTAATGATATAACCTAATTTTTATCCGGGTAAATTATTATAGTCCGCAGGAATGGCAACAATCGATATCCATTATATCCACGCTAACAAGGTCAAAATGTTAGTTACTATTAAAAGGCTTTTTACTTAGAGTTATGTGTATGCTTTGTCTTTTTAGTGTTTACTAACTTTGTAAAAAGTACAAACAAAATAAAATGCTAGCGTGGGACATTAAAGAGCCAATTAGCTCGTTTTAATAAGCGGCAAAGTACAATTTTTCAAAACATAGCTGCACAACTAGGGAATGCAAATAACCAGTTTTAACCGGTTATTTTCATACAAAAACGGTTAATAACCGGTTAAATTGCGTTCCCTGTGCACAACCCAACTCAGACGTAGCTGTACCTTGTCGAAGTAACGTATTAAAAAGTGAATTTGAATTTACAAGGTAATCAAATATACAGTTACTTTAGAGTTCGACCCTACCGCAGAGCAACCATAAAGTAAACTATTTATGAATTCCTGTTCCGTAACATTACAATGTTACAAAAAAGAGATAACCCTAATTCCAGCCGAGTTCGCTAAGCCACCGACGGCGCCTGTCACGTAGGGTTGCCAAAATTATTAATTTATTTAACTTGTAAAAAGTTCTCTGCCTGTCGTGACTTACGCTCAGGGAGTTTAAGTATTGTCCATCGATCACCAAGACATGCGAGAACTTAATTTGAGAAACTGTTTGCATTGCGAATCTGAATCCCGTAATATTGCCGTTTTTTGAAGTGGATAAATTTGGATCCGTCTCTCTCGCACTTTCATACTAGTCAGAAAGGGACAGATATTTCATCTACGTTTACCTGAATATACCCGCAGTACAAGTACAAGTATTAGATTTCTCTTATCCCCAAAATAATAATACGAGTGATTTCAGTTTCATGCCAATTTACTAATTCCATCAAACCGTTTTATCCAATAATCATGCTTTACAATTTAATTATGCGTGCTATAAATAAACGCGTATAAGGATAAATTAAGCAATTTTAAATAATGATAAATTAAACCAAAAGCAAACTGTTAATTTATATCAAAAATCACATTATAGAGGTACATTATTGCCTATCCTTGCCTATAATTCTTGTGAGTTTCGAGGCAATTTTAATTAGCAAACATATCGTGTGTGAGTTCGATTCCCGTCCAATCTCGCTGTTTACCCCAAGGACCGGTGTTTGCCGTCCATAATGCATTCAAAGCTCAATTCTGATTAGTTAATGGACGAAATAAATTAGTTTGCACCATATGCCGATCGACTAATATTAAGATGTGACTAAACAGAATTCAATATTAATATTGAGTATTCATTGCGCACGAGTTCAGTTAAGGACTTCAAACGCATCATTGATTTGATTTCACTGAGTCTATTAAATATTTCCGATTAAGCAGTTGTATAATTTCAAGACGCGAAGGTCCTGGCTAATATTTTTTCCAGCTCGCAGGTATTTTTTTGCTGACTAGAATCATTTCTATACAATTACTATTGTATCAATAAAATCCTCAGAACATCTACAAAAATCGAGCCTGTAAAGAATCCGTTCCAGACGTTCCAAGAATCTTCATTACTATCCTTTTGACAAACGATATAAAAAATAAATCACCAATAACGTATCATTGATATGTAACTCATGTACTTAATGAAAGATCAGACGCATCAGATAAGTTACCGATTCGTAATTACTTAACATCGACCTTTTTTAAAAAGGCTGTTTTCCCCGTAAAGTTGGCTAATCAATTGAAACAGGAAAGCGCCGGAACCCTAACCGGTTGCGTCACAAAGGACTGTTATTCTAAGTCATTAGCCACGATTGAAACAAATGGATGTAGGAAAATAGATTTTTCGCCGAAAAAACTGAGGTTGTTTGGGAGTGCGACGCGACAAATTGGCAGGCTTTGAGTGCCTATGTATGTCGGGAATAGACTATAGATTTTGTGTAAGTACGGTTTGAATATTTTCTTATTGTTTTGTACAGTCGAGTTCATAAATATGTATACACTCTAGTACCTTGTCACTTTAATCGGTGTGATAATTTGTATATCGTCATTGCTTTGAAAAAACCTCGTATCTCATATTTTGTGACTTACGATTTTAAACTTAAATGTAAAGGGAATTAAGTTCAAACTCATACTTTTCGAAATATCAGATACGAGTTTTAGCAAAAGTAGTAACGATTATGGTAGTTGGAACATGACATTAAATAGACAAGGTACTAAAGTGTATACATATTTATGAACTCGACTGTACTACTACGACTTAGGGATTTTCAAAATTGAGCATTAGCAATATTGTTTTATTATGTAGAAAAGAGGGCCCAGGGCCGAGATTCCAGGTGGTAAAACCATATCGTTTTTGACCTCTTATCGTATTGTCAACGTTTTTATAGCTCTTATTTACTTGACAGTAATGACGACCGAGTTTTTTTTTATAAGAGTGGGAGGCAAACGAGCACGTGATGGGAAGTAATCACCACCGCCCATAAACACTAGCAACTCAAGAAGAGTTTGTCGATATATTGCCGGTCAATTAGGGAAACGTAAGGTCCTTTCTTGAAGGCACCACATGTCATAACTGGTGGGAAATACCGTCGAAAGGAGTTCGTTCCACAGTTTCAATGTACAAAGCAAAAATTTTTTTTTTTTTTTTTTTAAATGCCTGGAGAAACGCACGGCGGAAAAACGCTATTTATCAAGGTGATGTTGTTGGAACCTGGCTTTACGACGAGTAGTTCGATGGGGGAACTCAGCGGCCGGTAAAAGTCCGAATAATTCTTCAGAACACGAAAAGTGAACTGATGACTGCTGACTTAAAAACAATACCATGACAGGTCAAAGACAAACGTTTTTTACCGCCTAGAATTGAAGCCCTGTTCGTATGCAGCTGTTTGTATGTATTGTAGCGTTACCGCTACAAATCGCGTTGGTTCGCGTTATTTATTGTTTATTTATTTCGCCTTTTTCGTTTCTCAGCCTTTTTGGTATTGCGGACTTGTTCATTGACCGGTTAGAGTTTGTAATTTCTACTGACAGTTTTGAATTTTGAATTCGTTTTTGTTAGATCCGTTCCTTGTTTTGGGAATGTCATTCATTCTCGTACTCTTGCCTTGATACAACAGAAAAATTTAATAATTTCTAGTCATCCCAAGTTTCTCTATAACTGAAGCCAGCTTCGAGTGCCGCGTCCGGCCATTAAATTACGTGAAGACCTTAGCTATTACGCCGTAGTCTCAATGGTGGGCCGAACATTTTAGTGCTGTTGTCTTCTGTGTGTCCGGATAGCGGGTGAGTTGGTTTTTGTTGCCGAACAAGTCTTCACAGTCCTCCAATCTAAGGAAGCCTTTCTTCCGTCCTTCTCGTTCAATTTTGTGAGTAAAGGTGTCCTTTGCAGCACCTCCGCTTACCCCATATCTTCCGACTCAACGCCCCGACTGAAGATTTGGACGACTGGATTCAGCGTGCGGTTCGCCGTCAAGTTCGCTGGCAACGGGTTGTCGTCTGCGGCAGCGCCCGCATGTTTTACCCGCTGCGACAGTTGCGACGAACGCAGGGTGGTTACATCTTCGCACGGCGACAAGCAACGGCGGATATACGCAGGACAGTTACTATTTCGTTGATTTTTACTTTTCTAAATTCTAATCATCATTCGGTTTCATTTTTGGCTATAAATGTTATAGAATCCTTAGACCTTTTTTACCGATCAAATCCATAATTTGTTATCCCAGTTTTATAATACTTCGAACATATCAGTTTTAATCATGAAGCGCTTCTTGCATTTTAACAGATTCTTGTTGTTTTAGTTCGAATCAGAATTACCTTTAAATTGAATACAAGTTTTGGCCTGACCGTGTTCTAATGTGGTCTTTCACCCTTTATTAGGCAATGTTTTTTTAAACTAGGATTTTTTTTTTTTATGTGACAATCCGCGGACCGTTTTGTGTTAAATTGTTTTGATACGTAAACTAAGTTCCGTAACAGTCTAGTGATCTTGTTTTTATAGTTACATTGTATGTAGTTTGTTTTAATTTTATCATTGTGTGTTCTCCTTATTATATAACCTTGTTGAATTTCGTTCGGTTTTATTTAACTTATACAGGTCCAAATTTACGTGCTGATGGTTTTATCGCAACCATCCCGTGTAGTGTTCCGTACCTTTTATTTTTATGGAGCGCTACAAAATGGCGCCCGAAGGTAAGTGATTTTTTCTATATTTACTTGTTTTGGAGATAACATTAATTTTTTTTTTGTGTCGTCAGTGGAAGAATTGGTCATTCTGTCCAATAATTTTTTCCTTAACTACTAATCCGTTATGTTGTGTTTTAGATCTACACACCCGTCGACCTTTTTGCTGTTGTGAGGCTTTGGCTGCGCCTTGCATCTTTTCACCGTGGATTCGAACTTAATCCCTGGGAGTCTGTTTCTTGTTCTGATCTGTAATTTATATTGAATTTTTTAAAAAAAATAGTTTTAAACCATCCCATTTTAAAAACTGTGTTTTATTGGTTGCTAATAAAGATACTTGGTGTTTTTATTCCCTTCCCTTTCTGATGTTAGCTTGTAAGACGTAGGGCACAAACAAGGTAAGTCGCTTTGATTTTCTTCTACCATACCTTACGTTGTTTGTTCACAGGGGCTTCCAATCGTGTTAGAGTTCTAATCTTTTGATCGTTTTGTGTTTGTTGTTTTTCTCCCTCTGTGTAATCTTTAGAATGGAGTTGTCAGATTCAGCTATGGTGACGCCGCAGCGTTTGACCCCACCAGCTCTTCCTGTTAAGAACCCTGATGAGTTTTATGATTCACAAGATGCCATTGAGCCCACGCCTTTGACATGTCCGATGAGTCGACGTTGTTCCAAACAGGAGTCCCTCCTCAAGTGGAACATTAAGTTTGATGGTGAAGCCTGTGTTAGGGAGTTTTTCCAACGCGTTGAAGAGGAACAAGAGGCCCGAGACGTTCCGCTAGACTACGTTGTGCGTCGGTTTCATGAACTTCTTTCGGACAGTGCACTTAAATATTTTAGATCAATAAGGTGTCCCGGCTTGACGTATCATCAGGTCAAGGGGGCGTTCCTTCGCACTTTTGATGTCATTGATTATGACTTCAAAATCGAACGTGAATTGCGTCAATTGCGTCAGAAACCAACCCAGACGGCGAGGGATTTTATAATCACTGCCCGCGACCTGAACTCCAAACTACGTGTTCCGGTTCCCGAAGCGGATTTGTTCACCATCGTGAAGTACGGCTTACATCCACGCTATCACCCTTGCTTAGCAACGAATTTATTGACTGATCTTGACGCGCTATTACATATTACAGCTAATTTCGAGGCTTTCCAGCCCCAGCATAGGGTTTGTGCAGTCTGTTCCTCTACCAATGTCGATATCGCCCAAAGTTCACCCCCTTTATGTTTGAAGTGCAACACGTCAGGTCATCAATATCGCGCTTGTCCTGTTGTGCCTGGTCCTTTGTGTTTTAGTTGCAAGCGACCAGGTGTCATCACACGCGATTGTGCGAATTGTAATCCTCCAAAAAACGCGTAAATGGTGACGCACGCACACCCAATGTGTCACCAGTTATAGTTACTAATTCACCAGACAGTCGATTATTCTTAGAGATTACTTTAGCAAAGTCCCGTATAATGGCCCTTTTAGATAGCGGTGCTCAAGTTTCTTTGGTAGATGTTTTTTTGTTAAATAAGTTGGAGATCCCTTTTAGAACCGACTTACGCCCGACAGTTATTTCTGCAGATAGTTCTCCTATTGAGATACTTGGTGGTGTTGACCTGCCTATTTTTTTTAGAGGCGGCTGGGTTCAACACCCTTGTTTAGTTAGTAGGAATTTGCCTACTCAGTTGATTTTAGGTATTCAATTTTGGAACCAATACGGCCTTACAGCTTTAATTACGGACGCTTTTCATGGCAAATATTCTGACAATCTTTTTGTACCTTCGGTTCAGAATAACGTTATACTCGAGGTTGCTTCTAATGAGACACGTTACGTTCATCCTCGTTGGACATTGTCACCTGATCAGGAAACTAGGTTGCAGTCGGTCATCGAACAGTTCAGCGATATCCCGTCAGATCAAAAAGGTCTAGGTTGTACCTCATGGTTGTCCCATAAAATCGTAACTGAAGGCTCACCAATAAGGCAGAGATATTATCCGCTATCACCCGTGAAGTTGAAGATACTTAATGAGGAGATTGACAAGATGCTAGAGATGGGTGTTATTCGTCCTTCCAAGTCACCATGGGCGAGCCCTGTTGTTATGGTTACCAAGAAAGATGGCTCCGTTCGGTTTTGCGTTGATAGTCGCAAACTTAATAGCGTTACCATTCGCGATTCGTATCCGTTACCTCGTATACAGGATATCCTTGATAACCTACGCGGAGCGAGATTTATCACGACCCTCGACTTTCGGAGTGCCTTTTGGCAGATACCTTTAGCCGATAACGCTAGTTGTCAGAAGACAGCATTTATTGTTCCTCAACGCGGACTTTTTGAATTTACTCGGATGCCGTTCGGACTTACCAACGCTGCTTCTGAGATGCAACGTCTTACCGATCTAATCGTTAATTTCGAATATACGTCAGATTCTGATGACTTTGTCTTCGGGTATGTCGATGATCTGATCCTCGTTTCCAAGGACTTTGAGAGTCACCTACGTCTCATTATTAAGGTTCACGATCGTCTTAAAGATGCCGGTCTGACAGTCAGCTTGAAAAAATGCGAGTTCTGTAAACCTGAACTAAAATATCTGGGTTATATCGTAAACGAACGCGGTCTGCAAACCGATCCGAAGAAACTCGATGCTATTAACGAATTTCCTGTACCGACAACAGCAAAAACTCTCCGAGGCTTTATCGGAATGGCGTCTTATTACCGTCGATTTGTGGATAATTTTTCAGCTATCATCGCTCCATTGACTGCCCTCATTGGTAAAAAGAAGGGTAGAGATCCTATCGAGTGGAATGATGCCGCCAACTCGGCATTTCTTCAGCTGAAGTCGGCTCTGATGAAGTCACCTGTCATGTCATGTCCTGATTTCACGCGTCCTTTTATTCTTCAGTGTGACGCAAGTTCGATGGCTTTAGGGTCTGTGCTTGTCCAGGAGATCGATGGTGTAGAGCATCCTATAGCATATTATTCACGTCTGTTTTCCAAGGCAGAAAGGAACTATAGCACCACTGAGCGAGAACTTCTCGCTGTGCTCGATTCTATTAAACACTTTCGTGGTTATCTTGACGGGGTTGATTTTACTATTGTCACAGATCATATCGCCTTAAAGTGGTTAATGACGTTAGATAATCCAAGTGGCAGGTTAGCTCGATGGGCGACAGTCATTTCCCAGTTCAATTTCAAAATTGTTCATAGACGTGGTGTTCTTAATGTTGTTCCCGACGCACTTTCCAGAGCGCAGGTTGGCGTTATTTCTTTTAGCCGTGGTGGTAATCCGACCACCGATCCTTGGTATGAACGTATCTATAATGGTGTTCAAACGTCCCCCCAGATCTTTCCCGCGTATTGTATACGTGATGGCATGCTTCTTCGGAAAATGGCATTAGACGTTCCGTTAAGAGATAACGCTTGGCGTATTGTTCTTCCAGCTGAGAAGACTAGGGAAGCTATCCTCGAGATTCATAACAACTTCCCTAATGTACATCCAGGGGTGATGAAAACCTATAGTAAACTCAGGGAGGTTTATTATTGGCCGTCGATGTATCGTACGGTTGCGACTGTACTTTCTGATTGTCAAGTTTGTAAGGCGTTTAAAATTGCTAATGGCACACCACATGGTCTCAGGTTATATCCTAGGTCAGTTAACGCACCACTGGACTTGCTCTCTATCGATCTTATTGGTCCCTTACCCCCTGCATATTATGGTTTCCGTTATATTCTAACTATGGTCGATGTTTTCACAAAGTTTGTTTGGCTAGTTCCCCTCAAAACCGTCAGTGCTCTGAATGTATCGAAAGCTCTGGAGTCGGAAGTTTTTCTTCGATATGGTACACCCCAAAATATCCTTTGCGATAATGCAACTGTTTTCGGCAGCACGGAATTTTCGCGTTTTCTGTCTGGTTATCGAATTCCTGGTCCAATCTTTACCCCGTATTATTCACCCCAGGCTAATGTGGTAGAGAGATACAACCAAAGTGTAATTACTACTCTGAGTATCCTGTTGGTCGATGACGATCGTAACTGGGCGAAGTTACTACCTAAGGTTGCGCTATACTTAAACTCGTGTATGAATCTTGCTACTTCTTATACGCCCAACTTCCTTATGTATGGCCGTGAAGTACTATCCTCGCATGAGCGTTATAATGTTCAGACTGTGGACCCAGGTGTGGAACACAGTCGGAACGAACGCGCTACATCGCTGGAAACTCTTCAGGAGGTCTATGCCAAGGTTTCGGACGCAATGTCTCTGGCCTTTCAACGTAACGCTGTTAGGTACAATCGCAACAGAGTTACGGTTCGATATAACGTCGGCGATGTCGTCTGGAGACGAAATTTTGCCCGGGCCGGTCAGGACGAATTCCTCGGAGGAAAATACGCACCGCGTTTTATTAAGTGTACTGTCGAACGTATTATTTCCCCACAGGTGTTGGTACTTAAGGATGTGAATTCACCTCACAGTGGTAACTATCACGTTAAGGATATCCTTAAGTAATTGTTTTGTCATTTTCGTTTATTTTATTTTTTCCTCTTTCCTCCTCCTTTTTCTCCCTCTTCTCTCAAAGTTCCCAAAATTCTAAAGGTTCCATTGTGTTCAACGTTTTCCCCCTTTTGGTTTTTTGTTTCGGTGTTTGATTTCGCAATTATTTTTATAATAATCGATGTTCGATAATTTTTCTAATTTCCCTTGATTCCCTTCCGCGGAGGCGTTGTGCCCCTCCGCGGAGGTTGTGTGGAGTTTCCTCACGGATTACTCCACTTAGGTGTTTGATTTCGCAATTATTTTTGTAATAGTCGATGTACGATAATTTTTCTAATTTCCCTTGATTCCCCTCCGCGGAGACGTCATGCCCCTCCGCGGAGGTTGTGAGGTGTTCTTCACAGTTTACTCCACGGAGGGCCTTACGCCCCCTCCGTGGAGGTTTTGTGGAAGATGCCGCGAGGACATTAGGCCGCCCTCGCGGTGGTCTTGAGTTTACTTCTTTCTTCTTCTTCCTTCCAACTCTCGGATTGAGAGTAAATTTCGTTCCACCTTTCTTGTTGCATTCAGTGTATTTCTGCTATCAGATAGATTTGGTGGTCGGTTTTATTTTATCCCCAATTTCTTCTGCGTCGACTTTTGTTGAGGGAATTTTCCTTTCCGTGTTCACTTTTTTCGGTCTGACTATACATATTGTTATTCCAATGTAATTCAAAGTTCGAAGTTTGTTAATCACCTATCACTTTGTTCACGTTAGGCATTTGTTTGCCATCGTATCAACTATAGTGCAATAACAGGTCTTGATACTTGGGGTTTTTCTCGCGCTAATTTCCAAGACGGAATTGTTTTGTTGGGCTATATTACTGGGTCAACGGTTAGATAGTTTTCGGTAACTGTTTAATCAGTGATTTTGGGTATCATAGCGGAATGGTTGGTATGTAAACTTCGTGCACTGGTATGCCTTAGTTTAAGAGCTAGTGTCTTGGAATTTTCGGTTAGAGTACTTATCCCGATCGTAATACTTTTTCGGACTATTCGTTTTGCCTTTATGTTTTTGGTTGGTCGTTCTGATAGGCTTATTGGTGTATATTGTGGTGGTTGATTTGTATAATCCTTAGTTTTTAGTGTTAGGATAATTTGATTCAATTTTCGTCGCAGATATTTGTTAGGGTTTCTAGATGGTATTTGTAGTAGGTTATTTCTTGTCTTTGCGTAGGGTTGTAATAATGGTCTGTTAATCACGTTTCCTGCAATTTTTTTTGGCTGACTGTACTAGGTGTAAGTTAGTTATAGAGGTGCTTTTTTCCTGCCGGCTGTATTATTAATAAAATAGTTTTAATGTGTTAGGCTAGATGTTTTAGGGTAGGTGGCTGCAGTTAGTCAGAATTAGTCCTAGTTTAGTCAGTCTAGTATCAAGATCGTTTCGGTTCAACTTTACTAGGTGAGCGATCTTTGGTGTTCAGGTGTGATTTTCGTCGCGACTGTAGTTTTGTTTTTCATTTTAGGTTAACCTTATCAAGGTCGACTTTGACAAATGCTGTTTGTGTTTAACCTTTATATTTTAAAGTGTGTTTTTGGTGTTTCGTGTTCGATGTTTAGGGTTGTCACTTCAATATTATTTTAGGGTTGTCACATTTGGAAATTTTAGGGTTGTCACATTTGGAAATTTTAGGGTTGTCACTTCGATATTATTTTAGGGTTGTCACTTTTGGAAATTTTAGGGTTGTTACTTCAATATTATTTTAGGGTTGTCAATTTTTTGTTTTTTTGTTCTAGTGAGGGGATAATTGTAGCGTTACCGCTACAAATCGCGTTGGTTCGCGTTATTTATTGTTTATTTATTTCGCCTTTTTCGTTTCTCAGCCTTTTTGGTATTGCGGACTTGTTCATTGACCGGTTAGAGTTTGTAATTTCTACTGACAGTTTTGAATTTTGAATTCGTTTTTGTTAGATCCGTTCCTTGTTTTGGGAATGTCATTCATTCTCGTACTCTTGCCTTGATACAACAGAAAAATTTAATAATTTCTAGTCATCCCAAGTTTCTCTATAACTGAAGCCAGCTTCGAGTGCCGCGTCCGGCCATTAAATTACGTGAAGACCTTAGCTATTACGCCGTAGTCTCAATGGTGGGCCGAACATTTTAGTGCTGTTGTCTTCTGTGTGTCCGGATAGCGGGTGAGTTGGTTTTTGTTGCCGAACAAGTCTTCACAGTCCTCCAATCTAAGGAAGCCTTTCTTCCGTCCTTCTCGTTCAATTTTGTGAGTAAAGGTGTCCTTTGCAGCACCTCCGCTTACCCCATATCTTCCGACTCAACGCCCCGACTGAAGATTTGGACGACTGGATTTAGCGTGCGGTTCGCCGTCAAGTTCGCTGGCAACGGGTTGTCGTCTGCGGCAGCGCCCGCATGTTTTACCCGCTGCGACAGTTGCGACGAACGCAGGGTGGTTACATCTTCGCACGGCGACAAGCAACGGCGGATATACGCAGGACAGTTACTATTTCGTTGATTTTTACTTTTCTAAATTCTAATCATCATTCGGTTTCATTTTTGGCTATAAATGTTATAGAATCCTTAGACCTTTTTTACCGATCAAATCCATAATTTGTTATCCCAATTTTATAATACTTCGAACATATCAGTTTTAATCATGAAGCGCTTCTTGCATTTTAACAGATTCTTGTTGTTTTAGTTCGAATCAGAATTACCTTTAAATTGAATACAAGTTTTGGCCTGACCGTGTTCTAATGTGGTCTTTCACCCTTTATTAGGCAATGTTTTTTTAAACTAGGAAATTTTTTTTTTATGTGACAATCCGCGGACCGTTTTGTGTTAAATTGTTTTGATACGTAAACTAAGTTCCGTAACAGTCTAGTGATCTTGTTTTTATAGTTACATTGTATGTAGTTTGTTTTAATTTTATCATTGTGTGTTCTCCTTATTATATAACCTTGTTGAATTTCGTTCGGTTTTATTTAACTTATACAGGTCCAAATTTACGTGCTGATGGTTTTATCGCAACCATCCCGTGTAGTGTTCCGTACCTTTTATTTTTATGGAGCGCTACAGTATGTACTATGTATGTAAGTAGGTAAGTATTCCACTTTAAATCTTGCAAGTCAATTTTGAACCAGTTCCTTTAAACGGAACGGGTTGAAATTTAGACGACGTATGTGATACTCATGAAAATGTAATATTATGGTATCTAAGAACTGATCTGATGATTAGTTTGGTCTTAATAAGCAGAGAATGACTTTAAAAAAAAAGGACAATTAGGATCATAAAATTGATACAAAAAAAGTTTTTTTTACAGAAATTTATATAAGTTCGACTCGATAATGTAAAAAATTCATAGATTTTATTAAACTTAACTGACAGAGCGGACGGAATCATAAGTATCATAACTAACATTTGGTATATCTGCAAATTCGATAACGAAAGGATTTTCACGCAAAAAGAAAATAATCAGGAACTATGCAAAACCGACAGTAAATATTTCAAAAAACCGCAACATTTAAAATACTGGCTTCAAACTGGACATTGAAAAGATTTTCTCACAAAAAATAATCAAGAACTTTTCAAAAAAGTAAACATTTGCTAAAATTACCGCAGTGTTACTGAGTACAAGGCTTCAAGCTCTTTGATATCGCTGGAAGATAGTAATTTCGTGGAATACGAACGACAGCAAAACAACGCCGAAATGATTGAATCAGTCCTTTGTGCATTCGCAAAAGCTTTGCAAAACATTTACTTTGAATTTTAACAGTCAAAACAATATCCACCTTTGTGAACAGACAGCATTCGCCTTTGTCAGTAGAGTACAATCGGCCTACGCTGGGTCGCGTCGTCCCCGTATCGTAGTCGTGTCTTCGTTTTGATGAACTCGTTTGAAGTCCTGTTATAACTTCCGTTTTTTTGTGTTTGTGGCTTTTGATTTTGGTTTGTGAAAGCCATTAGAGACTTTGTTACAGAAATGACAAAAAGATAAAATTAAATGTTTATTGTTGACTGTTGTTGATGTCTTCTAACTTAAAACGAACTATTTTTATACAGAATTCTTAACATTAAAACATTGCAAAATAAGCTCGATGTGGTAGTGACAGTTAGATTTATGTATTTCTCTTATTTAGTCTGATGTAGTTTATGAGTAAAAATTGAATCATGACTGTGGCCAATATTCAAATAGCGCCATTATTTTTTCAAAATCTAGCTTTGCTTCACTTGGGTCTAGAGAGGTCAGGTTAGGTTTTCGCTTACGTACCTGAGTTTTCTAATGTTATAATAGTGAACGATGTATTTGCTTATTTCATTGTTCCGTCATCACGGTTTTACGCTAGATTTGATCGATTTGTAAATATTGGTCCCTACAGAAATGCTTAAAGGACTCGCGACTCCAATAGACGTGTAGGTTGTAGTTCGCTTGAACCGAGCCAAAGGTAGCGTTTATCACTATACTGATCCCGCGTCGATGGATAAGGAACGATCCTTAATATAGCCAGAAGAGTAGCATAATATAATAATCTTTTTATCCTGAAAAAATCCACAGTTCCCAAGGAAATAGCGATAAAACATTTAAAGTTAAACAAACGAAGCTGCATATAAAAATTTGTATAGTAATACACTTAAATTTAATGTTATTGATATCTATTTAATGTCTACATAATTTATATTTCTTATTAATTTATATATCTTAGAGTGTTTCATATCCTGTTCGAAATGTGTAATGAATGTTGTTTTTTTTTATGTGACAATAAATCTTTTTATTTAATATTATTATTATTTATAATTATTATTTTCTAACTAGCAAAAAACAGATATTTTTTTTTAAATAAATACAAAATTAAATTAACGTCATTGCCTTTGCAACGTACATTTCCAACGCAAGCATTTAAATAAAGGCCGGCGCACATGGAACGTAAATATAATTATGATCCAGGGCCGCTTGTTCGTAATGAAATTCTAATTCGCGACCTTTGCCGTCGCAAGCGCCAATTGATACAAACGAGCGGTAGGGGGGGGGGTCCCGGGGGCGTGCTGGCGGTAACGCAGTGGGATCACGTCATTATCCTGTAATTTTTTGATGTTACAGCGTTAATGTGTTACTTAAGGTGTAAAAAAAATGTCAAGTGTATTAAATTTTATTAAAAAAAAATGAAAACTTAAAAAACTGACAGATTTTTGGCTGATAAAGTGCCTACTGCTATATAGATGATCTTATTAAATAAAGTACACGGTCTTTATTCTTCATTGTTAGGACCCCTATTGTGATCTAATTGATAACTATATTACTGCTCTTATTCACTTGACAGTAAAGGCCGATTCACGAACAATACAATTTCAATAGGATTAAAACCAAAGTAGAATAAGGCGTCAGTGCTAGCAGTACTCTTAATAGCGAACAGCAATCTTAATTTTTTTCTTCTTCTTCTTAAAGTGATTCCTAACTTAGTGAAGGTTATCAGCTGTTGGAGTCTATCCTTGTCTTTTGCGAGGCGGAATAGCTCGGACGCGTTCGTAATTCCAGTCCACTCCCGGATGTCGCGAAGCCACGACTTCTTTCTTCGCCCAACTCTTCTTTTGCCAGCGACTTTGCCCATCATAATTACTTGCAAAAGTTGATATCTGATACGCCTGAGCATGTGCCTGAGATACGAGGATGTAAAACGGTTAAAGCGATAGCTCCCCGAACACAAAAGAATGCAATGTATAAAGAACGCTGTCTCAATCGAAAACAACTTACTCAATGACACGCTAAACACGACGCTAAGTCAACATTCAAATGACTTTAAGATCAATACCCAAATAACATTCATTTAAGAACCCATTGCTGAAACTGCTCAATAACAAAAGCAATCTTCATCAGGCTCAGACCAATTATGCGGATCTTCATTTAGCATCAAAGATTTCACTCAACTTTGGCTGAGCTTGATTCAAACTCTAAATGACGAAGACTTATCGGGAAAGGACCGTGATAAAGTGAAACGGTTAAAAAAATATTTGCACTTTTTTTAAATGTAGCAAGAGGCTGCTAAATAAAAGAAATCCTGAGTTAAGATACAAGTGATAACATTCAAGTAGTAACCCTTATATATTTCTTGGGATAATAATACAATCAGCTTTCTTTAGCAAGGTATAAAACCTATTGGTCCTTGTTTTTGATAGTTTCTCATAAAAGGTGACTGTGAAATACAGACAGACAAGCACATTGACGGACACGGCAAAACTATAAGGGTTACTATTACGTTTTTTTTTTAAAGTGTCGCGTATTTTCCTACTATATTTATTTTATGGCCTATGACACTTCTTGATTGAATACCAAACCCTAAACTCCAAATGCGTTGCCAATCCTGAGGACTAAGATGGAATGGCTCTATGTTGGTAATTTCACCCGTTGTCTTATCTCTACAACGGAACGCAAAAATTAGAACTCTGCTGCTTGGAGGATGGATACTTTAAATACACCCCAAAAACATCCTTTTTTAGGTGGTTGGGTAAAAATAATAACAAATAGTTGTAGACATTGTAGCTCTTAACCAACGAACCCTAAACAAGTGCCGGCATCAGAGCATTGTGCGGCAAAGTTTTTGTGAGCGGAACTCATCAAGCCGCGTCATGCTCGTAATGTGAGGAACAATGCTTCACTGTGCTATTCTACTGAATAGGAGGAGAATCAAGCCTCATTAAATGTTGGTCGAGATTCAGTTAACGTCTAACTTGATTACATAAAATGGTGTTTTAGTAAGGACATCATTTATACAAGTTTAAACTAAATAAATAAATAAATATCAGGGGACAATGTCACACCAAGAGCCTGTATCTTGGGCGTCCAGTGAGTGAAACATAATATAATTTACACATAGGAATCAACTTAAGCTCATTGTATCAGCGCTACGTACAGATGGGTAACAAAACAAGTAAAAATAAAAATACAAATAAAAGTTGGCATGCAAGATCTGATGTTTGTGTGTGTGTGTGTGTGTGTGTGTGTGTGTGTGTGTGTGTGTGTGTGTGTGTGTGTGTGTGTGTGTGTGTGTGTGTGTGTGTGTGTGTGTGTGTGTGTGTGTGTGTGTGTGTGTGTGTGTGTGTGTGTGTGTGTGTATGTGTGTGTTTATGTGTGCGTGTATGTATCGTCTCTATACCAAAAGTTGTTCCGTTTTGAGCCACAGTTTAAGTACGGATTTAAGCTATAGTTAAATTTTGAATATCGCAAACCTTATTCACAGCGTTATACATAAAAGTGTGTGCGAACGCGGGATACCGTCTGTCAAAACTAGATTTCAGGGTAGGTAAAACAATATTTTTTCGCCGTCTGCTATTTAATTGTGCGAGACTCGGTATCGAATGTTTCTTACGGTGTATTCGAAGTACTGCTTTAATAAGGAAAAGCTGTCTCACTCTTAGCAAACCTGCTTCTTTGTAGAGTAAGTCTGTTGGATAGCGAAAAGGCTTTTTTAACATCACCTTAATCACAGCACGTTGGGCTCGTTCTACTTCTAACATAATGGTCTTTTCACCACTGCCCCAGACTACTAGATACTTATATACATAGAAAACATACTTGACTCAGGAACAAATATTCGCGCTCATCACACAAATATCTGCCCTTACCGGGATTAGAACCCAGGATCGCGAGCTTCGTAGGCAGGGTCACTACCAAGTAGGCCAGCGCGTCGCCGAAACTACTGGGTTTTATATACACCAGACGAGGACAGTCGGCGGCTGTAAGTAATTCAAGTGAGTCACATACTTTGAATACTCGGTTAGCCTGTTTGGTACTGACCCTGTCTATGAAGTTAGAGGTCCAGGGTTTGATTCCCGTACATGCAGATATTTATGAGATGAGATTTTTTGATGAGTATTTTTCGTGAGTTTTGGATATTTTCTAGGTATTTTTTTATGTAATTATGTAAATCGTAGTCTAGTTCCCATACTACAGGCTGACAGCTTAGTTTGGGACTACTTCTAATACGGTCTTATATTTACCTGTAAAGTACTGTGCAAACTGAACTAGTACCCCTAATACTATATTTACAACCTGTTAAGTACTGTACAAACTGAACTACTACCCCTAATACTATATTTACAACCTGTAAAGTACTGTACAAACTGAACGTGGTTAGTCGGCGACTGTAAGGGCGCGTACACATAGCGATCCGTTTTACAGGTCCGTTATTTGATGGTATGTAGTTGTATGAGCGAGTTCAAAACAGTATTCTGGATCCAGTAAAAAAGAAGATTACAAGGTGAAAAGATCCGTTAAAACGGATCCTGTGAAAACGGACGTTCTATGTGTACGCGCCCTAATCGTTGCTTGTAAGGTACGTTCTTTTCTTATAAAGCCGCCCACACACTAACCTACCAACATTGTAAGCTTTGTATATCCTCAAAAGGCCCACCATACTACGAACAGCAAGTTTTTTGTGAGTAAGACTTTACCATCAAGACAATAAAGTTTAATTACTTTTGTTGGATATCGCCATTTTCAGTTTATGAAGATAAGAAAATAAACCTTATTCCTATTGCAACACTGTTCAAATTAAATTGCCTTGATTATCTACATCTATATATTAATTTTCTAGTCCGAATCTAGCAAGTCAATTTGGAATCAGTTTTGTAATCGGAATCGGTTTGTATCATGATAGAGTTGGAAGGCCATAAAGTTCTCTACTGTTCTTAACGTAGACTCACTGAGATTAAACTAGGTAGGTATCTATGAGCACAGGTGATGAATTTGCTAAAAAAGCCCACCTACAGTCTCCAAAAAAAGGAGATTGTTGGTAAGTAGGTACAAGTGTCTTTTTACCTCAAAATGTTTGGTTAAATGAATCAAAAGATTCTATATAGCAAAAAATATATAATATTTACATCTATGTTTATTATCTTTTGCAAAATATTTAAATTGTGATTTAAAGTAGGTTCATTGTTTTTAAAACTTTAGTTCCTCAAATTTAATGCGCTGTTCAACAAATTCTGGAATACTAACAATTTGTTACAGACCCGTGGCACAGACCATTATGTCCAGCATTTCGTTTGATTAAGTTTTCTAAACAAATAAAGATTGCTCGCTGGTCCAGAAAGAAACTAAAGTTTACCAAGTGAAAGATCAAACGATTAGAAATATATTCGTTTCGGAAGGTACACATTAATACAGAGTTTTCCAATTTGTTTTACACCATATTTCTTCTATATTTTGGTAAGAATTTTATAACTACCAGTTTTTATAAGATCAACAATAATGACAAAGAGCATTGGGCAAGTTTATATGAACATTATCGTCATATTTTTTGCAGCGGCTACGGGTGATTTTCTTGTAATGGTTTAGAAGACCTATAAATACAAAAAATGTATAACATGTAATGCGTTCAATAATATCGAAGCGGGAAGTATTAAAGATTTATTTATTAAGTCTTACGAGTAAGTGCACTGAAAAAAATAATTGGTCGCTTGTAACAAGATTGTGATTGTTGTGCATAAGCGTCTTAATCCCATACGAGCCTAACAAGACGACAGATACACCAACTAAGACTATAGATACATCAACTAAGATGTTAGTTGAATCACTAAAGAAATTGCTGTTTGTTACTATCAGTTTTGGTTTATATAACTAATATCTTAACTATTGTATTCATTTTATGTCGACTAAGTGAAAATCTCTCTTTGTTAGCTCTCATTTTTTTGAGTGTGCTCTCTCTAATGCACTTAAGACACATACATTACATAACAAAATATATTTATTTTGAATGGATCTATCATAGTTTACCACTTTCTCGAATGGCCGCTCACCTTAAGGAAAATGTATGACTTTTACAAATAACAACACTTTTACCCAAACCCCTTCAAATAGAGTCTAGGTATGATGCTTTTAGATATAATCATTTGACGACGCGCTAGCCTAGTTGGTAGTGACCCTGCCTACGAAGCTAGCGGTCTCGGGTTCAAATCCCGGTAAGGGCAGATACTTGTGTGATGAGCACGAGTATTTGTTTCTGAGTCTTGGATGTTTTCTTTGTATTTAAGTATGTATTTCTCTATGAAAGTATTTATATCGTTGTCTAGTACCCATAGTACAAGCATAGAGCTTAGTTTGGGACTAGGTCAATTTGTGTGAGATTGTCCCTTGATATTTATTTATTTATTATATTTATTTATGTTTGTATTTTTTGTACAAAAATAAAAAAATAAAAACAAACACAGACAATATTATAAAAAGCAAGAAAAAGACGAACTTATCCCTTTAAGGTATTTCTGCCAGCTAACCATAATACCAGTTACCTATTTCATTGTTTAATGGTTAAAAGTTTATTTTTCCCTTCCCATATTTCAGAAACAACATTTCCTTACATCCTATGTGTTCTAATCAAAATTTAAAACAATATTAAAACAATATTCATATTTATTGGTCATTGTAGAAAGATACAACAAGGACTTTTACGTAAAACCTATAGTCGAAACTCCATTTGCAAATATGTGATAATTTCTCTCTATCGAATAGTCGATCAACGGGTAAAGCGGGTAAGCTGAAAATGTATGCCGTGGTGGTGATTCCACTGGCTATCTGCAATACATAAATGCGGACACTGCCAATTAACAACACACACACACACACACACACAGAGAGATGGTTGTAACTGTAAGAAAATAAAAGTTTCCTAACAGAAATAAAGGTCAAATTTGAACAGGTGATGTTATTAAATTACTGTGTACCACACAAAGTTAGTACCCATTTGTTGCTACTGTTTTGAAAGAAAGATGAGAATATGTAACACACAAACAGTCATTTGCTTTAGCCAAGTTCTTAAAACAACCGAAAAGCTATTTCTGATCTCTAGAAACTTTTAAAAGGTGAAATAATTTATATCCAAATTTCGCTTTTTTGTTGGGAATCAGTAATTCAGTTTCTGGTTTATTTAACGTAGGAAAGTTTGTGAACCGGGAACTTTAAGAAATTCTCTCTTTGATCGTCATTCCTTTCAGGAAAAATAAAAGAAATAAAGAAAATATGTTTGACGAAAGCTACAAGCTTAATTGTATGATAAGAAGGCGAATAAAGTATTAAGCGTTTATTTGAATAAACTTATTGTTTTAAAATGGTTTATGTTACATATTTTATACAATTCTAATTATGATAATTTAAAAAAGAATATCTTATCGGCTTCCTCGCAGTTTGGTAAACAATTGTTAGAAGGTAACCATCATCTCAACTTTATCGCCTTGCTGTGTGTAGTTATTGCACTATTCTGTTTCCAAAGAGGTGTACTGGTACGGCGATAGCTCTGCTGGTGCGGCCACATTGTGTTTCGGATGCCGGCTGTGAGTGTGGGCAAGCACCATCTTTAACTGTGAACTTATAAATGAAAAGCGAAAACAAGACTGACAGCTCCTGCGGTTCAAAAATGTAGTAAAAAGGCACTACAAGAGATGTAAAATTAAGCCTTCCAAATGGAACTATTTAGCTGGCAATCAATTCTCTAGTTTTCTAAAGGCACCTTGTTAAGCGAAACATTGTATGCTTCTGAGGAGAAACAAAGAGAGGAGATATAGACACCAAACGTGATGAAGTAAAGGCAAATACAGCCTGTGTCCTGACTAATCCCAATAGTGACCACATATATTATTATGTTACTCGCAAAGATTGGCTACGTCAGCCAGTAAAGAATGCACAAAAGCTCATACGCAGTGTATTTTAACAAAACAATTAAAGGCTCTTGCTAAAAAAATCTCACCCACCTCAACTATTCTCTATTTGGCCTAGTGGTTGACTGGTATAGTATGCCATAAAGCGTTAAAACCACCATTTGGCTTATTTTGTCTACTGTTCGTAATGAATTTTGAATAAGTAAATAATAAATAAATCAGGTGAAAGATAACTCAACAGATCATTAATATGGCTATACATATAGAAGCATTCCATCTTAGTTCTTCGGGCTATAAATAACTTCTAATCCTGTATGCCTTTGCCGTCCATTACAACGTATTTTCTATCTTCGAGAATAAAATGTAAGAAAGGTTTAGATTATAATAACACCTAAGGTGCGTAATGTTTTGAGTTCTGAGTCGCGTAATTTCGGTGGCATAAGTTTTGCTACATTCGGTTTCATACAAAACTCTTGATGGTTCACATGGCGACGCCAAATGATTTGAACTTTTGTATGAAGCAGAAATTACACGACCTAAAATACGCGACCCACAACTCGAAAAAAATCCGGTCGTTTGAATTCACCCTGAATAATGCCTGATATAGCCTGCATTCTTGCTCACTAGATTATTCTAGAACGTTGTTGTGTCCAATGGACTGGAGCCTCACAATATTTGCCTTGTTATCAGCCGCACTAGCGTAAAAGTCGAAGAAATAGAAATATAAAAAGTAACAAGGGTGCGGTAAAAAAATATAATTACATAAATATATTTACAAAACAACAATAGTACATTGTGCATCAAGGGTAGTATGAAGGGAATTACTAACGAGAGTGTTAGAAGCCCGACGCAGAAGGCGGAGGGCTTTCAATGACTCGAGTTAGTAATCCCCTTACTGCCTGTGATACACACAATTGTGATGAAAAAACATTTTTTTAAATATCTTAAATTTCACAAATAAGCACGTTTTTTACATTTATGTTCATGAGTTTTTTACGGTTTTAAAATTGACACCAGCGAACGGTGACATTTATTTTGTAACACTTACGTTGTTATACGTATACGTATACCATACATTTTGTTAAAATTAAAGTTGATCTTATTAACTTGACAATAAAGGCGATGGTTTCATAAACACTATGATAGTGGAACAAATGCCCAAGTAATCTATTATATTCGGCAAAATCATATTTCTTTTGACATTTTATCGTACTGTCAACATTGTGATAACTCTTATTTACTTTAGTGTACAGAAACTTTTAATGTAAATGGTTGAATTATTAAACCTTTTATATTGCAGTTTAATAAGTGATGTTTATCCACTGCGGTTCATCGATAATAACAGAGTATTTGTTCTAAACCCGTTTACAATACGAAATAATAGACTAACATCCAGCCATTATTAAATCGACAATACCAAAAGCAATACAGCGCTGTTAATTCATTTTGCGATGTTTATTTAAATCATTTGGCCGGCTGCCCGGAACAATCGCCGATAGCTTTTAAATAACTTTCAGCATCAAAGCGAATTATTTAAATTTTAACGGTATGCCATAATTCACTAATTGTAAAATGATTGCTTTGTGCACTGCACGCTTAAAAACTATTATTTTTGCCTTAATAGGTACTTTTTCCGCAGTTTAGTTTTACTTCAGCGAAACTTAACTTGCGCCTCTATTCTAGGAGGTAAATTCCAAATCGTATTTGACCAGTTATGGTATAGCTTTTTACTCCACCGCCATCAATGTCAAGTAAATAAGAGCTATCAAAACGTTAACAATACGATAACAGATCCAAAACGATATTGATTTCCTTGCAGTTTGTAACTATCCTCCCTACACTCGGTCAACGCTTCCCAAATCCTGGTCAACGTGTACCAATTGTAACCTACCTACCTGTCTATCCTAAAGTTTTCACGAATAAACTCCTAATCCTAGAACTAATTGTAAAGGCCCGGCCAATACTCCTGTTTTATAATCCTAATCTCGAAGTCACTAATAGTAGTGATACCTTTCCTTAGCCTCAATTTATATTTATTTATATGATGATGATATTTATAGTATCTAAAGCCCCTAATACTCTGCTCTACCTAACTATATTTCTCTACAATTTAAATTACGTACTTAAACATTCTTAGTTCTTAATACTTTTAATATCTGACTACCCTACATCTAACCAAATGTAATTTCTATGTCCTACCTGTACTAGCCTTATATTTCTAAACCTAATTAGTTCAGTATAATTTACCTAACTCTCTTACTATCCCTACCAATCTATTATAATGTAAATTAGTTTTGGCACGTGATCGTCAAGTAATTTAAAAGAACCCATTAGTTGTAACCATAAGTAACCCTAAAATTCTTTAAGTCTTTGTTTTAATTCCTAACTTTACCTACCTAATACACCCTAGAAATATACCTAAATAATTACAACAATCAATTATTTATAATTTAGTTATCCTAACTGAATTAATGTTTCCTATCTAGTTGAAAGCCATCCTACTAAAAATATAATTCCTAAAGATATTATTATTATGTTTCTATAGTATAGCTTATGTGACCTAAGTCTAAAATAAGCAGATCTAAGAATTTATGTTTTGTGGCCCCCGTAGGGAAGGAAGGCTCCACCATACGCCTTAGGATTGCTATCCCAGGACCTTAGTCCTCCTCAATAGACATCCACCATAGACAGGACAGTCTCCTTGCCAAATAAGTCCTATTAGTCAGTCAGTTGTATAGTAAAGGAAGACTTGGGATATGAGCATTCTTTACTCAAATATTCAGTAGATTATTTTATCCTTCATTAGAGTGATTTTCTCAAATTAATATATTTATATTATATTTATTAAAGTGACTCAAGATTGATATTGCTTAATTCACTTATAAGTCTTTATATGACTTGAGTTTTATATAACTATATGAGATGTTCAATTTCACCAAGTATCCATGTTTAACTTATATAGTAAACAGCGGGACACAGAAGTCATTTTGTCTTCTAGCTAGATTGAATCCTCATGTAACACTACTTTCAAGGCCTAAACTAAAAATCTAAACTATGGGCTTACCTCTCCCAGTAATTAGCTAAGTCCCTAGGTAAACTGTAAAGTTCAGCTGAGTCGGCTGATAAAAGCAACCTAACACTCGTGTTCTTGTTCCCCCCCATACTTTTGCTAAGCCGCAGCTCTCAAGGATAGTATGAGTAGAACGCCCTATTGTGTGGTTTAGTATATATAAATAATAATAGATTTATCGGAACCCATTCTCAACTCCAAAGAGGCTTCCATGGGTGCGCGCCGGCATGCCAACTATGTGGACCCCACTTGTTCCTCTAAGGCTGACATTGAGGATAAGTAGGCTTTGTTGTAAATATCTGTGCCGATTTAAAAGATATTTAGGCTTGCCCAAGGCTTCTTTTTGACTCTAATAGTTCCAAATCAGAGGCTCCGTTAGGCTTCCTCGGACTTGTCAGACACTTACTAGTGGTAGCCTGACCTCCCGCTCTGATACAATCAAGTGCTAATCTAGCTGAATTCAATACACAGTTCCCCACCATAGTATTAATTACCACTTAAGCCCCAAATAATTAATGCAATGTATCAGACGCAAGCGATAACCAACCCAAAATTTCCTAAAGGGAAGTACACAGAAAATAATGATTAGTTAAACAAACAATTAATATCACAAATAAGCAAATCGACGCCCCCGGACAATAAGTCGGCAATCGCAAAAAGTAAATTTTACAGGAAAAAATATTTACTGATTTTGTTCAATATCTTTACAACCAGAGGGAGTACTAAAGACATTGATATATCAAACGAAAGCTATTTTTTTAAAGAATATAATTTATACAATTATACTTTATAATACGCATTCAGTATTAAGCAATGAGAGAAAATGCATTTTACAGATAATGAGTTAAAATTTATTCCCAGTAATAGTGACTTACTGGATTATTGTGGTAAATATTATAAAAGTTTTGATTTGTAACTGCATAACATGGACATTTATAACGATATTTTTTGTTTGAAGGGCTAAACGTAATATGTCATTACTAAGGTTTTTATAGTAATTTAAAACCAGACAAAATAACGGCATTGTATGATAGCTTTGTTGTTCTCGGGAATGTAAAACCTGCATATTCAAGTAAACGTGCAATACTGAATGACATCGAAATAATAAAATAACATAGTTTAAAAGAAAACTATCATAAGTAATAAGTATAATAAGATTTAATAATTAAAATAATCGAAAATAATAATAATTATTATTATTAGCCTTTATTTGCTGTAATTATAATTATTTACATGTCATTATCACTATTCAAGTTATGATTAGTCAATTTTATGTTATGCTTGTCACTAATAAAGGATATAAATTGTTAGTTATTCTCTCTTTTTACATTCTTTCTGGAACTTGTCATATATGAATATTTATGTCTTTCCTTCCCTTTTTTCTTTAGTTAGCGCGCCCCTTGGATGAAGGCCTCCTCCAGTCTTCTCCATTCTTTCCTGTCTCTTGTCCTACTCGATGCTCGTCCTATTAATGCGTCTAAATTATTGCTCCATCGCAATTTGGCCTTCCTTTGGATCTCTTGCCATCTCTGGGGACCAGTCCGCTACTTTTTTTGACCAGAGAGTGGATATGACCAGCCCATTTCCATTTAAGTTTGCGTATTTTAACTGTTACATCTCGCACCCTAATTTGATTTCTAATATGCATATTTCTTATTTTATATATTCGTTTCTTATGTAATATGCTCCTATCCATATTATGTTGACATATCTACCTCAAGTTTAAGTTCATTTTTCTTTGTTAGGGCCCAGGTTGTGCTTTTCATAATTTCTTTTAAGGCCCAATATTTATTCCAGGATTTTTTTATTATTCTTTATATTATTTTGGACATATCTTCCTGCAAAGATATTAATTCCACTAGGTATATTTAGTCTCCTATGTAATCTTTTGTGAAATTTCTGACATTTATAGGCGGTTTGTTGCTGTTCGGTAGTATTTTAGTTTTTGATACATTCATGGTTAACCCCAGTTTCCTACTCTCTGTTGCCAGATTGTTAAGCATTACTTCAAGGGTATTTGGATCTTCTGCAAATAAAAACACTATCATCGGCAAATTTTAAGTTGATCATCGATTCACTTTCAATTTTTATACCTTTTCCATTCCAGTTTATGTTCCAGAAATGCTTTCCAACGCAGCATTAAACAATTATGGGGAAAGAAAGCCCTGTTTTACTCCTCTTGTAAGTTTAAATTCTCTCCCTTCTTTTTCCAGCTTGATTTTGGCTGCGTTGGTGTTAATATATCGCCTTGATGATACGGTTTTTTTTTTCCCGTGTTCCCCGTACTAGCAAAGCTTGATGTATGCCATTGTGTTCTAAGCTTTCAAACGCCTTGGTATAGTCAATAAAGGCTATGTATATTTTCTTCCCGTATTCATTATATTTCTCTATAATTTGGTTGAGTGTGTGTATAATATGATCTATGGTTGAGAAGGCGTGTCGAAAGCCAGCTTATTCTATGGATTGACTAGAATCCAGGGATTTTTCAATCCGTTTTAAAAATTATCTTCGAGAATACTTTGAAAATGTTTGATGTTAAGCTAATAGGTCTGTAGTTGTTTATGCTACCTATGTCTCCCTTTTTTATGCAGAAGTGTAATAACAGCAATATGGAAGTGGAACCCTCTGTAAAGGAGACAGATATTTATTTATACCTGGATAGCTGAGACACTGGGTAAGTCCCTGCAGTTATCCAGGTTTCACTCTATCGGTCTGTCTCATTTACAGAGGGTTCCAGGTGAGAATAGATGTTATTTCAGTTAGACAAGCGCGATTATTAAATTAAATAACATATTTTTAAATATTTTATAGTTGTAATTTTTAACAATAATTAAAAAAGGTAGGTACTTAATAAACAAAAATAATCAAGTAGGTACGTAATATTATAAACAGTTCAAAAATGCATACAAAATGCGTCAATCAAAAAAATCTGTCATTATAGTTTTGGTCATACTGCTTCGCGTCTAGTTTTTTTTACTAAATTTACTTCCAAAGTTATTTCGTCATCATCTTCATTTTCCAATGAAAACGAGAAGACATGACCAACTTCATCGCGTGTCTTTCCACTTTCATATAAGGATATTAACTTTAGTTTTTATCATTACAAGCCTTCGTTTCTGCATTTTTCAAATAAATATCCGTACGATAGCAAAACCAAACTGGAGGTCATTTAGGCACAATTAACTAAGTGCGGAATTTGGGGGTCAACTAAGGATTAATAAACAAAACTGAAATTTATCTGCAAAAATGTCCAAGTTAGACAGATACCTAATAAATTGACGTTATCTCAGTCACAGAGGTCTACCTATAAATTAAAAGAAAACATTGTAGCAAAGTATTCTTTAAAATATAGTCTCAGTAAAAGAGGTAAAATTCTCTCACCGTCTCAATTCAGTGCTAGAGTGTCAGGACCTCAACATGAGTTCCAGCTATGGAGGTTTCTCATTTATCCTGGTCCCACTTAACCAAGTTGTACTGTATCTGGATATCTGAGACACTGAGTAAGTAGAATACCTCTTTAATTGAGACAAATTTGCAGGTCCTAGTTATCCAGATTTCACCATTTTTAGCCATAGTTTCAGCATATTTTAAAACTTTGCATTTTGTCGGTTCCATAGCACCTAATAATTAATTTATTTACACGTTTTGGTAGGTAACACACTCAATAGATTCACAGGTAAGAAACTATGTTTTATTTTGTCACTGACACGTAAACACAAACACATTTTTTTTTAACCAGACGCACCAATCAATAATTACACGTCACTTTCGGTCAATAGAAATTTGCAACTGTTTATAAATGTAAACAAACATTACGCGTTGCCGGTGCGAGAACAGACACGTGAAGGGGCGCGGCATGTATCTATTACTTTCTAATGTTTAATCAAAGACAGAGATAAACGTACCTTATGATGGCTGAGCGGCAAAAAGACAGACGATATATTGGGTTCGTGACATGATCTGATTTGGTAAGTACCTGTTACGAATATTTACGAACGAATTATTTCCCTTTAAAACTTTGTTAGTAGCTATTGCCGTGTTAAGTTTATTAAATTAAATACGGTATTATCGTTTACCAAAAACTTCATAAAAATATTAACGCCAATAAACCGGTTATCGCATCGTACCAAATATCAAAATAATAAATATATTTGTATTGATCTGTAGCGACACTTTTCTCGTAACATTTTGATTTTGCAGTTTCCCTACAATAAACACATCATTCTTAATATCTTCTTTAATTGCATTAAAAAAAAACTGAAAAAAATATATATGATGTATTCTGACCCCCTGATTCCGAATTTTGCATAACAATAAAATGTACATAATATCACATTGCCGACTTATTGTTCGGGGGCGTCGAATTTGAAACCTCATTATTGCAACTCTGGCTATATGAACCAGAATTAGTCATAGTCATAGTCATAGTCATATACTTTATTGCCTTATATTGCCTGTTGTTAATTATCAACAACGAGAGAATATAAATCCAACAAAGTTTAAACCTCACCAAGTTATTGATATAACCTGATACACTCAACGATTGTTATTGCGTTCTCCCTTCTATTTGATCTGTAACAGAAATAAAATTAATACATCCTAAACACTAGGTATTCGGTACCTAGACCTAAGGCTCCCGGTTCCTAGCAAGAATTACTGTTATTTAAACCCCCTTGCAATATTTAGAATTTAAAATTATTAAATTAATTTAATTTTCCAACTAGTAATTTAATTATTTAAAACGCAAAACAATAAACTAGAATTATTGCACGAATTCAAACAAATATTACTCTTTAAAACAACCCCAGCGAGCAACACGTCCGTACGTGACAAGCGACAAAAGTCAAAAAGCCCCTTCCTCCGCGCGTCATCGTATATAAAGCCACCTATCCTCTTCGGAGTCATTGGCGTCATCGGCGTCTTCGGCGTCTTCGGCGTCATTAGCCTCATTGGCTTCATTGCCGTCCTACAGAGCAGGCATGTGTCACTTTTTGGCAGCCATCTTTAAATTTGAATTTTGTATGCAAATGTTCTTATATTTTATTTTTAGCTTTATTTGATTATTTCAAACAACTATATATTCATTTTTAACAAAATCGATAATAGATTAATGACTCTTTATTCTCAAATCTACTAATGTTTACTCATTGTTTACCAAACAAAGAAATATGCTATCATAAATAATTGATATATGTCTAACTTTTCATTTCTTTGTACAAGTCCATCTGGAATCGAACCCTGGACCGTCAGCTACACTAACTAAGCCATTTAAAATTAATGAAATAATATTTCTTTATTCTCTTATCTAAATATCTTACTTCTTCTTAGCTATATAAACGATATTATTTTAGTTATTATAAAACATTACTTATCTCCTTTGTTCTTTAGTTAAACTATTAGTCTCCTATAAATATAAATTTAATCATAAACATTCTAATTGATAATTTTGTTTGTTCTAAAGCCATTTATTTCTATTACTTTTTAAATTCTTAAATGTAATATTAGATTTTGTTGGAATTAACTGGACAGACATTGTTTGTTCCGTTACAAGTTGCGTTTTTTTGGTAACTTAATTGTTAGCTTTTACGTAAAAACATTTTAGCCGTGTTTTTTACAAATTCATAACAAAATAATACATTGCTTCAAAATCCACATCGCGATAATAAAACTCAACATTACAACATACGAGAAAGAGTTCCTATTTGAATATATTCCGTACCGCAATTGCCTTGCCCGACCTCGAGCCATACATCACGCGGGCAGCGACGCGGCTAATTCCGCTAATGGCCGCTAAGACGGGCCCTTATCTCGATCCGCTGACTTACCGCCGCGCTGATAAACGCTCGGGACAATACGGTTTATGTTTAAGTAATTGCTTGGACTAACCTCAAAGTTGATAGGTTTTTGTCAAAGGATCGCGTAATCCAAATCCAACTCCTTAACAACTACTTTCAATAAGTCTGAACTAACCTGCTCGTAAAATCGGGAACTTTACCTTATTTTAAACCCAGAGGTTGTTAAAAGATGTTCCCTAGGCTTGCACTTAGAATAGGTAGAACGAAGATCTTCGCAAGGTGACTGGCAAGACCTGAGGCCCTACTTTGAAATTCGAAGTTCGAAGTTACGTTAGCTTCATCCCTGTCACTCGTCATTCGAGACTAAATCGAGAGAAAGGGATGAAGGTAACGTAATTTCGAACTTCGAATTTCAAAGTAGGGCCTCTGGATGAGAGTGCCCACGAATCGTGCTCGTTGGCGTGCAATGGGAGAGGCCTATGTTCAGAAGTGGACTAATATACTTAGGCTGATGATGATGATGATGATAATGATGAGGCTTGCGAGACCGGAAGCTACCGAAGATGTTGCGTAAGTAACGAGATATGGGAAGAGGAAGAATAAATAAAGAAATAAAACAAAATATGCGGCTAAGGAAACCTTCTATTAAAACAGTTTTAGCATTTGCCGTTGTTACGGACAACAATATCAGTCAGGCTAAAAATCTCTTAGAGAACTGAACATGTTCACACTCACCCATAGTAAATAACCAGTCAAGGGCATGGATGCCACAAGTGGTTGCATCGCAGTTAATAAAATTATACATTAATATTGACGTAGCGCTTAGCGTAAGGTCTTTTGTCAGCATTATTCTCCAAGTTTAAAGTCTTCTGAACAAGGAAGTAAACGATGCTATAACCTGAGAAATTCAGAAAAAAGGACTGCACAATGAAAAACACCATGTCCCAATCCACATTCCATAATTTGATCGGGAAAGTTTTGGCACGGGGCCAGGTGAGGCATTGTGAAATGTAACCTTGCAAACGCCATACGATAACGGTTGAGTCGAGTGGCGTAGAAATCAAGTGACACTGGAGCGACAATTTGTATAATTAGGGTGACGGCACCAATGATGGACACTTTTAGCTGACAGGCACCAATAATCGACACTTAACTATTAATTCAAATTTCATACGGTCCTAAATTGATTGTTGCAAAACAAACGAATAACCCTTATCTTTTGTAAAATAAGAATCAAGTGTCCATCATTCGGTTCTTGTCCATTACTGGTTCCACCACCCTAGTACGTATTTAACTGTAATCCCGCCACCTCTGAAATCATTCCAGTCCAAGCCCAGCTGTCTCCAGCTGTCTCCTAACCCGCACTGGGTCCCTGGCCTGTGGAATAAGACTCAGATTCTCTTATTTGATGACGCTTAAACTTCAAAATAGAACATTTACTGAATATTTATAATTATATTATGTTGACTAAAGTAAGTAATGATATGTGTTTTTAAAAAACGAAATAGCTATAATTACTACTCCCGGAAGTATTTCTAGTAAATATTCAATTGTGCGTGCGTGTCGAAACTCATTCATTACGTATTCACAAACATCGGCAATAAACCTCGCGTCCGACTTTACGGGCGACTTGCACATTCACGGGAGAGAAGTGGGCAAATACAACTGCCGATTTGGAAATAAAATTATCTTGTTATTGTCTGTTTGAGTGCCTTGCGGCGTACCTAATGTGCGTGCTTGAAAAATATAGTACATACTTTCCAAATCATTATTTCAACTTCAATTCGCTCCACGTTGATAAATTTTTGAAGAATCTGTTTTTTTTTTACTTTTGTTATACTTTTACCTACTTTTATATTTACTTGCCAATATGTCTAGATTTAATCTTCTCGTTCCTTTTATTGGAATCTGCTAAATATGCGTGTACGTATGTAAACTAAATATCAATGCAATATTTTGGTGTCTAAAGATAGATGGTGATCATATGACGAAATCAAAAGGAGGCATAATATGGCAACAGTACCTCCACTGTATTTAATGTTAATAGAGCTACCGAGATTTGAGCAAAAATATTTTTCTGGAAAAATTGCTAGCAGATACAGATCCTTTCTCATAAAAATGGTAACTCGTACCCAATTGCGATTATTGGTTTATTTTATGAAACTAACGCTTGAGGGCCTTTCTCTTGACCTGTCTGGCGTCCCGATCACAATTAGGACAGGATCAGGTGAGGACCAACCATCTTCTCCCTTTATGTCGCTTCTATTTACAATTCTGCACTGTAATGTTATTATCGAAATTCAATTTGAAAATGACACAGTCTGTCTGGATTGCTTTTATCATTTTACCCAAGTCTTTTTGCCAAACAGGGCTAGTTAAATGACTGTCATAGATGAATTCATAGAGGCATCACTGTCCTTCTTTAAATTGCAGTCGACTCAACATGCGGTGGGCTGTATGCTGGTTTGTCTTCTTCATGCAATAAAAATACTGCATTTTGCAGTCTGCAGTCAAAATTATTTTCATCCCCAAAACTGTAATCCCAACCGCAGTAAATAATCTAAGTTACAGTCATCCGCCGCTGTATCGAGGATTTCGCGACCGATAAAGAGAAAAGATCGTAATTTATTCATAACGGGCAGATGGAATCCGCCGTCGGAGCCGCGGCGATGGGCAGGGAGACATCGGCAATGGGCGGAATAGGCTGTTTGATCGAGGTCGCAATGTCAGGTATTTGGGAAAGTCTTTTATTGTTTATGGGACTATACGTACGTGTCGTTTAGTCTATATATTTTTTGCAGGTACTGCAGGATTCACTTCCAAAGCCAGGTGATATTAAGGACAATTTTATGATTGAAAACTAGTCGTTATGCAGAATTTCAATGCCTATAAAAGTTAGTAGTAAATGTTGTTGAACTTTAATTCAAAGTTGTTTTTTAAGAGTAGACTAATTATGTATAATTGTATATTCGTATATTTACTTCATTGCAAGACAAAATGTAGCATGGGTGGGATCCTTAAGTCCATATCTATTCCTGTACAAATATTGAAGGGAATGATAATTATATAAATATGATTCTGTAGTATGATATAAATGCTCCCTTAAAAAGACAGACCAGAACAGAAAAAAAACCTACGTAGTTGGAGTCCCTAGTATGTGTTTGATAACCAATTGCGCGTTATATTATAAAAAAATCCCGATACAGCGCTAATCCAAAGAAAAAGATTGCTAGTATAGTTTTGTTTTGTTAAATATTATCAGCCAATAATTTATCTTTTGATTTGATTTTATCAATAAATAATACTTACTTCTCCATACCATGGTTTTAGAGAAAGTTTCAAACTTGCTTTATTACCTTACAAAATATTCATGACCCTGAGGTAGTTTTACGAAACCGGTGAAAAAGTGTCACGTTAACCCAAACGGGGGCAACTTGCTGAATAATGTATATGTTATGCCATAAATCTGGGCATAGTGTTATGCCGCTTATAAGGGGACGCGTGGTAAATCAAAGGGTACCTACTGTAACACATGTCGAACGGGACATGACCAATCTTGTACTTATGGTTTATTCAGAGGGACCTTAAGGCGAAATATATGATACGTACATACAATATACAGGGTGGAAAAAACGAACGACACATGGACGGCAACTACCTTAAATATTGGAAATAGCAAATTCTACGCAAAGGAGACTAACTTTTATTTTTGAAAATAATTATTACTGAATTTATGGATTTTTGAAATGTTGCCTGTCTTAACCGGGAATCGAACTGGTCGATTATGGCAAAATAATAAAGAAGGGTTTTTTTACGGTTTTTATTTAATTTAAAGGCGTATGCGTTATAGACATAAAAGATCACTGCCGATTACCCTTTCGATCTGTATCATAAAACAGGACTTTATTGTTTTGTCATATTCGACCAGTTCGGTTCCTGGTCAAGGAAGAGATTTTTTTCAAAAATTCAATAATGTAGTATTTCTTGTTTTTTAAAATAAAAGTTAGTCTCCTTTGCGTGGAATTTGCTTTTACCAATATTTGAGGCAAGTAGATGCCGTCCATGTGGCATTCGTTTTTTCCACACTGTATAGGCCTATTCCAATTTAAGAGTACCTAACAAACGTTTACTTAAAATCTGGTTTATATTACAAAAAAATGTTTTACAAATATGAAAATAATCATGAATACATGTATTTTTGCTAATATTATCTTTAAAACTAGACCGGATATAATAAACCAGATTTTAAGTAAACGTTTGTTAGGTACTCTTAAATTACTCTTTGTATTTTCCTGACCCTGGGTATAATATATAAATACGAATATTCTACTTAAGTACATTAATAAAAACTAACACAGTTGAGTCAAATTAAAGAGTTTGGACAACTGGGAATTTTTATTCCCAGTTGTCCACACCTATTTTCGAGGGTGTGGACAATTGGGATTTATTATTCCCAGTTGTCCACAGTGTGGATAACTGGGATTTTTTTTCCCAGTTGTCCACAGTGTGGAAAAAGGGGGTGTGGACAACTGGGAATAGGCTCCTGTATATACACAACAATCGTGAGTCCTTTTAGTACGTTCTTGAGTTCATTTATGATCGAAATGATGAAAACATTGAAACAAGTCACTACAAACAACAACAGGGGGGTTATTATGACGTAACTATGCAGTTCAGTTTATACTGACAAAAAACTGGTAATTATAGGTCTGTCTTTTACGCTATATATAATGTATAATGTTCTGCATAGCCATGTCCTTATAACTCCCCAGGTCGACAAAACGTACAATTGTATTTCTTTATATTAGTAAGCTTAATTTAGGACTGGGCCAGTTTGTGTGAGATTGTATTTATTTATTTATTTTATTTTATTCAACACAGTAATTATTTCCTTTTCGTCTTCGTGGAGCTCATTTATCGCTTCTACCGAAGAAACTGTTTAATTAAGGATGAACTTTGTACGATTTAAAAATATTCGAAAACTACATAATTATGACATGGGTGCCTTCAAAAAAAGAGCTTACTTTTTTCCCTAATTGGCCGAAAACGGACCGACTCTTGAGTTGCTGATGTTTATGGACGGTGGTTACTTTCCATCAAGTAACCCGCATGCTAGTTTACCTCACCCTCTTATATAATATATAAAGAAGCTATTACGAGTATACTAATTATGTTCAAAATACACTCGTTATGCATTCCAATTTTATTAGTCCTCGCTGGTTATCTTAACGAAATGAAACTAAATGGTCCTCCCGGGACCTTTAACAGCCGGCAAAACCAAAAGCTTTCAGCAATGAACGCGAAGTCCGGCGCGATGACAGAGTTGAATATTTGATCGCGCCCGTCATATTATTTCTCTATGAATAACTTACAAGGCCGCGTTTTCGCGAGCTCCCGGGGTTCGGCTGTTTTTCTGCTTTGATGTAAAAACGGGGTCGCGCTACTGACCTCTTTAGGCAACAAGGAAATAAGTATTCAAAATCATAAAAAGCATGAGCGACCTTTATTTAAAGACGCGGAGGGTTGAGCCTGCCATGGTTTTCATGTACATGCAACCTTTTAGCTTGGAGTTGGGACACTAGCCAAACCATCTAAACAAACTAAACACCACCTTATTCAAATAGCTGTGGATGCAAAAATCGCATGTTGTTTTTAACAATCGCGTGGCTAGCCATAGTACGGATAATTCGAACTTTATGAATAGCAAATATCGAGGGAAATATTTGTATGTAAATTAATTCACGGTGTAAATTATGTTCACGAACGGCTTTTGGCGTGGATTTTTACACACTGCGTCAGTTTTGACCTGGGCGATACAACGGACTAGGTAGTAACATGTGAATAGCATAAATGAAATAAAAACCTATTGTAGAACTTTTTTTATTTCATTTTTTTATTTATATCGGTTCCGTACCTAGTGATTTCTCCAATTTCTAATGAGTGAGAATATTATCAGAAAATAAATTAATCAATTGAAAAGTTGTAAATTTTTGAATCGTCCATTTCGGTTGATTTTGGTTTTAATCTAATAATAATTACTAGATAAACAACTTTTAATAAAATCATCTCGAAAACCACGCCGAATCACGAAACAGAATTAGTATTTATTGTTGCATTGTTTTACGGTTATAACTTTCTCGTTTTATAGTTAAACTGGGTATTCTTTTCCAGATATACAAAAAATAGGTCAAAAGCAAGATATCAATAATTATGAAGATTCGTTCTAAAACAATTCAAATGCAAACCGCTTCTAAAACAATCTTCCACTGCAGCGTTATTTAACCGAGCCTTTACTTTACGCATTCCGCGTCTGTTTTTAGCATTTCCAATACAACCTAGAACGATTCGTTTGTGCTAAAAGTTTTTACAGTTGATTTTTTCCCGTAGATTCAGTTTCACACTCAACCGGGATTGCTGGCCCCAGTCACAATTTGCGTTGTACTAAAACACGCGGCCGACCCGCTGCACCAGGCGATATCGATGCATTTGGGACATTGCTGTAAAACAAACAAAAATGACGCAAAAAATGTGAACTCAATTTAGTTCCGATATGTGCGGGAAAACTAGATTTATTTAATATTTTTATTTCAATTCTATGAAACGTACTTAGGTCCATTTTATGTACGTTCATTTTTATCTGTGTACTGTAATGATATAAGGTCCTGCTACTGAAGGCGAACCTTATCTCATTAAACTATTTGTACGAAGTGTCCAATTTGGTTTTAAATTTATAGATTTGAAATCAAATTGGTTCGAAGGAACAACGGTGCTTTGTTTCATTGGAAAAAATAGACAGACGCCGCTGTGATACCGCTTAGGACACAACTACTGTATTCGTTATATCTGAAAAGCAAATAAAAAGAAGAATACTACGTAAACCTGTGTTTAACTGCTACATCCCCAGCCTCCATTAGAGAATAAAGCGCAAGGAAGTACGGATAAGAGGAAGGATAAGCTTGAACCTCCGTTCAATGGTTGGGTAATGTTCGTACGGAAACGGTGGTATAATAATTGAATTTCTTTTGGTGTTTTTGTGTTTTCCCCCTTCAGCATGTTTAGAGACCAGAAGATGGCAGCGAAGAAGTTTAACGGGTTGTCGGATTCTGAGGACTTTTTAATGCAGTATGATGCTATTGCAATAATAAAGTCATGGACCGACGAACAGAAGAAATATGCAATAGCCGCGTATTTGGATGGACCAGCATTGCACTGGTATAAGGCGAACTACACGACGTTCACTACGTACGAGGTGCTGGTGGCAAAATTAAAAGAGCAGTTTGCCTCTCAAACAGATTACGCACAGAAATTCTACTATCGGAAACAAATACGGCAGGAAACTCTAATTGAATATTTCTATGCGTTAGAGAATTTGGCGTCGAAGGCGGAGATAAAGGATGACGCAAAATTCGTAAAACACTACATAAATTCGGTCAACGAACGTTACCAGTGGTTATTCGCTGCAAGGTTATTTAACTCCAAGGAAGAATTAAGAAAAACAATACTTCAAGTAGAGGATATTTATAATCACGATAATACAGAGGCTCAGAAGGTGGAATTGCCGATATTTAATCCAGAAGTCACTTTCGAGGACATTCGAAATCGGGGGGATCGAGCGTCGCACTCTCCGCAATCCGATTATATTATGCCATTTAGGACGCCGGATACGGTTGAGGCCCCGCGTCGGGTGCGATTTGAGCCGCAGACGCCACCTTCGCATAATTTGCGCCCGCGTCCGTGGAGGCAGCAACAGAGCGCACGGGAGCAGCCGGATGCGACGGCTTCTTCTTCTTCTTCGAGGCAGCAACCGCAGCGCCCAAACTACGGACCCCGCCGCCAATGAACCGGGATGCGGCGTGGTGCTCAGTAAATCCGGTTACACAACAGCAGGATATTGTAGATAGTCTTGATTTTGTACCCATCATTAATGTACAGTTAAATAGTATTAATTGTGAGGCCCTTGTAGATTCGGGAGCATCAGTTTCTTGTGTATCGTCATCGCGCTTGGAGGGCCTAAAGCAGGTGAGCCTTATCCAATCCCCTCAGGTACCATTGCGTGCCGTAGGTGGTCATACCATCCATGTGGTAGGCAGAGCCGAGATGGGGCTTGTAATTGGCAATGTGTACTTCCGCCAACAGGTATTGGTTGTGGAAGATCCTGCTGATCTGTTTATTTTGGGCCAAGATTTTTTACGAGATAATAAAGCAGTTATTGATTTCGTATGCGGTGTTCTGACATTGAATAATGACATTAAAATACCGTTCAAATCTAAGCCTGACCATAATGAGAAAAAAATAAATTTCTCAATAAAAACCGAAGAGTTTGTACAAGATTCTTATATGAAAAAAACTGACTATGTTTATTTTACAGATTTGCTGCAACGAAATGAAAACTATTTGCTCAATATTTCGGAAAGGGAACCAGTTGTTTTTAATGTAAATGACGAGTTACCAGAAAAACAAAAGTCCGAACTGACTAAGTTGTTAAAAGGGTTCCGTGAAACATTTTCGTTTGCAACGCATGAATTGGGATGTTACAAGGATTCTTTAATATCAATAAAAACATCCGATGAAGAACCAGTCCATAAGGCACCATATCGAGTTTCGGAGAAGCAGAGACAAATTATTGATGAGCAGGTGCATGAAATGCTGAAGAATGGCATTATTCAAGAGTCAAGGAGTCCTTATGCATCGCCTGTGGTATTGGTTGATAAACCAGAGGGTCCACCAAGATTCTGCATAGATTTCAGGGCTTTGAATAAAAAAATAAAAATGGACTCTTATCCAATCCCGAGGACAGAGGATTTGTTGGCATGTTTGCAAGGAGCGAAATACTTTGCAGACATGGACATGAATGCTGGATATTGGCAACTGGCCCTGGGAGAAGGCAAGGATAAAACGGCCTTTGTGACGCACACCGGCCTTTACGAATTTAATGTGTTGCCATTCGGATTAAAAACAAGCCAAGCTATGTTTCAGCGAGTGATGGATAAAGTGCTGGCTGGAATAAAATATAAGAAGGTTATTGTATATGTGGACAATATCCTAATTTTTGCAAAAACTTTCGAAGAATTTATGGAATCGTTGGAAGATGTTTTGTCCAGACTGAAAGCTGCCAATTTAACCCTAAAACCCTCTAAGTGCAAGTTTGGGTATCAAAAGGTGACTGTTTTAGGACATGAAGTATCCTCGGAAGGAATTGGAACAGATATAAGGAAGGTGGAAGCTATGAAGTTAATACAACCACCGAAGAATGTCAAAGAGGTCAGATCTGTGCTGGGACTATATTCATATTATAGAAAATTTATAGATAATTTCGCGGAGATTGCATTTCCTATAACGAGTTTGACGAAGAAAAATAAGAAGTTTCTTTGGACAGATGTGGAGCAAAAAGCATTTGAGGAGCTAAGAAATAAAATATGTGAAGCACCAATTTTAGCTTATTTCTCAAACGATAAAGATGTGACAACGAGGCTGTACGTCGATAGCTCTGATAAAGCTTTGGGAAGTTGCTTATTTCAGGGTAAAGAGGATATGAAACCGGTTGCATACGCTTCGAGGAAATTGAGTGCTGCCGAGCAGAGATATTCGGTGACGGAAAAAGAATGCCTAGGATTGATATGGGCTATACAATATTTCAAGCATTACTTATGGGGCCTTAAGTTTCAAGTCGTTACTGACCACAGGGCACTAGTCTGGTTAAAGAGTAAGCGGGACATGAATGGCAGACTTGCGAGATGGGCTTTATCGGTACAATCGTGGGATTTCGATATTGTGTATTGCTGCGGAAGAGACAACGTAGTGGCGGATTTTTTAAGCAGGAATCCATTGATTGAATATCCAGATGCAGAAAGCATAGAAAAGGTTCCTGAGCAGGAGGACGGATTTGTCTTGTGTGCACTGAATAGCATCGATGTGAAGTCAGCGCATCGATCAGATGGGTTTTGCAGCGATATTTTGAACCGTATGCGCCAAAATAATACGCGAAGTTATCAAAATTATTTTTTACAGGGAGACTTATTGTATAAGAAGAGAAATGTCGGACAAGAGACAAAGGAGTTATTGGTCTTGCCAAGAGAGTGCTTTGCAGAGTGCATGAATGAACTCCATGATGACCCTGTGACTGGAGGTCATTTCGGACTTTTTAAAACCTATGCGAAGTTTAATGACAGATACTACATAGATAAAGCAGAAAAGAAAATTAACGATTATGTCAGATCTTGTCATCGCTGTCAGGAAAGGAATGTAAACAAAGTGATTGCTCCATTAATTTCTGTTTCTGTTTCAGACTTGTACCAAAAGGTAGGAATAGATGTACTAGGCCCGATGCAAATCTCGGATAGAGGGAATAAGTACATCATTATTGCATTGGAGTATTTATCCAAATACGCTATATGTAAAGCGGTACCCCGGGTCACGGCGGAGATACTAAATGATTTTTTGATTACAGAAATATTGTGCCGATTTGGGGGCATACAGCAATTGATAACGGATAGAGGTTCCGTGTTCACTTCCAATATGATCAAGGAAACGGCCCGATATTTCAATGTGACATTGTCGCATGCGACAACATATCATCCGCAGACAATTGGACTGGTGGAGCGTTTTAATAGAACACTGCTATCAGCATTGTCGAAGTATGTGTCTGAGTCTCAACGTAATTGGTGTACGTATTTACCAATGGTAACTTATGCGTATAATAGTGCCCGGCATGTTAGTACAGGAGTGTCACCGCATGTACTAATCTATGGAAGGGAACCGATATACAGATCTGATGTAGAGTTGCGAATTAATCATATTAATGTTTCAGAAAACTTGGCGAATAAAATGACACGAATGTCTTTATTAGTGAATAAAGTTAGGGGAAACATTCGTCAGGCACAACAAAAGCAGAAAGCTTATTATGATGAGAAGGCCAAAGATGTTGTTTTTAACGCAGGGGAGAAAGTTATGATCTACTGCCCTAAAAGGAGGACAGGACTCAGTTTTAAGCTCTCCAAGCGTTATAAGGGACCTTTTGAAGTAGTTGCTAGACTTAGTAATGAAAATTACAAAGTAAGAAAAGTCGCTATGCCTTCAAAAACCCTTGTATTGCATAGGAACCGTTTAAAAAGGTTTCATGTTAGGAGATAGGTATAGGTTAGATATAGTTTTAGTTAAGATTTTAGTATATAAGGTGTAATTAATGATTGTTGTTATTTTTCACAGGATAGCAAGTTAAGACAAGCATGAACAACCATAGTTGGAGAGAGAGGAGAAAGGAACATGGTGCATGGGCATGTCTCCATGGCAGGGCTCCGGTGTGTCTGGGGTTGTGAGAATTCCTTTACGCCCATAGGGTTGGAAGAAGCTTATTTGGTTTCACCTCACATATTCCACGGCATGCGGGTTCCTTCATGGTTGAGGCGCTATGCATTACATGTTGAGGAATGATGCTAGCTGGATGCTTGTTCATGCTTAATTCTTGCAGATTCTCTTGCCTAATTTTAATTTGTTTCGCTGTGTGTTTACTATGTGTATTTCATGTTCATCGATGCTGAGTGGAAGATCCTGGTGTCTGATGGCTGTTTGGTGCCTGATGACTCTGAAGTCTGATGACGTTGATGACTGATGACTGATGACTGATGCCTGATGTTTGGTGTAAAGAAGTAGATGGGCGATCCTGGCACGACTGCGCTGTGCCATCAATTACTGTAAACTGTATCGCCTAATTTTCTATTTATTTTCAGTCATAGTGGATATCTGTCTATGCCGAGGGCTTAAAGAAGTTAATTGTTAATGCTATGTTGATCTTTCCTAGAATCTTCCCATTTGAGAGCGTGACCTGTTCTCTTTCCTAATTTGTGCTATCGTATATGCTTAATATTGTTTCTTTTTCATGTACTTAACAACAATCAAGCTGCGCAAACTAAGGCATGTGCCATGCAGTTTGCTGATGCTGCAATCACCTGATGTCTCATCAGGAAGAGAATGCAGAGCATCATCATGCTGCGAAGATGCTATGTCCATGTCTCAGGCCGAGATGTGTGACATAGGCACATCATAATTTAATATTGTATTTTGTTATTCATGTTGTCCACGTTAGGTATTAACGAAAAATAAACAATTTTGATTATGTGTTATGATTGCTAGGTAACTTGGATCCAAAAGTGACTTGGCAAAGGTCAAGTCATGGCCGGATTCTGGGGACAGAGGTCCACTAATATGTAATAGGATGTAAATAGTCTGAGAGTGACTTGACTAACGTCAGAACACTCACAGATAAGACGAACACAGGTTCGCATCAAGACACAGTTTTGAGTAATTAATCAGACGATAAGTAATGACGAAACTGGGTCTTATTTAACCTTTTCAACGCTTTTTTCAAAAGGGTGGTTATTCGCGCGTCATTGACAGCTCAACGTCAGAGCTAATGTCAACTTTACCTCATAGATAATCATGCATGTTTTTATTCAGCCATGACTGATATGTCAGTCGTTGGCATTGAGCCTGCAGTACTGATATATGTCCTTAGTGTCGAAAAGGTTAAGGCATTCCAGCATCCTCCATGTTGGGACTGTCAAAATTTGCTAGCTAGGGTTAGGTAGGTAGTTAATTTTTCTTATCAGTCGCGGGGCCTACTTTTCCGCAGGTTTTATGGGAATCGGAACCAGCTGTGCTATGTTATTTAATAAGGGGCAATCTTATCCCGTTCTAACTTAAAGGAAAAACTTGGCACAGGAGGTTATCCCCTAGTGGGGGACGACTGTTTATTGTAACCTCCTGCGTAGGTAGTTTTTAGGAATAGGTAGGTTTCATTCCTTGTTCCCAGAGGGACGAGGGATGTAATGATATAAGGTCCTGCTACTGAAGGCGAACCTTATCTCATTAAACTATTTGTACGAAGTGTCCAATTTGGTTTTAAATTTATAGATTTGAAATCAAATTGGTTCGAAGGAACAACGGTGCTTTGTTTCATTGGAAAAAATAGACAGACGCCGCTGTGATACCGCTTAGGACACAACTACTGTATTCGTTATATCTGAAAAGCAAATAAAAAGAAGAATACTACGTAAACCTGTGTTTAACTGCTACATCCCCAGCCCCCATTATTACAGTACTTCACATTGAATGTTTAGGTCATCATTCATCGTCAATGTATCTATCACACATAATTTATTGGCAAAAAACAGTAGACTACTAGGGATGAGTTCGTCGTTGTACAGTCAACTACAAAGAGATGTATCCACGTTAACCTTACAAAATGAAGTAAATTTTCGAATGCCATTATTAATTACCCTTGCTTCGTGACATTTCTAGGGTCAATAAAACCTTACATTGTGATCGACTCGTTTAAAATGCAATAATTATGTATCCCGCTATGTCTCCTCTGAATGTACAGTTACAAGCCTCTTTTGTTAACTATCGATATGTTATGACAAATAAAAGCAAACTTATAACGTTCCAAAGAAATGTAACCAAAACCTTTAAATTTGGAATAGAATCCAAGAAAAGCGATTCTCTTTTCAAAAACGCATATTTTCTTCTTTATTAGACTACAAAGAGATGGATCCAATGACATGATGACTGGACAATTGACATTGACACTATTTGAGAATAAATGCATTACGATTTACGACGCTTATTAGTTCAGTTCGCCATCGCTTATCTTATCCGATGCTTAATATTATTATCAGAGAGTATTAGTAATAGGTGCAATTGCAAGGGCATTTCTACGACCAGACAACTATGACGTACCGTATTGATGACCACACGAAACATCGCATCGTTGCGATGTTAGAAAATGGAGCATCCGTGTTAGATGTTTCCGAAGAGATGGGAGTGACGGTTAGTTTTACAGAAGATAATACCTACATAGAATGTATTTTTAACTTTACTCGAAATTATGTAGGTTTTCATATTAATTTAGTGCTGTTTTTGATGTATCGACATTTTTTGCAGAGAAAAACGGTTAATTTATGGTGGAAACGTTGGCGTGAAGAAGGGACGGTTCAAAACCACAAATCTACAGGACGTCACCGTGTGACCACGGCAGATGAGGACAGACGTTTAGTCGAGGATGTTCTTGTTCATCGTTTTGTGAGCGTTCCCACTTATGCGTCTGAACTAAATGTGTGCCAAAATACAATTCGTCGAAGATTGAAAAGTGTAGGACTGCAACATAGAATACCAGCCAAAAAACCAATTCTAAATGATCGCCATAAAAGACTTAGGCTTAACTTCGCAAATAATTACATAAATTACGATTTTGAAAAAGTAATTTTTGTAGACGAAAAAGTTTTTTCTACAAACGAACAAGGACGAGTATCGCTTTGGAGGTTCGAAAATACCCGTTATGAGGAACCTAATATACTACAGACGCAACAAAGTGGTCGATTAACTTTAGGGTTTTGGGGTTGGATGTCATCGTCTGGACCTGGGGAATTAATTGAAATCCCAACTCGAATGAATGCGGTGAAATATAAAGAAATTTTGAAAGATGTTCTAATGCCCACCGCTAAAACTGTATTTGGAGACGAAGTAATAACGTTAATACAGGATAATTCTTCAGTACACAATTCGCGTATTGTCCAAACTTGGATTAACGAGCAGGACGATCTCGAACTGATTAAACTACCACCCAAAAGCCCCGATATGAACCCAATTGAAAACCTATGGGGAGTGATGGTACAAAACTGGAATCCAACAGATGTAAGAAATATCCAAAACTTAAAACAACATGTGTTTCAACTATGGGACTACTATCGAGGACAAAGTTTCTGTGAAAACTGTGTTCGTTCAATGCCCGATCGGTTACAGTCAGTGATTGATGCCCGCGGCAGTTATACTAGATTTTAAAAGTACTTAAATGAGAGTTAAGAAGACATTTGAGGAATAACATTTTATTTACGTTAATTTTTAAGTAATAATGTTTTATTTATGTTAATTTGACATGTTAAGGAAACAATGGGGCCAATTCGGATAACCATTCTCTAATTTTATACGTCTTTTAAATTTAGTTTTACAGGCATCAAAATGAAGTTTGACGTTTATAAACCATTTTGACAGGTATTAAATTGCGTTTTAGACCTGTCAAAATGGTTCATAAACGTCAAACTCCATTTGACGCCTGTAAAACGAAATTTAAAAGACGTCTAAAATTAGAAAATGGTTATCCGAATTGGCCCCAATGTGGATTTAAAATAAACCAACTCTCTTCCCCTATTTCACTCATTTTAGTTTTATTTACACTATAAAAAATAGCCTATTCCTTGATCAGTCGACTTTTTCACCTAAATATGGTCCCCAATCGTGAATATATTTTTTGTAGTTGATTGTCCTAACGTCCATCGACTATACAAAAAATCATCACGATTGATCCAGTGAGGGTAGATAGGAGATTGGTAATGGCGGTGGTGGCGTAAACAATTGGAGGCGTAAGAATGTAACAGATAGAGTTATTTTCGCATTCATTACGATATAATAGTGTAGATATGTTTAGATTTAGCAACACAATAACCCATGTATCGTTAAAATTATCATACCACCGTTAACGCTGAAAAAAACTTTTTAAAACAAAAACTGACGTTTCACGAAAACGGTACACACTTGTCATTGCATACATCTGTCTCAGGTAATTAGCGAAATAATACTTTTTTCTTATTCGGCATACTTGGATACATTTCTTTGGAACGTTATAAGTTTGCTTTTATTTGTCATAACATATCGATAGTTAACAAAAGAGGCTTGTAACTGTACATTCAGAGGAGACATAGCAGGATACATAATTATTGCATTTTAAACGAGTCGATCACAATGTAAGGTTTTATTGACCCTAGAAATGTCACGAAGCAAGGGTAATTAATAATGGCATTCGAAAATTTACTTCATTTTGTAAGGTTAACGTGGATACATCTCTTTGTAGTTGACTGTACATCTTTGATTCGTGTTTATTGTACAATAAAGCTGTTTACATGCATACATACATACATACTACTTACTGTAACGACTGTACTAACTAATTGGTATGTACCGGCTCGGGAGATAGCGCTGTATCAAATGATTTACATTTCTAAAGCACTCCAACCAAGTTATTTATCCCATAGCTTTGTACATCACCGAAGCACTTACTGCTAGGTAATTACACCTCGCTTTTTTATTATTCGATGAATGGTTGGTTACCCGCCGAGTCTATATAGTACCGTTAGAGCATTGTTAACATTTCAGTGCGTGTACATATTTAATTTGGTAGCAGGTTTGCTAAAGCAGCTCAGCTAAAGTGATATATTCTCTGAATCTTTAGTTCTGAACCTTGTTTAAGAAAACAACAATTAATTGGCGCTAGACAAAATGCATTCGGCCTACGTAACGTTACCGACAATATACGATTGACGTTAGCTGCCAGACAATCGCATGAGCGCCTGTATTAATTCCATACATTTTGTCGCTTTCACAAAACATTAACGTTTGCGTTAAGCATCTTAGACCACCGGAAAATCACATTAAGTCCCAAAAAATTGTGCCTTTTCGTGATACCAAAAACAAAGACGTTAAATACCTAAAGGTCTTCAATCAAGTCGGGTAAAGGATGCCTTCCAAACGCCCCTTGTTACGCTTCCTCGATTGTTAGTCGAATTTGGTGAACTTCATCGGCCCGATTGTATGTACTCGTAGTGTGTTCCTGAGTTAAGTAACAGCAAATATATGCTCAGCAGCAATTCTCCATGGAGTAGATTTTAGTTGATAACACAATCTTGTTTAAATTATGTTCTGAAGAAAATAATGCATAAAGAAGTTGGTCTGAAAAGCATAGGTACTATTTATTTTTTCAATTTCTGTTCATTATATACTGAGAAAATAAGTAAACAAATTTCTCCTAATGGCTTAAGAGCCCAAATTCCACATGGTCTTTTTTACGTCACAGCTAAAGCTAGATTTAAAAAACAATAATGCGGTTACAAACAAAATGACGTCATTCCGACCACTAGTCCAAAGCGGGCGTAGCAAACACTGATAAAATATTTATTTTCTTAAAAAAATATTTAATAGTATATAAGTATTCGTCAGTGAAGCAACTCGGACAAAGCAAAAGGTACCTAACCCTACCTTATACGGTTAATATTGAACGAATTGAAAACAATTGATTTAGAAACTACACCTCTGGATTAAATCATATTTGCACAACCAAACGCATGATAAGCATTAGAAAAATACCTGTCGAGTTTTACACGCCTACTCATGCCAGCGGAAGAGCGTGTTACACAGACAGCATTTTTACATAAATTCGTTTGCTATATTTTGACCTAGATCCGGAGACCACGTGGATTTTAAATAACATTTTTATCTCACTGCAAAGCTTTGCTGCATCACGCGAGTATCATTTTAATGAAGAGGCTGCAAATTCAGATGCATTTCGGTTCAAAATTTAAATTTAAAGTGAACGTTGGAACTTTGCTGTTTTAAGCTTGAATACAAATTCGATTTAAACTTTATTTTATGAAAATTTTTAACGTTTTGCATTACATTTTATTATAAAGTTAAAAATCGACTTCAAAGAGTTTTACCCTGTTCAAAACTCTAGGAGATTCACTCCATATTACCAAAATGTAAAAAGCCGTAATATTTTAAATTGATGTTTAACCATAATTTAAAAAAAAAACGAGTTTTCTTAAAGATGGCAACTTGAATGATCGGTTTCTTGACCCGAAATACAACTATTCTGTTATTTTCATCTATTTCATGAGAGCCGCTTTCGAAAAACCAATGCATGCTCTTTTGATGTTTTTGATTATATTGAATGTGTATGGAAATAAAAGTCATTTTTCAAACTAATATTTTATTGTTTTGTTAAAACCGATGTCGAATATTAACCTACAACAGTTCACCGTGCATACGTACAACATCTGTTTTAAATGTTACAACACAAAAACCGACAAATTTTCGTGTTAATCCATTTAAAGTGTTAAAAGATTTTAATCCAAATTAGGGAATGCAATTTAACCGGTTATTAGACGTTTTTGTATGAAAATAACCGGTTATAACCGGATATTTGCATTCCCTAATCCAAATGCGAGAAATCTCTGATTGCAATTAGGTTTAAATTCAACCGTAGGACCCTTAGAGCACTTACTCTAATTAAAATCCAAATACCTATTTCTATAACGGAAGCACCTAATCTGAATGTTATCCGTGTAACGATATCTATCGAGCTGACAAAACTTTACTTAACACACTATGACATACATAATAATTTAATGGCTTTGCGAGGGCATGACGAGATCAAAGTGTACGGACGTACGTTCAAAGGAGCCGAGTTGGCAGTAGTTTGCATAATTATGGAACTGGACGCATGGGTATCGTGTGACCTTTGCACATGGACGACATCACCTGAATTCTTACTCGACATGTTGAGTCAGTTATTTATTTATGTACCGTGTTCGGATTTTGTTTCAATTTCAAGTCAATTCTCAGCTGCATGTTTAACGGTTCATTTTAATCGACTAGATTCACATTAACCAATCTTTAATTAAAAATTATATGAAAATGTAAGTTTAAAAAAAGGATACATAAAAATAACGACAATATTCATCGGCAACAAACTTAATCATTAAAATATTCAAACGGGTTACCTTTGTTTCGGCGAAATATGTTTACCACATGTATCATTTCCCAACCGTTTCATTTCCTACCCGCTTTGTTTTCTGTAACCGTAATAGGGTTCTACACGATGTGAGGGGAAAGATTGACATTTTCCTGATGCAAGAGCCGTACGCATGGAAAAACCAGGTAACAGGACTGGGTAGCCTGGAGGGCGATCTCCACTTCGAAAGAAATGGTGAGCTGCCTCCTAGGGCATGCATATACGCAAGTAGAGACCTAAGAAATATGGGATGCCTAATGACCATATGTTTCAAAGACCGAGTGGTGGTAGAATTCAGCCTCGTGACAAGGAACGGAGAGGGAGTTAAGGTAGCGTTGGCATCTTGCTACATACCAGGTGAAAGCAACGCGCCAACCAGAGAACTGGAGGAAGCGGTCAGCAAATACAAAGGTAAGAGAACACCCATTCTTGTAGGTTGCGATGCGAACTCACACCATGAGGTGTGGGGAAGCAGCGACACCAACAAGAAGGGGGAAGCACTTCTAGAATTCATTGTAAGTAATGACCTGGATATACACAACACAGGTACAACCCCAACCTTTGTAACCAGGGCAAGAGAGGAGGTATTAGATATAACGATAACCTCAGGGGAGATAGGCAAACATGTGAAAGACTGGAGAGTAGGCCAGGAAGACAGCATGTCGGACCACAGGAGACTACTGTATGGCCTGGACTACTACACGGAAAGAATAAAGATTAGAAACCCAAGGGAAACAGACTGGGAGAAATATAACAGCATACTAAGTGAGTGGACACCGAGCCACAGAAGCCCAAGAACTAGCGAGGAACTGGAAAGGGCCGCTGAGGATCTGAACAGAGCCATATCGAGAGCCTACCAGACAGCGTGTCCAGAAAGAACGTGCAACGGAGATAAAGGACAGCCATGGTGGAATAAAGAGATACAGAAACTACGGAAAAGAACTCGTAAGGCGTTAAGACTAGCTCTAAAAAAGGGCAACGATCAAGGCTGGAACGAATATAGGGTTATTAGGAACAAATATACTAATAAAAGGGAGAGACTAAGAGCACAAGGATGGAGGACCTTTACGGGAGAGATACAACGCTACTCAGAGGCGGCAAGAATAGTAAGGGTACTGGCGAACGAGAGATCCTGCCAATTAGGTAGCCTAATGGTAGGCTCGAACGAACTAACAGACCCCAAAAAAGTACTACAGCACATGGTAAGCATACATTTCCCCGACTGCAGGGAATACTGCATACATGAGACTGCAAAGGATAACAGCAATGAGACAATAGGAGCAGGTGAAGCACTAAACCTAAGAATCAGCAAAGACGTAGGGGAATGGGCCATAAATTCCTTCGTCCCCTGCAAAGCGGCAGGCCCAGATGGAGTGATGCCCATACTACTACAAAAGGGACTGAAACACATCTGGAATAGCCTAAAAGAAATCTACGAAAAGAGTCTGAAACTAGGTCACATCCCGACCATCTGGAATGAGGTAAAGGTAATATTCCTACCTAAACCAGGAAAAAAAAACTACAAAGACGCAAAATCGTTCAGAAGCATCAGTATTTCATCATTTGCACTGAAGGCACTGGAGAAGATCATAGATGTGCAGATAAGGACAAGCATGCAAGTAGGTAGATTGCCCCTGCACGGGCATCAGCACGCTTACATAGAAGGGAAATCAACAGAAACAGCCCTTCACAACCTGACCACAAGAATAGAAAGAGCAATAGAAGATAAAGAGCTGGCATTAGGCTGCTTCTTCGATGTGGAGGGCGCATTCGATAGAGCTACCTTTGCTGCAATAGAGAAATGCTTAGGGAGGGAGGACATAGACCCAGCAGTTAGAAAGTGGATAATGGCCATGTTAACAGGAAGAGCGATCACGGCACAACTAGGGGGAGACTCGATAAGGATAAAGACGAGCAGGGGCTTCCCGCAAGGGGGCTGTCTCTCACCACTCCTGTGGTGTCTCCTACTAGACTCGCTCATTAGAGAAACAAACAGAGGGGGTATACATATGCAAGCGTACTCGGATGATGGGGTACTCCTAGTAAGGGGTAAAACCCTCAGCGTAATGAGAGAAGTCATGATTAGAGGGATAAAGCAGGTACTAAACTGGTGTCAAAGCAGAGGGCTAGACCTGAACCCGACCAAGACGAAAATAGTACTCTTCACCAATAAAAGGAAGCTGCCGACTCTGACACCCATCAAAATCAAAGGTGAAGAGATAGAAACACTCAAGGAAATAAAATACCTGGGTGTAGTACTAGACAGCAAACTGCTATACAAGACACATGTAAAGGAGCAATGTAGAAAAGCCATAATAGCCCTATGGCAATGCAGGAAAGCCATGGGAAGAAGATGGGGTCTAAAACCACTGATAACACAATGGATCTACAAAGCAGTGGTCTTACCCAGACTGCTGTATGGAGCCATAGTGTGGTGGCATAGAGCGAAAATAAAAGGCATAGACAAGGAGCTGACGAAGGTCCAGAGACTAGCATGCCTAATGACAACCGGGGCAATGAGGACAGCTCCCACACAAGCCCTGGAGATAATGCTAGGACTGAACCCTGTACACCTTGAAGTGGAGAAGAGAGCCACAGAACAGTGGTATAGAATAAAAATGAGCAGAGAGTGGATCGGATCCGAGATGGACAAGAGACACGCAAGCATACAAAGGGAGTCAATGGTGGGCATGAATATGCTCATGATTAACAACGACCTAATAAAGAAAAGGAAGATTTTCGACACGAAATATAGAATCCATATAGGAGAGAGAGATAGTTGGGAGACAGAGATACCGGAACCCAGAGTGACATGCTTCACGGACGGTTCATGGAAGTCCTCAACAAGAAGAGCGGGGGCAGGCATTTATTACCAAGAAGCGAATGAGCACACAACGATACCACTAGGAGGCTTCACCAGTGTATTCCAGGCAGAAGTGTATGCCATCATGAAGTGTGCACAGAGACTCAAGGAAAGAAGTAATATAACGGGGAGCCACGTTATAATCTACTCAGACAGCCAAGCAGCACTAAAAGCGTTAGATAATCCAGTAATCAAATCCTCCCTGGTGCAGGAATGCAGAGATGAACTGAATAATCTAGGCATAGCATCCAAAGTGACACTGGCTTGGGTACCAGGACACAGTGGAGCAATAGGAAACGAGAAGGCTGATGAGCTGGACAGAGCAGGGGCGGACCGACAATATATGGGCCCGGAACCAGCATTTCCGATATCTGCAACGGTAACGAAAGGAGTCATCGCCAGAAGAATAGAGACAAAGAAAATGAGGCGTGGATAACAACACAAGGGTGCAGACAATCCAAACTCATGATAGGAAGGGTAAATAGGAACAGAACAAGGTATCTACTAAACCTTGGTAAGTACAATCTAAGTATACTGACAGGGATCTTGACTGGACACTGTCCACTCAACAGACATTTGACGGTAATAGGAGCCAAACAGGATCCTCGATGCCCACATTGTGGCAAAGAGGAAACTAGTCAACACGTTCTGGCCGAGTGTGTGATGTACTCGTCACTGAGATATCGCACATTCGGGGAGGACGCACTGACAGCAGAGACACTTAAAAGCATTAACCTTCAGGACGCACTATTGTTCTGTAGGAAAACAAGAAGATGGGATCAGTGCTGGATGGGAGCGCCGCAGAGCCAGTAACCTGAGACTGGATCAAGGGGAACAGGGCGGAATGAATGGAGAGCCACTCGACCGCCCGCCTGCCTCGGCGGCGTCCCCACTCATCATCATCATCATCATCAGGGTTCTACACGATGGTACGGAAATAAATCCCGAAATATTTATATAACATAGGGTTGGCAAACGAAAAAATTGGGAAACGATACACTTGGCAAACATATTTTTGCCAAACGGCAGGGTCCGTGTTACAACGAATTTGTCAATGAGTACCTACCCAGTGTTCTAGACTTAATTAAGCTCGTCCCTGCATCGAATCATAGCAGGCATATTCCCATTATACCTGTTGCATAGCGATTGAAACCCGCTGAACCAGCAACGACACGGCATTAATTTATGATGATTATGTGTCCCAGACTCAAACCGTATAAGTTTCTGTCAACAATTTAATTTTTGGGACAAGCTTTTGTTGCCGACTGTACTATTTTTTTTTCATAATCTTTATTTGCTTGTCAAGACCAGCTAATGAGTCCCAACACGATGAGTCTACGTTGAGTGTAGCGGAGATCCTGTCTCCACCTACTGACTCCATCATCAGATCAGCCCTTAGATACCATAATCTTACATTGTCACCGGGTTTTGTTTGCAAACTTTGACGGACAACTAACAAACATATGATCAGTGCAACCTCAAATCCCACAACGCAATCCAGTTTTTATTTCTTTACAGTTTCGTCTCTAGTTTAGTGTAAAATTATAAATAAATAAATGAATAATAAGTAAATATCAGGGGACAATGTCACACCAATGACCTAGTCCGAAACTAAGCTCTAGGTTTGTACTATAGGTAAGTACTAGACAACGATATAGTCGTAGTCATAGTCGTAGCAGATATTGCAAACCATAGTTGTACAAATCTGAAAGTTATAAATACTTATATAGATAAATATATCCTTAAATACATAGAAAATATACATGACTCAGAAACGAGTGTATATCATAGTTTCGACTACGTACTCTCGGAATATCATGCTATCGAATGTTCGTTGGCTCGACTGTTATTTTAATGAATAGTCGCTAGATCAAAACTATGATATACACTCGTTTCTGAGTCATGTATATTTTCTATGTATTTAAGGATATATTTATCTATATAAGTATTTATAACTTTAATGTGACCACTGAAAATTCGATACACGACTGATCGAAACCATATAATTCTAGATTACGTTCTGTCAATTGTACATATTCCGGCCACAAGTATTTCGATCCAGCGAATATTCATTACAATAACAATCGAGCCAATGAATTTTCGATACACCACTGATCGAAACTATACAATTCTAGATTACGTTTTGTCGATTGTACATGTTTCGGCCACAAGTATTTCGATCCAGCGAATATTCATTACAATAACAGTCGAGCCAATGAATTTTCGATACACCACTGATCGAAACTATACAATCCTAGATTACGTTTTGTCGATTGTACATGTTTCGGCCACAAGTATTTCGATCTAGCGACTATTCATTACAATAACAGTCGAGCCAACGAACATTCGATAGCATGATATTCCGAGAGTACGTAGTCGAAACTATGATATACACTCCTCAGAAACAAATATATTCGTGCTCATCACACAAATATCTGCCCTTACCGGGATTTTAACCCAGCTTAAGCTAGCGGTAGCTTCGTAGGCAGGGTCACTACCAACTAGGCCAGCGCGTCGTCTATAAATAATGAACTATAAACGTATAGGAATCACAAGTCACTTTTCAGCAAGAAAAAATCCCTATGTCATGGCCTTATTAGTAATTCCTAGACTTTACAGAACACTTAAACCAGACCACTCGTATTAATCACCCGCCGACGTCTGCGCCGGAATGTGCGGTATTTTTCATAAAGGATTATAAGCATTAGCATGAAACGTGACTGCGCACGGTATTGGCGTCGGCCTGAATAACTGACTGCGCAGAAAGACAAATTGCCAAAATAGGACGTCATTTGGGAAACGAATTTGTTTTTAAAATGATTTAGAGCGTTGAATACACAAGAGATATTGTAAAGTAATGTGAGTTTTTGAAATATGAAGGAAAGTTAGTGGAAATGTATCTAAAACAATGCACATACTCGTATTAAGTACTTGGGTTTTATATTCAACGTGAATATTGACCGAACTAAAAGTATTCGCCACAGAAATGCACAAGTGAAATGCAAGCAGGCGAATAAAATTGCACTTTTTACTTCAGAACGCTTACTAGCTTCACCGTCAGAATACGCACGGTGAATAAGGACCGATTCGCAAATATTGTTCCCGTACCTATCACTTCTTTTAAACTAAATTCCGTTGTTGAAAATACGTCTTATATTTGTCATTCTTTTATTTTCAGAAAGAAGCTGAGGGGAATAACGAAAATCAAAATCTACGCGGACGAAGTCGCGGGCAAAAGCTAGTAGAAGATAAGACCCAAATCAGCTAACGCCCATTATTTTTCCAAATAGCTGTTATTACACAAAACAAAACAATACGTTAATTGAAAATCCAGCGGTGGAAATCTAAATGGCAATATTCGTGTGCTTTGAAATATAAATCTTTATTAGTAATTCAAACAAAGTCTGCGAAACGCCGGACGGGGCTATAATAGAAACCTCTCAGTTATTACGCATAAATTAACGGCCCAAAATACGTTCCGAATAAGCAAAAGAACACAATGCTCTTGGTAAAACCACAACGGGCCAAAAACACTCCATTTACAACCCTATTCTGAGGAGATAATGATTAAGTTTTAGGCGTTTTAATTTACGGAGTTGTACACGGATGACGTTTGTCTATTTGCGAAATGAATAAAGTTATGAGTTGTTGTAATTGGGTCAGTGTGGGTTTGTTAAGGGTTTGCGATTTGGGTTGTTTGTGATGAATAATCTTGATTGTGCTAATTAAATACAATATTTTAGTTTATGCTATTAACCTTCAGCTAACCTGCGTTTGTATTTTTAAAATACATAGCTCTTTTATCTCTTACTCTCTGACTTTAAGCCGATGATGCTACACGTACTACGTGCATAAAATGTCCCCTTTTAACTTAATATGTACCTTATAATATACCCTATGAGACCTAATATTGATCCAGACACCTTATTTGGTGCACTATGAATGTCACGCCTGCACCGCTCTACTACGGCAAATGACTTAATGTAGTAGATCCGACGGATGGTTGGAGGCAGTCTGACGGTGTTCCAGCTGCGATCACTTTGCTACAGGCAGTTAATTTGTTCAAAGTGTGCGTGCCGTAGCCTTAGCTGGGAGCCGTCGAGTCTCCTAAAATCTGGCCTAAAGATGTATTTCGACAGCGAGCCTGACGTTAACCTTGACAAAAGACCACGCAGTTTGGTCACCTTCATAACCGTTTTTTTTTTAATGTGTAATTTTGATAATCATACGTTATTAAATGCACGTTTAAATTGCAGAACTTCTAAGACCGAACGTCATTCGGGTTGAAAAACTAACTTCCCCGAAGGTGACTACTCGACAAGTCGATTTTTCATCCCCGCAAACCACTACGTCGTAACTTTCATCGAAAACGTTAGAACCGTTTTTGAGAACGTGATTACAAATATTATATCTAGATATACAAATACCTATGGCTCGTTTAATATGTAGTATAGGATGTTAAATTAATATAATAAATTACAAATTCAAATTTAATTACATTATGTTTCAATAAACCTGCGCGCCCAAGCCGCTAAGCTGTCCCCGGCTGAAATATTAATTTAAAGACAATAAACATGAACCACAAAAAAATATAATAGGTTTTAAATAAAAGATAATCAAATCAGAGATGTAAATCAGTTTATTCTTTTCATTCACAGCTTTTACAATAAAAACGAACAATTCGATCAAGCCATTACAACAAATTACCCAAAGCAAACAGGCTCTTTGATAACGAAGGAGGAACAATCCAAAACAGGATTAATCCCTTAGGGAAATACGTAAAAAAGCTCTCGAACAAAACAGAGATAAGCGACCGTCGTACAAAGCTTTAAGCTCTAAACGCATTATCTTCGCGAAGTTTTCTTTAATATGGAGGAGTCACATTTATTCCAATTTTGTACGTAATGACTTCCCCAGCAAGAAATTTAAAAAAGAATTTGTAATGAGGAAAAAGGATATAAGGAATGTGTCAAATTAGATGTAAAAGGTGTATTTGTAGCTTATCTTTCAAGACGCAAATGGAGATGGCACTAGGTTTATTTTTTAAGCTAAAATTTATGTAAGATTTTCTTTAAAGCAGGTCTTATATGGTAACCATAGGGTTTAATACGTTCACACATACTCTGGCAGAAGACCATACCCTTACTGATCAACGACAACTTGTGGTTACATCACATCACATTAAATGACCACTAAATATACCCAACTTTACCTGCTGACGTATTTCATCATCATCGTCATCGGCCAATATCAGTCCACTGCTGGACGTAGGCCTCCCCTTATGTGTGCCATTAATTTCACCCAGTCTTCGGCTTGTTGCACCCACCATCTGCCAGCAGTGTGTCGCAAATCATTACTCCATATTGCCAGGTTAGAAAAACATCAAAGAATTAGCAAGCTGAAGTTACAGTGGGCTTGCCATATCTGTAAAAGAACCGATAACCGATGGGGTAAACGTGTTCTTGAGTGAAGACCACGACTCGGCAAACGTAGTGTAGGACGCCCTCAGACATATTTATCAACTATTAAGTTTTGCAAAATTCCAGACAGTATAAAGATGGAACTAAAAAGTCTGATTAGATTAGAACTTGTCATGATTTCACAGTTCATAAATACGGTTCCTGGTTTGCTCCGCTTTCCACATCGGTATAATATCCAACTCCTCTTCTGCAGCTTTGAGAACAGACAAAATAAGCCCTTGGTCGTTTGCTGTCACACGATGCTGAAAAATGTAGGCATTTAAGTTTTCTAGAAACCAAGGGACCTAATGTTATTAAAGGAAAGCCCCAAAGTAATAAATATGAAGACTGTCTCAAAGAAACCGTTGATTAAAGTTAAAGGCCTCCGCCGCTAAATGAACGCCATTAATTTACATTTGCTAGAATTATGGAAGCTCTAAATCAATTAAAAATGCTAACGGTGAATCAACTGTTTCTAGGTTTATTTTGGTGGTAATTTTGGAAAGGTAAAAGCCAATTTATAATCAGCTTATAATAATTTACTTTGTAATGTTGATAATTTTGTAACGCTACTCAATTCTGGATATTAAATTTAAAATATTCTTTAATTCTTTATGGTTTTCTTATAAACCGTCTTTTTTAAATATTTAATATTATTTTGCAAATAACAAACATTGTAAACTCTTTCTTTAACTCATTACCTCATTCATCATTCATTATTTAATAGAATCAAAATTTTCCAAAAACACATTTGAATAAATTGATTGTTTATTCAGAACTCAAAATGTTCAGACAATAAAACAAAATTAATAACAAAATGGTCCCAAAGTAATAAGCGACATCATTATTCATTTTATATTTGAGGAGGTAATTGTTTCCGAAATAAATCTCCTGAGCCATTTGTAACTGCTATCAGGGAAGCAATAACTTTAATTTGCCGTATTAACGAAGGTCGTTGCAGGCACGAACGCCTAAATTATATGGAAAGTATCATTTGAGGTAAAGCACAATAATAATTACAGGGCCTGGAATTAGTTACAAAATTCATAATTAATAGTACATTATTGCCTAGGCATAGAAGTAGGCAATTGCGGGCCGAGTGTACGAAGCCCGCAATTGCTGTTCCTGCCGAGGCAAATATAGTGCTTTTCTCAAAAATCGCTAGAAAATAATTGTGTTGGAGTAAAATCTTCCACGCTTGAACTCATTTTTTAAATTGCATACAACAGACATTCATGTTTAAAAACCATCACTCTTTACCGCATTTTTGTTTATGACAAGGAGAAACGCAAGCTTTGTTTTTAAAAAAACATAAGCTATTCCAGACACAGATAAAAAAGTTGTTTCGAATAAAATTTGGATGTATAAGACTTGGGCCATCATTTTATTATGGGCGTTTTCACTTTAAAAAAAGTTACAAGCTAGATAGTAATGGAATTTGTATGCAACATTGCGGGCTTTTGTAGCGAGCACGCAAAGTTTTTTTTTTTTAATTTGAGAACTGTCAGTAAACTATGTACTTCGAGTCTCATTATGTAGATAGTAATTTTAACATTTTTGAGAAAAACATTATGTTCTTGAATTATTGCATATTGCTAACACGCAGGAGACCCTTTAATTTCACTTTTGACATAAACTGCTGAAGAATTTCACCTTTTTCTGCAAAGCTCAAGATCGTATTTAACTATTAAAACCCGTCAAGATCCAGGCAGCAAAAGGGACAAAGCTTTAAGAAGAATTATTGGTTTATTGAAAGGGAAGCCAGAAATAGAAAGTAGGTTTGACTCGTGATGAAATTATTATCATTAAAAAAATTACCTATCACTGCCTGGAACTGGGCAGGTTTTGACAGCTAAGGTTTATTGTTACTTGCTAATCAAATACTGTGCTACGAAAAGTGTGCATTGCTGTTTAGTTAGTGCCTTGAATATAAAAGATAATATTTAGTTATGTTGCTCAATGAGGATTGGGACATGCACCGATTCTTATTTTATAAATTCACCATTATTTTATGATATAACATTGCAAACATTTTGAACAGTAATTTACTAGAAAATGGTTAACTTTAGTAAGCGCTAGTTTTCATCTACATAAATAAATAAGATATCGAGTAAAAAAATGATCAAGAGCACAATTTGGAGCCCAATTTCCGTGAGTATCAAGAAATTTGGCATCGGATGAACATTGTTTGTCCACCGTACCGTTAGCTCATACGCAGGCCTAACTTATGTCGATCGCTATCTAAGATTATGGTGTCATGTATGCTTTTCGTTGCTCGTGGCTCTTTTGTCCGCCTGTGATTGACTGCTTTAGAACCGTTGCATTATTGCTACCAGGGTAACTTGGTGATTAATAAACGTTTAGTTACTTTAACAACAATCTAATTTTAAATCACGTGGTTACTAGGCTCATAAATATTCTACAAATTATATTTCACATTAAGCTGTTATTTTATTTCAAATGAATTCTAAATAGCAGATTTGAGACGGCGAATTTAAATACAAGCTCAAAGATCGCTAATAATAGGCCTTTTTTGTTATTTGATAAATAAACTTTAATGCTGATGTATCTTTTGATGTTTTAATTACTAAATATCAAGAGACAATCTCATACATATTGACCTAGCTCTAAATTAGCTTTACACTTGTAGTATTGGGCTAGGCAACGATAAATATACTGAAGTATATAGGGAAATACTATTACATACATTAAAAAAAAAATTATAATTATAGACCCCATTCAAGACTCAGAAACGAATACTTGTGCTTATCACACAAATTTCTTTCTTTAAAAAAAATGCACTAGAGATCACCAAAGGTGAAATTAAAATTAAAATCGGCCAAGAAATACGGGTGATACAAATATTTTAAACTGCTAATTAGACAGCGATTAGACAGAGAGAAACGATACTCCGTGTGACGTCATGTAACACCTGCGCCATATAAACTCCATGTTAAATTCTGTTTTGCTAGAAAGAGATAGGTATAAATCTTTGTTGGCTTATATCTTGGTTATTTTTATGGCAAGGTTTTTTATCAACTGTTTGTTACATGAATCAGCTTTTATTGAAGCTGTGAGAAAATGTCATGAATAATTCCTATTCTCGCACTAATCTCAAGAGACATTGTCTCTGACACGTAAGTTGAATATTTATAAGCAACATCAAAACGAGATCGATTTCAGTTTCTTCTTTTCCAATAATTAGGAATATTTCCTAATAATAATGTAGTTACGCAATCAAATAAACTATAAATAACATAATTTAGATATGTATATTTTCGTTCGTAAATGTAGTGCATGTCAATTATTTATGTCGTGTTGTTAAAGGTCCTAATAAAAAAAAACCGGGAATCGAACCTGGGACCGCTTAGTTCGTAGGGTCATTATCAACTAGACTAACCGCCTCGTACCATATTGAATGCCATTATTATCATCATTTTGAGTCAATTACTTTTGATTTATTAAATAAAGTGACAAAAATAACGTAAAATCATCAATATAATAAAAATCAAATCGCTATTTTTTTATCTGAACTCAAAAAACAAGGATGTTCTATTGTTAGCAATTTTAGTATTTTCAGTGACAAGTTCAGCATTTGCATTCATAAAATATCACATAGTGTATTGGAACTGATGATGAAGATCACAGATGGCCACCGAAACTCCTCAACGTTACCTATTTCAAGGGTGGCGATAAGATATCTCGATTAAGATAGTTGAGCGACTATGTCGAAGCACATTTAAATAGTTTAAATATATATCACTATGACTTTCCCGTCGCGTCGATTGCAGCGATAAATGTATAAAAAAACGTAAAACCACTTTCAAAAAAGCAGGTAACTTAAGGTTGTTTATAGTAATTTTAGTATAGAAACCCAATAAGTTGAGAATTCCCTTTGATTGTAAATATGATTTTTCCAACTTTTATAAGGTTTTAGCCTACGCTGCGGTTAGACACGACGCTACGTTATCCCAACACTACTTACATATTCTGTCAACGTTCGATAACCTTCTTCTACCTATAAAACCATACACAATCACCAATAAAAATCCTTTTATTTTAACAAAAAAAATACTTGTCGTACGTGCTTATATGGTACAAATACGCGCGTATTCGAGTATTCAGAGCGAGATTTGTATCTCTTTATGGAGATGAGCCGTGCTGAGCCCACGCATACATTACTCTGTTTAGAAGAAAATTGAGGAAGACTCCCGGAAGAGCGTTGTTGTTGGCGAGATTGGCAATTCTGTTAACATATTTGTTTGATCGTATTGCTACAACAGACTAGTTCATTTGGTGTTGGATTGATGCATCTTAGATACAAACCGCTTATTTGCTTTTTGTTTAAAAAAGATTACTATACTAACGTAACGATGGTGTATAATTATCAGAGCTCGGTGATCTATTCGTATGTCATGTGTAGGTAGATATTAATTTCGATACGTCCGGAAAAATAATATGAAAACAAATCAAAACAATTTATTATGATTAAACTCGAATCCACCAAAATGTCAAAAAACTCGTTTTAACGGCGACGTAAAGCTCATAGCTGAAAGGTAGCCTAAATAAAATCATTTCATTAATTATTAAATTACATATGGGACGACTACCATTAAATGACAGGGTATGTCCATGTTATGCAAACTCTCAAAACAGCTTACCCTTACCGAGCTCTCTTATTAAATCCTTAGTGTTTTTAAACTTCAATGAAAATTGGTAAAGCCGATCTGTGGAAGAGTTATCTGTCCCGAAACAAGGCTACATTAGAACCTCTTCAATCTTGACGCTGCAGGGTTAGTCGGATTTTCAAAGCTTGATTTTAATTAAAATTGTTGGATAAATTATTTTGTCTATAGTTACTGATATTATGATAAAGTACAACGCTAATTTGTAAAATTGCAACAAATAGTCCGTATACGTTAGTCAACATGAATTTTGAATTATTCTCAAAGTTCTATGATGATCCATCGATCAGTGTGAGTGGCGTGTGACAAAATAAAGAATTGTTTGTCGCTCGTGTCGGCTGGGGAAGGGTTGTGATTTATTACTTTGCGCGGATGATATTGTAAGGCACTAAAACAATTATTAATAACCCGCAGTAGGTTTACGCAAATACCACCCGTAGAATATCTTATTACAGTTATAATGGATCGTGTTTTTTTCTGATTGGGCAGATGAGGAATTGCCTTTGCACCTTAGTAAGAGTTTAATAATTTTTGGTGCTGTATTTTAATATTAAATGTTGACAGAAAAATTTACAAAAAGAAATCAAGTCATTTAATTTTTTGGACCACTTCATACCTAATAAGATAATGTATACAGAGTGTTTAATATAGTGATTCTTGAAGTTCCTGTTTGCACTGGAACAGATATTAATTTTAACAAAAATGGACTGACAAATTGGTTCTGTTTAGACAGATCCAAATTTTTGCGTATGTAATTTTAAAGCGATACAATTTAGATATCGACGGTAAAAAGCGTAAACGCTGTAACCCACAATGTACCTAAAAATTTTTTTTGCATATTCGGAATCAGTTTTTTTTTCTGCGTCGAATGGTCCGGGTCTCGTGGCTCTACGACGATTAGAAAATTCTGTACAGCGTTGAAATTGTATGTACTTTTTTGACATATAGCAAAATTAATTGCTGTAAGCCGCCAAAAAACAGGTCTTTATTTTGCATTTGCATTTACACCAATTCATATTTTACAAATTTTTCGAGTCCAGTAGGTTACTGCGTGCGTAAAACCATTTCCACTGTCATTTACAGCGTTTACGCGTATTGGAAAAAAAAGTGACACTACACTTACTACGTTTTTTGTAAAATGTATTTAGATGATAGTGACTTACTACGTTTTAATCAGACACCATAATGTGAATACTCACAAGTTACACCAAATATGAAGTAATACGCAAAAATATTACTGACCTTTACCTCATTTCTTAAACGATTGCTTATTATTGGTCGCTTGAGTTTACCGTATTTTAAATACGCGCTCATGCTGTGTGGGTAACGGCTTACCGCCCCGATCAGTCAGTCTGAGACCGCCGTGGGATCAAGTTGTGTGTGGTGTAACGGTCTTTCACCGCGTGACAACAAAAGTTTAAAATGTAATTATATATATTTTAATAGTAAACCAGTGAAAATAATGTGAATAGTTAATACTTTACTAATGAATTATTATTTCATTTAAATAGTAACTACTCAGTATGATAAATTCTGAGAATTAAGTGTTGCTTTACATAATTATAAGTAATTAAAACTACTTTACGAATTTTAACAATACTTTGATAATAGTTATTAGTTTGAAGAAACGCTAGTATAGTGTCTTAAACTTTTCAGTTTGTTAAACATTGATGTTTTTAATTTTAATTGACTTTATTTCATGAGTAAGTTAACTTGTGATATTTAATTTATCATAATAATATATTTCTTTTATACGAAGTGTTTGTAGCGATGCATAATTATCGTTAAAATAAATGTATTTCTTTTTTTTTTCAACTAGACTTGTATTGTAAATGTTTATAAGCATGTATATTTATATGTAGATGTTCGGATGTTTATATCTAATGGAGGATTGAAAATATATTTACATACACATACAAACACATTCGTATTAATTAATTCTTTAGGATAACATTTAAAAAAAGGATTAATAAATGTTATCTCATATTTACGTCGTTTTAATATCAATAACCTTTTTTGACATCTATCATTGAATACAATTATGATTTTTTTAAACTGCAAGCACTGCAGCGTAACATCAATTTAGGCAGTGCTCAACATTTAAAGAATGGTGGTTACATCACTTACGCTTATTAGAAATCACACTGATTATTACCTTTCCATACATTTAACAAAATCATTAACAGCGTTTTATCGTATTGAAAAAAAAAGTCAGGTTGCTGTAACCGACACTAAAAAGAAACCTAGTCACTTCTGGTACACGTCAGGCATATGATCTAATAGGGAATTTGAAAATACATATGTAGTATAAAAATGGCACCGATCGCTCAAATAAAAAAAAAGATATGTTTTTTTTTGTAAAATTTCAAAAGTTTTTTGGCTCTGGTGTAAAGTTTGATTTTGCGGGTTACAGCGTTTACGCTTTTTACCGTCGATATATTCTACTCTTTCTTTAAAGACTGACAGCGGACTGAGAATTCTTATTGGTGTTCTCCTACCATTACGAGACAGGTCTGCTCGTCTGCCTCCTTTCCCTTAAAAAATATTTCCGATCTAGTTTAAGACATGATAGAAAAATGGGACTCGGCTCTTTCCCAAACTTTAATGCGATTGGTACGTATGGCAAGTAATTTTTGATCCAAAATCCTGTGAAATTCAATCTACGAAATATAATAGGCGAGAGAGGCAGACCAAGAAGAAAAAAGCAGGAAGTACTGTACCAGTTATTTAGAAACTAGGTTCTGGAGTCCCATGATTGAAAATTTTAGAGAAGCTGGAGACAGGCTTTTGCTGGCGGGACAAAGAAGAATTGAAAAACGTCCTAATGATCAGAATTTGACTACAATACCCTAAAAACCGAAGGTCTTTTAACAAACACGTCCGTATGGGTCCATACGCACTGAGACAGCCGATTGATGTACGGCGCGACACCAGCGAGCGCGAACAAATGAGCTGTCAGTTTAGTGGCCACGTTATTTATTGCGGCTGCGGTGGTTTTTATTGTTAACGCGTTTGGGTCAGGAATGGGGTGATTAATCGCTTTCGGTAATGGGTTGGCGCTAAGGGTTTGAGGGTAAGAGGTTATCGAAGACTTAAGTGTCTTTTGCAGGAAGCACGCGGTATATGGCACTAGTTTTAAAGCAGCCTTTGAAATACCTAAGTATCAAATTAAAGAATAAAAACCTGTCAAGTGCGAGTCGGCCTCGTGCACTGAGGGTTCCGTACCGCCACACAGTAGGTATTATTATATTTCGATTTCTAATGGAATCAGTGCTATCTCCACCAACCTTGTCCATTTTAGTAATCGATGTTTTTCTTCAGAGTTGGTACTATAATCAAACAAAATTTTAAGCTTATATATTTTACCACTTTTACGGTACAAAAAAATTAGAAACAGGTTGAAAAAGGAGTTTCATATATGGAGACCCACCTTTAATTCTTTTTTTTTATTTATTTGTTATTAAATAAGACGTAATAGCACATACGGTTCAGAAGATACAGCTCTTTAAAGTTAGGACGGACGAACGGACGACGGACGGACAGCAGAGGCATATTAATAGAGTCCCTAAAAAGCTAGGAAGTAAAGCAGGATACTGGCATACCTATATAGAAAGGTTATGTTCGTAACGGTACATAATTAGCTTTGACAGCTACGAGTTTCTTAAGAAACTTCATTATGTACTAGGCAATACAAAAAAGCGGATAAAACTGGTTAATTTCATACAAAAATGTCTAATAACCAGTTAAATTGCATTCCCTATGATGTACCAATTACATACATAACTATTTTACAGTAGCTATTTATCGCGTAAAATTTCTTATTCTAAATACACGTAAACATTTTACATCGCTCTTACTTGAAGATGTTTGCCAAATTGTACCACGGCCATAAAACACAATACGGCCGCAACCGAACGATGGTCGATAAAACTGACGCGGTGAAACTATCTCTATCATCTTATTCTTTATAGTTAGCGCGGGGAGTTTCACGTCAAGTAAATCGTTTATACACACTGCGGTATGGCTCGGCTTTTTCTTCAAACTTGCCCGGACACACCGACGTGTGTCTTGATTCTTGATTTATACGTCAAACCACAACACCTTGATCCGTAATTTTTTAGATTTTGTAATTGTTTTAAGTAAATTCAAATTCAAATGATTTATTGCATTATAATATAAATAAAAGGCTGCAGTCGTAACTATTATACTTTACGATATCAACTTAGAAATAACCGAATATTAAAACGTATTTATCTATTACAATACAACAATTATATTCTTATATACAAAATTGAGAATGAAAATAAGGAACATACAAATATTACATTCAGTAATATTTGTGTTTTGACTGTAAAAAAATATTGTCTTAATGTTAATTAATAGAGTATCACATGTCTGAGAAAAAACAGATACAACACGGACCTCTCAATGGGTCACAAAATGACACCCAAATAACGAGATACATACATACATACATTAAATCACGCCTGTTTTCCAGAGGGGTAGGCAGAGACCACTTCTTTCCGGGTTACTAATGTCTTGCACAAAATTTATTCGCACATTTTCGTTTCGCATAGCAACCATTGGCACAATCATCATTTCGCACAATTGCTTTTTGCCTAAATTTCTTGGCACACTATCATTTCGCACAATTTTCTTTGGCAGAATAATACATTGGCATAATGTTGATTAGAACAATACTCCTATGGCCGAATAATCGTATCGCCGAAATTGTTATGGCATAATAATCATTTCCCACAATTTTCATTGGCATAATGTTGATTAGAACAATACTCCTACGGTTGAACGTACGGTACGGTTTTCTGACGCAGACGCAGTTTTAACCTAACCTAACCTAATTTTCTGGCAGCGATTCGGTTATGTGCGGGACGCAGTTTCAACCTAACCTAACCTAGTTTTCTGGCAGCGATTCGGTTCTGTGGGGATGTAGTTAACCTAACCTAACCTAACCTAACCTAATTTTCTGGCAGCGATTCGGTTATGTGCGGGACGCAGTTTTAACCTAACCTAACCTAGTTTTCTGGCAGCGATTCGGTTCTGTGGGGATGTAGTTTTAACCTAACACCATCAACTTTGCAACTCGTTATACATTGGGATATTGTGCTATCGTACAATTATGCAGCAATAAACTCAGCGGATGTCTATTGTCCTACAGAAAATTCTGCGATATTCAATTCGGCGGAATGTATATTGTGCTACAGAAAATTCTGCGATATAAAATTCGGCGGAATACATATTGTGCTACAGAAAATTCAGCGGTATAAAAGTCGACGATAGTAGTAGTATGCTATTCAAATTTGTGCCAAATGAATATTATGCGACATAATAATTGTGGTAAATATATAATTATGCGATAGTATCATTCGGCTGAAAGTAATTGTGCGAAAACGGTTATGCGAAGTGTATTTCGGACAACAGAGATTGTGCAAGATAAGGGGTACCCCTTCTTCTTTCCACCTGCTACGATCCTGACAAATCTCTTTCGCTTCTTCCACATTCATACATCGAGTCATGCAATAACGAGATATTTTAGTAAAAAACTGCGAGGCCTCAGTCACATGCGTAGATTTAATAACATTCTGATTAACAGTATGTTTACTAAAATCTACTTCTTCGGCAAAGCACAGGGCCTCTTTTTTACTTTCATTATAATTTAAACCATACTGTTATTATTGTGTTAAAATTAAGTCAATAATAAATATGCCACATATTCCAGGGATGAGCAAATATTTGTTTAAGCGCGAGTATTTGTTTCTGAGTCTTGGATGTTTTCTATGTATATAAGTATTTATTTCTCTTTACAAGTATTTATATTGATGTCAAGTACCCTTAGTACAAGCCTCGAGCTTAGTTTGGAACTAAGTCAATCCTTGTGAGATTGTCTCTCGACATTTTTTTTATTATTATACTAAACGTACTAGTAAAAGACAAAGTGAAATGTTTACAGACAGCATTTTTGACTTGAGCTCCAATTCCGCACACCTAATATTGGTTCAAGAGCCTAATGATAATGGTGAAGAATTTAAAGTCGACGTTAAACTAAAAGTGACAAAGAATAACCTCCGAAGAGGCATTTTACGACTTCCTAGTTTGGGCCGGCGCTGCACCGATGACACGCGGACGACGAGCGATCCGCGATGAATTATTTATGTACTCGGGTCTGAGTGTCGGAAGAAATCTAGTCCTTTTGCGTTTACGCAATTGATTCCATTTAGTTTTATGCAAGGCTTTATGTCTTGCTAGGTAAGCGTTTGATCTTGTTTTTACTTCAAGAATTGACGGATGTTTGGTTTCTTTGTAGGGTTCCGTACCAAAATGGTAAATAACTTTAAAAAAAAGCAAGCTTTCAAAACCCGACTGTGGGTAACCAACTTTAAATCGTTATATATCCTAAATGATAATTAAAAATGAAAAATGATGAAAGAAACCTAAAGATGATTTTTAAATCCCTATTCAATGATACCCCATTTGTCATACTTGGCCGACTTTTTTTTTTGTACATTATGGCGTCTGGTTGCCGCCATATTGAATTTTAATTACTGTCATATCTTCAGTAGAACTCACCAGATTTAGACAAATTGATTGACATAAGAATCATCAAAATCGGACAACGGGTTTAGTTTTTATAGTGCCACAAAGGAACAAGCATACATATATAGGCTGTGAAACACATTATCCTCCTCCTTCGGCAGTCGGGTAAAAAGGAACCCTTATGGTGAGACTTGGTTTTCTGTCTGTCAAGGCCGTTTATCTCGGGAACGCGTGGAGGTCTTGAGGATTGAAATTAAAACCATATTGGTATACTCAGGTCTACAGTCCCTTGAAGTTGTGAAAAAAACAAACTTATATGTTTACGTCAAAAAAGACACGGCCGTTTTTGCCGCAATCAAAATTTATAGGGTATTTTCCATTGACCTAGATCTATGAAATTTGGCAAGTAATACTGTCTTATACAACAAATATAGGAAAAAACTGTAAACTATACATTTTAATTAAATCATAAAAAACAGTGTCTTTATGCAAAGAGCGGCGGTCCAAATTTTGAATTGAGTTAACCGTGTCATGCGCGCAACCCTCGGTGGGCGAGTCCAACTCGCACTTGTCCGGTTTTTTAACTTTTAAATAGCAAAGAGAAGGCAAACGAGCACACGGGCGACCTGATTGTAAGTGGTACCCAAGACCATAAATGTTTGCATTCTCAAGATGGAATGCCTCTATGATATTAATTTGCAGGATACGCATATTTTTATAAGTAGCTGTGCAATTTTGCAAAAGCTACGAAATCAATAAGGTTTGGGTAAAATAATTAGTAGTGAAGGGGTCTTCCTACGACAGAATGCATAATTCTGGAAATAATAGTCATGATCATGCTGCACCACGCTACGAGAACTTTTTAGGGTTAATAAGCTTGGAAAAATAGAATTTGACGTGACGGCAGGAAGCACAACATTCCCAAATGGCAACCACCACATTAAACAACAGTTTTATAAGATTTAAAAGAGTTTAAAACTCTTTTAAATCAAGCCATAAGCTAGGTAATGTCATTTTTATTATTATTGATGTCGGTATTCATTTATGTTTGTTGCCTCAGTAAAATAAACTCCTTAAACGTCCCATTACGACTTTATCCCTCAAATGCGCTATTCCATTAGCAATGCGAATTAACTGTAATAACCTTCGTTAGACGATGCAATAAACAGAATGAAGCCGCGAGACACGCCCGCGTTATGGCTACAGCATGGCAACAGGATTGCTAACCCCTGGCTGGAATAATATGTTGTGCGGAAGAGAGGAAGCACTACTTTGAAAGGTTAAATTGATTCGATCATTCAAAAACAATAGTGAGTTTGAAATGCAACTAATTGATGCTTTGAATATAATGTCCGACCAAAAAGTTACCTCTATAGCAAATTTGCTAAGCGCCCAAATGAAATACCCTACTTCATTCATTCACGGTTGTATTTGTGTGTCCTTTAATTTTATGATATTTTAGAAAAAGGTTTTAATTAGTATTCACAATTTCGAAGAGAATCTGGTTTTATTAAAATAAATATTCAATTTGTCAAAAACCAAGTTTGGGTTTAACGTTGAGTCTTTTAATTTTACTCAACAATTATAAATAGTAAGATTAAAATATAATTCTCTCGTTGTCTGCTACAGGGCGGTCCATTGCAAAAGTTTAAAGCTTAGTTTGGGACTTGGTCAATTTGAGTAAGATTTTCCCCATTATTCATTATTACGTTCAAATATTATAAATAATTATTAAATAAAAATAAATAAGTCAACACGCAACAATCCAAATTACATAAATATTTACAGAACAATCACAGTTTCTTTATCAACACACCCACATTTCTAGCGTATACCATCTCTCTCCCACCTAATACTCGCGAGGGAGGCAGAGCGATGTAATCACGGAACCCATAAGCGGAACAATGTGAGTCGATGTACTCGAGACGAGGAAAGTTCCGTGACATGTGACCCCTAAATGAGTTTTTGGTGACTTCCACGATATTTATCTAATGTGCGTTGGAGGGCGGCTCCCTAAATACGAAGCAAATGACTTTGATATTACTTTAACTTGCTTTGTTACAGCATTTAAAGAAAATTGTGGATCATTTAGGTAACAATGTTAAGGTTAAGGTCACAAAGTTGTTTTTGTACCTTTAACCTTAGCTTCTTGAAACTTTGTCTTCTAACCAAGAGTTCATTCAAGAGCTACCTACCACCTACATATCTGAAGTGAAAGTTATTTTTAAAAGCCAAAACAATGAAACTCATCGAAATGCTTCAATTATAAATAAAATGTCTATTTCAATTGAAAATCAAAGTGGGTAAACTATCCAGCTTGGTTAAATACATTTTGGATTGAGTCTAGTAAAAATGGACCTTATTGCATAGAAAATAAAGCTTCGGTAATGAAACAAGAGAAAAGTTATAATTCCGGTCGATTTGAAGACGAACCCATCTCGCCGGAGCCGCCGAGTGCCGCCGATCGCGCTAATTGATCAGAGAAATCAATCGGTGACCGACAAGCTAGCAGAGCCCACAACATTTCCAAATTATAATTTGATTATTATGTTATCAATAAAACATTTCAAAATGTGGCAGCGACTGTGAGCTTCTCAAGGATGTAAATAAATTAATATAACACAAATTGACATACAGGTTTACCTATGATGGCCTAACGAACTCGCAATCGTAATCGTTCTCATTTTGACAGTCCAAAGTCAAATCTGCATACAAAATGAAAACAATTGTTCTACATTGAAGTCGATTGCGATTGGTGCGTTAGGCAATAGGCCAGCTGATCCCAAACTAAGCTGTAGGCTTGTACTATAGGTACTAGACAACGATAAATACCACGTGTCCCAAAACTCAACGATAAGCCGGCACCAGAGGATGGAGCTGCTTATGATTAGTCGAGAAAAAATAAGGAAAAAAATATATCTTTTCCTTATTGGTATTGGTATTGGTAGTATCTTGACGTGTAAAAGTGCCCGAGCGGCCTACTTACTAAATAAATTTCTTTTATCTTTTTTATCTTTTTTATTTTTTCTCGACTAATCATAAGCAGCTCCATCCTCTGGTGCCGGCTTATCGTTGAGTTTTGGGACACGTTGTATACTTGTCTATAGTAATATATACCTAAATATACATAGAAGAACTAGGAACAATAATTCGCGCTCATCACATAAATATCTACCGGGATTTGAACCGAGTACCGCTAGCTAAGAAGGCAGGGTCACTACCAACTAGGCCAACGCGTCATCTACATGGTGGAAAGTTCGAATGCCACATGGAAGGCAACTACCTTAAATATTGGAAATAGCACATTCTGTGTAAAGGAGACTTTCCTTTATTTTTTAAAACTATAAACTCAGCATTTAAGGATTTTTGAAAAATCGTCTGTCTCAACCGGGACTCGAACCGGTCGGTCAAACGCGGTAAAATAACATGCCGTATTTTATGATGCAGATCGAAAGGGTTACCGATATGGTTCATTTATCTCAAAATAACAAACACAATCAAAATAACAAGCCTTTATTCCCTTAGTCGTCTCTTACGACATCCATGGGAAGACATGGAGTGGCACTATTCTAACTCGGCAACCACACGAGGTCTTACATCTTAGCCTAATTGTGCAAATTGTGGTTATAGAATTATCTGTAGTTCTGCCTACCCTACTCTGGGAACGAAGGCGTGAGATTATGTATGTATGTATGTAATCAAAATAATTAAAGGCCATGAATATTAGCAATTATCATTTAACTTTGTTTTCACCCGTCACGGGAAATGTACCGCAGCTACCTGAAACATCGGAAATAGCAAATTTTACGCACTTAAGACTTACTTTTATTTTAGAAAATAATAAATACTGCACTTATGGATTTTTGAAAAATCGCTTGGCTTAACCGGGAGTCGAACAGGTTAAATATGACAGAAATAACATGCCGTATTTTAAGATGAAAATCGAAAGGGTCTTTCATAGCGATCGGAGTATCTTGTTTTTTCAGTATTCGTTAAATGTTTAGGTAATGACAATTCACAATACAAGTAATTCTTAGTTTTCACGGTCTATATTTAATTCATGGTATGTATTGTAAACTATCGCTATGAAAGACCCTTTCGGTTTTCATCTTAAAATACGGAATATTATTTCTGTCATATTTGACCTGTTCGATTCCCGGATTTTGTGAGGCGATTTTTCAAAAATCCATAAATGCAGTATTTATTATTTTCTAAAATAAAAATAAGTCACCATTGCGTAAAATTTATTATTTCCAATATTTAAGGTAGCTGCGGTACATTTCCCGTGACGGGTGAAAACAAAGTTAAATGGTAATTGCTAGTATTCATGGCCTTCCGTTATTTTGATTGTGTTTGTTATAGATAAATGAACCATATCGGTAACCCTTTCGATCTGCATCATAAAATACGGCATGTTATTTTACCGCATTTCACCGACCGGTTCGAGTCCCGGTTGAGACAGAGTTTTTTCAAAAATCTATAAATGCAGAGTTAATAGTTTTTAAAAATAAAGGAAAGTCTCCTTTACACAGAATGTGCTATTTCTTATATTTAAGGTAGTTGCCTTCCATGTGGCATTCGAACTTTCCACCCTGTATATTAACGTATCGTAATCTATGAGTAGGTACAAAGGCTGGTTGTGAGTCACATTATTTTAATTTTTTATTCGCATACTTGGACATCACGTAAATTTAGTAAAAACATAATTCTTATTTATCACAGCCGATGTAAACTGGATTAGATTTGCAGACAGCTAGATACATTCGTCATTAATGTAAGGTACATACAGAAGATATACAACACTCTTCCGAACGACATCATTGACTGTGTAAGTGACGCAATATTTACAAAAAAGTTAAAGATACTGTTAACCGAACTAGCTTGCTACAGCATTGGTGAATTTATGTCAAGAAATTGTTGATGCAACAAATACATTATCTACATTAAAAAAAAGTTTAAGTTCAAGCATAATGTAAGAATTAATAATAATAATGATAATAGTATTGTTATTTTACTTTTATATTTAATTTTTTATTGTAAAAAACCTAATTTACAGAATTCTAAATAAATATCTTGTATAATAATAATGTATAACTATAATAATAATATTTGTCAGATATAGCGACAATGACGTGTAAAATAATGTTTATTTTATCAATAAATGTCTCATTCTCTCTCATTCTCATTCTCATACAATTTTGCTCGTTTTACTAAATTGAAAAAAGTTTAAATAGACAACCTATAATTTAAAAATAAAAAAACCTTCACTTTTCTACTACGATATTATACCTATTATTAACTTGATAGTGAATTAAATCATCAATGTAGTTTCGAAATAAATGTATAAGACTAACGAAAAAAGTCCTGCTTGACTAACGCGCATTTTATCCAGGGCCAAGAAACGGTGCAATGCTCTCAATATTCATTAGAAGACATTCAGAAAAATCGCTTAAGCCATTCGCTTGTTTAAGCTGACCTGGCTCGGGACAGGTTGAATTTCAATATAGTTTTTATTATAAAAAGGGATGAGAAAAGAGAGATGTAATTATTACAAATGTATTAATGGGTCAATCTAGAGGTATAAAAAAATATGTTTATATTTTTTTTAATGTCATTTATTATTGCTGACCTAACGCAAATTGCTCATACTGTTCGGTGAATAATTAAGTGCTTGATTAATGAATGTCAACATAATTATTACGATGTAAAATCATGATGGGCTAAAACAATTCGGGATAGAAACCAAGACATCAATCATGAGTGTAACCATTAACCATGTGTAGGCATGTTAAGACTGGCGTGGGATATATAGTGTGTGATGTTGTTATGTAAATGTGCGCATATTTAGTGCATGGCAACATCGATAGAATTAATAATTGATTGTTAAAATAAATGAAATTTGAAATTGAAATTTGATAGTAATAATAATTTTAAAATGGTCATGCAATTCACACACTAAAAAATATTATAGAACTGATATCACCATGACAATGGGTAACAATGTCATTATCATACCTGAAACTAACTTAAAATGAGCGCTTATGGAACACAAGTAGATAAAATCAGTGTATCATCGTGTGCCCAAGCCGCTAAATGAAGACGCATGGCCGCGGAAAGGGAGACAGTTACGAGTGCGCCTAATTAAGGACGTAGCGGGCGTTGTGTTGGTTTATAAGCAAAGAATAATATAACATAAGAGGTCATCCCCTACATAAAAAAGAGGGGTTGGTTCGCAGCCTTTCTCCGGCTGCTGTGTTCTATTCTTCTATTATGTGTCTTAGACCTGAATAAATAAATCGTCCTGCTTATTCTCAGTACTGCTGGGTTATATTGACACAGCTATGCAGTGCAGTTTTCGCTGAAATAGCTCTGTCCTTTACGCTCAACGTAAAATAAACTGCATAACCATGTCATAATAACCCTGCAGGTCTGCATCGGCACGCGCCACACATGCGGCGTGAAGAAGACGTCAGTCGCAGACCTAATGAGTAGCTGATAAGATCTGTGGATAGGATAAAATAGTCTGTGTCTAACATACTATAACAAAAAGGTGGGCGCTTTATCAGAAATAAATACTATTTTTTATTAGTTTTAGTAATACTTTTATTGTTTTATTGATATTTTAACGAATACATTTGATGTGTTCTGCACCAAGGCTTAAGAGCGACTCACTACTATTAAAGATAAAACAAAGCGCCGCTGTTCTATCGAATTGTTTGCTTTCGAATTTAAACAATTAATAGCAAACGAGACGTATTCTACAAAGAGTTTAATGCAATAACGTCCATTTTCAATATAAGAACCGTATCGCAATACAATACACAGGTCAATATCGGCTGACAAACTGTTTACCGCCGTACTCAAAACATTTTAGAGACAATTATTAATTAATGAAATACCAGGGAGACAGTGTCACACAAATTTTCCTAGTCTCAGACTAAGCTCTAAGCTTGTAGTGTAACTAGACAACGACAAACTTACTTATATAGAGAAATGAATTCTTAAAATCATACAAAACATCCAAGACTCAGGAAAAAATACTCGCGCTCATCAGTCATCACACAAATAATCTGCGCTTACCGGGATTTGAACCCGAAACCGCTAGCTTTGTAGGCAGGGTCACTACCAACTAGGCTAAAGTGTCTAACTCATTCCTTTTTAGGGTTCCGTAGCCAAATGGCAAAAAACGGAACCCTTATGGATTCGTCATGTCTATCTGTGTGTCTGTCCATCCGCATGTCACAGCCACTTTTTTCCGAAACTCGAAGAACTATACTGTTGAAACTTGGTAAGTAGATGTATTCTGTGAACTGCATTAAGATTTTCCCACAAAAATAGAAAAAAAAAAACAATACATTTTGGGGGTTCCAATACTTAGAACTGAAACTCATTTTTTTTTTCATCAAACCCATGTGTGGATTATCTATGGATAAGTCTTCAAAAGTGATATAAAGGTTTCTAGTATCATTTTTTTCTAAACTGAATAGTTTGTGCGAGAGACACTTCCAAAGTGGTAAAATGTGTGTCTCCCCCTGTAACTTCTAAAATAAGAGAGTGATAAAACTAAAAAAAATATATGATGTACATTACCATGCAAACTTCCACCCAAAATTGGTTTGAACGAGATCTAGTAAGTAGTTTTTTTTTATTACGTCACAAATCGTAAACCGCAATTTACCTTTCACGGAACCCTTCATGGGCGAGTCCGACTCGCACTTGGCCGCTTTTTTAAACTTATGTATAAAAATCGTCACGACAAAATCTGCATTTATTGGGGCCGTTAATCTGTGGGACCTTAGTGCTACGAGATGGGCGCCCAAGCTCAAATCAATCCTTATAATATTTCTTAAGTAGTTCATTGAACTCTTCTTTACTCCCTCTGTGATTTATTTTCCAGATTTATTAATTGGTTGCTATTTCGCAACTTCTAAATTTAGCGCCGTGATCGACGACGTTCACTTAGCGCGAACACGCGACAAGGCTAAGGTTCCAAGGCTTATAATTTACCTAATGTTATTCGGGAACTGATTTGTAGCAGTAAATAACTTATACTTTTTTGGAATTATCTAACTATAATATTGTATTTACACTTTTTTATATATATTTAGTGAATTATGTACCTCGTGTGTTCATTAGTTTTGAAATGAAACAAAATGTTCATAAAAAATATTCCTTTTTGAGTTGAGTACTTAAAATTTGAAAAAATCAGATAATAATAAATATACATTAACCAATAACTAGAAGCAACTATAACTCAAAATGACAGCCTCTATTCTTTATTGCAAGCCTGGACGCCTTGGTGAGTGACACCTTTATACGAAACGCCCCACCATGTGATGGCCACCATACCCTCACACTCGCTGGATGATGGGTACGCGATACATTTAGTTTTTGAGCTCGAACGTTTTTGCTGCTGTTGGCATAAACTTTATTGTTTGTCAGTTGAACTTTTCTTTGAACGTCAAGATTTTTTCATCGGTCAAGAGCATATTTTTCGGATCGTGTCTCTTAAGCAGCATCGGACAACGTTCGCGTTGTAATTTACGAAGGCGATCATTAAGAAAGTGACGACTACGACTAAGCCTTTTGAGATTGTATTTCAGTATTTTGTTTACCGCAACACGCGAAATTTTAGTCTGCAGAACGATTTTTTTCTATGTGAGACATGCATTTCGGCGAAGTAGATGTTTGATTATTTTGATGTTCGCAGTCGTCTTGACAGATCGCGGGAAATCACTCCTTTGATGATGTTTCGGAGAATCAGTCTCCTTGTAAATAACGTTTTACGGTGTAATATACAGGGTGTAATCGTTAAGTGTGTCCAGGCGATTATTCCGCAAATATAACAGATATCAGAAAACTTTAAACTGATATCGAAAGTACGTTACCCAATGAGTCAAATCACATCACTAACCTTTTTTTTTATAAAAACAGAAATATCCCAAGTATTAACTTAAAACCCTCCCATACATTTAGTATGCCGTTCGTTGAGGTTTAGTTTAAAAGGCTTAGTTATTTCACCATTATCATATTATGATTCATGTTTTTATTTATTTATCGCAGTTTATGCGTGTAAATTATGAATCTAAAACAGTTTTATCTGCAGAGATTGGTAAAATTTATTCGAATGACGAATAACGAATGAAATTCTCAAATGATTATTGTTATCCGAATAATTTATTGGTCGAATAATTTATTTGCTAATAATTTATTTGCGAATAATTTATTCGCGACTAATTTATTCGTTGAATGACTAGCCACGAATAATTATTATGTACTGAAATACCTGCTAAATATTTCTCTAATAAATTTGTAAATTATTCGTTATTCGAAAAGTAGTCGAATGATTCATTCGTGGTTAATTTATTCGCGAATAAATCATTCTCAAATAAATTATTCGACGAATAAAAGATTCGCGAATAAAAATAGTACGAATAAGAATAATCATTCGGGATTTTTTTCGTTATTCGCGAATGATTTGGTTATTCTTATTCGTTATTCGTCTGCAGATAAAACTGTTTAAGATTCATAATTTAAACTAATAAACTGTGATAAATAAAAAAAACATGAATCATATGATAATGGTGAAATAACTAGGCCTTTTAATCTAAAGCCTCAACGAACGGTGTACTAAATGTATGGGAAGGTTTCAAGTTAATATTAGGGATCTTTCTGGTTTTATTAAAAAAAAGTTGTGATGTGATTTTACTCATTAGGTAACGTACTTTCGATATCAGTTTAAAGTTTTCTGATATCTGTTATATTTACGGAATAATCGCCTGGACACACTTAACGATTACACCCTGTATAAAGTTGCGCATAATCCCAAAACATTTCAACTCAAGGAAAACCTCCATTGGTTTCTTTCCCGACATATACACTTACGAAAACGACAGTCGCACGTAATTCTTTTATTCCCGACATCACAAGAAAAGTAATTGAAATGAATAATAAAAACATACAAAAAGTACACAAACACTGAAAAAAGAATTAGACAGCTGCCAGTATTATTTATTATCCTCGTAAGGCACGATGTCCTAAATTTAGGACATCTGTCATAGTGACTTTTGACTTTAGTTGACTGACATAAGATTCTTTTTCGAACTAACCAAATTTGACGTAGGCGTTACGAGGTAAGTTTTATTTTTTAAAGTAAAAGTTGGCCTCAAAACTTATGATCGGACGAGGTAAATACCGCTTTATTCATAAACGCACAATAAACAAGTTTTAGTTAAAACATTGTTTATCACTTGTTGTTAAATTCGAATGTCGTACTGACAGCTACGGACACATTATATTTGAAGCACACTTTAGTAATTACAGGTTTATGAATCAGAGGGTAAATATTTGAAATTTCTCAAATCGTGTAGACTAATATATTTTTCTCAAAAATGTCCGGAAATGTTGACATTCCTATCTACATATTGAGACGCGAAGTACATAGTTTACCGACAGCTCTCAAATTTAAAAAAAAAAACATTGCGTTCTCGCTAAACAAGCCCGCAATGTTGCATACAAATTCCATTACTATCTATCTTGTAACTTTTTAAAAAGTGAAAAGGTCCGTAATAAAATGAGGGCACAAGTCTTATAAATCCAAATTTTACTCGAAACATAACTTTTTTATTTGTGCCTGGAATAGCTTATTTTTTTTTTTAAACAAGAATTGCTTTTCTCCTTGTCATAAACAAAAAGGCGGTAAGGAGTTATGGTTTTTTCACATGAAGTTTCTGTTTGTAGCAATTCAAAAAATTAGTTCAAGCGATGAAGATTTGACTCCAACACAAAAAAATTCTTGCGATTTTTGAGAAAAGCACTATATTTGCCTCGGCAGGATCAGCAATTGCGGGCTTCGTATTTTTAAACGGACTCGCAAGCTCGTCCGTTTAATCCAATACTCGGCCCGCAATTGCCTACTTCCATGCCTAGGCAATAATGTACTATTTCACGACACTGCTCTGAAATGTGGCGAAAGATGGTCTGTTCTTGGTCTCCAAAACAATCAATAGTTGTACATTTAATGAGCAGGCCAACTATGAATTTAAACTGACCCAAAATCTTAACATTGTTGGTCTGTTCCATTGAGCAAGTCGACCAATCACATCGGTCCGCTGATCACTGATTCGACCAATCAGAACACGACTTGTTCTGCATATGAAATTAAATTGGTCAATGAGGAGTCGTTTTATTTTTTAATAATATTCATCCCTTCACGAATAGGCAAAGGAATCAGATTCCATACAGCCATATATGTATCTATTTTTAATTATCTGAAATATAGTTCTAGCACGGTCAGAGTCGTCAGTTTAAAAAAACGCCTTTGAATGACTGGCCACTAAGAACGGTATCGTTAAAAAAAAGTAAAAATTAGCGGGAAAGCGTAAAATTTTTAGTGTGTTGTAAATTTATTATAAGAATTGATTTAATTTCCTCGCAGTAGTCGTGAAAAGCACTGTGTTAAGCCTCGGCCGAAAGTGCAATAGATGGACTCGAACTAACTCGTCCATCTAATATTGCTTACTTTTTAACCTCTGCAACAATGTACTATAGTTTAAAGCTGCTTTAAACTATACTATTTTTGTATACCTCTTTTATTATTAAGATTGTCTAAGAGATACCGCAATGTAGCGATAAGGCCGCCTGTTGATAAAAATGACAAGTAAATAATCTTTTTTTTTATTGTTACTCTGTGATGAGCAATAAAAATTGTATTGTATTGTATGTGCACCAATAACACTCGTATAAACGCTTAAACTATGACAAAGTCCTACAGTGATACGTATAACAGTTTTATGTACCAAAGCTTTGCAAAGAACGAGATTTCTTTAAGAGTTTTCTTTTGTTATTTGCACGCAAAGGAAATAATAACGTAGGGGAGAACGTGTTTATGTTGCGCGAGCGGCGCGAATAAATACGTTCTCGGGCTATTTCAAGTTAACGTGGGTATGCAAGTTGTGTAATTGTTTGTTGTATGTTAATGTAATAGATGAGATCTAAATTTGTTTCTGGGACTGTTGGTTAACGTAAATCAGAGGCTGTTGGTTTTCTGCATATTATTGAGCTTAAGGGTCTGTTCCTAACTTCCGACGGAAACGCGGTGTTATGAGCATGAATAGAAATAGATCCTAAATAGAATAACGGATTTTGACGAGGGTTTTTTTTAATCAAAAGCTGGTTAAAACGAGGTGGTTCATATTAGCTTTAAAAAAAGGGTGGCAATAAATTGAGAGATTTTATCTGTGTCATTTAATATTTTAGGCAATGTTTAAAGTTTTTGGTAAATGAATAAATCAAAATGTGTGATCTTTTGATACTTTTAATCAATGTAACCAATACATTGAAAAGATTGTAAATATTGGTTGGTTAGTTGTATGTTTGGTTATTCACGTTAAGGTGGACATAGACTTCTTCTATCTTATACAATTTAAAATTGTGCTAAAATCGATGAAATCGATCTTGTGCTAAAATTTATGCAGGAAGTAATAGCCAAGAATAACCGCAAAGGTCTTTCCGTCTGTAATAGTCAAATAAATGCTAAGTAACAATATTTAAATTTACTATTCCAAGTCGTAATTTTAACTCCACTGTTTACGAGCAAAGTTGGGGCAGAGATAATAAATAAAACGGAGCTGGCTGGTAAAACAGATAGTTTTTTAATTCCAAACAACTTAAAAAGAGCTGAAATTCTCCCGGTTTCTTAAAACTTTATAACAATTGGACACAGATAGATCTTATTTTTTTTATTACGGAATAAATCCTACTTTTTTGTCCAGAACTTGGCTAGCTTTCATGTTTTTGCTGGAACTTTTCTAACAAAAAGAGGTAATAAAGAATAGGTTGTCATTTTATACAACCCCACTGCCTGGCTTGAGCCCGCAATTTGGCGGTTTCCGGGTAGGTCAGTATAGTTGGTAGTTAGTTAGTTGTTGTACAATGTGTCCGCGCTGTAACAACTTACTATTCGTTAGTCATATAATATTTCGCTCGTAATGAGGTGAAAACATGCAAACAAGTTGAACATGGCAGTATTTGTAGAATTCATATATTTTTGTATAAAACAGTTTAATATTTTAATGAGGTATTCTTTTACAATTTTTCCACGGAGTGTTTTGGGTTATTTTTTTCCTCATCTGCTCTTGTCGGTGGACGTTTTTAACATCTTGGTACGACACGACCTTAACTTTCTCTTTCACTTGCTTAAAGTAGCTTCGTCTGGGTCGTCCTCTGCCTCTTTTGCCTTATATTTTCTCCTGATATTTTTCATGATATTTTTCTTAGTTAAAATTTTATACGCTGGGTGCAGTGCGGCGTAATCTTCCCTTTTATCTAGTAAATTTACTAACAATCTAAAAAATCTAAAAATCGAGTCCGATCTTGGACAAGAAAAAAAGGATTAATAAGAAAAAAAATGCAATTATTCCTCTTTCCTTGGCACGGAATAGATGATCAATATTAACACGATCTATGTCAATATTTATCGCGGATTTCCACATGTTTAGATATCCTTGTGATTCGCATAAATATTTTGTGATACAGATCGCGATACGCGTGGATCACACAATAATATTGATTATCTAATCCATGCTTTGGATATCTGATTGTCAGGGCTTCTTTTACTGGTCAAATCATTATTGCAGTTAAAGTGTTACCATATTATTTTTAACTAAGCCGCCATTACTGTCAAGTAAATAAAACTGCCGTTCTCTAGCTAAAACTCCACTAAGCCACAAAATAAAGTATTGAGTTAAAAATAAAAAAACCTAAAAACGGATATTTCTAGACTTTCTGAAGATTTACCATGTATTTTTTTTGTGTAACCGTTAAAACAAATGTTGTACTTATAATGTTCATAAACGTTTTCGCAAAATACTGCTTCTATTATTTTATAAAATGATTTTTGTGTTCTAGATTTGCAAATAAATGAGAAATAATCTATACTTTGAACGCTAAAACCTCGCAAAGTATACCTTAACCGTCTACTAGCGTAGTATTATTGTCATAAAATTGGGATCATTTACAATTGCAAGGAAAAAAAATGGCTAAGTCCCTTTAATGGTTTATAGTTATGTTTTTTACCAAGGTTTTATATTAAATTGCTTATCAACATGTACATTATTAAACTTTTACCATTTTTAAACTATGGACAGCCAACATAATTGTGTGAACCACCACGAGTGAACTCATTTTGCTCATCTAGAAACATGTTAAGAGTCGAACCGTTACAAGTAACTAGGTTTAAGTGTTGTACCCCAGGCAAATAATTTTAGATTTTCTGATTAAAAGCTAGCTATAGTCCTAAACTATACAATGAAATTCACTATATTCTTTGATTAATTTGATGAAATAAAATATACAAAGTGGTTTTTTTGTTTATTAAACTTATAAAAAAATCACAATACCAAATCAACAATTCGTTATACCGTAAGTCGTACCTTGCACTATGGGTACTAGGCAACTATAAACAAACTATAAAGAGAAATGAATACTTATATCATCTAAGACAAATATTTGCCCCGACCGGGAATCGAACCCGAGACGGCCAGCTTCGTAGGCAGGGCCTCTACCAACTAGGCCAACCACGTCATCGTATTTTATGATATAAAAATGTACAATTTAATAATAAACATAAAAGTAAAGGAATCATTGAAGGAGCGCTTCTTCTGCCGCTTGACAAAAGTATTTTGTCGGAGGGCAATAAGGTGCGCCTTCAATGGCTGGGTGATGCCGCTGCTCACATACCCCTTTGGCATACTAAGGTGGACTCAGCTGAGACTGAGCTGGACGCCCTGGATAGGAGGGTCCGTCTACTGTTTAAATCACATCGCATGTTACACCCACGCTCATCTGTTATGAGATTGTACATCCCGAGGAAATGTGGAGGTCGAGGCATTCTAAATGCTAGGAATCTCCACGACCGCGAGGTGTGCAATCTCAGGGATTATTTCTTTGGTAATGAGTATAGGAAAGGAGCCTCACGAATCTCTCCTTGGAAACGACAACTGGCGCAGACCAACGTTGTTGAGCACTGAAGACCGCAAGAACATACGGAAGAGAAAAGAGCTACACGGACGTTTCTACCGGGCCCTAACAAGGCCCGACGTAGACTTTTTAGCGTCCGTGAACTGGCTGCGATTTGGTGACCTCTTTGGGAAAACTGAAAGTTTTGTCTTTGCAATTGCTGACGAGGTCTTAATGAAGAACAACTACCGGAAATATATTCTGGAGGATGGCACGGTCGAGCATGCCGTTGCCCCGGCGAGTCCCTCAGACATATGATTACCGGTGGTGGTTCCGATAGTGGTTTCGCAAACGGTCTTATAGCGAAGAGTCTCGACCAACACCTCAAGAGACTCTCGCAGCTCGCTATATGACCGGATCAAGGGCCAGATACGGCACGCATTGTGAGGAGGTTCCTCTCTCTGCAGCCCTAACCACCGATAGCTTGAGCCTTGCCCCTGTTTTTTTGTATTGTTTATTTTTGTCCTAGTTTGGTTATTTTACTTTTATATTTGAATACTTATTGTAAAAAACCTAATTTACAGAAAATTTTATAAACATCTGAATATAATAGGAAATCTTCTAACACACAAATAATAATACAACATGGATTCTATATTTTTTAGACTTGTAAGATTTGAATAAAACAAACATACCTAATGACTCTTCCATAAACAACTAAACAAAAGCTTGAAAAACCAATCAGCTGCCCTATTACTACTGAGCATAACTTTAATCCCCCTATTTACGAGAGGAGAGAGAGAAAATACATACTTTTTTTAACGTGTTTGCTATTTATAAAAGGAAATCTAGCCATTACAATAGAATTAAATTAAATTGAAGTTTTTTTACCTTCCGAATAGCCTAGTATAAATAGTTTTTTATATCTTTAAAAATAAGAAAGATATAAATGTTTAAAACTTGCTTTTAGACAGAGAGGAAAATACAGTAATATGACGTCATATTACTCAACCACCATAAGAATTACACGCAAAACATCGTTTCGTGAGAAAGAGATAGACAAAAAACTTTAAGGGCCCCAGCACATTATGGCCACCAGTCGCCGCCACTAAACGCGACCACCAGTGGTTCAGTCAGACCACTGCACGCCGCCACCAGTGGCAGCGACTGGTGGTTGGATGCGGCCACCAGTAGCAGCCACTAGTGGCTAGAATACATTGTACATGTGGTCGTGTGTGCGCGCGAGTCGAACGACAAAACGCGGTCACAAGTAGCGAGCGCGGCCGACTCCCGCAGCTTGTGGCTCGGACGCGGCCACTCAAACGCTCGGTGTGCGCTGATGCTATACAAAATGTATGGAGAAACGCGTCCGCGACTTGTGGCGGCCACTAGTCGTTCTAATGTGGTCGCCACTAGTGGCTCAATGTGCGGCCGCTCTAACACCCCTGCAGACGCTCGCGCAGCCACAGAATAAATAATAGTACGCGCAGCTGCCTTTTTCTAGCGCGCCGCAACGCCGACTGACCGTCCGCACGCAAAAGCAACGGGTAAGGGGAACAGCACTTTACTCGGTTTTAGTAATGCAATGTTGTTTAAAGGAGTTTTAGCGATGTATTATTTTATTTTTCATCCAAGTTATACACGTCCTAAATGTTATTTGCTCGGTTTTAGCGTTGTATTTGTAATAGGAATCACAATGATATTCTTACAAATAAAAGGTTTAAGGACTTTAACCAAATTTAAACGTAGTATGTTAATAATAACTTGTTTGTAGTGTTGTATCTTGTAAATACTTTTCAAATGAAAAAACGCTAATAAATCCGCAAGAGTATTAAAGCGAGGTATTAGTTAAGGATGCGTCACAAGTGGTTTTATAGCTATGTATTTAAATTCAGTTAGAAATAAAAAAAAAACATTAACCGCACTTAGATAAAGTAAAGCGTAGTTTTGTTGGTAAGACGGGTTTCAGGATTGAAAACTGGTAAAAAACATGCACTTAGACAAGTTAGGTGTCTCTGTATCTTCGAGAGCCAATAAGATAAAAAATTGAAACCAAGATAGGTCGATAGAGAATTTCTCGCTCTCTTACGCTGTTTAAAAAAGTAAAAAACGCACTAAAGTCACTTTGAGGAGTTTTAGTCTGAGCACGGCAGAAAATATATCGTTACGTTGACGATACGATAACCTGTCAAAGGCATCATGGTTTAAGCCTGTAGAATACAGGCTCCGCTTATAACGGTTTGTTATTTTATCACATATTTATATGTAAAAATACATAGGTACTTAAATAGAAAACATCCATGACTCAGGAACAAATATTTACCGCTCATCACACAAATATCTGTCCTTGCCGGGATTTGAACCCAGGACCGCTAGTTTCGTAGGCAGGGCATTACTAACTAAGCCAACGCTCAGGAAAAAAAAGTTGTGCTCATCATGCAAATATTTGCCCAATCCGAAAATCGAACCCGGGAACGCTAGCTTCGTACCAACTAAGAAAAAAGCGTCTTCATAACAATAATTAGTTTGAAAATGTTATTTATATTTTTATTGTATTGTTGTGATTTTTCATTTGTACAATTGTCTATCAATTATAATATAATATTTAATTAAGACTGGTTAATAGCGTATCTGTCGATGGGTTTTCTAAAGGAGATGTATCGTTCATCGACTGTCGTGGAAATCCTTTGCGAAGACAATCCAACAGTGGACGTCCATTAGCTAATAATAATAATAATATGACGATGAATCGTACATTTGTGGCGCTTAATATCCAAGCATTATTACCACCTTTGCTAAATGACGCATGCATTAATATTACACATTACCCGTGGGATCCATGGCTTTTGTTCCCCCCTCGCATCCCCCCACCCCCGCAAAGTGTTTGCGTAGGCCCAGCGATGTCGCTAAGGACACACCCTCGGCCATTTCGTCTCCGAACACATCTGATGTTTGACTTGGGCATCATTTATAATTAAGGTCCTCTTCGTTTATTTAACGTTAAAAAGATGTAGGTGGTACTTGAATGGCTGCTTACTTTTTATTCTTCGGGTGATGAGAAAAGGTAAACAATTGGATAAAAAGACTTTTATCGACGGTTTTTTTAAATAATATCATCATAATAATATTATAAAGAGGAAATAGCTGTATTTTTGTACGTTTATAATAAAAACCAATGGACCGATTTCAAATATTCTCTCGCTATTGGAATGCTACATTGTTCCTGACTAACATAGGCTCCGTTTTGTTTTTCTAGACGCACGCAGTCGCGAGCAACAGCTAGTATACATTAAATTTACATGATTTGTCACAAATTAAGCTTTTATTTTCAACCGAAAACACCACCATTGTTACTTAATGTATGTAATTGACACAAAGGTGTAAATATTACGATTTTTGGTATAAAACCAACTTTTTCCATAAACTTTAAAGGATCTCTCTTATTCATAAACGAAAAATAGGTAAAGTGTGCTTAAAGTATGCTTTAGCCTGATCTTTTTATTTTGACATTATAATAGTTAACTAAAATAAGTTTATCGTGTGTTCATGAATAAGTGGCCTAGTCTAATACATATCCAATTATCCGAACAACAGGTGCCTCGCAAGTCTCTTAAACACGGTGTTTTTGTAAAGTGCTCATAAATGTTGTACGGTGCTTAAATACTAACAAAGTAACATCGCGTAGGCCTCGTTTTATCCACCATTAGCCTTGTTTACAGAGCGTTTCAAAAATAATTGCCCAACGCTGTGAATACGCCCACGCGTGGGAAGACAATCCAATTTCGAAATATGGTTCTTATCATACTATTTAAAAACCATTTTCTTTTTAATTATTTTACCAATAACAATATCCGGTATTTACAGAATTCCACAATAATACAATTAAAAATTAAAACCAAACGTATTTAAATCAAAATAAAACTAAGCTACTCAAATATTAAAGAACTTGAAAAAATATTTACAAAAAAATAGACCATATGGTACAATGTATTAGGATCAAAGAGATCGTACTTAAAAGTCATTTTTGATATCACGGAGAGATTTTCGAATGAAAGTTACAGCTACGGCGTAGACGTGCTACGAAGCGCTACGAGCAATTACCAGACGTCGTTTATCCCACGTAAATCCGGGGATCACGACGCTGCAAAATGATCCAAGGCACCTTTGAATTTAATCTTACACTAGTAATAATCGATAGTAACCTATCACAAGAGGGAGTTTTCGTTTTTCTAATTGTTTTAACTAGTAAAATACACATACCTATAAATACACAAAGATAACGTAAACACGTCAATCTGTATGAAAACCAACCGTGCCACTTTTTGCTACCAACTGGGACACACTAAGAGAAGAGAATTTTCCGTTTTCCGCGCAAAATCGATTAAAATTTTTGGGCTATTGCAGTTTATTATCACGCAACGAGGCATTTTCTTAGTCATCACGCCGACCGGCTGCAACAACAGGCGCGCGGAACGTCAGTAGCTACGGCCAACCCCGACGCTTGGTCGGGGTTTAAGTCCCGATTTGGACACGCGAAGTAGGTAGATGCAAGGGGTCCTAGTGAAAAAGGGCTAGTCGACATAACTCGTAATAAAAAAGGGTATATGAGGATGAACGTGACGTCGATGATACGAACAGCCGGCTTTCATCGATTTATAAGACGTTATCACGTCAAAAATAGATAAGGTTGACTTTAAAACTACTTTCAAAACTTCAACAGTTTCACAAAAAAAGAATTAAAAACTTTTATAAAATAGGCCATTTAAATAGTTCGGAAACAAAAATTTGGATTGAAGACATACCTCAATCTATTTTTACTTTACAAATCAGACGATCCACTTCAGTTATAATATAATGGCGTTGCCACACTCACGGCGTCAACGAGGTGCTGGTGCGACATACGTGCTCTACTTACTGTCAGGTGGGTTAACTCGCGCACTGTTGTAGCCTGTTGTGGCCTAGTTGGTAGTGACCCTAACTACGAAGCTACCGGTCCTGGGTTCAAATCCCGGTAAGGATAAATATTTGTGTGATGAGCACGAATATTTTGTATCTGAGTCATGGATGTTTTCTATGTATTTAAGTATATATTTCTCTAAGTTTTTATATTGTTGGCTAGTACACATAGTTAAGCCGAGAGCTTAGTTTGGGGCTAGGGCAATCGGTGTGATATTCCCTGATATTTATTTATTTATTTACGGGTGTTAGTGTGAGATGCAACCTGCGTAGACACGCTAGCCCCATCACATGTCCACCGGACCTCTACTAGGGCTGGTGCGGCAGCTGAAGCGGCCGAAAGAATAAAGGTAGGTAAATACAGTGGTCTCGGCCCAGAATATATGTTTGTTCCATTCGGCATCGAGACCCTTAGTCCGTGGGGTCCTAGCGCTCAAAGCCTCTTCAAAGAAATTTTGAAGAGGCTCATTGACGTCACGGGTGACCGAAGAGCTGGCAGTTTCCTCGCTCAACGCATAAGTTTAACTATCCAGCGAGGAAATGCTGCTAGCATCTTCGGGATAATGCCGCAGGGCCCTTTTTTAGATATAGCTTTTTGGTTATAAAATATACTTAATTAAGTTGTAAAAATGTAATTTTAGTTTAGTAACTAAGTAAATATAAAATATTTATTTATTTATTTACTGTGTCGTGTCACGTATGCAGTCTGATCTGGACACTGACGAGAATAGGAATGCATCGTAATGGAGCAACCACTCCAGAGCTTAATATTGCGTAAATTACGATCCGTCAAAATTCACGCCATGTAATTACAATGCCCTGTTTACGCAACGTCACTGTATTTTACGCATCGGTGTAGGCGATCCTTAATATTTTTTACAAGGTTTAGATGATCACAAGCATACTTTGATTGTTTGTTCATATGAATTAGGTATAAAATTGCTTGTTTATTAAAAACCGGTCAAGTGAATTCAATTCAAATTCAAATTCATTTATTCTGTAAGTAGGCCCTGTAGGCACTTTTACATGTCTGAGTCTACCAGCGCTTCCAAGGGACTCTGTTGAGAAGAAACGCCGCAAGAAACTCAACAGGAAGTCTTTTTTTTTTATATGAGTAACTTATTACTATGATAAACTTAAGCTAACTAATTTAAATGTCACAGGGATGTACAGGTCCCAGGAGCAATTATGAGACTTAAAGTATATTCAATTTAAATTGGAAATGTAAAGTCTCCAAATTTCAGATAAAAATTAAAAATAGACATAGGTAAGGAGATGTAGAAAGTCTCCACGGTCAATAATACAATTATGGAGATGTAAAGAGTCTCCAAATGTCAAATTAAAATTAAATTTAAGTAATAAACATCCATAGGAGATGTAGAAAGTCTCCACGGTCAATTATGGAGATGTAAAGAGTCTCCAGATGTCAAATTGTGAGAGTCGGACTCTCGCCCGAGACCGCCGCACAGTAGGTATTATTTTATTCCAATTAGAATTCGATTTCGAATCAAATCAGCGCCCGACTCTCGCCTGACCATTTCTCATTATTAATTGGTTTTTTTCAGGGTTTGTAAATAATCATACCAAAGGGCATTGGGTAAATTTGTTTGAAGAATATTGTCACTTTTTTTTTCAGCGGCCACGTATGATTTTTACATAGTTATTTAGAGGACCTCTAAATACACATAGATATATATAATTTATGGCGTTAAATAATATCGGAGCGGAGATTTTAAAGATTTAAGTATTCAGTTTTTAGTACAAAAGTACGCCCAAGTATGAATATTTAAATATCTCCGCTCCGATGCACTTAAGAGTATTACATTGCATAACAAAATATGTTTATTTTTAATAATTCTATCATAATTTACCACTTTTACGAATGGCCGCTCACCTTGAAAATGTATGACTTTACAAATGACAACACTTTTACCCAAACCCCTTTGACGATTGTATGTTTTACCGTTTTTACAATACAACATACGTTGAAAAAACTGTGTCTTTTATGGGGGCCTCCTATATTAGATAGAAAGTACTGCAAATATTTATTTTAGTACAAGGTTTGTCTGTGTTCTAGTTCCATTAATTGAAACTTTTCTTAGAAAAAGAATACTTCCGCATAACACACACATAAACTCACGCCTTTGTTCCCAGAGTTGGGTAGGCAGAGCTACCGAATTACCTATAACTCTAAAAACACTTCTGCATAACAAGCCTACAAATATCTTAACAAACTATAAAATGTAAATGATACATGCACATTAATTGGTATTCATGTGGCGCCATAAGCAATCTCCATCTAGACCCAGTTTCTGTTAAAGCTCGCAAAAAGCTCAGAAATTACTTAATCTCCAAGTAACGCGCGGAGGCTGCTTTGTGCTGCTTACAATGCTTTCTTTCTTAATCTACTAAAAGTCTTCGCTAATGAAAGCCTTGGGGCCCCTTCTGAGAGAGTTTCCTTTCAGAGCCTTAGTAACAAAGGCATATCATAATCATAATACATAAATAAATATCAAGGAACAATGTCACACAAATTGACCTAGTCCCAAACTAAGGTCTAGCCTTGTACTACTTATGGGTACTGGACACCGATAAACTTACTTAAATAGAGAAATACATACTTAAATACATAGAAAACACCCAAGACTCAGGAACAAATACTCGCGCTCATCACACAAATATCTGCCCTTACCGGGATTCGAACCGGGACCGCTAGTTTCGTAGGCAGGCTCACTACCAACTAGGCCAGCACGTCGTCAAAATAATCATGTATTTAAGCATCTTAACACTACAAGATTCTTGGACGTGACGTTTACGTTCGTATAATTTAGGAAAATTCCCTTATACAATTCTATTTTCTAAATGCTGTATTTTGATTTTGCCTTTTGTACAATAAATTTGCTTACATGCACAAATATATGTTTTTTATTATGGACCTCGTTGGTTACTTAATTTCTACCCTTTGACCCTTGACAAGATGCATCTGTGAACGTTATCATAATCAAATACAATAGGGCCGAAATTCTGGCGGAAAAATCCATATAGTCTTTGATCTGTTATCGTATTGTCATCGTTTTGCTCTTATTTACTTGACAGTAATGGCGGCCCAGTTAAAAACAATACCGTAACAGGTCAAAGAAGACTGCCAAGAATCTGCCAGACGGGCGCGTCGAGCACTAAATGAAAAAAAAACGATACATTGTTACAGTTTAAACCTCGTAAGGCCCAGTGTGCAATAGGAAGGAATAGGATGTACATTATCAAGGCAATTTAATTTGAACTGTAATGCAATGAGAATAAAGTTTATATTCCTTTCTTCATAAATTGAAAATGGCATTTTGGAACAAACGTAATTGAACTTTATTGCCTTGATAGTAGATTCAAAGTTCCACTTACAAAAAACTGGGTGTTTGTGGTACGATGGGCCTTACGAGGATAAAAAACCGCTAACGTTATCCTTACTAGATCTTGCCTAGAGTCTTGTAACTTTCTCGATTACTTATTTCTCCCATTGCAAAGTAATTTTAAAAACACAGCTTGTGAAGTTTTTTTTGCATCGTTATTAAGTGAACACTCTCGTCCGCCCTCGCCGCTTGTCCGAGTGCTCGGCGTTGAGCATTATTCCAGCGTCACCCGAGTGCTTCGACGAGCCGTTGTCTGCGACTGAAAGCGCTGGATATACTAACTTGGCTGATTTCTAATGAGCAGCTTGCACTGACTTCATTATAGTTCACTATTGATCATTATAAACTCTTACCCCCTTACTTATAAACGTGGAATAACCATGGAGTAGCTAATCCATGTTTTGTCCTTATCTGTCATTGTGACATTTGAATTTGACAGATAAGGGCAAAACATGGTTTAGCTAATCCAAGGTTATTCCACGTTTATAAGTAAGGGGGTTATAGATTAAGTACAGGTACAGACTAGAGATATTTTTCCACTTTTGTCCTATTTTTAAAAGGAGCACGCGCCATCAACACCAACTGGTCGCGCCCAAGCCTAACCTTGTTATGTTTAAAAGAAGCCCCCACTATAGACTTATAAATGTTTATAACAAAATCCCGGAACATATAAAAACAGAAACCAAAGACCAAACCTACCTTAATAAATTAAAGTCATATCTAGTGAAGAAAAGCTACTACAAAATTGACGAATTCTTAAACGATTAAACAGTAAGAATAAAAAACCTTAATAATAGTTTTATTTATTTTTAATTGGTACGTAATTTATTATTGTTTATTTTCTTAATTAATTGTAATTTGATTGATAGATTTAATGCAATATTCCTAACTATATTGCATCTTTTAATTTCAAAGATGTTATTTTTCGAACATTTAAACATGACTTTATTGTATAAATTGAAACTTTCAACTTTTAATTTCTAAAATAATCTAGTTAATAAGACATTGCAGTGCCCTGACAGGGTATCAAGTACCTACTACTAACCACTTACTAACCACCTTATAATTGTAATGAACTTGATAGCAATAAATGATTCTATGATTCTATGATTCTATGAAAATTGTAAATACTTGTATTTCTGTGTATTCGACGGTACGCGCGGAAGTTGTGTCGCGCCATCAGCTTTCGGCGTCTTTATTTCCGAACCAATACGACTTGGGGGCCTTCAAAAACCGAGCCTACTCTTTTCTCAAAGGCCGGCAGCGCACCCGCGATTCTCCTGGTGTTGCGGGTGTTTATGGGTCGCCATGATCACTTACCATCAGGTGGCCCGCTTGATCGTCTGCCTCCTTTTTCAAATAAAGATAAAAGATAAAAAAGATAAAAGAAATTTATTCAGTAAGTAGGCCGCACGGGCACTTTTACACGTCAAGAATCTACCAGCGCTTCCCAAGAGAAGACCACTGCCGAGAAGAAACGCCGCAAGAAACTCAGCAGTCAGTCATTTTTTAAACATATTTCTTATTACAATGGTACTACTTAGTCTAGCATTATATAAAGCTATAAATATTAAATTAAATATAGTATTAAATAACATGCGTAGTTCAGCAGGAAAACATGCCAATTAAGAATCTTACGGGAGAGATAGAGAAAAAAAAAACACATACTTATGTGTATATAAGATGGTGCGAGACGACCACATAAAAGTTTCGATATGTTTTCCTACATCAACGGTGTCCCCTAGACAAGATAAAGATTTTGCATTTGAATAAATTATTATTGACTAAGTTTCGGATTTAGGCCATGCATTTTTGTCTGTTAGATAGTCCTCGATCCTATAATACGCTTTAGACATTAACGACCTTTTCAAGTAACTTTTAAGTGCTGGAAAGGGTAACTTTAAAACTTCGTCAGGTAATTTATTATAGAAATGAATGCATTGACCAACAAATGATTTATATACTTTACGGACGCGGAATTTTCGGATAGCGATTTTATTTTTATTTCTGGTATTTAAATTATGTATATCAGAATTTTTGGTGAAAGAATCTAAATTTCTAATAACGTAAATAATATTCTCATAAATAAATTGAGACGCTACAGTCAAGATATTAATTTCTTTAAAAAGTTTTCTTAAAGAGTCACGGGAGTTTAAGTTGTAAATAGAACGAATGGCCCTTTTTTGTAACACAAATATAGTTTGTATGTCAGCTGCCTTACCCCAAACCAGAATACCGTACGACATGACACTATGAAAATAACTATAATAGACTAAGCGAGCTGTCTCAACATTGGTTAGTTGTCTAATTTTCCTAACGGCGTAAGCTGCCGAACTTAGTTTACCTGCCAGTACAGCTATATGGGGACTCCATTGCAAATATTTATCTAATGTTATGCCTAAGAAAATTGCCTTATCTACCATTTGCAAACACTCGTCATTTAGAAAAATACTAGAATGTACCGGTTTAACATTAGGCAAAGCGAACCTAACACATTTCGTTTTCTTAGCATTTAGTAGCAAATTGTTGCTAGTAAACCAATTAAGTACTTTAACTAGTGTGGTGTTAATCCTACTGTAGTCTACGGATTTTCTATCTACCTTGAAAATTAGTGAAGTATCATCAGCAAAAAGTACAATATCACAAAGTTTATCTACTGTTGGTGGCAAGTCATTTATGTAAACCAAAAATAAAAAAGGACCTAAAATAGAGCCTTGAGGCACACCTATTTTCAATGTAGCTCCAACAGATTGCGTTTTGTTTACAACAACTGTTTGAGTTCTATCACTTAGATAAGAAGACATAAGGCTTAAAGCTTTGTTGGACAATCCATAATGTTCTAATTTTAAAATAAGGGTCGTATGATCCACGCAATCAAAAGCTTTAGAAAGATCACAAAATATTCCTACTGCATCGCAAGATTTCTCCCAACTGTTATATATATGTTTAATGAGTACAGATGCCGCATCAATTGTTGATCGACCTCTGGTAAAGCCAAACTGGTTATTGTTAAGTAGTTTATTTCTGTTAAAGTGACCTAACATATCCTTTAGCATTACTTTCTCAAAGACTTTACTTAAAACTGGTAGTATGGAAATGGGACGGAAGTTCGTTATATCACTCATCTCGCCCGATTTAAAAAGAGGTATTACTTTACTATATTTCATGAGATCTGGAAAGACCCCCTCTGATATGCAATTATTGTAGATTAATGCTAGATGGGGTGCAATTACATCTATGATATGAAAGAGTACCTTAACTGATGTGCCCCACAAATCTTCAGTCTTTTTTAAACTAAGTGATTTAAATATCTTGACTATTGAATCTGAATTTACAGGGCTGAAATCAAAGTTTATATTACATTTACTGACATTAGTGCTAAGTAATGATTGAGCTTCAACCGCGGATGATTTAAGACATTTCGTAGTATTAATGGCTATGTTAGAAAAATAATCTTCGAATGCTAAGGCAACGTCTTTATTTGACGTGATTTGTTGGTCACCTGTGTTCAGAGTGACTTGATTATCACGAGTTTTTGATTTTCCCGTTTCTCTATTTATAATATTCCATACAGTTTTTACCTTGTTGTCAGATGATTTAAGTTTGAGACTAAGAAAATTTGCCTTGGCAGTTAAACAAACTTGTTTAAAGGTCCTTGAATAATTCCTAACATAATTTAGAAAGTCAGCATTCTTATTTTCCTCCCTCTCTCTATATAGGTCATAAAGCCTATTTCTACTTTTATGAATGCCTGTAGTAGCCCATTCACTAAATTTTGTTTTCGACCTAGAAATAGTTTTCATTTTAAAATTGTTGTTAAATTGATGTAGAATTACGCCGAAGAAGTCTTTATAAATACTATTACACTCATTCTGTAAAAACGGTAACACTGTAAGATTACTCTGAACTTTATTTTTGAATAATTCCAAACGATTACTAGTTATAGGTCGGTATGTTATTGTATCAGGTTTTTGATAAAAATCATAGATGAAAGATGCCTTCTGACCACTATGGTCAGAATTAAAACAATTAAATATTTCTTTATCCAAACATTCGCAACTACAAAAAATATTATCTAAGCAGGTTGCACTACTAACACCTATCCGTGTGGGTTCTAAGAACAGATTACCTAAATTAAAAGATTTAAATAAACTAAGTAACCTAGTGGTATTATTTGAAGTTTCGAGTAAGTTAATATTAAAATCTCCACAAACTATAACATGCTTCTGGGTATTACATGCTAATTTTAACACATGTTCCATAGTAGATTCAAATGTGCAAAAGTCAGCCAACGGTGGTCTGTAAACACATATTATTATATAACTTTCTAGTTCTGCGCAAGAAATTTCTACAATCCTTTCTATCGATAGCTTTACAATATCCTTTCTTTCTTTGGATTTAAGAGTACTTTTTACAATTATAAAAGAGCCACCATGAATGGCACTTTTTCTGGCAAAATAACTAACTAATTTAAAATTTAAAAAATCAAAAATTAATTGCTCTTGTCTAAGCCAATGTTCAGTAATGCACATAATTTGTACATTTTCATTATCTAAGAACAACCCTATTTCTAGTTCTTTGCTGGAAAAACCTTGAATATTTTGGTGAATTAAATTTATATTCAAGGGTGTTTCCGCTGTCCTATAATTTAGTTTAAATCATGAGGCAAGGCATTATTGCCAATAATGGCTTGTTGGGGCTGGGTACTACTGTATGTATTTGGTTCTATATTAAAAGCTAATAGGTCAACCAAGGTCAAAATATATTTCCTGGGCAAATGAATTTTTCCTGATGTTAGATCAAGTCGCTTTATAAATTTGTTTAAATCAAAGAAATGATATTTATTATTACAGCTTATAGCATTATATATTAAAGAATTAAAGTGTGCTATTCTATTATTATGACTAAATGGCATGCTTTGTGAGTATGGTAGCGCACATAGTATAATTTTACCTATGCCCCTACCTTCAATAGTATTTAGTGTTGATATTAATTTATCTACGCCAGACTTGTCCACACTAAGACTATTTCCTACCAAAATTACTAAAGTGGTGGTCCTGTCAAAACTTCCTTTTAAAAGTAAATCACTTAATTGCATAAGAGTTGCATTATGGTAACAGTAATTAGTAACATTTTGTTTTAATTTGTTATTTAACAATAAACCTAGTCCAGATCCAAGCTGGTCGGAATAAACAATAGTTTTATACCTACTTATAATTTGTCTAGGGGACTCCTTAGAAGTATCAAAAGCCATATCTGGCTGAATCACAGCAGTTGGTGAAGTTCCTAATCTATCACAATTACCATAACCACTGTTCATTAAAGAGTTAAAGCGCTCTTCATTCAATCTACTTTCTTCCACCAATTGAGTGAAAGCCAGGATATGCTCCTTGACTTCCTTCTGAGCAGTTAAATACTTTAAAGAAGTAACTTCAAGCTGGTCCTTTAACTTATTTATCTCAGCATCCAGTTTCTGGATATTTAAATCATATGTTATCCTACTGGAATCTAACTTTTCATTGCAATGCCGCACCCTATCTTTCATTATTGATAATTCTAATTTCACTGTAGAATAGCTTTTTATACATTTTTGGCTCCTAATTAATTTCTGTGTACGCCTAATATAATTATTAATTTTAACATATTTCTTCAATTTATTATTGCTGTTAAAAAATATTAATTTCTTACTATCCTTGTCGTTATTACCTACGAGCTCTTGGTATAGGTTCTGTGTTGTTAAACTATCATAACACTGACGTTCTTTCCTTAGATAATTTAATTCTTCATTTGCTGCGCCAAGTTCTTCCTCCAGGTTTGTGATGCGCTTTAATGCCACTTCATGGGTGGAAGCGCACTGGTTGAATGTATCAATGACAGACTGCAACTGCTCTAACTTATCTTGAGCATCTGATAACTTGTAATCATACTCCACCAGGTCGCTTCTCAACACCGTGTTCTTGCCCATCAATTTCTTCAGTTCCTCCTCACTGTCATCCCTCTCCCCCATTAACTGGTCATTCAAGGTCCTAGCTTCCTGCAGCTGTTTCAAGGTGGCCTTGAGTTGAATTTCTTGCTGACGTGCAGTGGCCTTGCGAGATTTCATGTTCAACGCGCTCATTGTCTCACAGTAACTCCACAAACGCACTGAAAGATATAAAACAACTGAGTACAACTGAGTAACTTGAGCAAAGGAAGGTTGTTGATTATTATAACAAGGATGTGAGTGAATAGATTTTAGTGAACAGTGTATCGTGTACGGCAATGTCTGTGGCGAATGTGATGTCTCAACTTATGCTTCCACTATTCGTCAAGCAAAGAGAGTTCTCACGTGCCAATGTTTTGTGTTTGACGTCGCTCACGGCTTCAACAGTGAGCAATGTGAAGTATGAACATGAACACAGTGTTAAAAAAAATACGAAACCAGCGTAAATAAGAAATAAATAAAAGAAATACTCCCCAGGATTCTTGACGAATTTGAAAACGTCCGTTGACGGTTGACAGGCGCAGTCGCAAGCGGCCTGTTTTACTGTTAAGTAGTAAGTTTCGTTGTTATAATTCCACGGAAAACTGTTATCTACAATCTACAATGCTAATCTGGTCAATTAATGTATTTTTTATAAAAATATCCTTTAATAAAATACGGAGATAAAAATTTGACGTCTATCAGCTGTCAGTGTTGCCAGCTGAATCCTAATAAAATAATAATAATAATAAAAAATGAGGCTAAGAGAACTAAATGAATTATTATTACTTACATTTAAAAAAAATGTTTTGATCTGTTATATACGGACAACAACCTTTAGTATTTCGCACCTTCAGAACAATAGTGACCTAATTGAGAAATTTTAAATTTCGAGTTAGGTCTCTATGATAATAAATTTATGACTCGAAGTTTGAAAGCACAAATTTTGAATTAGGTCATTATTGTTCTAAAGGTGCGATTTATTAAATCAGTCAGGTGTTTAACGTTTATGTTATTACTTTGAAAGGCTTGAAAGGTCCTTTTAAAAATAAATAGCTTTTTTGTTTTGCATTTAGGTTTTATAGTTACCTAGAAAAGTAGCAAAAAGGCACTTAAGCTCAAACTGTAATCCTTTAAGCACCCCCAATACCCTTGTCATAACCCCCACTCAGGCGCCGCTCAACACGAACTATTCAGATTCATAATTCAAAAGTTAAACTAAAATCAACTACTTCGACTACCTATAACAATTATTATGAAGCACAAATCTGCGACTCTAGTTACAAAAGGATACAAGTCTCCCGAAGTTTGGGTGAAAAACGGCATAAGTCTAGTATCCTCTGTACATGACGTTTACCCTTTCTTAATAAGAGCTAAATAAACTTGTATTCGTTTTCACTAGAGCCTCAGAAATCGCATTCTTGTTCCGTCAATGACACTTGCGCACATTATAAAGTTACCGATTCATGTCCAATTTTATCTTATGAGACAGGTTTTTAGGGTGGCTCGGTCCGCGGCGGCTCCCGTCGCAAATATCAAGCACTCTTAGGACTCTGCCTTGAAACCGATGTACGATTTTGTCCTTGTCGCGGTTGAGACATCAGGACCTTGTAGTTTAGAAGCTAGGGAGCTTTTTATTTGAGCCGTCGTCTGCGAGACAGAGGGGGGGATCCTCGTTCTGAGTCCTGGCTGGTTCAGCAGGTTTCCATTGCAATCCAGCGGGGAAATGCAGCCAGCCATAATGCAGGGTTGGGAGTAATTATAGGGTAATTTTGTGTTGTCAGAATTATTTTGTTGTGTTAAGGGAATTTGAGGAAGCGTGTTGCCGATGACCATTCCTATGTCAAACGTCTTGACGAAGCCGGTTGCTAATAATAATTTTAGCGAGTTATTTTTTAAATCAATTATTTTAATCTTATATTGTATCTTAACTTGTACAGATGGGCCGGTCGATTATACTTCTCGACACCCAAAGCCCCTAGGCCACCGACGCCTTAATGTGCCTTCTTAAAGTTCTCAAGGTAAATTATAGTTGCATAAAGTGAGCATCAATGAGAGTACTATACTATATTGCAATGCATTTTCGTCATTATCATGTCTTAAACTTCTGTCAATCCTCACTATCATCGGTGCACATCACAGCGCACACTCGTAAACCGTTTGGTAAAATACCCCTTGAAAATTTTTCATCAGATTGTAAATGCCTACCAATAAATTACTAAGGTAAGAAATCTACACGAATAAAATTCATGAGGAAAGGTAATTTCAGATAAAGTATAAGTCACAATATAAAATTAACTAATTACTGACGCTGTAATTTATAGTATAACCATAGTTAGTGGCAAGCCATGTTAAGGTTAGTTGTCATTGATTAATCACAAATGTATGAATTCCTATTATTACTTTACTTGCGTACTTTAAAATGACGTGTAAGATTATATTTATCAATAACATAATGAATCAATCAAGCAAAAGCTGTATACTAGCAAGCAATCTTGTAAATAAAATTTCAAACAAAACTAATTACCCGGTTGAGTAAAAATATAAACTTCAATTCCAGGATTGTGGCTCAAAGCTTCAGTAAATAAATACAAACATTTGTAGTTTGTAATAAGTTAGCTGCGGCTAACGCGTAGCTTGCCGCTTCCCGAGAATTGGCTGGACGTTGCGCGGAAAGAAATCAATTGAACGTATACACAATAAAAACATTCGTTTGAGCTCAACGCTTTCGATTACAAGTAGCTGTAAGAGTATTTTTTTAACTAGCTGCTGAAGAAGGAGGGTAATGATATTGTCCTGTATGTATAATTGGTACATTGTTTCCTTGTAGAGGCTTAAACGATGGGCGAGTTTCGACAAAAGAGGTGTCGTTAGAATTTGTTTTGTCGTCACGAGTGTCACGGATACTTTTTCGGTTATTCTCCGGAATTTGTGTTGTTTTTTTTCTATTTGCGTTTCAATAATTATTATGCCAAATGTAGTAATATTCAAACTTAAATTTTAGCAAACTATGCACAAATATAGTGTGAAAATATAAATATCAAGTGTCAATCTCACACAAATTGACTTAGTCCTTAACTAAATTCTAGGCTTGTGCTATGGGTACTAGGCAACGATGAACATACTTACTTATAAAGATATGTACATACATTAAATATACCTTTGCCGTTCTTTATTTATTAATCGTCAACATTATATTATTACCATACAGTTTATATTATAGAACATAAAATGAAAAGTTAGAAATTGGGACACTTTTAAAGTTAAAGGAGTTAACGCGATTTATACCGTATAATTACTTAAATTTGAGCTTAAGACTGTCAATCATAAGGCAATATTAATTTGTTGGGTAATCACAAAACGTCAATCAAAAATCGTAAATTAAAATTGATCTACTTTTAAAGAACTCTTATGCTTACTCTTCCTTACATTCACTGTTAGTTTTAAAAAGACATACTGTTTTATTACTAACTATAGCCTTTGCCCGCGACTTCGTCCGCGTAGATTTCGATGATGGTTATTCCCTCGGGAACTTTTAAATTTTCTAGGAAGAAATGTAGTCTATGTGTTAATCCAGGGTGTAATCTATTTCCATTTCAAATTTCATCCAAATCCGTCCAGCGGTTGCAGCGTGAAAGAGTAACAAACATCCATACATCCATATATACAAACTTTCGCGTTTATAATATTAGTAAGGAAATATAATATATATATATATATACATTTGAAGAATATTAGTTTATATAAAATGTAGTATTTACACATCAAACATTTTTCGCTGAAAATATTCACAAATTGTTTATTCAAACCGCCCCCGGCAATTTCATGAAATTAAATTTGTAATTTTCGGTAAAAGCTGGGTCAATGAGTAAACATGATAATAATATTTAGTCGGGAAATGGAAATAAAAAGTACGGTAATGATAAAAGGAAAAATAAATATTTATTTTCGGGAGTAACTTTTGGTTTGAAGTGGCCGCATTCGGTTGAATTATTTGATTAAATAAATTTATCATTAAGACAATAATTTGACTACGTAAAACTTGAAACCGAGAATCACTCTGAATAGAATTATTTTAACGTTGCCATATTTATAACGGCAAAGTAAAAAAAAAGTAGGTAAGCCTTTGAATTTGTTAGTACGTATTTTATTTGTCTGAGGTATTTACGGTTTTTTAATTTAAAAGTCACCTTCACTTTTTGTAAACCATTGACACAGAAGGTGTGTAATATCTCTCCTGCCTTTTTTATTATAATCTGTGCGTATAATATAAGTATGGGTATGTGCACGCGAAAGCTGTGTCTATGGGTTGATTCAATTCATCTATTATAGAAAATCGTTAGGTATTTTACGTCAATTAAATACGCGACTAATTGTCTATGTCTAGGTAGTTTCAAGAATTTTTTACTATACCATGGAGAATGACCACAAAAGTCACCTAATGGTAAGTGGAGTTGTATAATCTAAAGACTACAATCCTAAGATTTAAAAAGCGTTTCCAATCCTGAAACACATGGATGGAATAAAAAAAGGGCACAATATCACACCAATTGACCTAGTTCCAAACTAAGCTCTAGGCTTGTACTATGGGTACTAGACACAATGACCTAAATGAGTTTAAGGACACCAGGCTAAAGTCTCCCCCCGCGCTGAAGATGCATGATCCTGATTCCCAACAAGACCTGCTGCAATCATGGGCTGCAGAATGGAAATCCAGGTCTATACCTAAGGATCTCTCCGAGCTCGATCTCACTAACAGGCCGACTAGTTTTCAGGATGACCGACTAATTTGGTGCCTGCTCAACCGAATCAGGACAGACTGATGTTGGTAACTGTGCGTCACTGGTATGAAATGGGGTGGAGCGAGTAGGCAGGCTGCCAGTGTGGCTATCGAGACCAGACAGTCCACCATCTCATCTTCGAGTGTCCTCTCACCAAATTTAGCAGGGAAGTGGTGGAACTTAAAACTCTTTCGACGGATGCAATCGCATACCTTAAATCGAATGCATTAAAATTTTAAGAAGAGAATAAAGCCATACGATAAATAAATAAATAAAAAACGATATAAATACTCATCTATGCTAGTAATTTCTGTTGTTCTCTTATTGCCACGTCCCCTCTTATTTTATTGTCCCCTTAAGTCTTAATTTCAACCTCGGCGAATAAGAAAGTCACAAAAGTTGCATTAGAGCAAATTGGACATTAGAGCTAATAAACGTTTGTGTAGCTGGATATAAGAGATTTTCGCTTTTAATTTATCGTTTCTTTTCAATCGTAAGCACTAAAGTACTATTATGTTAGGTTATAAAAGGCTGTTAAACAGTACCCTGCGCCCGGCGCGGCTCGGGAACAATATTGACGAGTGCTATTGACACGCTAAGCGGCGCGGAGTCGGCCGTCTGTTTGTGGGCACCTGTTTGTGTTGCCGGGCTTCGTTAGCCGGAATCCACACTGGCAGCGTAACAGTACGAGCAGTCGCTTATAAATTAATAGCATGAGATAAGATAAGGGATGACCTAGTAGGGATAGTAGGCTCTGAGCCTCGGATTACCAATGTTCATTGTGGCGATCCCATTTTTGGCACCCTACCCAAAGGTATAAATTTTTAGGGGGTAATTAAAATTATGATTAAATTCAAAAACTGCCTTTAATTTTTAAGCCATAACACAAACATTGCAAGCTGGCAAGCTGGTAAGTATGTCTTTACCATTTCATAATGAATAAATACTTACTTACATTAAGTTGCCATCCCTGAGAACTTAATAAACTGAGGTGCTCATCTTAAGACTCGTCAAGAGTCTTGAGGTGAGCATTCTCACCCAAAATCAGTTTATTTATGCATTAATGCATTATGCATTTATTATTATTTATGCATTTATGCATTTTCAATCTTCAAATTGCCCATTTGGCTCAGAAATTACATATCTTTAAGAGACCTATGTACAGTTGCCATGTCGGAGATATATCGATACATGCAAAGAGCTCAAAAATATCTAAACTCATGATAACGCCAAATTAAAGGTTAATGGCCTCATTTTCATATCATCTTACATGTATGCCATAACTGACATGCGTCTACGTTTTATCTGTATAACAGTGTCCTATAGGACCTGCACGGTTTTAGTAAAACATTTTTTTAGCGAATGGATTGTTTCATTTTTAACACCATGGCCTACTATCTCTATCGTTATACTGTTCTGTTTTTACTGTGGTTGCGGTTGCACCCCTGTTCGTACTTTTATAGGTAAGCTTAAGCAAGTATTGATTTACTTCGATATCACATTTCAACCGCATGTTTATACAAAAGGGGACAGCTTTATAAAGCCTTCTAAGCGTAAACAGGGGAAAGGTACAGGCACCTGATTAATTAGAGGGTTATAATTTATATGTGTAGTTAAATTAAAATGTTATCCTACTAATATTATAAACTAGCTTCTGCCCATGACTTTGTCCACGTAGACTTAGATTACCGTTATTCCCTTGGGAACTTTTATATTTTCCGGGATGAAAAGTAGCCTATGTGTTAATATTACAGGGTATGAGCTATCTCCATTTCCAATTTCATCCAAATCCATCCAGCCGTTACAGCGTGAAAGTGTAATACACACACACACTCACACAAAAACACAAACTTTCACATTTATAATATTAGTAGGATGTGAAAGGTTGTATGTTAGTTTGTTACTTATTCACGCTTCAACGGCTGGACGGATTTGGATGAAATTTGAAGGAGGAGATAGCTTATACCCTAATAACACAAAGGCTAAAATCTACGCAGATGAAGTCGCGGGCCGAGGCTAGTTTAGAATAAAAATGACGCACACACGTCATGGTGCTTAAGAATAGCCCCGGTAAAAACGCACAATAAACCTATTTTGGTTAAAGTATTCTATGTCACTTTCTGTCGACTTCAAATGTCACATTTAAAGATAAAGACAAAATAAGAGGGAAAATGTTTACATAGGCTTTGACATTGAAATATTTCCGGTCGTTTCTAACATTCGGTATATTATTTAGTCCCAATCATAATGCTTGCCTTCAATAGACACAATTTACAAAGTTTTATTTCTAATACCTATTAGATGGAAAAATTCTAAAAATACCTGTTTTCTTTTAAATTTAGTCAAAAAGAACATAATTAAAAAAAAAAGGCTTCGAAAGCTATAGGTACCTATTCGGCGTGTTTTATTTTCTGTTGTTTTGGGCTTGGGCAGCAAGAGAATTGCAATTAATAGCTGGCCGACGGCTCCTTGCGATTTATATTGAAATTTAATCTACTCAGGAACGAGATTGTTTTGAGGGCTGTTGACTTCAGAATTCAATCTAAGTATGAAGTAATAGCTTTTGCCCGCGATTTCGTTTATGTAGATCTCGTTAATTGTTATTCATAGGGTTAAAGTAATTGACGGACATTAAAAACCAACTTTCGCCATTTGTTAATGCTAGAAGAGACTAGAAGAGGTTCTTTAGGCGCCAATTTTCTAAAGTAAGGTAGTTCTTGTGTGCTATGTTATATTAGCAATTTCAATAAACCGTTTTTCAATTAAAGAGACTTAAAAAACTTTTTAATACAAAACATTGGATACCTACGACCAAGTCACCATAGGTATAGGTACATATTATAAAGGTGACTAAGTCAGCAGAATATTAACGCACATATATTAGTCCTCAGGGTTGGCAGCTCATTTTCGTTCTCAGAATATTGCGGTCTCGCGATTTCAAAAGTCTTTTAATCCCTTGTGTGCTTACCTTCTCTTTGCCATAAAAAAACCTCACGGTACAATTAAAGCCTTCTAATAGCGGTTACACGAAAAGCAGCTTATTATATATACAAAATACCTAATACTGACCTCACTGACCTTTCCCGTGGACTATCGATAAAATTTGAGCGTTTTTTTTATGAAAGAAGGTTCAATTAGTCCCACAATGGCCGAAAACAGCCGCGGGACGCCGGTGCCCTACAATGGGCCTTTTGTGGATATTAGGGTCCTTGGCGAGTTATTAAATATAAAATTGCTCCCGTATTAAATATAAAATTGGAACGGCAAATTTATTGTGCGCCTGCTATTTGGCAGCTGTGTTGAAAATGGGTATCAGAGAGGTAATGTACATTTTGGGCGAAGGCTATAGTGTTCATCTATTCATAATAAGGTAACAGTCACTTCGTTGGATGGTCATAACACTTCGTTGTTCATAAATGTACCATCGACACTGCACACACATAACGTTTAACTCGGTAGGAAATTTATACCAACACATTTCATGAAATTAATTAAGATTTAAAACTTACTTCAACTTTAAGTCCTGTCAAACACTATCTAAATATCACTAGACTAGATAATGCCTATATATTAGACGTTGAGTTAACGATCTTTATTTTGTCTCCAATATTCCTTTGCAAATACAGCAATTTTTAAATTGATCTTAACCAAAATTGCTTTGGCAAAGACAGAGAATAGAAACATACATTATAACTTTAACTTTAACTTTAATGCATTCAGAATTTTCTTCAAATAGGCTCCAAAACAGGTTGCAAATGTAACTAAAATCGACAACATTTAAACGAATTCAAACACAAACCCAGAGCCAAATTGAAACTCCGACACATTTACAATGTACTGGCTATTCGCTTGACGTCTATTGAATAACGAGCTCACCGTTAAACCGCTACAGGCATTAATAATTACAAATTGCGGTAATGCAGTTCATATTTTACTACCGCATAAATGGGTACTACGGCTTCATAATGAAGCTAGCAAGTTATAACCAACACGATCGCTAGACCTAGGGATTCTCGTGGCAGTTTTGAAGTGTCTAAACATTTATGGACTTTCGATGTTTATACTAAACTAGCTGTTCGTGCTCGGCGCCACCCGGGTTTTTTTCATTCTGTCCTTTTCTGGACAATTACGAACACACAAAATAAATAATTCAAATTCGTTGAGCCATTCTCTAGTTATGGCGTGACCAAAGGAAACAGGGGGTTTTATATTATAAAAATAATTTATCTCTTATTAACCTAAGACTTTCTGGACGTGACCGACGTATACTCTGACGTTGGCAAATACATCACGTGTAATATTGTACCTGCGTTCCTGGTTATCTTGTCCCGTTCCTCTTGATTATCGCGCATATCTGATTATCTTGCGGGCGCGGTTCATATGTCACTTGTACCGACTATCTTTTGAGAGGTATATTTCTTGATTTTTTGAAGCTATTCGATGTATTGGGTTTCCATGGCTCTTGGGTACCTTTTTCTTTTTAATTTATTACTATTATTTTCAACAACTTTATTTTTGTAGCTGAAATTATGCACTTTTTGTCTGTTTTTCTTCATTTGACAACTTTGTTATTTTCGTTGTCTAGAAAACGGGCAGAGACGATATCTTAGGTTTATACTGGACCATGGAGTTAAAACGACGGTTTTACCATGGAGTTCTGATATCTGGCATGTATAACTTTGAAATTTTATGAATTTAGAATTTGTAAATTAAAAAGCTAGATCTCCAGGGTATATAAACGGCGGCTCGGACTAGAGCGATCAGTTCTTGTTCAGCCTCAAAAGTGGAAACTTGAAACTCTAAAGTTAGGGTCAAGTCAGACCCCTAGAAGCCTGTATCTTCTTCATACTAAAAATCGACTTTGAGTGTGGCCAAGTCGGGCCCTACGCTTCAAGAATCCTCCTCCAGCTTTCTTCGGGGACCGCTACTCTCTCTCTTACGGGTCCCACCTCGGGCCCACCGACCTCCGTGTACCACCAGGGCCGCTGCCTCTAGCGCTCCGCATTACAGCGCCAGCGGTGTTCCTGGTCCGACGACTCCAGGACGCGCACTAAAGGAAGTCCCGGAGGAACTCCCTTCACCCTCACCACCAAAATCTTTAGCTCTACCCTGGTGACATTAGGGACTTTTTTTTTTATTTGTGTGTAATTATTTTATTCTATGTGAAGAAAGCCTTTTATAAGTGTTAAATAAATACCCAGACCCTGATTTACTATTTCTGTCCTTTTCTCTCCAATCTACCTCTCTTTTTCTCTCATCTTTCATTCAACGTCTGGTAGCTGATCGTACGAATTATCGGAAGACCACGTAACACGACACAAGCAAGATGTGGAAGGCATTAAAAATATAAACTAAACTACAAAATAAATTGTCAGCAACTTGTCGTGTCATGTAGGTAATGACAATTAAGGGTGGAGACACATCTATCAACAACGATCCGCAGTTATATGGAAAGTTTATGAAGGAAGTATATGGAATGTTGTTGTATTGTATGAAGAGGCATCAATTCACCTTTCCGCATCTATTCAGCCTCGTGTGGTTGCCGAGTTAGAATAGTGCCACTCCATGTCTTCCCGCGGATGTCGTAAGAGACGACTAAGGGAATAAAGGCTTGTAGTACTGTTAGGCGATGGGCTTGCAACCTGTCACTAATACGCTGGTAAACATCTTAGCCTAATTGCGCCAATTGTGGTTATAGAATTATCAACAAGTTTTTAGAGATGTTTGTAATTCTGTAGCTCTGCCTACCCCATTCTGGGAACGAAGGCGTGAAATTATGTATGTATGTATGCATCTATTCAGCTCCAGCATTGAATGCGTATAAGTGTAGCAACCCATTTCACGTGCTGAAGGATGCTTATTCAAGTTAACGCACAAGAGAGGTTGCTTAAGGGTGAGAAAGGATGCTTACGAAAGAGAACAGTTGCTTAAGCATACGATGGCATGTTTGCGAATGAGAATAGTTGCTGACGCATTTTAAAGGGGAAAGAGCTGATAGCATGCGATGACATCCTTTAGCAGCTGAAAGCATGCGATAACATACTTAAGTAGCTCTGAAAGCATGCGTTGACATCCTTCAGTAGCTCTGAAAGCATGCGATGACATCTTTTAGCGGTTGAAAGCATGCGATGACATCCTTTAGCAGCTCTGAAAGCATGCGATGACATCCTTTAGCAGCTGAAAGCATGCGATGGCATCCTTTAGCAGGTGAAAGCATGTGATAGCATACACCATACTCTGACCAGCACTGCGTATAGTGTGTCTGAAACCGTCCAGCTAAATGCGATTCGATGCTGATAGATGTGACTCCACCCTCACCTGTCGACCTTTGATTACTAGTTTTAAAGTCACTATGTAAGCAATTCTTGTTTTTCGCATTAACTTAGAGATGAAAATGCCAAGGCAAATATGAATTTATTGAAAAGTGGTTAACAAAGTAAAAGTACCCTTTTTAACACATATTGTTTGCGACAAGAATAAGAAACATAAAAAAAATAACACGATAAATCATATGACTTCATTGAGCAGATATCGATACACATAGTCGATAAAAGAGAACTCACTATGAAACCTGTAAAGCAACAAAGTACAAAAACGATCATTAACTTATAAGGTTGTCTATAAACACGAAACCCAACACTGTCCGTTTCACACTTTTATTTACCCATGATGTCTTGGAGAGAATGGGATATGATTAAGGTAACTTCGAAAGTTTGGGAGTAGGTTTAGTTTAAGGTTCATATTATATGAGTATTATATCCGGAACAAGGTTCCGTTGCAATTACTGTCCGCTGGTTTATAGTCCATAAATGATACTGCAGACGTGAAATCTGGTAGTAAAATAAGGGAAATGTGAGATGTACGGTCAGCCTTATAAGTAGCTAAGCAGTTTACTGTTTTGTCACCTTAACGTAATGTTTTAACTACTGCACTAATCTGTCAAAGGCGTTAAAAAATGCGACCAGGGACTAAAGTGTAAAGTTTCTTTTGACGACGCGCTGGCCTAGTTGGTAGTGACCCTGCCTAAGAAGTTAGCGATCCTGGGTTCAAATCCCGGTAATATAAGGGCAGATATTTGTGTGATGAGCGTGAATATGTGTTTTTGCGTCATAGATTTTTTCTATGTATTTAAGTATATATTTCTCTATATAAGTATTTTTATCGTTGTCTAGTACCCATAGTACAAGCCCAGAGCTTAGTTTGGGACTAGGTCAATTGGTGTAACATTGTCCCCCGATATTTATTTATATATGTAAAAAATAAATGTATTTTTTAATGTAGCCACATTCAGCTGGACTGTCATGTCATCACGGTGTCAAAGTCCGGACGTTGGAAAAAATATATTTGATATTATAAATGTGATTAATAATTTAAGATTGAAGAAAAGATCAACAAATGGAAGGATAAACTTTATTTATGTCGTTTCTTTGTTTACAGGTAGAATTGTAGTTTAGTTTGGTTGAAACTCAGGTTACAACAATAACCCATGGAACATGCATGATTATAGATTAATGAAATCAAACTTTGTTTACAGAGCAACACGTTGATTTATTCCGTTGCCGATCTTATATATATTTATGTATAAGACTGAAGCTAAGAAAATATGCCTGTGCACCAGTGCCTTGACATAATAAACTTTAGACAAAATATCAAATGACAATCACAATCTCAATTACCAGGGTCTAAGCATGATCAATGTCTTGAGACAGTCAAGTGGGGGTAGAGTAACATTTTGAACAAGTTGTCTTTTAAACGGCAACAGTTCTCTCCTAAGCCTGTCAGGAAGAGATCGCTAATCAGCGATAAGACCGCCCGTTGTTTAAGTGTTTTATATTGTGTTGTTTGTCTATAATGGTGATACAATGAAGATTTTTATTGTTTTAAAACGATGACAGAGGGAATGAAAGGTAAGGTATAATCAAAACTTTTTACGTGTGTGTGCGAATTTTTAAGATCTTCTCTTTTAAATCGGAATATCGTCATCATCATCATGTCAGCCGAAAGACGTCCACTGCTGGACATAGGCCTCCCCCAAGGCTCTCCACTCAGACCGGTCTTGTGCTTTTTGCATCCACCGCGTTCCCGCGATCTTTACAAGGGATATAAATAAGGAATATCGTAGTTTACTTTATTATATTAGTTGTTTTAGTGAACAAGTGGTGCTTAAAGTTGTATTACTTAGTATCTCTGAGTAAGTAAACGCGCAAACCACGAAGAAGACTAAGTAGTTTATAAGTTTAGAATTACCCTCGATTCATTGAATATAAGCTTCTTTCAAACTTTCTGCACCGTTGAAATTTGATTCTTTTGAAATATTTCACCAAGGAAGATTTAAATTATAGATTTATTGGAATCGTTCAACCGTAGAAGATTTGTGTCACCAAAGTGATTTTTTATGAAGGGTTAATATTTTGTACTAAAGAAACAATAATAAAAAACCGGGCAAGAGCATGTCTGACTATGCTCAGTGGAGGGCTCCGAAGCTGAAGCCGAAGTTACTACACAAACACTATCTCAAATACAACAAGTATGAACTAATTCTCTATTTCAAGTTATTTGGTGCTTTAGTAGTATAAACATTTAGTCGCCTGTATGTCAGGATCCAATCAAGTCTACTTAGTCGTGATAGCTTTTCTTTAAAATTCGTTATATGTGCTTTTGTCTAGGATATTTTTCAGATTTTTAGTATTTTTTCGCGCGCTATAATATAGCGCGCGAGTTATAAGTTTAAATTTAGTTCGAGTCAGCGGTCTATTATTGGTACCCTGACTTTTTACCAAATCATCATTTGACAAACTATATCATTTATAAACTTTCATTTCGCAAAATGTAATTGTGCTTAACCATTACATATTAAATAGTTACATGGGCTTATTAAATAAGTTAGGTTAGGTTAGATTAATGACCACGAAAAAATATAAAAATAAGTGGCGGGAATTACCTCTTTGAAAAAATGAAAGTTTGTAAAATGATATAGGTTCGCAGCTCCGTCCAGCAGCTCCGTCAACCGTCAACGGACATTTTAAATTCATAAAGGATAACCTGGGAAGTATTACTTTTAATTTCTTTTTACACTGTTTTTAACACTGTGTTTACATCCATACTTTTCACTGCTCATTGCTGAAGCCGTGAGCGACGTCAAAATACAAACATTGGCACCGTGCGATCTCTCTTTACTTGACATACAGTGGAAGTATAGTTGAGACAAGCCACATTTGCCACAGACATTGCCCTACACGATACACTGTTCACCAACATCTATTCACACACATCCTTGCATAAAATAACCTGATTATCAAACTTCTTCTCCACTTACTCACTAGTTTAATATCTTTCAGTGTGATTGTGGAGTAGCTGTGAAACCATGGCCGCATCGAACATCAAATCGCGCAAAGCCACTACACGCCAGCTTGAGATACAACTTAAGGCTACCTTGAAAGAGCTGCAAGCTGCCAATACCTTAAATGACCAGCTACTGAGGGAAAGGGAAGATTGCGAAGAAGAGCAAAAAAAAATGTTGGCTAAAAACACAGTGTTAAGGAACGACCTGGTAGAGTATGACTATAAACTAATAGATGCACAAGATAGGGTGGAGCAGTTGCAGACCCTCGTAGATAATTTTAACCAGTGCGCTTCTACTCATGAAGTTGCATTGAATCGTATAATTAACCTCGAAGAAGAACTCGGTGCTGCTAATGAAGAGTTAAATTATCTACGGAGAGAACGTGAGTGTTATGACAGTTCAATTACACAAAATTTGTATCAGGAGATGGTAGGTGATAAGGATAATAAGGACAGTAATATTAAGAACTTAATCTTTTTCAATAGTAACAATAAATTAAAAAAATATGTTAACATAAACAAATACATAAGGCGTACTCAGAAGCTAATAAAAAGTCAGAGGTGTCTCAAAAACTATTCTAAAATGAAATTAGAGTTATCGGTTATGAAAAATAGGGTGCAAAAATGCAATAATAAATTAGATTTAGATAGGACTGAACATGATTTAAATGTTCACAAATTAAATGCAGAGATTAGTAGATTAAGAAAAAAACTTGAGGACATGTCAATAAAATACGTAACGGCTCAAAGGGAAATCAAGGAGCACATGCTGGCATTCACACAATTGCTGGAGAGTAGTAAATATAATGAAGACCGTTTTAATTCTTTAATTAATAATGGCATTGGTGATTGTAATTGTATAGGAACTGTACCAACAGCTGTGGTTCAGCCAGATGTGGCTCTTGATTCTTCTAAGCTAAGTGCCCCAAAAATAGTTTTAGATGAGTCCCCTAGACAAATTAGCAATAATAAAACTATTATTTATTCGGATCAGATAGGGTCTGGAATGGGTTCCATGTTAAGAAACAAATTGACACAAAATGTAACAAATTTTTGTTATCATAATGCAAATCTTATGCAATTATGTCATTTAATATCAAAGGGAAGTTATGACAGTTCTACTACTCTAGTGATTCTAGTAGGAAACAGTCTTGGTATAGATAAGTCTAGTGTAGGTAGATTATTGTCAACATTAAACCTTATTGAAGAGGCAGGCATAGGTAAAATTATACTTTGTGCATTACCATATTCACAAAATATGCCATACAATTATAATAATAAAATAGCATACTTAAATTCTTTAATGTATAATGCTATATGTCATAATAGTAAATATCATTTCTTCGACTTAAATAAATTTATTAAGCACCTCACGCTAACATCTGAAAAAATTCATTTGCCAAAGAAATATATTTTGACTTTGGTAGAACTTTTGGCTTTTAATATAGAACCAAATAGATATAACAGTGGTACAAATTCCATTTCTAATCATTTAAACTAAAGTATAGGACAGCGGAAACACCTTTGAGTATAAATATAGTTCATCAAAATATTCAAGGGCTTTCCAGCAAAGAATTAGAAGTAGGATTATTTTTAGATACTGAGAATGTACACATTATGTGTATCACTGAACATTGGCTTAGACCAGATCAATTAATTTTTGATTTCGTTAATTTTAAATTAGTTAGTTTTTTTGCCAGAAAATCCGCCATTCATGGTGGTTCGTTAATAATTGTTAAAAGTACCGTTAAATCCAAAGAAAGGAAAGATATTGTTAGGCTATCCGTAGAGAGGCTTGTAGAAATCTCATGCATAGAATTAGAAAATTACATAATTATCTGTGTTTACAGACCACCGTCAGCTGATTTTAGCACATTTGAATCCAGTATGGAAAATGTGTTAAAATTAGTATGTAAAACCCAAAAGCATGTTATTGTCTGTGGAGATTTTAATGTTAATTTACTGGAATCTTCAAATAATACTATTAAGATTTTAAGTTTATTTAAATCTTTTAACTTAGGTAATTTGTTCTTTGAACCTACACGGATAGGAGTTTCAAGTGCTACCTGTTTAGACAATATTTATTGTAATTGCGAGTGTTTGGATAAGGAAATATTTAATTGCTTTAATTCTGATCATAGTGGCCAGAAGGCTTCTTTTTTAAATGATTTTCATCAAGAACCTCAGGCAATAACATACAGACCCATAACTAGCAATCGTTTAGAATTATTCAAAAATAAAGTTGAGAGCAATCTCTGTGGGTTATCCTTTTCAAATAATGATTCTAATAGTATTTATAAAGATTTGTTTGATGTAATTCTTCATCAATTTAACAACAATTTTAAGATGAAAACTGTTTCTGGGTCAAAAACTAAGTTTAGTGAATGGGCTACTGTAGGCATCCATAGAAGTAGAAATAGGCTTTATGAACTATATAGAGAGAGGGAGGAGAACAAGAATGCTGACTTCTTAGTTTACGTTAAGAATTATTCGAGGACCTTCAAGCGAGTTTGCTTAACTGCTAAGTCAAACTTTTTAAGTCTTAAACTCAAAGCTTCTGATAATAAGGTAAAAACGGTGTGGAAAATTATAAATAGAGAAACGGGTAAATCTAAAACTCGTGATAATCAAGTCACCCTAAACAAGGGTGACAAACAAATCACGTCAAACAAAGACGTGGCCTTAGCGTTCGAAGATTATTTCTCCACTATAGCTATTAATACAACGAAATGTCTTCAATCATCTGCGATTGTAGCTCAAAAACTACTTTGTGCTAATGTTACTAAATGTAATATAACCTTTGATTTTAGCCATGTAGATTCAATTTCTATTGTTAAGGTATTTAAATCGCTCAGTTTAAAAAAAACTGAGGATTTATGGGGAGCGTCAGTTAAAGTGATCCATCATGTCATAGATATAATTGCACCTCACTTAGCTTTAATCTACAATAATTGCATTTCAGAGGGGGTTTTTCCAAATCTTATGAAATATAGTAAAGTCATACCACTTTTTAAATCGGGCGACATGAGTGATTTAACGAATTTCCGTCCCATTTCTATTCTACCGGTTTTAAGTAAAGTTTTTGAGAAGTTAATGTTAAAAGATATGTTAGGTCACTTCAATAGAAATAAACTGCTTAACAGTAATCAGTTCGGCTTCACCAGAGGACGATCCACAACTGATGCAGCATCTGTACTCATTAAATATATATACAATATTTGGGAGAAATCCTGTGATGCAATAGGAATTTTTTGTGACCTTTCCAAAGCTTTCGATTGCGTAGATCATGCGACTCTTATATTAAAATTAGAACATTATGGTCTGTCAAATAATTCTCTAAATCTTATGTCTTCATATCTTAGTGATAGAACACAAACGGTTGTTGTAAACCAAACACAGTCCATTGGAGCAACTGTTAAATTAGGTGTGCCTCAGGGCTCTATATTAGGTCCTTTCTTATTTCTGGTCTATATAAATGACTTACCACCCACGGTAGATAACCTTTGTGATATTGTGCTATTTGCTGATGATACTTCATTAATTTTCAAGGTGGACCGAAAATCCGTCGATTACAGTAGGATAAACGCCACGCTGGTTAAAGTACTTAATTGGTTTACTATTAACAATTTGCTACTTAACGCTAAGAAAACTAAATGTGTTAGGTTCGTTTTGCCTAATGTTAGACCGGTAGAATCTAGTATATTTCTAAATGATGAGTGTTTGGAGATGGTGGACAAGGCGCTTTTCTTAGGGATAACTATAGACAAAAACTTGCAATGGAGTCCCCATATAGCAGTACTAGCAGGTAAATTAAGTTCGGCAGCTTATGCTGTTAGGAAAATCAGGCAACTTACCAATGTTGAGACAGCTCGCTTAGTTTATTATAGTTATTTTCATAGTGTTATGTCGTACGGTATTCTGGTTTGGGGAAAAGCTGCTGACATACAGACTATATTCGTGTTACAAAAAAGAGCCATTCGTTCCATATATAACCTAAACTCCCGTGATTCCTTAAGATTACTATTTAAAGAAATTAGTATTTTGACAGTAGCGTCACAATTTATTTATGAGAATATTATTTATGTCATTAAAAATCAAGACTCTTTTGTTAAGAATTGTGATATACATAATTTGAATACAAGAAATAAAAATAAAATTGCTATTAAAAAATTTCGTGTCCGTAAGGTATATAAATCATTTGTTGGTCAATGCATTCATTTCTATAATAAATTACCTGACGAAGTTTTAAAGTTATCATTTCCAGCACTTAAAAATTACTTGAAAAAGTCGTTGATGTCGAAAGCTTATTATAGGGTCGAGGACTATCTAACAGATAAAAATGCTTGGCCTAAATTAAACACCTAAATAACTTAGTAATAGCTTAGTTAGGAAAATATCTAAACATTGTAGGTATAATTATTGTCTAGGGGACACGGTTTCTGTAGGAGAATGTATCAAAACTATGTGGTTGTTTTGCACCGTCATGGGTAAGTATATGTATATATATAATTATTATTATTACAATTTAAGAGTTCATCTGAACATACTGAGTTTTGACACATTTTCCTGCTCAACTACGCATGATATATATATTTTAATGTTAAATTCATTGTTTTATATAATGCTAGGTTAAGTTCTATAATTGTATAAGTAATTTTAAAAAAAAACGACTGACTGTTGAGTTTCTTGCGGCGTTTCTTCTCAGCAGTGGTCTCTTGCGAAGCGCTGGTAGATTTTTGACGTGTAAAAGTGCCCGTGCGGCCTACTTACTGAATAAACATCTTTTATCTTTTTTTATCTTTTGTTGTCAAATGATGATTTGATAAAACATTAGTAAACCCTATTATATAGGTTTTATCAATTAAATAGTTAAACATTAGTACATTCAAGTAATCATGGAACGTATTGTGAGCGGCAGGCGCGTTTTCGTGAAGTCACGGTTTAAAATTTGTCAAATTTGTTATTCAACAGTACATCCACGAGAGTATACTTAAATGCCTATCACCTAAGTACAATGACGTAGGTCAATGAGACTATTTTATTTGATTTCTCTCCGGCAATAAGTCAGTATTAAATTAAGTAACCTTACTTAGTAAAATGTGAATTTGCCTTCGACATATTATTGTATTGTCGACGTTATGATAGCTCTTATTTACTTCACAGTAATGGCGGCCGAAGTAAAAACAATAGATCAGGGGACAATGTCACACCAATTGACGAAGTCTCAAACTAAGCTCTAGGCTTGAACTATGGGTACTAGACAGGGATATGAATACTTACATAGAGAAATATATACTTAAATACATAGAAAACATCCATGACTCAGGAACAAATATTCTCGCTCATCACACATATTATATCCCAGATTTGAACCCAGGACCGCGAGCTTCGTAGGCATGGTCACTACCAACTATGTAGGCCAGCGCGTCGTCAATACAACGACCGAACGTTAAACGAGTTAGGACCGTTTCGTAACAATTTATCTGTTGTTTTTGTATCCCTGTAATGTAATTTTGTATATTTGCGAATAAATGTCTCTTTATCTTTATCAAAGCCTATGGTTTTTCCGAAAAAAATTGGTGCCCCTATGTGCTTGGATGACACACTGAAAAAAAGTTATTGTAACGTACATTATAAGATTATGAAACAATCTCTTAAAAAGCGCGTTCCACCCTCTTAACGTTCTTGAATAGTAATGAAACGCTCCCACCCATTACACTTTGCCTCGTAAACTCTCACTGCCGGCTATTCTTGTCTCACAACAACACATTTTTAAGTAACAGGTTTTTGTTTTAATTCTTTGAATGTTATTATAAGAAGTTTCGAGAGCCAGAGCATTTGGATTGTGGTTAAAACATTAGAACAGCGAATTTAGAATATATTTTAAGACAGTTCTGATATTAGCACTCTTATTGAAAAAGAGCCTTTTATGGTTCAACCTGGTAATCTAGATGAACTTTTAAATAATTGCTATACTATACTTTTAAACAAACAATATTTGCAAATATACAGCCTTGGCCAAATGTATTGAGCACCCATGCGTTTTTCATATAAAAGTCAAACTTTAAAAGGTGCATTTATGTCTTATATTATAGAAAGTTGTATATGTATAACCGAAATAATAGTCATATCGACAGTGGAAAGGTAAAAATGCTTAAGCGCCACTTTGGCCGAAAATGAGTTATATATACAGTTTAATTTCTTTTTTTTTTCTGCGTCGATCTGTCTAGGACCCACATCGATCGGAGCACTTTTTTGGCGCTTAAGCAGGCAAATTTTTCACGTTTTTTTGAGAACGTGACAACTAAAGCGACGTTTATTTTGATGTTTTTCGTGTTGAAGCATGTTAGTCATTTAACCTTAGGGAAAATTTTGGGATGCAAACGTATTAGATTTTTTTTATTCTTATCTTTAGTCGAGTTATTACTGTTAGCAATTTCAAATTATTGTGATACATATTTTTTTTTCGTATTAGAGCTTTTATCTTCATGCAATAATTTACTATTTGGCGCTTAAGCAAAAATGCTATTCCACGTTTTTAAAGAAAAATGTGTTTAAGCACAATCTAGGTCATCTCAATCTGTAGAATTAGGATGTTAGTAGAATATAAAATAAAAATAAATACTATTTACTTTGATTTAGTGAAAGTAGACATATTTCATTTTAGACTTTTACACTGCTTAAGTCTTATTTCGGATTCAGTTTCTTATAAAAATATGGGTGTTCATTACTAGTAAGAAAAAACTCGAAAAACATTTAAGAGAATACAAACTTCGCTCGAGTGTAAGCTCCCGTTTATCGCATAAAACCTGTTGAATCGGGACACTCAGTCCATGGTGACGACGAGCGCGACAGTGATGATGTATATAATAAGTAAGTGCATATCTTGTGAACTTTGCGATGTCAAGCATCTTGTGTGATAATAATAATAAGTCACGCTACAGCAGCAGCTAGTAGCGAGCTTTTGGTTCCGAGGGAAGGTCCTGTTCCTCACCTCACGCTTGCCTTCACCGGCCCGCTGGAGTGTACGATGACGAGGAATAGCCTCTCACCTCTGGCTATCTTTTATTAGCCGGTCAGATTGGAGTCGCAAGAGCTATATATGCTCGAAGGGCGGATGTTGCATAAGTGGTGAGTGGGCAACTTATCGTCGTTTAAAGTCCAGATGCACCTTTTCGACCTTATCAACCCCTCTGGAACTATTGCCTGTCTGGTACTATGTATTAAGGCTATTTTAGGAGACCCATTCCATTGACTTGGCGAGTCACTGTCTGTCATTTCAACCAAAGTAATTAGCATTGGCGTCATAGGTTTATCAATAGCCTAGTTCACTGGTCCATCTCATTTAGTCTTACACTAACCGGTGTCTGCCCGTGGGAGCATACATCTATAGTGTGAACTCAGGGACAAATGCCAGTTACTGTCCCATCACTTTACTAAATTAATGTTGACTAAAGGGCCTCTGCATGTTGGCTTCCGCTCCATGTACACCTTGCAAAGTTTTCCATCCAGTACATACCCACGTATGTAATTTTTAAATTTTATTATGTTAAATTAAAAAAACGGAATTCAGTTCCTATCTTTCGAAGTAAATACAAGTAGAATGTTGGCTAGTGGGTATAAAATCAACTTTTTTGTGAACGTATTCCCTTATTTGCTATAAAATCAAACACTACAATTACATTTCCTCTTAATTAATTTGCTGTAAATTCAAATGTTATAAAAGTTAATTTCTAAAATCTTCGCTTAGCATAAATTTTATATCAAAGTCATTTCGTCTACTAATCATCAGCCATACGATTTATTTAGTACCTTTATTACATTCAAATCTGGAATTTTTACTTGCTATAATGGAACCAACATAGCGAGTGGTTGTGGAAGGCGGAGGGCAATCCCCGCATTGAAACGGAGATAGGAGGGCAAGGCTCGCCATGAAAAATGAACCTAACCAAAATTTTTTGTGAGGTAGGTAGGTTTTTTAATATTATTTTATTCTTCAGAGCACGAAATAGGAGCCGAAAGCCAAAAGGGCCTCGTTAAACACAAATATATATAAAGAAAATAATAAATATATGAGTGAGGTTTCATATTATCACTTTTAACCGTATTCATTATAGTGTGAAAATTGGCATTTGTTTGATTTTTTGGTTTAAACGATTAAACATTGTGAATATTATAAAAAATAATGATAAAAGTTGTAATTGTATTGTATTATGAATATTAGACATATTAAAATTATAATTTCTAAAAGTTTTAGAACATGGCTTTTGTAAACAAAATTATAGCAAGTGATTTAAAAACATATGACTATTTAGAATATAATTCTATGTCATTTGAATTTATAGCAAATATGTTAGATCCTATTTTGAATGGTTCCAGGTAGACTGGTAATTCAGGCTGGTATAACTTAGATACCTAGTGAACAGTTAATAATTATTCTTATAGTTAGCAGAAGGAATTCTATCGATTCAATAGAATTTTGATGATGTTTTAATTGCAATCTGCAAAAAAAATAATGAAAAGGTTATTTTTCAACCGACTCCAAAAATTCGACACGTATCTGGGTCAATCAACTATTCTTTCTCACTAAAATTTTGCAAGTATCTAAAACTTCTACCAATAATAATGGTTTTATTTATGCAGCTATAAACTTTTCAGGATTTTTTAAAATGTCATTGTATAGAACCCATTATGTTAGGTTAGGTTTATGTTATAACAATCCCGAAAAGTTTACGATTTCAGATAAAACACCATTTTATATTATGAACCATTATGTATCCCATTATTATTAAACTTTATATATTATGATACGTACCCGTTAAAAGACATTTTGGTACTTCTCTTTCTTAAATGACGTCAAAGTCACTAAGTATTAATGTATTAGTTAGAATTTAAGCTTTTAGTAGTCCGTGTAGAAACAAAAATGCTTGCTTTAAACCATTTTATATTTGAATAATGAGTAAAATTAGGTAGTTAAGTGATATATGATTTATAAATAATAAATAATTAGTGACTTTAAGTAAATTCACCATCCAAGATAACAGTTATTTTCATTCGTTAGATTTTTTACTTTACCAGTTTCTAGAAAGATGAAGTAATATAAGTAAATTTTGTATTTTCTAGACATAAAAAATATGTACCGTTAGTCATTTTGGTTTATAGTTAGTTGCGATTTAAGCATTTTTTACCTGACTGACATTTTTGGAACTTGCTATACAATTATTGCTTAAGCGACATCTATCTCTGTAACTAGAAGGACTAGGTCAGAACTTGTTTCATAAATAAATAGCTGGCACATTCTAACTTATACATTTTGATTTTCATGGAAATAGTCGTAAAACTTTTTGAGATATGATTTTTTTTCTCAAAAAAAAAACTTTAAACCTCATTTCTGTAAAGTTTCCAATATGGCGCTTAAGCATTTTTACCTTTCCACTGTCGATATTTATTGACGTTAAGCGTAATTCCGTGGAAAAAATTACAATTAGTCATTTTGTTGTAGAACCCGTTTTTTTCTAGCTTCAGATTTCACACAAAAATAGTTACTTCAAAATGATAATTTACTAATAATTTGCACACGTCTACAAGCACATTTTATATTTTACATCTTTGTGTATTTTTGAAATTAGAAAATAATACTTTATTTATAAGTTACAACGGAAAAAGTGGGGGGCTCAGTGATATAATATAAAAAGAGGTAGATATGTTACCTATACGGTATTCCGCGTGTAAAAATGGCCCGGCTTACGCACACATAATCAGTAAATATTGCAATTACACACTAATTCATAAATGACAAGTGAAAGCAGGATGGTATGCTAATTTCCGGGAGCGAAACAGAGACGAGTGCATGTTGCTCTGCAGACTAGTTCACGGTTCCGTTGACGGCGCAAGACTAAGTAGTAAGGTGTACCAATTGGCTTGGTTTTAGGGTGCCACTATCGAAGTGCGTATAACATATTATCTACCTCTTTTTTACTATATTATATCATTGGGGGTGCTCAATACTTTTGGCCATGGCTGTATTTGCACACGCGTTCTCCAAAAGAGCTCTAACGTTTTCGATGAAATTAGAATACTTATAGGAGTTTACAAGGGCGAAAAACTAAAAAAATTTTTTTTATTGAATTATCATCTTCAATAAAATTAGTTTTCAACCCGAACGAGGCTCGATCTTCCAGGTACTTCATAATTACAAAAAATAATAATTGATAGACAGTTATTTAATTGTAACAGAGATTTCATAAACGCTCCCATTTATAGCGGAATATTATAGAAAAAGAACGTTTATATTAGTACTTTTTAAATTGTGTTGCACAATTGAACTATAATATCTGTATTTTATTTATAAAATATTGTGGCGTATTTTATTGCACGTTGCAAAAGTTCAGTTAATACACAATTTATTGAAAAATCACTGTAAAACGACGCGCGTAAACATTTTCCAATTACTACCACGTCATTTCGCGTTAAAATGAAGCAAGCTGTTTATTTCACTCGCTATTTTGATGAAGTTTTTGCAATTAATTACGTAGTAAAGGTACATAGAATGGAAACTGACTAATTTACCTATCGCGGCCATTATGATTTTACTGCACGTGCAACATCCTGACTCTAGGTACAAATTACTACTAGTAATATGGGGTCTTTATCGCCGGCCGTAATTATTTAAAAATCATAATGTATTTCATGTCATATTTATCGCAAGTTATAACGTATTTTTTTAAAGAAATGGTTACTTTTTCAGGGTTATTATAAATCAAACCTAACCTAACCTACCCTTGTCTACAAGATAGATATTATATAAAAAAAAAGTTTACGTTTTCAGTGACATAAAAGTTATGACTATGAATTTATGTCAACAATGACATTATGACCAAGAAATGATGGAAAATAATGGGTTCTCAGTTATATTAGGCATTAAATCCGTCATTTGCACCTACTTTGTGTTTTGTGCAATAAAGTGTAAATAAATATAATAAATTAATAAATAATAAATAATGAATTACCTACAAACAGTCTTGTACATTACACATTTTTTCTTATCGGTTAACTAATTATCATGAACAACGCACCTTTCCATTCATCGACGAATTATTAACCGGTGAGTCTAAATTGTACGGTCAGAGGATTCAACTTGGAAGCTGGTTTGTCAAAGAAGCGGTCATTGCGCTGGGTACTTACAGTCGTTGTAAGTAGCAGCTCATTTTAGCACTTTGTCACTTTAACGTTATGTTTGAACAACTGCACCAATCTCTCAAAGGTGTTAAAGCGACAAGGCACTAAATTGTGCTGCTACTTACAAGGCCGACTACTCCTACCCTTCGCACCCACAATGCGCGGAAATGTTTGTCAACCTTTTAATATACGGGGACGGTTCTGAAGAATTTCACCGGCCGCTGAGTTTCACCATCGAACAACCTCCCCTTCCTTTCCCCCTACTCTTCCTTCGGCGGTATTTCCAACTAGGGGCACGTTTTATAAAGCTACAAGTAACAATTTTGCAGGTCTAAACTGGCAACACTGCTCAAATAGCTGGTCGTCATTGGTCGAGGTTGTGTCAAACTGAAACTTGTAACCTGTAAATTGTAATTGGTAGCTTTATACAACAGGCCCCAGTAATGACATTTGTGCCTTCAAGAAAAGAGCTTTCATTTCCCTAATTGGCCGGCAGCGGACCGACAACTCTTCTTGAGTTGCTGGTGTCATGGGCGGTGGTGATTACTTCCCGTGAGGTGACCCGCATGCTCGTTTGCCTCAATCTCTTATATAGAAAAAAACTTTGACAACAAACTAAGAAGTGAGTGGTTAAAAGAATAACGCCATAGGATTTGATGGGATAGCCCTCGGCTCACTGGGTAAGTTTCACGGTCACCGGACCAGCAAATCGAGTTGTTTGTTTCGATTGATTCAAACGTGGCTCTTAATCAGCGATCTATGAAGCGCTGCCCACTGTCCAGTGGTTGCGTTCGTTGTCGATGATCCCATCAAAGGCTTGCCGGTCAATGGCCGCTTAACTAATTAAATCAGCTTTGCACTGAGCTTGTTTGTATGTATGTATACATTACGAGTATGTAGTAATAGTGTAATAGTATTTAGTAGTAGTAGCTTGTATTATTCTAATGAGGATGAAATATTTATTAGTCTATTATCATTATTATATTATGTTTGTGGAATGAAAAGGTTAGTCTGCACACGGGTCACCTACTTAATGATAAGTGGGTCAAGACTGCAATCTTAAGGGCTTTATTTGAAAACTGATCATAGCGAAAATGCCAAAGATCAAGTCATAGAAAATAGAAATTTCTGATGTGTCTTGAAACGATTAGCACAGCCAACATCAGGGAGGTTACCGTGACATGTCTAAGCAATTCAGTTAAGGACGAGTGTAAGGGACCGAGCTATAGCAATTACACGGCTCTGTCTCTTTCTCAGCCTTAACTGAACTGCATACAATGCAGGGGTGAGGAAAGAGACAGTACCTGCTATTGCTCCGTCCTTACACTTGTCCTAACAGATGCCCGTGTCAAGACACATCAGAAATTTCAGTTTTCTATAACCTGATTCTTACATTAACGTCTTAGCCACCTTCAGTTTACAGTTTATTATCATGCTAACCCCCCAATTTAGTAATACAGCCCCCCTAAGACTGCACATTGTATGCCAACCCCAAAGCCCAAGATGGAAATGCGTCTATGTCAAGACACATCCGAAATTGCACTTTTCTATGACCACGTTTAGTTCAACGTGTTTTGACGGACATCCTGGCAAAGTTCAGTGTACAATTTATTGAAAAAAGTGACAGAGATGTTCATTTTATCATTTGTCATCATCTGCAATTTTTTTGATGAAAAATGGTATTATTTATCAGTTATCTGTAAGTTTTATGTCAACCGTGAGGTACAAGATGGAAATGCCTCTATACTAGTTGTTTCACTGGTTGTTTTATCCCCACACCGAAACACAACAATGTGAACAAGAGAGGCGAAAAGAAGGGTGATGTATTTATGTATCTGCGTATTTATTTGTATGTGGCATCGTATCTTCCAAAAGGGTTAAAATTTAACTAACTGACTAACGTATAGTAGATAAAGTAAACAAACCCAACTAACATTAACGTTACCTAATACGCTGTGAACGTGACACGAACAATGAAACGTCAGTTCGCGTAAATATTAATTTGGCGCATACGTGTAGAGCCGTCGGTAAGTCTGCGAGCGCCCTAATTACCATCGCAAGGAAATTGTAAGCCTTCTGTGCACTCCTGGTTATTCCAGAGCCGCGGGACTGGGGGAGAAGAGCCTACAGGCTCTATGAAGAAACGCTTTAAAAAGCTAAAGCTTGTTAAAGCTAAAGCTTGTTAAAGATAAAGCTTGTTAAAGCTTCTAGTATTTAAGTGCCTCTTACCCTAGTTTCCATATAATTAATAAGTTAATTCACAAACTATCGGTTCGCAAGCTTTTGATAACTGTTGAAGTCGGAATTTAAAAATAATCAGGTAAATCTCGTGCTAAATTTCGTTTAAGAATTATTATTTATATTTGCTATTATTAAAGGTCTTTTCCAGATTTTTGATTATTTATCGTTGGGAACCCTTAACTGTAGCGAAAACGATACTAGATATCAATATTTTCTAAATTGTTCCTGAAATCTAGAATTGTATAATGTACACCTAATAGATTAAAAGCCTCAGAAAGAGACACAATCTGACATAAGTTCCAAAAAAAACCTCTTTTGGAGTCAGGGGTTTGAGACTTAGTACCAATTTCACCAAACGATGTTAAATTTAATCAATGTTAATCGACTGTTAGTTCATACGTTTTGACAGCTGTTAACGCTCTAATCGTGTGTTAAGTGGTTAACATCGTATGGTGAAATCGGTACTCACGCTCGTTGTAAATGATTTCAACAACATTTTGAAGATAAAATAATACTAGTTTTGATGACAGAATTAAGGAAACACGAAACTTTATTTTGTTGAGCCAAGCTGTTATTTTTTTCCTCCTGCCGCCAGCAATTTGTTGGACGACACGATTAGCTTAGTTGTTCAAAAGCCTGCGTGGACCCTGCTTACGAAGCTGGCGTCCCGGGTTCCATCCCCGGTAAGAGGAAATATTTGTGATAAGCATGAATGTCAAAATGGTTTGTGACTCGTGGATTTTTCACGTTTATTTAAAACTAACTTCTGCCCGCGACTTCGTCCGCGTAGATTTCGATTATAGTTATTGCCCCGGGAAAACTTAAATTTTCCGGTATGAAAAATTTTCATTGTAGCTTTTGTGTTAATCCAGGGTATAAGCTATCTCCATTTCATATTTCACCCAAATGCGTCTAGCCGTTGCAGCGTCAAGGATTAACAAACTAACACACACACATGCACACACACGCACACACACTCACGCACAAACACGCACACACAAACACACACACACACACGCACATGCACGCAAACACACACACGCACACACACGCACATGCACGCACACACACACACGCACACACACGCGCACACACGCACACACACAAACTTCCGCATTTACATATTATTAGTAGGATAAATAAATATCACCCTGACCTACCAGTGGCAAGACATTGCGATATTGTTATCGCTATCGAAAATCTATAGGATTGACGTAAGCTGCCGCAGGGCTATGTTAAGCCCATGTGTCAATTCCATACACTTTGACAGTTTACGAAAATCGTTTACGATACCATTAAGCATCTTGTGTAGGGCGTCTGATAGGTCAGTGATATTTATTTATTACTAGCAGCCTGCCAGCGGCTTGGCCCCGCTGCAATTTTCCGACATTCCCGGTGGATTTTTCTTTTTTTCCTTCATAAAAATCGATGACTGGTCAAAATGGAATATATACAACAAACATGTATCATATTAAATTTTATTGCCTAGATAGCGCCAAGCATGTGGATACATATAGTCTGTATCAATTGAAATTGCCAAAGATGTAAACACAAACCAACGAACCAATTTACAATTGACATACCTACCCTATAGTATTTATATTAACCGCTCGCTTGCTGGAAGCAGCATCGCCTGCTCTCTCTGCTGAGCAGGAACGCGGAGCGGCTTACCCGATTATTAGCCGCTGCAGCAAGCTAATGTATTTACACATTTCCGCCCCGCTCGACATATCGCGTTCAAGCCATTTAACGTCAAGCCATTCAATGTCAAGGATTAGCCCTAAATAATAAAGTAAGCTGAAGCGAACTAAGCTAACAGAAAAGGAAAAAGATAACTGAATGTTTAAGATACGCATAAGATAGGATATGACCTAAAATTTATAATTTAGTCCACATTTAAATAAAGTTTTCTGTTTTCATTCAATAAGAGATAACAGTAACTAACCAATTCAAACCTGTTTTTATTACTTTTTGCTTCAGCCATTGTTTTCGAGCTAACGTATAATGGACTGAAATATTTACTTTTTAGCTCATTTTTCGGTCCAACAAATTCATATTACTTTTTGTGGAATTACTTTTATATCATAGTAATAATTGGCTATTTCTTGCGGTAGGCATATTCATCGTAAAAGTACTACACTGTTTATCAAAATTTAATAAACAGGGTTGCGTGGTCAAACCCGATAAATCGAAATAATTGTTTATTCAAATTGGAATTGTCTTGATGTATTCATTAATGTTCTTTTTGACACAACAAGTTATACCGACTTATCGGGTTTGACCACGCAACCCTCGATTATAATCATTTGAATTATCTATTGTAATGGCAAGCATACGGCACACTAACACTCAGGCCCCTGGTGGTATGGGATCTGAAACCTATATTTTCTTACATTTCAACCAGCCAGGGGGTTTTTTTAACTTACATCTGGCTCCGCTTTTTTAATGTGTTGCTTCCTCCTATCTTTCATAAGATATAATATAAACTAGATAGAATATAACTTATTTGTATTTTTTTAAAACCTCACACAAAAAATATTCTTAAAACAAAGCCTAAGTAAGCCCTCTGAAACATCCAGAAAAAGATAATTTTCTCCATCCACGTAGACTTTCTCGAGCTGCCTAATAATGCTAAGCCCTTCGTCATCCTAACATATTACCCCGTTATCCCGGCGCGGGACTCGCAAATCCCGCGTATTCCCCGGCGAGCCCGGGAATATTAGAGGTATAAAAGCCTCGGCAAACAGTCTCATTACAGGTGTATGTTTTTATTACAATATTGAAGTGACTGTAATTTCAGTAATAACATACCACTTTGATTTTGACCTTCAGTATTTTGATATTACAGAATTCATTTATTTATTAAACCGCTAAACCAATTTAAATGAATTTTGGTATGGAGGATATCTCTGCTGTGAAGCGTTACAAACAAGCAAATATTAGTAGGCGTGGAATAACCGAACTAAAAATGTATTTAGTTCATTTTGAAATAATTATGACCATACTGAAGGTCAAAATCAAAGTGCTACGTATTATAATAATTAGGAAAAAGCGACTCCATGGCTTCTAGAACCACGCTATGCCACCAAAATCCTAACCCTAGTTACAAGGGTAGTTGAACATTAACCTGATATTACACAGCAGGCATTTGGTTTTAATAACTTTAATTAGGATTTACCTTCTTAAAAAAGGCAACACATTAAGCACCATGTACCTGATCGAGAGCCCTTTGTTTCCTGAAGTTTTTTGGTCATAATGTCATTGTTGACATAATTATTGATAGCCATAATTTTAAATCACTGAAACCGAAAACTTTTGAGATTTTTCAATATCTAACGTATAGTTAAGGTTTATTTATAAAAATCCTGAAAAAGTAAGTTTCCTAAGAAAGTATATTATGCGTTGCAATAATTATGACCTAAAACACATTATGACTAAAAATAATTAAGGCAGATGATGGCTACCATTCACTTTTTTCTTACATTTACATTTATTTATAGCATGAAGTATTGAATGCCGTAATGGAAATTTGCGTTATAACATTTGCATTACACTCGATAAGAATGGTGATAAGTATGGTGCAATAAAATCATCAAGATATACAAACATAAAACGGTAAACGGTCGGGGTCAGGGTAAAGTGACCACTCGTCTGAGAATTAAAATCGGTACCTTATGCCCACCCATTCAGTAAACAAGGATTATTCAATATTGACCAAACACTTTATACAAGGAGTAGACCCTAGTACCCTAAAAATTTCAAGGCAGTAAATGGGACAGCGTTATAGAAGTTATATATCCCCATCCTCTTCTCGTGGCAAGTCTGGACCCCTAATAAGACAGTCCTTGTTCGAAACCGCTGTAATGTTTACACACTGAGCGTGCTCCTGTGTATGGCTGCCTGGTGTTCTTATTGTTACAAGTATGTGACAATGAAAGTCTTTTTTACAATTTTTTCTATTTAACTTCAACTACTAAGAAACAAATTCTTAAACAAATATTGCAAGTCTGTAAGTAGTAGCATTGTGGGGGTAAGAGTTAAGACAATCGGTAAACAAGTCATTGAATAAAAAAACGAAAACCCGCCTTCAAAAAGCAAAAAATAAGTTATTTATTGCTTTTTGAAGGCGGGCTTTCGTTTTTTTAAACTTTATTTAATTTTTTACTTTTTAGTGATCATAATTATACTGTTATTCTCCCACTTCTCAATTAATAAGAAACTATAGAACATTTCAATCTCGCCGCAAGTAACGCCGTGGGAATGTCATAGTCATATATTTAAACCTAAATAATTATGCTTCGTCATAGTCGCTCAACTATTTTAATCGAAATATCTTGTCGCCACCCTCGAAATATATACCATTTAGGTGTTCTCGTGGCCATCTGTGGTCTTTATCATCAGTTCCACTTTACCAAATAGTGCTTTCCAAGACTAAATACACAAGTTACAATGAAAAATTTAATAGCTACCTCAACGCCCTTGACGTTACCAAAGGCAGCGGGCCCGATGGTATTCACCCTGTCTTTTTTAAAAGTTGCCGTGAAACGTTAAAGTTACCCATTACCATATTATTTGATCTCTCTTTAAAGTCTGGTATATTGCCGTATTCGTGGAAGCGCTCAATCGTAGTTCCTGTTTTCAAAAATGGAGATAAACATAATATCAAAAATTACCGTGGAATTTCAAAATTATCAGTTATCCCTAAACTTTTTGAGAAAATTATTTATGACAACCTTTATCACGCAATTAGACCAAAACTGATTTCACAACAACACGGGTTTATGAGTAAACGTTCGACAGAATCGAATCTTTGTGAGCTATTGGACTACGTGCTTGACGCTATGGATAAGGGCTATCAGGTAGACACAATTTACACGGATTACTCTAAAGCTTTTGACAAAATCTCACACGCTATACTTATCAAAAAAGTTGAAAGCTTTGGCGTACACGGTAATCTTTTAAGGTGGCTTACTTCTTACCTCCGCGATAGAACCCAAGCAGTGGCAGTCAAAGGGTATACCTCTACGTTTGTTCCTATCTCATCTGGCGTCCCTCAGGGTTCCCACTTAGGCCCCTTATTATTCAATATTTTTATCAACGACGTGATCGAATGTTTTCTTCATTCTAATGTTTTGCTGTACGCAGATGACACAAAAATATTCACGATCATCAAGTCACAGACAGATTGCATTAACCTTCAATGTGACCTAGATAGACTAGGTGCATACTGTGCAGTTAACCAACTTTATTTAAATGTCGAAAAGTGTCACTCTATTTCTTTCTCACGTAAACGTAACAGCTTCCTGTATAACTATTCGCTTAATGGTACATTTCTTCAACGTGTTACACAGGTAAAAGATCTTGGAGTATATCTTGACGATGAACTGCAACTTACTTCCCACATTAGCAAAATAGTATCGAAGGCTTATAAAATGTTAGGATTTGTATTTCGGCAGGGCAAAGAATTTAAAGATCCCAACACCATGCAGCTTCTTTTTAATGCGTTTGTAAGGTCCAATTTGGAATATGCATCTACAGTCTGGAGCCCTCACTTTAACGTGCACATTGACGCCATAGAACAAATTCAAAATAAGTTCATCAGGCGTATGAAATATAAATTTAAATCATTTAACAGTGGCAGTATTGCATCTCTTCAAAGTCGTCGTGACACCAGAGATCAAATATTCCTATATAAGATTATTAACGGACTTATAGATTCGCCAAATTTACTTTCCAACATATCCTTTCGGTGCCCCGACCGACGGACCCGTTCCTCAAACCTATTTGCCATCCCTTCTAGTCGTACTGCATACGCTAGAAATAGATTACTTATTAGACTTGTAAAAAGCATAACCAATTATTTACCCACTCTGATATATTTAATATGAAAATTAATCAATTTGTCTCTGCAATAATTAATCAATAATCAATAATCAATAGTCATCAGTTAATAATCAGTAATCAATCATTCTTCTAAATAAAAATGTATTTTGTATTTTTTGTCAAATTAAAGTGTTCTCTAGTAATCTATCAACTAGATCATCTGTCTATAGGTAGTAATTATATTTTGCAATCATCTTTAGCATAATGAAATTGTTAGTTATTTAGTTATTTTTGTTTTTTCAAGGTAATATGTATATCTTCTGAGCAACAGAAATGTAATTTATATTATAAGTGGAAACTGTTTTGGCTAATGTACTTTTTAAATTTGATTGTTTCTTAATGTGTTATATATTGCTGTTTGTTTCCCAAATAAATAAATAAATAAATAAATAAATAAATAAAATACCAAAATCGCTATAGGTATGCCTATAAATTTTGAAGAGTTCCGTCGATTCCTCATGGATTTCACCATCAGATCTTCATTTTGATTAAGAGAATTAAGAGTGGGACCAAACAGGAAGCGCCAGCTTTCAAATAAAAAAAAGAATCATCAAAATCGGTTCACCCAGTCGAAAGTTCTGAGGTAACAAACATTAAAAAAAAAACAGGCGAATTGAGAACCTCCTCCTTTTTTTGAAGTAGGTTAAAAAGAAAGTTCTAACAAAAACCCAACTGCTGTTTGGATAATGTCGTCAACATAATGTTAGTTATCAAGTATATGTATTTATATTCGCTAATTTCTCTATAAAAAAACTAAAACACTTAGTGACACCCGCGCCGCTAAGACATACATACATATATACATACATTCATACATACATACATTCATACATACATACATACATACATACATACATACATACATACATACATACATACATACATACATACATACATACATGCATGCATACATACATACATTCATACATACACACATAAATGCATATATATATTGCCCTTCTCCTTTAGCAATCGGATAAATAACTAAAGGCATGTCATCTTAGTACTCAGGGTCGGCAACAGCTCATTTGCAGTCTTGACATTTCAGTATTTGCAATGTCGATGGTAAATAAGGGCGTGTATCTGATAATAAGTGGTCTCTGTGTGCTCGTTTACTTTATACGTGCCTAATAAAAAGCCACCGAGGGGGTGAGTTAGATCGGTCGCACAGCTGGTGCAATGAGATTACAATCGGTACGGAAAGCTGGACTTAAAAAATATTTTTTTAACTAATTTCTATACAAACGCAAAAAAAAATCCCCTTTTATTCATAAACGCACGATAGCTAAAGTGTGCTTAAATAATACTTTGTTCTTATCCTTCATTGTGAAATATTTGACGGAAAGAGTCAAAAAATACTTAAATAAAAATAGGTTTATTATGCGTGTATGAACAAGAGGGAGTGTCTTTACGCTTTAACTGAAAAAAAGCTTCTTAAAGGACAATGTCAGTTCACCGGAGAAGCTTTGGCCTGAGAAACAATTGTGACAGATAATTATAGAAATGGGTTAACTTGATGTAGAAAAATATTTAAAACAATGCTGTGGTGTTAGTTTTCCTTAAGAACTTGTCTTATTTTACTTTACATTACATACATTACTCGCAAGTTGTCTTATTTATAAAGTATCTTAATAGACGGCTCTATTTTTCGTATAAGTTCCCTAAATGTGTAAGTAATAAAACACTGAATTAAAATCTCATATCAACATATCAACATCTTTTGTATCCGAAAGCTTTTTTTAAAAAGTGTTGCCAAGATCTGGCTTTGTCCTTTTAGGCACTATGAAATTGCATTTCATCTGAAACGTTTTTGAAAGACTGATACCAACAACACTGTAGCCACGGCTGCAAGTCTGCGCCACCGTAGACGAGCTACGTACCAGATCCGTAGTACCTTTTTATAGTAGTGGGAGGCAAACGAACATGATGTAGGCTACCTAATGGGAAGTAATCACCACCGCCCATAAACACCAGCAACTCAAGAACAGTTGTCGGTGTGTTGCCGCCCTAGTGATGTGCCGTTGCCAATTTCCCAAATTCCCGGAATGTTGCCACACCGGAAATATTGCCAGCAACATAGGCAAGTTTCCGGCAATATTGCTTTTTAGATTTCCCACTACGAGCAATATTGCCGGAAACATTTACGGCAATATTTCCACGCTGGGCAATATTTCCCGGGTACGGCACATCACTGTGCCGGCCAATAAATCATTAATTCATTAATTAATTTTATCCATAGTAATGAAACTCAAAAAACTTTTTAAATTTGCCGGTTTGTAGTCTTTAAGAAAAACTCAAGATAACTCAAACTCACTTACAGGGTTAGGAAAATTGTTGCCCCCATTACAGGGTCCCTGCAGGCCCCAAACACCAATTATGGGGCGTTTTTCTCCTTGTCGCCGTAATAGTGAATTTTCGGGCCGGCCGCGACGGGCGGTAATTTATGTAGATTGGCTGAGAAGAGGCCGCGGGAGCCACAAACCCAATGCGAGATTAGCCATTTAAAAAAGTTGGGATGCAATTTAGCCAATTTGAGTAAGGAAGTTTATGAGATAAGCGTAGGTTTGCACGCGGGTTAAAAATATCAAGGTTATCCATTTCACTTTCTCGTTTTGCTTTTTATTTTTAATTAGGAGTTAGTAAATAAATTTGTATCGTTTATCTGTTCGCATAGAAATGGTATAGAAACAACATATTTTTACAATGTATGGTGGTTCAAAAACCATTTCAAGGAGAATTATGACCTTTATTGAAACGTAAGAATTTGTATAATTTTCGTATTTTATTCATACTCATACTCATTTATTGATAATATCATAAAATATTACAAGTCAAAATTTATTAAAAACAATTCAATATAAGTGTACAAAATAAAAAAAAAGGTTTTTTAACTAGCAAGTTATATTATAGGTAAGTAAATGTAGTTAGTTAAACAAACATCATTTTCAGTAGTAAATACGATAAAACACAACCTTAAATAATGCTATGTTGCTGTTAACTACTAACACTAGGCTCGCCATTTCGAATACTGTATTCAGATGTCCGAACATATTTGGTTTTCTGGTAGCTTATAAAATACTTTATACTCGTATTTCACTCAAAATGGACAACGTTAAATCGTAGGTATTCAGATTTTAATGGCCTTACTCGTAAATGTTTAACTCGCAACGCCCATTTTTTTGATTTATTGTAACAAATATTTAAGAACAACCAAATGTTGTCTTTATTTAAAAGAATAAATAAATATCAGAGGGACAAATGTCACACAAATTGACCTAGTTACAAACTAAGGTCTAGGCTGGACCTATGGATATTTACTAGACAACGAAAATTTTACTTATATAGCGAAATATACACCTAGAGAATATGAAGACTCAGGAATAAATACTCGTGCTCATCACACAATTATCTATCCTTATCGGGATTTGAACCCGGGACCGCTAGTTTCCATGTCAGGGTCACTAACAACTAGGCTAACGAGAACCTACATTAAATTCTAGCTTTTGCCCGTGACTCCAACCACGCACAAGTTTCTTATCGCTACCTACTTCTAAAATACAACATTTCCTTAGGTCCTTCTCCGAGACAAGAACTATCTGTAGATTAATCAAAAAATAAATAAAAGATATTGCATTTAAAATAATCAGCAAGAAAATTAGGTAACCAAATGTTAAAACATCCAGTTTGTACCTAGTAGAACCGTTCAAGTAACAAAACTAATTTGCAATGTGAGGGATTACTGTTTTTTTTTTTGTGGTAATCGCTTGAAGGGCCAAAGACAAAAGTCCTTGATTTTGTTTGCTTATTACTTTAAGAAAAAAGGGCAGAGATGAAAATCCCTTCCGGAGACCTGGGAATGGAGGGCCCAGGTACTGCCAGGCTCGCACCGGCTAAAAACACCAATGTCCCTATTACCAACTAGAATTTAGACTCCCGCGGATACTACCCCAGCCAGTGCTGAAAGGCCGGAGGAGAAAGTCCTTCCTCCGTTTACGTATACGCGGGGTTTTTCCAAAAAGGGGGGATAGGAAAGGGGTTGGGATGGGGGGGAGACTTATAGCTATGTGAGTCGCGGAGTGGGAATCCTGACGCATGCATGCTTACAGACTACGGGCTTCCTTTCTTTTGCCCGAAAATGGAAGGGTTGGGTCGGAGATCGGTCGGAGAGATGAAGGGGGGTACAAGTACGACGTTTTGGGGGGAAGGTTGGGGGAGGTCTGGGAGTTGTTTCGGCGTGGGATCCTGCCCGGGTCCTGTGGCCGAAGGGTTTGCGTGGTGTCAGATTTCAGCGTAGCGTTTTCCAGATTAGTCCGGGTACCGAACTATTTGTTCCTTAAACACGCTACGCGTACCACTTTTTCTATAAAACCCTTCGTGCTTTCGCGATTGGCTTCTGTTCCCAGCAGGGCTTTCCCGCTTGAGCTATCCGGAGAAAGTTTGACTCCGGTCTTTTGCTCAAGGTCGAGCCTTTCCATGCCGAAACGCGGGCACTCGCAGACAATGTGCCAGATGTCCTCATCAAGGGTCGGGTCGCAGATACACGAAGGTGAATCTTTAATCTTGAAACGGTGGAGATAGGGGCGAAGCCTCCGTGACCAGTAAACGCTTGAACCAAGAAGTTTGTGAGTTTGAGTTTCTTTAGTATGCTGTTCGCGGGATGACTGGTTATTGCAGTCCTTTGTGCACTCATTTTCTGGCTCAGACCTTCTGCTCGAGTTTCTGGCGGCGTTTCTTCTCCACAGTGATGGATTTGTCTGAAATGCTAGTAGATTCACGTTACCTATACAAATGAATAAAAGAGCCCTCATGTGGTCAATTTACTGCATAGACATTTTGAATTTTTATTTATTTTATTTAGATCAAGTTCAAGAAATCTTTCAAACGTCCTATGCTTCTACTTTGTAACCTTATTAGAAGTACAAAAAGAAGATTTAACCAGACGCATTGCTTTAGTTTGTGAAAAACATTTGCAGGGCTACAGATTACAGTAGAGGCCAAAGATCCCATCATTCACTCATGAGGTATACAGAAGATAAAAAAATAGACATAAACAAGAATAAAGCGGTAAAAAGGCCCTCAATGTTGTTCTATCAGGCCGCGATGCTGATTTTCAGGGTCAGGTTTCTAGTTATGATATAACAATGATCTCGGGAAAGAAGAAAAGGGAACACAAGTTCGTAAACTTTAGCGTGCGTTGCAAAAGAGCTACACTCAGAATTTAGTACACAGGTTAAATACATAATACTGATAATCTTAAAGTACTATTCACTAAATTTTGTAGCCAAGGCTCGAATAAATTTCCCCAAGTATTTTTCGTGAGTGAAAAACAGTATTCATAAAAATGAGAACCGAAAGCAAACGACGAAGTAAATGTCCCCGGCCATTAGGATTTGACGCGTGGACGGAGATAAGACAAGACAGACACGACACTTCCCTGATAATACTACACAAGGAATTCTTTATGGAAATTTAATTTAAGGAGAGTAAAAAAATATTGTGGTCGAATATACTTATAACGTTAAAAATGTCAAGTGTGGTTTTTGTTACTTGTAATCATGTTAATTTTTAAAACTTGAAACAAGAGACAAAAATGCTCGTAAATTTTATTTGAGATATGCCATTAGACAAGACTGGGCAAAAAAGAGACAACAAATGAAGTGGTCGTCATCGCTTAAATTCAATACCAAACACATTTTTTAACTTTACGTCGACCATAATTTAAAAATGAACCATGATAATGCTATAGAGTACGTGGTTGTGACTTTATTAATAGCAACTTGAAAGAAATGATACGCTGCCATATTTGTTTACTAATCTTATTACGAATTTACTTAACTTTAAAAATAAAACAAGTTCAAGTCGAGTCGCTCGCAGATTTAAATCTTAATACACAACGTTTTAAGTGCTTAACTTCAAGTTATTAGACTTAATGTCTTATGTATCTAAGGTATAGAATTTACTATTACTATACAAACGGTGTAAATATTGGCTATGTGTGGTCTCAAGATCGACACAAATCAAGTGTTAATTATTTGTAAGTGAATTATTCAGTGTAGTATTTATTAATTTAATATTTGGATGGGATTTATTTGATTAATTCCTGCGGTATTGTAATACCAGCTTGTTCAACATAATTTGTAGTTACAATTATCTTTCGTTAAACATTAATAAGGCCTGATATTTCGCCACCTTGAAGACCGTCCAAGCTTGAGAGTACAATTAACGTAAACTCCAATATTTGTGATATTGATTAAATTAGATTAATGTTTGGAACTAATAAATTAAACTCTGCGATTTCGCTTTCAACAATTTCGTGTTCAGAATTTCTTAAACAATGCTGTCTAATGCGGTCTGTCTGTATGGTTTTTATTAATTCTAAGAACAAGGAACTATGTTACGCGATATCTTCGCCAATTTCAAACCAATTAGTTTTCTTAAAGTTTCAACTTTCAGTATGGAGTCCCTTTATTGTAAAAACATTTATTTATACGGTGTCAAGTCTTCGATTTCTTAAAAGTAGCCTTAATGTTGCATGATTGTTTTATATACGGTGGACTGAAACAATAATAGCAATAGTAAATGCTAGTAAAAGTGCAAAGATTTCTGGCACAACCTCTAGTTTAAATGTGTTCACTCAAGGGAGAGTAATTCATTATGACTATCCGGAGAGAATTTGTTGTCATAAAAACAAACACTAACATCTGGTACCTTATGTAAGTTTTTTTTTATTTTCTATTATCCAGTTTCACAAGCATTTATTAGCACTTTTATCCTATTAGGACATCTTCCGTCACTTTCTTATTTTCCAAAGTGAACAGTGACAAATCACAAATACAGGCGACATTCTACTAAATTAATTTCAGTACCTACCACCGGAGCAATAATAATCGTTTCATCATGTCTATTAAAATTACGTCGTTAAAAAAATGCAACTTCCACTTGGCTAGCAAGATGATGTTAAAACGACAAAGAACAAAAGTAATCCCTTACGTACGACGTTGAAGGCACAGCCGCGCTGCTAATAAGGAAGAATAAAGATGTAATCCCGTGTACAGTAGCCATAGATATAGTAAGTACAATGTTTCCCCGTCTCGCTGGTCTAAAACTTTATGCCCACATTTGAGCTCGCATCGCTTCCCAATCCCTAATCAGCAGTCTGCGCTGTTTACTCTCCGTCTCCCTCCGACCGACGCGTAATGACTGGGATCGCGTTACTGACGCTGTTGACTCGCCGAGGCCGGTAATGGCGCTGAATCAAGCGCTTTATTAGCTATGTTGATAGTAGTTCGATTACCTACTCGAAATATCAAGCAACCTTCAGAAATATACATGGTTATTTTCATAATTAAATTCAAGTTTTAATACTGTTTCAATACGTACGTACTGACGACAAACAGGGTTAACAACAGTAACTGGCGAAATATAGTACATTGTCGTAGAGGTTAGAAATTTAGCAAAAGATGGACGAGTTGGTTCGAAATTACGAGTCCATCTATTGCACTTTCGGCCGAGGCTTAACATAGTGCTTTTCACAACTACTGGGAGGAAATAAAAATCAATTACTACTCTTACTTAAAAAAAATACGCTCTCCCGCCAATTTTTACTTTTATTTTTTAACGATACCGTTCTTACTGGCCAGTCATTCAAAGGCGGTTTTAAATTGACGACTCTGACCGTGCCAGAACTATATTTCAGATAATTAAAAACAGATATATATGGCTGTATGGAATCTGATTCCTTTGCCTATCCGTAAAGGGATGAATATTATTAAAAAATAAAACGACTTCTCATTGGCCAATTTAATTTCATATGCAGCACAAGTCGTGTTCTGATTGGTCGAATCAGTGATCAGCGGACCGATGTGATTGGTTGACTTGCTCAATGGAACAGACCAACTATGTTTTAGTTGTCCAGTTTCAATTCATAGAAGGCCTGCTCATTCAAAGTACAACTATTGATTGTTTTGGAGACCAAGAACAGACCATCTTTCGCCACATTTCCGACCAGTAGCGTGAAAAATATAATTATCATGTCTCTACATAAGTTTATTTTCGTTTTAAAGTAGTAAAAATCAAGGTCCAAAAACATTATCCTCCGTCTTACGCAGTTGAGAAAAAATAAGAAATGAAAGCAGGAAAATTTGGAAAAATAAATAGTCACCGAAAATCGCTATACTGATTACGTATAACGTTTTACTAAATAACATCGGAAAAAACTAAAAACCAAATGAACAGGCATACCATGTTCTTCTTTTTCCATTTAAATTATTTTTATTTGTTTTTTCTTAGTTATTTATTATTATGTATAACTAGCTAGCTTAGCTATAGCTAGCTTGATATCCATCTAAAAGTCTTTTTTGCTATTCCATCAGAAACTTACATTTTCCAGGATAAAAAGTAGGCTTAGTGTTATTCTAGAAGTATAGTAATTTTTATAATCGTAAACTGAAAAAAAAACTACCTATACATAGAAGGGAAACCTTAAATACAATATTTTCAAGACTATTTCATTCATCTCACGTAATAAAAGCCATCCCGTTATCAATATACGCAGCACCTGGTGAATAATTCCCGCTCCAATAACATATCCCGGAACATTGTAACCTCCGTCATCGAGCCGAGGCCAGATATGGAGACGTTATTACACTGTCACTACGTTATGGCTTTTAAATTGGATAGCAAATTGATATAATAAAACAATATTTTTTCCAATCAAACACTTCTTTCAATTACGAATTTTATGACTTGTATTTTTAGGAGGATTGCGAACTAATCTTCCCTAGACAATTTTTTATGGTTTTTGAATATGTTGTAGATATTTATGAAAAACTAGTTCTGTACGTTTTCCTTTCCACGAATATATTTCTGGGAAAGGAAAAAAACGGAAACGTACAAACCTAGCTTTTCATACCAACTACAAAATATTTAAAAATCCGGAAAAACAGACTTGATTTAGGGGGTGAGAAACGCTATCGCCCGGAGCAAAATTTGTATAATTTTTTTTACAGCTGCGCGATTTAATCGTCTCCTCGGCTCATGATTCTTAGGGATCTGGAAGAAAACGGAATCCTATTACTAAAATTCTACTATCTATCCGTCCATCTTGTCATTCTTACATCACGTGTCTATATCTTGTAAACGGAATAATCTACAGACCCTAAATTCTGATGTGTTATTTTAAAGGTTTCACCTTAAACCAAATCATGATCATCATCGTTAAAGCCGCAAAACGTCCACTGCTATACATAGGCCTCCCCAAGGTTTGCCACAAGGACCTTCTTGTAAACCTAGTATTAAAAAAAAAACATTCTAATTTGTTTTAAAAATGGATTTTTTTTTAAGGGTTGGTTTGAATATCTTCGAGACCAGAAACGCATTGGTGACGCCTTGGACGTTACAGTTACGACGTTGTAAATAAAATAAGCGGCAGTGACTACTTCCGTCATGCGCCGTCTGCCTGTTTAGCCATCGATGGCAATAAAAAAAGTGGAATGTCGTGGTCAAGAGCACTTTAGTTTGAAAAATACCGAAGTGTAGAGCATCAAATTTATCAGTTTATCACCACGTTTGTTCGTGCTCTGCAGTGGGCTAACGGACTCAATATGAATGAGGTTATACACGTCGCTTATCCATGCGCTACATAACAGTGAAATGGGGTGAATAGAGCAACGCGTGCTGGCGTGTAACCACGTGGGCGGGCGACACATCCGAGCCCCGCGTGTGTTAGTGACGCCATTCCGTTCATAGCATGTTGTATCAACACACCGCAATATCGTTTTTAGGGTTCGGTACCAAAATCGTAAAAAAGGAACCCCTGTGATGAGACTTCGTTGTCTGTCTATCTGTATCTCACAGCAGATTTTCTCAGCAACCACAAATGCTATCAACTTGAAATTTGGCGTAGTTGTACAACTTGCTTGTCCGCATTTGTTTTTTTAATTAAAAAAAAAGAAATTAATTTTATAAATAATTCAAAAGGGTCTAGAATGGGGGGTTGAAAAATAAAAGTGGTTTGATTTTAGCAAATGGGTCATAAATGAAAGGGCTTAATCTGCACATTTCAAAATTTTTATTTTTTATTTTCTCTGATGCACTTTTTGATTTATAGCCAAAAATGTACAAAAAATAACCATTCCATAATTATATTGAAAAATGCATACTTAAAAACACTAACAACAGATCAGAATAATAAATAAATTTTAGAAAAACATTAAATTATATTTATTGACAAGGTCTTTTTATAAAATGGAAGATTACTTTAGTAAAATGTTTGACCTGGCTTGTCATTATTGGCATTCCGGGACTGAGTCGTTGATATAAAATGTACAGGTGGCATATTTTTAATCCGGTTTAGTAATGTTTCGACGAAAATTATTAAGCAAATTCTTAACTCCCCAAACTACGTATCCCATATTTTTATTTGGGCAAATTTTTATTTCTCAACTACATACATACATAATCTCACGCCTTCGTTCCCAGAGTGGGGTAGGCAGAGCTACAGAATTACAAACATCTCTAAAAACTTGTTGATAATTCTATAACCACAATTTGCACAATTAGGCTAAGATGTTTACCAGTCTATTAGTGACAGGTTGCAAGCCCATCGCCTAACAGTACTACAAGCCTTTATTCCCTTAGTCGTCTCTTACGACATCCACGGGAAGACATGGAGTGGCACTATTCTAACTCGGCAACCACACGAGGCTCTCATTATTTCTCAACTAATGATTTAATAAATTATTGTTAGACACATTATTACCTGGGATTATTTTAAGATGTCAATTATGTTTTCTTAATTGATAGGCATATCTTAATTTTAAAATAACCCTAACCTACCTATCTCTGGGAGCAGTTTCGTTTTTAGGGTCATAAAAAAATAACCCTAACCTACCTATCTCCGGGAGCAGTTTCGTTTTTAGGACATAAAAAAATAACCCTAACTTACCTATCTCTGGGAGCAGTTTCGTTTTAAGGGTCATAAAAAAATAACCCTAACCTACCTATCTCTGGGAGCAGTTTCGTTTTTAGGACATAAAAAAATATATTATTTGCCTTAGCAAATCATTTGCTACACATTTATTTACCACATAAAATTTGACGTAATAAAATATTGCAATATAAAAATGTCTCGAAATAAAAAAATTACGAAGTAAAATTATACCAAGGACTGGTTTGCCAAATAAAACTTCGGCGAAAAGTTGGTTGCCAAATGAAATTTGACGAAACATAATTCGGCAAAAAGGCAGTACGCCTTTTAATCCATATATTTTTTGAAAGAAGTCGTCGACGTTTCAATTTCTATCTTTCTTAAAGTTACTGTATATAGAATATTATATCATCATTCTCCTGCCCTTATCCCAACTTATTTGGTGTCGGCGCAACATGTATATTTCTTCGATACTTCTCTATTAGTCGTCATCTCGGGAGTCACTGCCTTTCTAGCCATATCATCTTTCACACAGTCCATCCATCGTTCCTTTGGTCTTCCCCTACTCTTATAGGCATCTACATTCATACTCATAACTTTCCTGACGATATTTTCCTCATTCCTCCGCATCACATGCCCATACCATGATAAACGATTTCCACATAACTTTTCAGTCACCGGTGTCACTTTCAGACTTCCTCATATATACTCATTTCTTATTCTATCCATTCGCCTAACACCACAAATCCGTCTTAGCATTCTCATTTCTTTATTATATAAAGATATTATTTAGCATGCCAATCTTGGTTTTAAATAATGGTTCATTACCACTCTGTAACTTTTTTTTAGCAAATAAATGATTAATTGATTGATTTATAAGATATAAGGTACTTCCCGTTGACCTAAGATCATGAAATATAGCAAGAAACAATGTGTATGCATGGCACATGGAAAGGGAAAAACCGTAAATTTGTGTACCTATAAAGAGCTCTCGGTGCGTGAGTCCAACTCGAACTTGGCCGGTTTTTGTAAATATAGAAACCTTAAAATAAACCTGAACTCATTTGAACGATTTTTAGACTCAACTTGAATAGAGTTCACATTAAGATAACACCCTACGAACAAGATCCGGTGATTGCTTTCAAATACCTATTGAAAAATGTTAAAATAATTCCGTCTCCTCGTAGAAGGTATTGAGTAAAATTTGTTGTAATTTCATTTGGTCGTATTCAAAGATTTCTTTCAGGCCCGAACGCTTAATAGGCTTTCAGGGAATCGATCTGGTCCTGAATAAGGATTAAAAACGTGAACACCACGAAAAACGAAATAAAAAGTTTTTGAGCTAGAAACCTTTGCGAGAGACATTTTATTAAGATACAGGTGTTTGGATTTTTCTCTGCCAATGTTTTTTGTTTCAACGACTTTGAGGAATTTAATAAAGACAATTTGTGAGCTGAAAATAAGCTTCGGGCCGTCTTTAAATCAAATTCAATTACATTCTTAAACAATAAATTATTATTAAGCCTGCAAATAAAATAAAAAGAGACTAAAGAAATTGAATTGTAAGTAAACGAAATTGGTCACCAATTTCACGATTATAGCAAAGGTAAAGTAAGTTAATATTTTAGACAATGACCTGTATTGTCTTTTTGACTCCTTGCCGCTTAAAGACTTAAAGTAGTTCGTAATTGTTTAATTTAACTAAATAACAAATGCTCAATATAAATTAATTGACAAAAAGTAAGTATACACAATTTGTCACAGCATGCTGCGCGTGTTAGGTAAAATAATGCTGGCGATATTTTACTTCCTAACTGAATTTTCTTTAGAATCTTTGGAATAAAATTATTTATTAAGTTTAATTTACTTAAAAATGATCACATGACAGTCAATTTGCATAGACAAGTTTGTGTTCTCCGATCAATTAAAATTTTGCAAATGTTTTGCAAAGTATAATTTGGTTTGAGTTTCGCGAAGTGTCTTGTAATGTTGTCAAGTGAAAGTTTTGCGATAAAGAATTCGGTATAGTACATGATAAGTAAAAGTTAAACAAAATGTTTGCTATAAATTTAAGCTATCATAATACACAAAAACTGGTAGCAAAATCATCGGGTAGTCAATAATTTCCTTATTTTAGATCACAATGTACAAGCTTATAGTATTTTGTTTAAAAGCTAAGCCGCTGAATATTGATAGCTTATCGTCCTGCCCGGCGGCAGGTGAGGTGACCCTAGTTACGCCAACTTTAAGCTTTTTATAGTTAAGCTTATTATAAGACAGCTGCGCATCCTGGGCCGGCACCGCGGCAAGTTTTTACTAGAGTTCGCTTATTGTTTATAAAATAATGAAAGTTCTGCACTTTGGAATAGCTTTTTCATTGCGGCCATGTGGCTCTTAAGGATATAACTTTTAAGACATGGATGAAAGTTGGGTGAAGATTAGGTACAGGTTTACCATGGTGCTTTTATGGCTCAAATTAGGAGATTTTTTTTATTTTTTTCATCTCTAAGAATAGAACTGTCATAAACTATTAAGTCTATTGTAATAAATAATTTATAAAAAAATTGGCACTGAGGTATTACTATTTCTCACGCTATCGTGACTTTTTGTCCGAACCCGTAACGCATTATAAATTAAAAGTTCTTACAGAATACTAGTGTTTGATAACAAAAAGTAAAGTTTAGTAATCGTTAAATTATGAATGATATTTGTATACGGAACCTGGTTTTCACAAAGCTACTTATTTACTTGGTAAAACGAAAAAAACATGTTTTCAAAATACATATTAAAGTAAATATAACAGTAAAGATGAGTCCTATTCGCAGCCAAATATTGCACTGAATGTACTAAAACACCTATATTCCTTTTCTGTTAAGTCTAAAATGTGCCTCTAAACCCACCGTATACCTTTATCCCGGCCTACAAGCGAGCTCATCGGTGTGTCAATATCCCGTGCGCCGCCCAATTTCCGCAGCGATAGGCCGCGTGTGGCGACACCTTTAGCTTAGATTGAGGACGTTCAGAAAATTGAGTATGTAGTTTTTTTACTCGTTTTCTTTGGTGTCTATTACGGAGTGAGTCAAGTTTAACATAAATATTAAGGTAAGTAAAGAAAATTAGCTTTTTTTTTTTAATTAATCTGAATGATATATTCCTCTATCAAAAACGTGTATTCGATGTTACTTTTTTAATGAATAAAGTATGTGATACGTTTAATTATTTTCTTCACATTACACGTCAGAATAAAGATTACGCATGGAATTCTGTTTGTTTATCGTGAAATTTTCGAAAAATTATCTACCAATGCTGAGTGAATGTTTTGTGTTTATTTTTTACTAACATTTTATAAATGTCATCGTATTTTTTTTAAGTAGGTATAACGAATCATAAAAAAATATCATTTTATAATTATTTTCGTTTTGTGTTCAAATAATTATGTGTAACCTTCCGTGGTTTCAACTGATGGATCCAACGTAAGACCAGCGCTAACTTTAATGCCAGCATTACGCTGAGTTGGGACCATTTCGTGGCTACTTTCTCCTTGAGCGTATTAATCTATTCTTTGTTATGTGTGTCACGAAAAAAATATTTTCTTGTTCTCTTCTACTAACTTACTTAAAGATTCTGTTAGAAGCATCTCAAATTCCCTTTTTTATTATAATTTTTTGTTATTACATTGAAAGCATCCTTACCGACTGCGCAAGGTAGGCTTGATTGGACCCAAACCGATCACAAATCCAAATCACTCGGATCATACGCAATCAAAAATATCAGAATTCATCTGAATTGTGCTGGGACTCAATATCAGGTAAATTATGCGCTGAAATCGTCGTAATAGCTTGTTAGGGGCACTTATGATAATCAGCGCTTCGGGCGACCTGGTCGCGCCGCAGCTCCGCTAGAACAGCTGTTGCACTTTGATGGCTATAACTTCTGTATTAATTTATTTATTTATTCATTTATTCATTGTTTCATGTACAATACAGTTTTACAAGATGTTGAGGTTGCAATGTGTAGGCAGGTACTAATAATCTAATTAGGTCTAATTTTAGTAATACTGAAGAATGTGTCGCCAGTGATGACGTACATGGTACTATTAAGCCGTGGTCTTCTACAATGGGCCTCATAAGAAGGCTTAAGCTCACCCCAAGGGGAATGCAAAGAGCCATGTTGAGAATTTCTCTGTGAGATCGAATCAGAAAATGAAGAGATTTGCAGATGTACTAAATCTACTGACATAGCTAAGCAAGTTTAAAAAGCTTGACTGGCAGTGGGCGGTTCAAATTAGTCAAAGAAGTGAAGGGCGTTTGAGCAAAAAGAAAACGTTTTTAAAGAAAATGGTACTATAATTAGTCATTAGAATGACCTAAAGTTACAAAACTGCACAAGTTGAAAATTAAAAGTGGGTTAAAACTCACCAGAGTAAGCTAAATTTGGCACAAATTAAATCCACTTAAGTTGCTATTTTGTGACCTTTTCCTCTTTGATCTACGATGGAAAATCCATGTTACAAATAGACGCTTAACAAAACCTTACAGCTATTTAATACTTCAGCTGTCCTGCTGCCCTGCGGGCATTACGTGCCCTGCATGTCGGACCCTGGTTGTAGGCACGTGACTTGTATGTCGACGACCTGATCGCGGACACTGGTTTAGGCAGGGGCACACGGCAGCCGATAAGTAGGGGGCTCTTGCACATTAAAGGATGGAAAATTTGTAAGCCGAAAAGTATTTTGAGGGCAGTGGAAAGCATTTAATGAAGTAATTTATTTTTGTCTTGACTGCATTAAAATGTTTAAATCGAAATCCTTTTTTTAGGTCTTTAACTAGACCAGTGTCAGAGGAATCACTCAACAGTACAGGTTGATCTTGTATTTCTAAATACAGGAAGATTTGTATAAACATAGTAATGTAAGAGATTAAGATTATTTTACTAAAGTTAATAAATAAATAAATAAATATCAGGGGACAATCTCACACAAATTGACGTAGTTCCAAACTAAGCTCTAGGCTTGTCTATGGGTACTAGGCAACGATAAACTTACTTAAATAGATAAATACATAGAAAACATCCAAGAGGCAGGAACAAATACTTGCGCTCATCACACAAATATCTGCGCATACCGGGGATCGAACCCGGGACCACTAGCTTCGTAGGCAGGGTCACTACCGACTAGGCTACCGCGTCGTCCATTTTTTCCAAAAAGCCATACTGAGAGTTCTTTCTTAAGGTTTTTAATCATTTTGAATGTACAGAGACTCTCTGGTAAAGTACGTTGTTATTAGCATCTTCCTTTGGCAAATATTTTGCACCCCAGAGTGCAATTTTATAAGCTTGACTTTATTTACCAGTGTAAGATCTGCAAAGTCACTAATTCTGAAAACAAAATCGGGAGTTAATGTGAATGACACCCAGGGGACCGCTGAGATCTTTTTATCCCCTTGGGCATTAACGATCTGTTTTTTTACCCCATTCTTTTTTTAAATTTGCATAGTTATAATAATAATTCTATTTACTTTAATAACGAGATATTCCTTTTTACTTAGCAAAATAAGTTTTTTCCTGATTTCTTTTACACTTTGCATATACATGCGTTAGTTATATTTTGAATTGGTAAATTAACTAATGTCCAGTTTATCTTTGTCTTTCGCAGTATGTATGTGTATCCTGTGCAATATTTTTATTTATTTAATAATAATAATCTTCACTACCCCAAAAAAAAATGCATGTTGAACACATTGGAACGATTACATACTGTCAACTAAGGTTATACTTTGTTCCAGCAAATACTTAAATCATTTTACATACATACATACATACATAATCTCACGCCTTCGTTCCCAGAGTGGGGTAGGCAGAGCTACAGAATTACAAACATCTCTAAAAACTTGTTGATAATTCTATAACCACAATTTGCACAATTACAAGGCTAAGATGTTTACCAGCGTATTAGTGACAGGTATTTTTCATTAAATAATTCATTTATTCAGTAAAATAATAAAAAGTCATAAAAACTCTTAAGACTAGCTTAAACCTAGTCAAAAAGTTTCCCCCGAGTTGCCCCTGGCCCAAAGGTACCCATCACACTGGCCGCGTTACCACGTTGAATGGCGATGGACAAGCTTTGCACCAGGTACGAACCCGCGCGGGCGTCAGGCCCCTCTCCCTAATCCAGTGTCCCACTTCCCTAATGAAGGCAATAGCCTCCGTCCCCCAGCACCCAGTAGTCTCAAACGCAAAGGGTACAAAATAATAACTACCACTCAGGGCCGAATATTTTTCTCGTTTTTAACCGCGGCAAAATCTGCAGCGGTAGCAGCTGTTCGTACCGTTCGGCCGAGGTGCGACGCGGCGACAGTACTGACGCACGTGGCGTCCCAAAGCAGACTCTTCGCTTTCTGCTACGGCACCAAATTTAAGCCGTCCGGCCTTTTGCGTCTTTTGAATCGGTTTTTCATTTCCATTTTCATAAAATATAAAATTCAAAAGGAGAACCAACCTAATTCCATATGGCAATGAAATTTTTACCATTAATTTTTTTATAAATATTTCAAAGTAAAACATTTTTCAATTAATCCTTACCGTTTGCGCGACCGTACATGTAATTATCTAAATGTAGCCCATAAAAGGCTCCGTGCGGCCCTCTCGACCCGCCCAAATAGATCCTTTAGCATATTGCGCCATTTTACATACATTTTACATACTTAATGTAAAGTAACGCGTTTCCGATCGGGCACATGTAATCGCACAAATGGGCATTTTTATGACCTGAAATGTACCGGGGAACGTTTGAATGAAAGACTTTGCGGTGACTTCGTTTGGGAATAAACTAATAAAGCTGTTTGAAAATTGTAATGATTTTGTATGTTACTTAAACGATGAATTTGTTTGTTTTCGTTAAGTTTAATGAAACTGCGGCTCTATTTCAAGTTTTTTAAAGTTACCTTGTTTTTTTTATTTTTATCATATTTGTTGACTAGACAGATACTCGTCGACCAGGAGCTTCAGTTGAACTTCGTTTCAACCTATTTTGTGTTCGAAGCAATATTTTTTATCTAACTCTATGGTCCTCTTTACTTTCAATGTCAAAAAGAAACACCATTTCATTACCAAGATGATAAAGATGTGTTTCAGGAATAAAGTATATTGTAATAAAATAGAAAATTGAACATACGGACTGATTTCCCACCAATATACATACCTAGGAGGTAGTCAAACGGGAATTATAATTGACGTGTCCGTTTACGGCTTCAAACGGGTCTTGTTTACTTTACGACCTACGTTTTCAGACGTATCGAGGGTACGGGACGTCGCGCTACGGAACGTTTGCGCAGGACTTTGACGTTTATGGAGTAATTGACTGCGTAATTCGATTTATTATACGGTGGGTTAAAGAGGTGTAGGTAATTTTAGAGATACCCATTATTTATTGGCAAACATTACCTATTAGGCACTTAAGAATCCTTTCCAATAGGTATCGCTAAACGCATCTGTGTTTGATCTAGAGTTTTAAAAAGTCTACGGTCGGTAGAGTATCGAAAATTGTAACAATCCGATGTGCGATCATGTGTAAGTAACGATACCGTCTTTTGTACATACATACATTAACTCACGCCTGTATTCCCAGTTTGGGGTAGGCAGAGCTACAGAATTGCCAACAACTCTAAAAGCTTGTTGATAATTCTGTAACGACATTTTGCATAATCAGGCTAAGATGTTTACCAGTGTATTAGTGACCGTCTTTTGTGAAGTTAGTAAAATTGATTTGATTACGAGCAATAAATTACACGCTTATTTTAGTGTTTGATATTGATGCAGTTTTGATTTAGTTTATAAAATAGATTACTAGCCGTGAAGCAATTCACGTTAATTTAAGAACAAAATTTACCAATTTTTCAGCAAACTTGTTCATAAAATACTTCAAAAATATTCATATTTTTTAGCTGCGATAATTTAGACTTTAATGGTAGCACGCTGAAAAGTAAAATTATTTGCCCCAAAATGAAATTAAATATACGTAACTTTAAGCTATTTCAAGTTGTTAGCAAGCATCAACTAAGTAAACTAAGTGCAAAATATTTAATAGTATATTATACTCAAACGAATCAACTCGACTTTTACATTTCAAAATAGAGAGTTCTAGTTTTAGTAGTTAGTTTACACAGTCCCAAATAACCAATGTTTGTTGATGCATCTCTGTTTACCCTAAATTTTAGTTCAATATTTGGTCATTCGTCGGGGGAAGGACACGGACGATTATTATTGTAAGAGGGAGAGGGTCGAGTCAATATTATCGGGTGCATGCAATAACTGGGCCGGGTGGGACCTTGCATAACTCTGAAGATTTTTTCATCCGGAAATCGCCTAAACATCACAAATATTTTTCTTTTATTTATGTGGGACGTGATCTTAATCTTTATTTAACGGGTCAATACCATAAGAATAAACAATAACTACACGTAGAAGCGAATCTCCTTTACCAAGGCCCCAAATGCCGCGATTTAAATACCTACTTCCCCCTTCACCCCGCTACACCCCTCTGTCTTCCGCGCGCAAAGTCAGGGCTGTCAATTGCAAAGTATTTGAATCGGTTTATGGCTGTGTTATACAAGTTTAGTCATGAAATGTTATTTAATATTTTTCTTCAACGAGGAAATATTGTTGCAAAATGAGTTTTTTACATTTACGTTTTGATGATATTCAGATTATCTCCAGAAAATTACATGGCTTATGTGGCTATTAATCTTCTAGAAAAAATGGAAACGAGTCTATAAACAACCTTTAAAATAATAATTAAGCTCATTAAGTTTTATAGTCTGGACTCTGGAGTTACTTTTTACGTTCCTTACCGAATAATTAATTTAGTTTTTAATTAAGTTGAAAAGCTTTATTACAAAATACAATTCTTATCTTTTAATTCGTTTTTAAGGTTTCGCGCGTCCGGAGCCGGGAGTTTCGCTTCTACGTGTAGTTATTATTTATTCTTATGTCAATACATTCTATTTTTAACTTTTAAACATTAATTGCGATTACAAATAAAAGCGTCAACTTACAAGCTCTCATATTTTTGTTACCCAACTAGATTTGGCCAGCAACTTCACCAGCGTAACTTTGATTGAGGCTGGCTTGCACTAAAACTTTAAATCAGATTTAAGCCGACCTGATTTAAGTCTGACAGTTTCATTCTGACGCAACTAAACTGTGCTGTAGGTACACGGCGTGTTTCGTTTTTTCAAATTAGACTTATAAGGGTCAAAAATTGTATTTATTTTTAAATGCGTTTAATGCGCATTTGTAAGTATGTATTTAATTATTCTAACACTTTTATCGTAACTCAAACAGCTATATTACATAATATTAAAATTACTGAGATAAAAGTAGTATAAAGATAAAGGGTATTGCTACGTGTATGTAGCAGCTGATATAACGCTACACAGGTGAGCCATGCGTATCAATTGTTCAAGACATTGTGTCACGATCATTTAGTGCGTGTGCCGCTGTTATGTAGGAGTATCTTAATATATTATTATGTATGTAGATACTCCTACAGTGGCGCAAGGACTAAATGACGTCAGTGATACATGTCTTGAACAATTATGATACCAAGCGAATATTATACTTATGCATGAGCAGCGTGAGTCACCGTGGAATTCCTGGTTCGCACAAGCACGAGGTGAGTAATTAATGTTATAAGATTTACCACGACCTCCTAAAGACGGCTACCGTCAGTAACCAGACGTCCAAGCCGCACCGAGCATTCCGGGCCGAGTTAGAAACAAATCTTGCCTAGCTGAGTTGCCAACTATGCGGGGGGTGCCGTAGTTGCCTCCTAGTCAGTACTAGGTACATCGTTAATGTTACTAGATTATAATTGGTGGATTTTATTTATTTATTTAGACTTTACTGTACAGTGAAAAGTACAAATGTTGGACTTAATGCCTTAATGTATGCTCTACCTGTCAACCAACTGGCCAAACAGAAACAAGTCAAGGTTGGTGCTAACTTTAAAGACACCAGTTAATCATACTCCTTCCTCCTTTTAAGTAACTTGGCAAACCTAGTATAAATAAACAAAGAAATGGGTCCAACAAAATGCTTATAATACCCAGTTATAATAGAATATTGACAGTGTAATTGCATCTCCTATTTTTATTCCAAAACAAAGATAAAATGTTATGTTATTACACCTGAGTTATACGCCGAAGCAGCCATCAAACGAGGTCTCACACTTACTGACTCCTCAGGCTTGTGAATCAGTTCTTCTTCTATTGTTAAACAAAAAATATATATATATATATATATTTTTTTTTTTTTTTAAATTACATTTTATTTATCAAAACACAAAGTGAATCAGATAAACTTGTCCACCCGCGCGTCACCCAATCGCCACAAGATTCCACAACACCATAAATTCTGTAAACAACATCACGCCATAAATTCCGTGACCACGTTAAATAAGAGCCAAAAATCCGGAGTGTTCGAGTACAAATGTGCAGGGGCTATTCCGAGTATACTTTATTTCGATCCTAGATTTCATAGCTCTTATAAAGTCGATCGAACTCTCCTCCACAGTGTTTTAAAGTGGCTTAATATAAGTAGGTATTTACTACATGCGACTTGGTTGTACTATACAGCCTGTACTCGTGACAATTCTGACGTCTATGGTTGACGATGACCATTATTTTATCAGGTAGCCTGTCTGCTCAATTACTTTATTAAATACTAGCTGTTACCGTGCCCACTTCGTTGGGCAATAAAAATATTTTTTTTGGATTAATATATAGCCTATGACACTCACAAATAACGTGGCTTTCTTTAGTAAAAGAATTTTCAAAGTCAGTTCAGTAGATCTAGAGATTACCCCTTACAACGTCACAAACTTTACTTCTTTATAGGTACTCTTAGTAGGTATTCTATATTAGTATAGATATTTGGTCTATAGATGAGGATACCAGCGATTCGCCTTTAATTCTACCTCCCCGTTAAATTGTTTCCTTCCTGGACATATTACGCTTAATTTTGTGTAGCTCATGGATATTTGGCAAATGCATTGACAACTGTCAGGACTTGAATAGAATGCATCTATGATAGTAACTTTACCTGTTATATTTCTGTTAAACCGACACTGCAAACACACTTGGACGTTTTCCTGCTCTGTAATGACGAATGAGATAACAGAAGAATGAAGCACATATGGTGTGTCGTTGTAAACAGTTACGATTCTGACGAGTCTAACTAACTGTTTCAAACGTGAACTCGGCTCCGTTACAGAATAGCACAGAATCGCGACCACGGTAACAAAATTACAGCCAGCAACTTTATCACCGCGGGTGGGGAAAAACACAACTAAACGATGCCATACGTACTTACATACTCACTTTATAATGGCAGCGCAGTGGCGCTGCTTCTATCCGCAAACATAAGTTGGTTTTATCAGGACGTGGGGCGACAAATATAGCTGGATTGTTCTCTTCTATATAGAACCTTGCAGCGAAGTTATAAGGCTTAAATTTAGATGAGGAATGGGCTCAAAGGTCCCACACTCGGCCTGCAGCTATTATTCAAATGGAGACAAGTCTTGTCGTAAGACGCATGGCGGCCTCATACCAACGAGCTAGCGAAATTAATATTTTTCATGCCTTTTTATTTAGGTTTCGTTTGAGTATAGAATAACAACGAGCAAGAAGTTACGACGCGATTTCATGCTTGTTGGGGAAAATAAGGTCGCTTGGAAAGTACCTATTGCTTAATATTTTCATTTTGTTTTTGACGTGCAATATTCTGAAGACGCGTCAAAGTACATTTCAAGTTATAAAAAACTGCCATCTCTATCGTTTCTTTCAAAAGATCAGGTTATTAATTCGCTCCTGAGTCTATTCTACTAGTACAAACTCAATAAGGTTATCCAGAAAAGCTGCAACGTGTGATAAATGTAAGTGCTGAGTGCAGTAATATTTTTTTTATACAGCTGCTTAAAAAGCGGAACTTTTCGTAGCTGTATATCGTGCGCAAAGTTGGGTTTTTTCGCACTAGTGCTTTTTTACTTTTCCTATTTCGCACTAGTGCGTTTTACGTTTCAATTTTTTTTAAATATACTAAGCCGTGCATCCAATCAAAGAGTTTGCATGTTTTCATAAAGTACCAAGAGTCCAGAGGTAATTAGGGGGTGCGTAGCGCAACTTAGATCGCAGGCGATGACGTCACGGGGCGGTGCAAAGGGTGCAGCGGGCGGGCGGGCGCACCCGACACAGCGCGGATGACTTAGGTAGGTACTTCTAATGTTTATGCACTCCTGGTATTTTTATGGTATTAAAATTTAAGTAATTTCGGACAAAGTGTGTTCACACGTCGTTATCTCACTTCAGAGGTCCGGGGGGAAGAGGACACACACAGATACACATTTTTTCGCAAATGTATTAAAAAACGTTGTTCGATACACGTGCGGAAATGTCATTCTTCACTCGTCCCGAGTCTTGCTACTCTACTACGGCTCGTGGCAAGATATCTTGATACTCGTGAAGTAATGACATACTTTCCGCACTAGCATCGAAATGTACTATTATTATATGGATGTTTACTTATATGGATGATTGAATATTGCTAGCACAGAGGATTCTATATCCTTGTATGCCTCCAAGGTAATATCAGGAATAATCTTACACAAATTAACCTAGTTCCAGATGTAGCTCTACGTTCATAGTTACTAGAAAACAATTTACTTACTTAAGTAGAGAAAAATACATAAGTACAGTCGAGTTCATAAATATGCATATACTGTAGTACCTTGGTACTTAAATCGCTGTGACGACTCATATATGGCAGTTATAACATGACATTAAATAGAAAAGGTACTAAAGTGTACACATATTTATGAACTCGACTTCACATAAAAAAATGTGTTAAGCTCGTTTGTACCGAACTTGGGTTAGGCTTGTTCTTGTTAAGATATGCCTTAGCAACCTAACTAAAAATTTGGTTTGCACTAATGGTTATCACTTCTCTGTGAATTGCCCAGTAAAGAATGCCTGAATTTGTCAACGTGTTTGTTTTCGTTTAAACTTGTGATCATAATTTTGGAACCAGTTTGGTCGCAATCTTATATCTTTATGTAAATCGACTTTTTCTAAGAATTCAAGGAAATTTATTTTATCCTCTGTCATAACAATTGTGATAAGGTCAATATTTTAAACTTTAAATGAAAAAAAACTTGAAAAAACTCAACAAAATCCAAAAAACGAATCAAAACATGAACTGCCTGACAATGGTATTCCCCTGCTGGCAGAACAACACAAAAAATTCAACTATAAAAATTATTGCCCTACGCGTGGGCGCTTGCCATTCGGGCTCTTAAAGTAAGGAATCTCCTAAGTGGAGGAAAGAATGGCTTACTGTTAGTGCAAGAAATTTTTTCGCTAGGAGTAGCCTAAACAAGTTAACCAAATATTATTTAGCCGATCTTAAGTTTAGTGAAACGGGCATTAGATTTAGATAAAAAATATTCGTGCTCATTACACATAATATATCTGTCCGTTCCATGATTTGTCTCTCGTAGACTCCTTCAATGGAAGAGTCACCGCAGACTAGGCTAAACATTACGTCAAGGTATTTAATAATAAACATTTAGATATTATTTTCACAAAATATGCAAATTAATTACTCGCCATATCAAGCACAAACGCTTACAACAAACTGCACTAGCCTCCAGAGCAGCCAGCATTGCCCTTTGTGCAGGGGACGCGTGATTTATGAGCTGAATAATTCTAAAATGAGGCGTTGCGCTGAGTGTCAGGCACTTGTTTGAAGCTATTGTGTGCAGTGTGAATCTAAATATTATTATTATTCAGAGTCTGAATTCATTAAGGAAATCCTGCAAGTTGCAAGAAGAAAGTGTTAATTATTCCCAAAAATGTAGCACTACAGCTCCGTGTTATGTTTGTTTGAATGCAACATTACAAAACAGTGTTATCATAAAATATGTGTCAAAATTTGTCTTTCGATACGAAACAGCTGTTTTTGGCAACTTTTCGTCTTTGAACTTAATACTCTTTAGTCAATGTTGAGTTCCCTACCCTTGAAAAACAATAACATTTAGAATAGAATAGAAAATATTTATTTCGCTTATTTTTTACATATTTTTACCGTGTGTGAAAATTTCACTTTCTCACTTTCTTTTTATGTTTCATTTCTATGGTAACGCTGTTCCCCAATACCTGTTTTTAGATCAGCCACTAAGAGTCGTTAGCGTGTCGAAACCATGTTGCCAATTTTACCCTCAGCGCCACCTATCGAACACCCCCTGGGAACTCTTCTGCACAAGCGGCGCATCTCCTCTCGCCGGTTCACACGTTATCAAATACCTATTTTCTTTCCATCCGGCCTTTCACGGTAATCAAATATTTCCTTTTCATTCCGCGGAGATTACTTTTTATGTGAAAAGGAAACGGGCTCTGCTATCAGATAAGATTTAGCCGACTTGGGCGTAAATAAATCGTATTTTGTGAAAATCGTTTAGTTTGTGTATTTTTTTACAATGCCAGTTTAAACACTATAAAGAGTCAAAAAATGTGATTTTGAATTTTCTAAAACCAGTCAAGTTCGAGGCGGACTCGTGCACCAAAGGATCCGTACCACCTTAATTGGCAGGATTTGATTATTTGTTGTTTTTCTTTAGGCTTTGTACTCAACCAAATTTGACGTTTGTATACCTACATTAACCAACAAAAAGCGACGACGATGATGCCCCAACTGGAACTTGCTCGGTTCATCCTGTTGTGTGTTATTTCATATATATTGTAAAAAAAGGCTATCTATTAATGTTGAAGATATAGTTCTTTTAAGGTAGGATGAATGGACGGACAACGGAGGTTTAGAGGGTCCAGTTTTAAATAAATTTCATAAGGTATTGACATGTTAATACTCGTAAAGACTGCACTGTTTTGCTGTTACTTTTTCTCGAGTGTGCAAAATGACGAGCAGTGGTGACAATGATAGTGGGCAAAAATAATGGTTAATTCCCATTGATAATCAATTATTCTGTGTCATAAAAATAATGTTTCTACAGCTTTTAAAGTTTTACAAATTTTCCGCTTCAGCTTTGCCTTACTTATAAATATCGATTTATCATCCTCGTCAGCTCTCGTTTAAAGATCCAGATGTTGCCACTCACGCATCACAAGACATCAAACTCGATCGATAGTTTCCGCGACTTTATCCCAAAACTAGTAGTGATCAAAACAAAACTTTTATTAAAGGGAACCTTAAAAAGTCGTGCGATGTCGTCTGTCGGGAGTTCGGGAGTTTTAATTAGTTCGTCCGCGCGACTTTGTCGTTTCATACGTGCGCCGGAAAAACTTAGTCTTTGTGCGACAGTTCTAATGAAATTACTTCCTCATTAAAATGTATAACGTCAGAATTGAACGAAGAGAAGTATCTTTTCGCAATCAAAAGTTAAGTAAAGTGATTACGATATGCTTTGTAATAAGTTGAATATCTTATTTGGTTGTTGTGTTTTGGCTTGTTGAAAAGTTTGGAAGAAATGTACTTAGCTTTACGCTATGAGTTTGAAAGTATTCAGGAGTTAATGGGTTTAAAACTGAAGTAAACAACAACATTTACGCCCTCGCCTTTTATTGAATAGTCTGCTTGCAAACTCAATTTGCACCTAATAAGGACAGAGTCTATTAAATTGAAATGTTCGTGTTTTTATGTTAAGGCATGGCTCCCCTGAAAACCAGCCAGGTCGAGATCCTCATGCCAACCATTATTATCATCTCCACTCAGAGACCATTTTGGCACACATCATCAACCTTGTAATTTTTTAATGTAATAGTTTCGCTTGTTATGTGATTAGAGCTACTTTTATTATGTCATTGTATATTTTCTACAATGTACCCCTGTGTTGATTTTTTAGTCAAATAATCATTTTTCTATTCTAGTCAAAGTCTTAAATAATATTTCAAACGATCTTGCCATATTTTTGTACAATTCGGTTTTGTCTCGATCTCCCAAGTCACAGCTGTGCATTTGCGTGGATTGTATTTCCTTGAAGCGTTGGATAACACCAGTTCTTCTTACAGAGAGACACCTGGCCATGAGTCAAATATTCAAAACTTCCTCGCAAAAATGCAATTACGTAGAAAGCTTTGAAAGAGTTTGGAAATGTAACTATCGAAATGGAAGTGGTTGACGTACAAATGTACATACCCCATCATCATCAAACATTCGCCTGTAGGTAATTCATGAAAACTGATAACGGCTGTTAAGCAATATTGTTACCATCTTACTATGAAAATGAAGTAAGAGGTCCAGTCACGTGTAAAATTATGTTCACCAACGAGTCTTAGAAATTATTATAAGCGACCTTATTCCGTTGCTACGGATATATTTTATATTTTTAAAACGTTTGCCGTGTTCGTTCACGTTACGTGACTGTGTTATCTAAGCAGCCTGCATTTTCTACCTGATTCTTACTTACCATTAATTTGATTTGGATTCTTCTAAAAACGGTTCCCTGTTTAACTAGAAAAATACGAAACGTTTGCATATTCTATAGGCTTCATACTTTCGATTTTAAGTAAGTTTGTCAGCCTGCCTAACTATTCGCCATATATTTCTTAGCATATTAAATTTGGTATAAAATACTTTTTAACTGACTTCAAAAAAGGAGGAGGTTATACGTTCCACTGTATGTATTTTTTTTTTTTTTATGTATGTTCACCGATTACTCCGTCAATTGTTGACCGATTTCAAATTTTTTTTTTTGGTTTGATAGTGTATACTTCCGAGGTGGTCCCATTGTCACCAAATCTGTATCTGATGAGGGGATCAGTGAGGAATTGAGGGAACTCCTCAAATATTGTAGGCAAACATATAGCGATTTTAGTATTTTTAGTAACAAGTCCAGCATTTGCATTCAGAAAGTATCATTTGGTGTAGTGGAACTGATGATGAAGACCACAGATGGCCACCGGAACTCCTCAATGGTACCGATTTCAAGGGTGGCGATAAGATATCTCGATTAAGATAGTTGAGCGACTACCTACCACGAATAATATTTACTTGTTGAAATATGACTATGACTTTCCCGCGGCGTTGCTTGCGGCGCGCTTGATATAAGTTAAAGTTTCATTTCAACTAAGAAGTGGGACTACGTAACAGCGTATTATGATCAGTATTATGATTATGATCAGTCCAACTGAAGTCGGCGACCACAACATTTTCAACAAAAAGCCGACATCAGTTGGACTAACCTATTAGGTGCCTACAATTTTAAAGAAGTTATTTTTTGCGTTTTTGGAGGCGGTTTTTTGTTTTTTAAAACATTTATTTTTTATCGAATAAACAGCCCGGTGCAAATCGTCTCCTATTCGAATCTCCTACTATTCCGACGCCATCATCATATCAGATCTTTGATACCATAATATTGTTTAGCCTTTGCATTCCAAATTTCAGTTCCTTATAATAACGGAGAGTGGTTCAAAATGAACTTGCGACATTTGAACCGGAATGACAGACAAACAAACAAAGCCAACTTTTAAATAAAAACTAGTTAAAACCGTTCTCCAAAGTTCAAATTCCTGCAAAATTCACGTTTCACATGGCACGTATTTACGAAACAACAATAACCTCAGTAACTTTAAATATAAAAGTGAAAGGGCTAGGTGAGGCTAATACGGAGGGCAGTCCGTTCCCGCGGGAGAGGATTCAATAACGGTATCTGCTCCTTTCGGGACCCGAGCAGTGGCCAGGGAACCGGCGGGATCCGATATTTAAACCCCGCCGCGAAAAGACGGGTGTTATAATGTTGACGTATGTTTCTGTGTAGGTAGCTGTGCTAGAGTATCTGTGTATATGTGAATATGTGTGGCTGTCATAGGCATCGGAAGTCTCAAACGCATAGACCTGATGGTTCTAACGCAGCAAAAATAAAGATAGTTTTATGGAAATCAGTTGGGCCGCATAAGAGTTATCAGGTCTAAAAGGGGTTTGTCTTAATAAGGGGGTTGAAATCTATTTAAATGTGAATAAGTATACGAGTATGTCATCATATTGGTCATATTGGCATGCCGTCGACACGCTAAGAAGAAGATCAGGCTTTAGCCTCGTGACGACTCGTGTACTTTAACAAAGTACATAAAAATCAATAATATAACACCATAATTATATTTAAATAGTGTTGAAATTATAACTAAACTTCTTTGACGTGTAGTCGTCAGGAGTTTAGATCGAGAAGCTAATAAGAGAACATGCTAAATACGAACTTATCCGAGATAATACGATGTGGTATATTTATTTACTACATCTATAATCTACTACTATTGGATTTTCTAACTTTGTCAATACTACCCCATCCCACAATGGTGCAGAATATTTTTGTGAATCCCTTGACCGCATCTCGTGGCCCGTGATCACTCCCTTATCAACACATTGGCACTCTTGACAACAATAGTGTCGTGTCGGACACGTCCCACGACCTTTATTACATTAACGCTTATCACCCGCGCGTTATCGCCGCGTGATCGCAGCGCTTTGTTGCGGAGGTAGTTTTTAGCTTCACCCGTGATGGAGACTTGTAACGGGATGAGAGAGCTTAGTCTGTTGTAGCGAGCGGCGCTAATGCCAGATAATTCTGGCTTAGTTCAGCATCCAGCTGTGATAATGTTTGTTAGAATATGTACCTTGCTTTAAAATAAAATGAACTCTTGCAGTTATTGATGGTATGAAGTATGAAGTTTTGTTCAATCCTTTTCCCAGGATAATAATGTTCTTTGTCGCGAATGTGAAGTTTTTGTATGCCGATCGAATGTTCGGACTTTAAAGCCTGATCTAGTAAACTACCAAACATCAAAAACACCAACACTTTACTTTAACCCTAATTATCTCGTGTCTTATGTTATTGGTAGATAGAGTACGAAAAAACCTCCTGGCTAAAGGTAGGTAGAATTTTTGTGTCCTAAATCTTGTGTTGAAATATTTCATGAAACCAGTAATCATATTTTGCCAAAACTTGTTTCGTGAGAAATTAACGTTCCTATCAAACTACACCCACATGCTCTTAATCCTATATAAGGCGAGGTATTTCAGCAGTTCACTGGTCGATCGAAACGCCGGCGGTTCGCGCGTATAGCTGCCGAGGACTGCCACAAATTTTTACGAGGGTGCGCGCGCGCTACAAAAGATGCAATTAACGTTTTATCGGCACTTCTGTACATCGTAAAGCTGTTTTTATATAAATTCTTCCACCCCGAGGGAATTCCGGGCTCTGTTAATATGCAAGGGTGGTTTAGTAAGCAAGGGTTAGCAAGTGCGGATTATTTAGTTGTTTAGCTTACGCGTTGTTCTCTAAGATTGTAAAAGTGTTGTCTGAAGTATGTACGAGCATAAGTCATATTGTACAGTAGAGTCATGTATGTATGTAAACAATTTACTGTACAAAACCGAAACAAAAACAATACAGTATAGATTTTAAAAAAAAAGGCTAACTTCTCCCTTTAAGGCCCGGCCACACCGCTTGCGTGACCTGCACGTGCACGTGCGCGTTCAGTTTTCACTGCGTCGTATAGTGACATGTCGTAATGAGAATTCATACTATACAACGCAGTGGAAAGCGAACGCGCACGTGCACGTGCACGGCACGCATCCGGTGTGGCTCGGCCTTTAATCATATCATCATGTCATCATCACGTGGTCATGTCATAATTGCTACCCAAAAATAATAAAGTGTCTTTTTGGAATTTATTGTAAAATTGTTTTGATATTGTGCGATGGCCAAAAACAGGAACAGATTAATTTCAAATACGTTATTTATTACACTAAAGGCCAGGTGGAATTTTTTAAGTGATTTTGGAATCCAATCAGTAACAGGAAAGCCTTCTAAAGCTCAGATTTCGTTTCTGAGTCTAATAGGATTAACCTGCGAAAGACGAGAAACGTTGAATAGGTTTTTATTTCTATAGCTTCCCCGTTCAGATTTCGTTTTAAATTCCAATAAAATTGAAAATAAATGAGAGTTTTATAGCACACGGGCGAAAACTTCTAGCACAATAAAAATATCGGCTTTTTTATGTGAATAACTAATTGAAAAGCAAGCTTTAAACCCGACTGCATTTTTAGATTTTTTCGTCGATATGTGAATAAACCCATTTATTAATGCAGCTAAGCATATTCATATCTTTGAGATGGTCACGTTAAGACATTTCAAATTATACCTATATTGTAATAATTAGAAGACTTTTTTGTTTGACATAAATAATTAACATTTTGCCATTTATTTAATTTAAATTTTACCAGTTTTGGTATCTTATGATGGTGAAAGGATACTAACGGTACCACACACATCTAAATCGGCTCAGGCGTTTAGAAGTTATGGTGGAATAAAGAGTCATACATACATAAATACATGAACCCTGAAGACTCCTCCTATTTTTGGGCAGTTGTGTAAAAAGGAGGCAGACGAGCAAGCGTGCAATTAACAAATCTAATCTTACTTTTCTGTTTTCGTCTAAAATATTATGCGATAGGAGTAAACCTAAAAAAATACCACTGCCGGTCTTGCTTCAGTAAAATATACTATAGAGGTTGTTGTTGGTTGAGATTTTGTTGGTTATTATAACTATGAAGCAGTAAACTACTTAACCCACAGAAAACTTAATATCAAGATAATGACATTAACAAATTACACGCAGGCAACTTGGATCCCTAATTGCGAATTCCATCATAACCTCAAAAGTGACATTAGAATCGAAGTGCGCGTCACGGCCCCTTCGTTTAACGTCCGGCCCGTCGTTAGGCGTGATGGCCTGCTTCGCTCGTTGCTTTAATTATGTCTCTACGGCCGCGGTAGTTTAGTCACACTATATTATTAGAGTGTACCCACAATGACCTCCAGAGGAAACTCGGTGTTCACAAATTTTGTGGCCCTAGTGAAAAAGGGTATAAGTATAGTGTTCTAAATAATGTATTATCTTTTATTCCTTTTTTATTAAGAGCGATGTTAACTTTTCACTAAGGCCACAGAAATATTATTCTGCAAATTTCCTTAACAGCTTCTGAAACTTGTAATTATTGTTTTGTGCTTCTTCGTTTACTGAAGAAGAGCACTTCTGGCTAGAAGTTATCGTGGATCAAACCGAATATTTTTGTTTTTTGTTGGTCTTTGTTTTTTTAGGATACTGAGATGTATTTCAAATCAAGCATAATTAATAATCATCTCATTCATCAATGCACAAAAGCTAATATATATATATATATATATATATATATATATATATATATATATATATATATGTATATATATATATATATATATATATATATATATATATATATATATGCTTAATATAAGTTTTGTTTGCATCTGACAGAAAGTGATAAAGTTTACTTTAACTAAAATAGGTTTATAGTGCGTTTCGGAATGAGGGGGTAAAATTTTATAATAAACTCTAAATTACATAAAACCAAAAACAAAACAAAACTGCCTAACCTTTAAATTAAAACTAAATTTAATTAAATAGAAAGATTACTCAATTAAAAAAATATATAAATTAAAATAATAAAACACAACCATGAAGAACACTCCCTCTAGCAGGTCCATTTGTCCGACATACTAAATTTTAAATTGCAACTGACCATCAATCTATACATCCAATACATGGGTGCGTAACGATCGATATAAAAATATTTTCTATAATATCAGTCGATATAACGCTCATTTGATATAATAATTAAATCATATAACAACATTTAATATATTTAAATATGATATAATTATCATTTTATATAACGATCACTTGTTCTAAAAATATTTTATATAACATGCATTAAGTATAATGCATATTTACTATAATCAACTTATGATATAAAGCTAATTTCATATAAAGTACAGTTGGTATAAAAAAATATAGTAACCCCTATTGTCGAAGTTGTTGACCAAAAAAACACCCTGTATAGGTTAGGTTAGGTTAGAATTGTGTCAAGGCGCGAAGCGCCATAACTACGCGGAATAGGAGCTCCGCAAAGCGGAGCTCCGTCGACTTTGACTTGATAGTTATACAATATGATTTTTATACAAAATGATGATTATACCAAATGATGTTTATAATAAATAAACGATATACCAAATGATAATTATAGTAAATAAAAATAGATATTTTGATAATATACCAATCGTTTATTATATAAAATGAGTGATTATATCCTTTAAAATTATATCAAATGTTATTATATTAAATGAAATTATATTAATTATTTTTATACCGATCATTACACACCCCCAATACATATTTCAACATACTCACGTGACACAAGCAATGTCAATTCCAGAAATAAAAGCATGCAATAATATTTTACCAAATGAATTCCTATATTTTTAATAGCCTACCAAACAGACAACCACAATAGTAGAAACTACCCACAGCCGAACGCACCGATATCAGACTTTTGTTGTTCGCTCGCTACCTGCCGCCAGGGATGTCCGCGTCCTGATTTAATTTGGTACTTCCCATTTATTTTCTCCTCGATTCCGATGTCTGGCAAGAGTGTCTCTCGATATCAGGTTTCTGTTACAACTAGACTTTTAAATCTGTTGTAAGGTTTTATTCGCTCGCATTTTCTTCCTTAGAAATGTTCAATTTCAATTTAGGCATTACCATTTTTTTTGCTAAAGTTTATTTTTAAAACTTTGCCGTCGTGATTGATATGATTGTATAAAAATCTAAAATACAGCTTTATATACCAAGAGTCTCTGAGATAAACTACGCAGCGACGGACGAACAAACTGATATACCAAAACTATAAGGGATTAGGTAAGGGTAATGTTGACTATGGAACCCTAAAAGCACTGGCGCTAATAAAAAAACACACTATGCCAAACCACATAATTTTCCAATATAATATCGATGCCCATTTTATTGTTAGTGGAATCGACAGTATTTTTGAATTGAGTGGATAGCAACGATAGGACGACAAAAAGCCGCGCGGTATCTTGCTAGCGCTCGTGAATATTTTATTCCGGTGCGTTTGGTTTTGCGCCGAGCTTCTGACGGCCGCTGTAGGGAACAATGCTCGTTTCACGCAGTCCTTGATAATTGTCTGTTAATTGAACTGGGTTCAATTCAATTGAAAATATGGCCATCTTTTTTTTACATTTGCCGGATTAAATAATAGATTTTATTTGTATCAAAGTGAGAAATGGAAGAAAAAACGCTATGTGGTATAAAAATGGTTCATCCTTACACTTCCATCAATATTATCAATGAAAACATAGCGTTTTTTTTAACGACATAGGTAATGCAGAGTTAACCAAGAATTTTTCAACCCGGGATAATGCTTTATTTCTTAGAGAATGATATTTTAAAAGTAATACTTAAAACAACATGTCTGGTTCAAATGTTAGATACATTTAACTTGACCTACATTGCGTCTAAAATGTCAATTTTATTTTCGTCTTTCTATGTTTACTTTGTTTTTATTATAAAATGAAACTCTTCATTTACGTCCCATCTGAGAGCAAATTTCCTGCAACAACTTCGTAGCAGAATATTACGATTCGAGGCATCCACGTTACTGCGGTAAACGCTTCGAATTCTGATCACGGGGAAATTCTCCTTTAAGGTACGCTTGGAGTTAATAAACAGCTTTTCCTCAATTAGTTTTCGTGCACTATGAACCTTTAAAATAACTTCCTTCAAGCGCACTTAACTTAAGACTCTTTTGAAGTAAAATAAGGTCGAGAGTGGATTGGGGAGGTGTCAGCATTCTCAGGTGGTTCGTAAGAGGGGCATTAGGCTGCGATTGCTCATTAATATGAACGTGCTATAAGTATCGTCAATTAGCTTTATGGGTGCACAGTGAGGAGGAAGAGCAGTATGCTTCCCGGATGCATTATTTAAAAGGACTGTCTCTTTTTTATTGCTTAAAGTAATTGCAAAACTGTTTGGTGCGAAAGAGCGGCATTATTAGTCACTAGCGACACCCATGACTTTTTTATGGTAGAATTAATTTCCCACTACTTCACCTTTTTATTCTGGTTAGGAGACGATTGTCTAAAAATCCTATCTTAGTATATCCATAGGGTACATAAGGAATAGTTCAGTGGTATAGTCTATGCTTTGTCTGACAGGCGGTTAGTTACTGAAGAGTTTTTTTTGTAATAGTTTAACCCTCTTGTTCATAAACACGCAATAGTTAAAGGTGTGCTAAATTGGAACACAGTGACAAGGAATAAGTACTTTAATTAAAATAGGTTTTTTGTGCGTTTATGGATAAGGGTGATAGTGTTTAAAATAAGTTCCAACAGAAAAGTAAACAACACGCTGCTAATGTAAGGAAAATGTTGAATTGCCTTACTTACTGTTGTATGTGCCTGCGCTCAGTTTGAACGGAATTTAGTTGCTTAACGACGCGACGTGCGACAGAATGAATTATTAAAGCACTAATGTTTTAAAGGGTCTTTAATTATGACACTAGTCTAGATTTTTATAAATTGAGAGTCTTGCTACGGGTTTTTTACTTTTGCTGTTATTAGAGCTAATTATCTTAAAACCCATTTTATAATACACTTTTGTCGTAATGGAACACCCATAATATTCAGTATACATTGTCCTAAATCACTATAGTCATAATTTTGTATTTTTTTATATCTTAATAGTAATTAGCAATACATTATTTTCCTATTAAAATATAGTCACAAAATTGCAATATCAGTTTAGTTAATTACCATTATTTAATTTATTAAAAAGCTGTTTATCACTGTGGATAAATAATCCAAAAAATTTAAGCTATATCAAAGCAAAGAAGAAACAGAAGTAAGTAAAGATAATGTACAAACTGCATCACTATTAACTGACCACTAGTCAACTTTATTTTTAGATGACAAGATCCACAAATGGTCAGTTAACTGTGTTGCTGATGGTACAACAAAGAGCGAACCGAGGAATGTTAGGTTGAACTGCGACAGTTTGCGCCCCGATCGACCTGCTGGTATTGTTACTAGATTCTAACAGTAACCTGGCTTTATCGCAAAATTATATCACCAATATTATGTCAGGTAATCATTAGGACAAATTATTATTAGGACAACAAACATTATGGCAGATTAAATCAGGATTGTAAACGTTTTGACATAAATTAGATTTAGCCAAAGCGAAATTACCAACAGTGTGTGAGTTATGTTACCAAGCCAAAGAAAGTAACAGAGCTACATGGAAATGCGATCCAACATCGATAAGTACATTAGTTTAGTATTAATATTGTGATATTTATATTTTTGTGCAATGAATAGTTTACATACATACACACATTATAAGTGTCATCCGTTAACCACGGTACGAGACCCAAGATACTCTGAGCCGCGTACAAGACAAAAAAAATGGAAGCCCTTTAGCTTTTGTTCAGCAAAAAAAGACGAGACCCGGTTAATTTTATTAATTAGCCGTTCATTTGTACTACAAGAAAATTAATTACTCTTTTAGCTACAAAATTAAAAACGTGAAGTTTCATTTCACAAGACTATCATTTTTACTGGTGACGTGTTATTAGTTTTTTGTGATGCTTAATGTTAATCAACCTTTTTCATTAACTCTTCATTAGGTACTTTTTACTTATGTAAAGAGACATGGATACGTTGTTAGTACAGTCACCATCACAAACATAGTATCTAACATTGGACCGCAAATATTATCTTACTTAGGTAAGACGTCTCCCTCTACTATAAAAAAACGACACACGTCATCGTCGTCGTCGTGACGTGTGACATCGTATCAAATATTTTTAACCCCTGACAAAAAAGAGGGATGTTTTAAATTTAACGTGTGTATCTGTGTATTTGTGTATGTGTTATATGAAGTATACCTAAACAGGTTTTATCGCAATATTGAGTTATCTCTTTCCGAAGTGTAAAGTATTATAATTGAGATTGTTCGCGGGTTTCCACTGGGGGCGACAAATCTTGTTTGCGAGTTTAAATTAACTTGCTTACGAGTCTGAGCAAACAATTTTCAAAACAGATCAATATTCTTTGATGAACTGGGAAGGAAACAAGCTAATACGCTTTGGATGTAATATTGTGTTTTGATTTTAATTTACACGTCACACTGGGGTGGAAATCGGCTTCCATAGACATGATATTGCTGTTCGCGCCATCTGACGGCACTTCCAAAAGACGGCTCGCCGGCTCGCCGATTTACACATATGTCAAGATTTGCGCATGCGCCAGGCGCTAACCAATCAGATGAGCCGCGCCGCGGACCAATAGCGTGGAGCTTTCGGGAAGCCTGCCACTGCCGCCGACCACCGCCATCGCTCTCTTCTATTCTAACCACAAACCATACATACCACACGTCGCGTGTTCTAAAAACACTCCTAACCACAGTTATATCTAACTAGATACCAACCTTTTGTAATGGTAAATAAATTACTGTAAACATTATTTTTTTCTGTTCTATGCGCAAACAGTTGCTAATGGTTCATTTTATGAACATAGGAGTGCAAATCAACCTGCACAGGGTACGCGTAATATCAAAGAAGGCTGCTAACTGCAATGTAGTAGTCAAAGCATTCTGTACTCTATTGGTAACCAGATTAAATTTAAAATGCCGTCTTCTTTAATATGACGGCAGCGTGTGGTCCTGGCGGCGGCGCTGGCGCTTGTTCTGCGTGTTCTGCTGCTCGCATGCGTCGAACTGCTATCGCTGGAACTTCCATGGCAATTCTACTCCTTAATGAGGTGGCTATGTATGTCTTGGATGCTGATATATTTTTGAACCACTCCCTTCTTTTGTGAGAAAGATAAGATGCTATTTAAATCGTTAGTCAGATTTAAAATAGAATACAACACAATACAATACAAAACACTTTATTGAAACACCACATACACCAAGTAACGAATATACAAGAAACTAAAATATAAATTACATAGTGAGTCAACAAGCGGTCTTATCACTAAATAGCAATCTCTTGCAGACAACCTTACAAAGAAGAGATGGTTAAATATAAACAATAGAAATAGGCAGGCGGTGCAAACTGAATTAAACAATTTAAAAATACATATAAATATCCCTTAAATAGAAACATATAGGTACGTAAATTAGAAATACATAAATACAAAATAAAAGGTAAGGAGAAAAAACAAACTAATGAAGTGACAAAAGGTGTTCTTTTAAAAGATTCTTAAAAATAGGAATTGATTTAGCCTGTCTCAGTTCCAAAGGAAGTGAGTTCCAGAACCTAACAGCCTGAAATGTAAAGGAGTTATTGTAAACTTTAGAAGAAGAAGAGGGAACAGCTAAGATACATTTTTCCGAGCAACGCACTGAATTAAAAAAACTAAAACGCTCCTTGAGATAGTGGGGAGTTGCCGGAATGAAAAGAATGCTGTAAAGAAGGTTGAGAATGTGATAGTGCCGGCGAAGACGGATTGGAAGCCACTTGAGCTGCGAACGGAAAGTAGAGACGTGGTCATACTTGCGCAACCCAAATATGAACCGAATAAACAAATTTTGAATTCGCTCAAGCTTGTTAAGTTGCTCCTCAGAAAGATCAAGATAACATACATCTGCATAATCTAAAATAGGGAGAAGTAACGATTGAGCGAGCGCAATCTTAGTCGCGAGAGGAAGAAAGTTGCGGAGGCGCCTAAGAGACCACACTGCTGCAAACATCCTCTTACTGATCTCATTTACTTGGGGGGTCCAAGCAAAGGTACGGTCCATGATGACACCCAGATTTTTTACGTGGTGCGAAAATGGTATACGAACACCATCAAAATACACCGGCGGAAGATTATCAAAGTCGACACGAGAAATAAACTTAGGACTGCCAATCAGAATAGTTTGGGTTTTAGCTCCATTCGAGTACCCGGACCAAAACATCGTTGCAACCCTAATGACAGTATCGAGATCACCAAGAGTGCCCTGAGAGTAAATTTGTAGATCGTCGGCATAAAGATGATATGAAGAAAGAAGGCTATCCGTAATAGAATTAATGAAGATAGAAAAAAGTAATGGAGACAGCACGCCGCCCTGCGGTACGCCGGCCAGCGTACTGCACCACGAAAATCGGGAAGCTTCCACTTTTATTCGCTGCCGACGACCTAATAAATAACTGTGAAACCATTCAATTACCTCAGGAGATATGTTAAGAGAGCGGAGAATGCCAAGCAAAACGTCAAAATCGACAGTATTAAATGCATTGCTAAAGTCCAGCAATGTCAGCAAGGTCAGTTTTTTACTATCGAATCCCACCCGAATGTCGTCTGAGATTTTAACGAGAGCGGTAGCCGTACTATGACCAGGGCGGAAACCGGATTAGAAGGAATTGAGGAGAAGGTTCCGGTTTAAGAAAGAAGATAACTGCTGATGCACCAGTCGCTCCAACACTTTAGATGTGAAAGGGAGAATGGAAATTGGCCGGTAATCGGAAAAGGAGGACGGGTTGGACTTCTTAGGCAAAGAGATAACATCAGCATCCTTCCACAGTAAAGGGAAAACTTTGGACGAGACAGAACTGTTAAGAATGCTGGTGAAAATAGGGACAAGCAGGTCAAGTAAAGGGAGGATCATATTACGACTAACGCTATCGAATCCAACAGCATTGGAAGCAATGGAATTCACGCTCTTCCTAACATCACTGTCGGAGAATTGATCGAAGGAGAAAGGAGAAGTTTCAGGAGTTGGAAGTGATGAAAGATAATTTAAAGTCATATCCTTTGCAGGGCCATTGAAAGTGGCAGAAGATGAGAAATGTTTATTTAGGAGATCAAGATCTAAATCATTGTTACTGGAACTTCGCTGTGATTTTCCAACTCCTATCGACTTGAGAAATTTCTAAACTTTAGCAGGATCGCCATTTTCAACTGACTTGTGAATGTGGCGACTCTGAGCGTCTCGAACAACAGTGCCACAGCGGTTACGCAACGTATGATACTTGACCTTATTTCTGTCAGATGGGTCAACTTTATACCTCGATTTCGCAAAATTCTTCCTCCTGATCATAGCCCTTATGTCCTCAGAGAGCCAGGGAGCAGGAAGATGTTTAATTATGTTTATTGTTCTTTTTTATTCTGTCTTAATTTAGAAGCGTTTTGGTATGTGTATTTACTGATAGCTTGTATGTTTTTTAAATAAATAAATAAAAATAACGAAGGGCAATTAATAAGGGCCAAATTAAAAGCACCCGAAACCGACGTAGGTACGTGCATGAAGAGGTTGATGAATGTAGAGGAAGCGAAAGTTGCATGTTTAGAGCGGGGCACCTGGCGTTCCATAGTATCTACCTACCCCATTGGGAGGCAGGCGTAATAGTAGTTTACGTGACGGTTACGTAATGCCAATTACGCAGAGTCGCGTACAATACTTTATCTACACACATATTATAAGTACTCTAAGATGAGTTCAGAAGCCGAAAGGCAAATGACCAACATTACCTGTGGTAGTAGGTGACAGCTGTAACGTAATTTCATTACGTTATCGAAGGTATATTTTACAAATAATTATTCAAGAGATATTATATCTGGAGGTGCCCAAACTTGGTATGTTTTGAAAATGAATTTTATTTTTATTTAAAACAAGTGACTGAAATATAATCATGTGATATATTTTAAGAATCGGCTTATTAGGCCCCTTTATTAGATACCACACACGATAAGTTTCGGAATATATATTTTTTCTTATAAAAAAAAGATGACGTCGTATCTCCGGTTAAAATGATTCGTATGGCCTAAAGATCAATCGTTCCGATTTTCATGCTTTTATCACCATTTACAGCTTTTTTGGCGTACCGCTAGCACTAACAGTGCGTCATCTTCGTAAAGGGCCGTAGGTCGACTGTTGCCATTTTTGATCGTTACTAGTGGTCACTACAGCCAGACTTCTTAACCTTAACTTAGGGCGACAACATTTTTAGGGGTAAATTTCACCTTTGCACATTATTTATGCTTTAAAAGGATAAGTTCGCCTTTGTACATTCCTTTTCTGTAAATATTGTATCTGAATTTCTGTGTTTTGTACAATAAAGAGTATATATACATACATATTTTCAGAGCTGACATCTCTTAAACGGCTCAACTGATGTTCATAAAACGCAGCTAAGAACCATACTAAATACTCGTAAACTAGTTCTGTTTCAAAAATACTGCGTCCAAATACCTAGGTCACACAGATACACAGTAAAATGGACACATAGAAACACAGATACACAGGATGATGAGGAGGAGATACACGGATAAACACTGCTTTTTTTGTCAAAGGGTTAAAAATCAATTCAGTTCTCTAACAAATCCATTTTTCAATGAAACCGGATTCGGCACGGAAGTCTTTGTTGAAAGTTTGACGAGGTTCCTCAAGCCAATATTTTGCGGCAGGTAACGAGAGCCCGGCATAAAGGTTTAAATGCTCCTTAATTCGCCCCTGGGGGGGAAATAATGACGACCACTAATGGCCCTGTCATTTAAATCTATTTCCAAGCAAAGCCCAAGAGGTTGCTAATTACCATTCAGGAAACCCTCGCGTTTTTATGTATGGGATATTTAAATTAAAACATTTTGAGTAGGGAAGTAGTTACATTACACCAAGAATATTTAATATATTTTTTTCAGAAGATGAATGTAGTAAAAACAATTTTAAAGCTAGATTTAAAAAGTTGCTTTTAGATTCATAAAATCAACTTAGTTGTAGTGGGTAGTAAGGTTAGCAAGGGTAAAACACAATGCTCGAATATTATAAGGTATTTCTTGAATTTGTGTTTTCTATGAATGGCTATGACTGAGATGTGATGTTGGCATGTCTGTTTTTGGAAAACGGGTAGATTCAGGTAGATACATACTAAATATGTAAGTGAGGGCATTACTCGCCAATAAACATTATGTTTGGCGAATTCACAGTTAAAATATATGTAGCAATTTTTGTCGAATAAATAATTAAAACAAAAAACTTAAACTACAACCTAGTCCTTGATAAAACTAAAGACACTTAATTTATGTCACGTGGCTATTGAAGCCTTGGCCTCCTACTGAACCACATCGCGATAACAAAAAACGACAGAAATCGATTCGTATATAACGGGCAAAAAACAGGAACAAACATTGCTCCACAAACCACGAAGCCTGCCTCTTGCTATCGGAGATGAAAAAAATGATTTATAGGGGTTGGGGGGAGAGAGGGGAGAGGGGGTCATTATGAAGCCACATCGGGTTGTTGATACAGCAAAAAAGAGCTTGGCAATTTGAAATATAGGTATTGTAGGTAATATTTCAGGACAAAACCTACAAATCAATCGTCTTGTCAATGCATTTTATTAAAATTGTTAATTATCTAATTAATACTACTATTATCTACTACATTTTTAATGATTTATTGAGTAAATTGGCCACATGAGGGCTCTTTTGCATATAGGGTCGGTAAAATAGACCGAATCTACTACTTCCGGCAAGATCATGACTGCAGAGAAGAATTACTTAAAGGAAATTTAGCAGAAGGTCATTTTTCAATTTTAAAATACAACAATAGGTACCTACTTATAACTAAGTAACATCATAAGGAAAAAAAAGCGTAAATAATAATTAGTGTCTACATCAAGCAATAACAAAAATTATAAAAAGTATTATTTAAATATTATTCAGATTACCAGTCGGCTTTAAAAGTTTATCGAATAAGGATAATGTTTTTAGCAACTGAAATGAAAACCAGAACGGAATTTTGTGCAAAATTTGTTCAAAATTACTCCAAGTTAGCACCTGAGGCAAGACTTAAGTGCTAACTTAGTGATTTTGCTTAAAGAAGCAAAAGATTACAATAATGCCTTATCTTTTCTAATGTCTTCAAATCGAAAGAAGTGTCAAACTAAATTTAACTGTGACACAGTTCTATTGTGGGTCAGGGTTTCATTTTGAAAATCGTAACTACATGAAAATTTAACATAACTTCTAGTTTTATTGATCTGTACATGAAGGAAATACTCTTCGTCCAACCTTCAATCCCTTGAATCCTTGTCTCTGATGTGAAAATCATAACCTTTTATGAGCAGCCCGGCTTCCGACCGGACGTCCGGTTCGAGTCCGGGCCAGGGCAAACAAGAAAATAAAAGGGTTAAAGTGGACGTTTACGTCTAAATGTACCTACAGTAGGTAATTTTTCGCATAGTAATCACAAAGTTTATAAGACGAAACAACGAAAAAAAGTGGACTTATAGATAATTATTTAATTTTATGTAAAAATATATAAAACTTCCAAAATTGGAAGTTACATATAATATAATATGTACGTATTATACATACATGCATTAAATCACACCTGTTTCCCAGATGGGTAAGCAGAGACCACGTCTTCCCACCTGCTACGATCCTGACAAATCTCTTTCGCTAATTCCACAAATAAACCAGAAACCTTGGAAATTCGCTTTAAAATGTAGGTAGGCAAGTCAACACAAGATCATAACAACTAAGCATTTCCTCGTACCTGGTTCTAGTTTTCTAGCCTAATAAGTTAATGACAGAAATATAATTTTTAAGGCATGATTTGTTATTTGTTGTTGACTGTATTTTTTTGTACAGTCAGCTTCTGCTTGTCGAGACCGAACTAACAAAGCCCAAATTGGTGGGTCTACGTTAATTACAGCGGAGGTTCTGACTGCCACCTTCCGACTCCATCATCAGACCTGCTCTTCGGTACCATAATATTGCATTACCTTTGAGTTTACATATATATTCCAAATTCCAGCCCATTATAATAACGGGAAGTGGTTCAAAATTTATTTACAACTTTTGAGCCGGAATGACAGAAAGCCATACGAACAAAGCAAATTAAAAAAATAAATGTTTAAAAAAACAAAAAACCGCCTTCAAAAAGCAAAAAATAACTTCTAAAAAAATAGCTTTTGGTTAAAATATTGTTGGACGCCGACTTCAGTTGGACTGACCTATTTACCTACCATTTTAAAGAAGTTATTTTTTGCTTTTTGAAGGCGGTTTTTTGTTTTTTTAAACATTTATCTTATTTTATACTTTTTAGTGATCCTATTTATGCTGTTACGTAGCTCCACTTCTAAATATTAATAAGAAACTATAGAACATTTCAAGCTCGCCGCAGACAACGCCGCGGGAATGTCATAGTCATATTTAAACCTAAATGTGCTTCGTCATAGTCGCTCAACTTCCTTTATCGAAATATCTTATCGCCACCCTTGAAATAGGTACCGTTAAGGAGTTCCGGTGGCCATTTGTGGTCTTCATCATCAGTTCCACTTCACCATATAGTACTTTTCAAAAGCAAATGCATGAGTTACAGTGAAAAATACCAAAATCGCTATAGGTGTGCCTATAATATTTGAGGAGTTCTCTTGATTTCTCCATGATCCCATCATCAGATCCTGACGTGGTGACAATGAAACCAACTAGAAAGTATACCCATTAAAACAACGAAAAAAATTTTCAAATCGGTCCAGTGGTCTTCGAGTAATCGGGGAACATACATAAAAAAAAAAAAAAAAAACCCGACGAATTGAGAACCTCGTCCTTTTTTTGAAGTCGGTTAATAAAAATGGTACCCCGTGTGCACGAGCCTGACTCGTGCTTGACTGGATTTTTTTTATTGGGCTCTATTGGATAAGCCTTGTAGTCGATGCTATCGATGCCACCTTGTTCCCGGAAATATTTATCTTTTAAATATCCGAGCGACTTTTCGGCTAAATCGCGTTCGCCAAAGGAATGCTTTTATCGGCAGCTCAAGCGGCTCGTAAACTTTTACTACTTTTTAACGCCCTCAAAATATTTCACTCAAGAAAGGCATTTTTTGTGTATCTTCATGTTTTCGGATAGCTTGCTGGAAATTTGTTAAGTGGTCTGGATGGGAAAACGTAAATATCGGTTGAACTAATTTGTTTTATTTCTAGCTAAATTTGGCTCGTGACTCCGTTTGTCGCTTGATACAATTTATAGAGCCATTCCATGTCAGTCCTGGGTTGGTAATTCATTTTCGGTCTTCGAATTGCTCCTCCTAAGATTTTAGTCTTGAGAATTCAAATGTATAATATGGATCACCAATCCCACTTACCATCAGGTAGCCTGTGTGCTCGTTCACGCCATAGAAAAGAAAAAAAAATACTAGTAAAAAATAAACGGTTTACAAATAGGTACAATACCATGTGGACCCCAAACTAGGCTGCGCCTGTATCTTGGGACCCTGTGAGTCGGTTAACATTTAACACAGGAACTACAAATTACCAATTTAATATCAATCAGCAGTTAACAGACAGTAGGTATCGAAAGGTTGTCGCAAATATAATAGTGTTTTTCCAACAATTTTCATTGAATACGGTAAAAGATTGGAGCTCTCTAGGTTTTAAGGGTGACGTATAATGAGTTGTATGGTCAGTATTAACGACATCTCTTTTAAAATAAATCTTATCCATGATGTATCATAATTGTACGGCATTTTACTGCGCAAAAATAATGAAATACACCACGCTCTCCATTTTGGTAGTAATAACATGAACACTATAAATGCTAAATCCACCATTTGCGTTATTTTCAGCTTGAAGATGCTCTCATTGAAATTCAATATTGGGACCCGAAATTGCAATTCAAAGCATTTATTATGAGTATAACGTTTAGGGCGCATTCACATAGAAGAATAGTGTGAACTTGCTCATACAACTACATACGCCATCAAGATCCGTTAAAACGAATCCTGTAAAAACGGACGTTCTATGTGAACGCGCCCTCACTTAACCTCATTGTCTCTTTAAGTAAGAATAAAAATATTCATATTCCAGAATCAATCACTTACCACACTGAGGGCCGTATTATTAAACTCATCTTGGCTGAGACGCCTGTCACAAGCTACGTCAAAGTAAACGTTAAACCATAGAAAACTGTCATTTTTGACGCATCTTGAGACGAGCTTGAGATTACAGTCGAGATCAGTGTATTTATACGGCCCTTAGTTTCAATACTCTCTTATTTGAGAATAAGTAAATTTAACTGACTTTATTCCTTCTTCTTAGTAAAGTCGGTCTGAAGAAGGTTTGTTTGCAGTTTCATTAACTAATCAAATTACCTGTCAAGATTGTAAAGATACTCTTACAGCTACTTCTAAATGCCTGATAGTATGTTAGTCCCTGTATCTGCGTATCTGATCACTGATTTGGTACCGCTTTTTATAAATTTTATTTTAGTTCAATTACTGCGTCAAGTTCATTTTATTTTCTTTTTTTGCAAATTATTTCAGTATCAACTAGACATACTAATGGGAGCGCGTTGTTTCCTTTTTTGTTGGTCATAATTACTTTGTTAACATAATTATGGTGCGTATCATTTTTATTTCGCTGGAAGCGTACACTACTCAGAACTTATTAAATATCTTGAGTGTAGATAAGACTAGTCTAGTCTAGGTTAGGTTTGTTTTAAAAAATCCTGAAAAAGTAACAGTTTATTAAGTAAATACGTTTACGTCTTTTACGTTACGATAATTATGACTTTAAACAAATTCCCCCTTACTAATAAATGTTGAGTAACGGTGGTATAGCTATACAATTTTTCATCCTTATATGTCATTGTGACATTTGAATTTGACAGATAAGGACAAAACATTGTATAGCTATACCACCGTTACTCAACGTAGTAAGGGGGTAAGTAAATGAATAAAAATAATTATGTTTAACAATTATATTATAGACCCCATACTATTTTAAGAAAAAATTAAAACATATGTAAAATATATAATTTTGCACCACTACAAAAAGTTAGCTTAGAAAAGCGTTCAGATACCTCGTCGCATTAATAAAAATATTTTTCGTACTCAGATTTCATAAGAAGCACCAGTGCATCTGAGCGTCACCGGCAGCACATTAGTTAGTTATTGGATCATTAACAATCTCAATAATGTTGCCAATGTTGTATAATATGTCAAGTCAGTAACAAGCGAAGACAAACTATTTACTCGTACCAATGTTCCGATAAACGTGATTCCTGCGAATCGTAAATCATGTTCAAACAGAATTGCCACTGGTACGAGTATTGACATTATTTATCATGTGAGTAATCCGTTGACTGCGTATTATGTACCGTGCGGCGTGAATGATATATGGAGGTCCAGCCTAACACACACATTTGTACCGGTATCCTAGTTTGAAATGACGCATGTGAAATTGTATTACTAAATAAATTTATGACTCTTTGAATGCTGTAAATAAGTTTGTAAAAATAAATCCAGTTCCATAACACATGCTACCTTATTAATATGAAGTTCCGTAGACAACGAAACACAACACCAAGCAGATTGATGACATGACATTCGCCATTAGTGACACGCTTTTGCCAGACTCTGCTCATAATTGGACGCAAAATTTGGGTCTAATTTTCTTGCTTTTTTATTTCTTATTAGGCTATTCAACGGCACAGAAAATGAGATTTAAAGTCCTTGGAAACGTGCGTTGACATACAAGGCCTTGATCTATCGTTCATTTATTATTGCCTTTAGCTATATCTTTACATAATTGTGTGTTTTCGTATATTTTGTGTTTACTAAATTAAAAACGTTTTGCTTTGCTTTTTTTGTTACACTGTAAAAACTTGGTGCAGACAAATTGAGTGAGTAAGCGAGTTCGATTTACTTTGCAGTCCTACATACTTAATGTAGTTTGCTCTAATAGATACACTTAGCTCGCTTCGTGTCCAAACTTCCTCTTGCAGAGTGCTCGTGCCTGAACACCGGTTTGCAGGTTGGCAACTTAGCTCCTTGCCGTGAAATTGCATCTCCTCCAATCTTCGTTCATTAACCTAAGTGAGAGCAAGTTTACTTCAAATTTTGGTGTGTTTTTGCGAAATCGAAATGACGTTATCCGACATGACGTAGCATTAAAAATGCTACCAAATTAAGGGATCAAAGCGTCTGACTGATTTAACTATTTAAGTGCTTGTCACTAAGTATTTTTTTCAAATAACAGGCAAAAATTCCTCTACAATTGGCAAGTAGGTAGATTTATAATAAAATTCCTCGATTTTCAACAAACGTCACGTCGCGCTGGCAAACAGTTTGCCGTCAGACTCCGCTTGAATTCTTCACAATCTTCACTTCTCAAATATTCGTGCAAGTTTGCAAAACGTCTGCCGGTGCACTAGCGCTACCAACCCTGAGGCTTTAAAAATGCGCTATCTCATTCTTCCAGGTAATAAACGATAGAGATGGTTAGTTTATCCTAGGGTTGTCTCAAGTGTTTGTTGGATGAGGGTTGCTAGAGTGTCGCCGTCGTCACGCGTGCCGGCTGCATGTGAATTGCAGTGACAGCGAGATTTGAAGCGTTCACGGAGTCAACTAAATTTTCTGCACCTTAATTTAGTTTCCATAGTGTTGCCAACTATCAACTTTGTAGGTACGAGTAGTGACTGATGGATTTTACTTAGTTATGTGGTAAAACTTATGGAATGTGTATTGTTTATTCGGTGCCAGAAATTTTGCATTTTTAATTTGTTGTTCTAGGTCAATTCAATTAATAAAGAAATATCGATAGCAGGAATATGCCAATTGTTACAAATAGTCAATTAAGTGTTTTGCTTTATTTGGTAATATTATTTTAAGCATCTAGCTAATGATAATGGAATAAAGCTCAATTAACTCACATGAGAGATCTGATGCATCAAAGACCAGCTTTATTCGAAAGCTCAAGATTCTCCTCACGCGCGTAAAACTTCAAATACTCAATAATTCCGTCGTAACAATATATTCTTCATAAATAATTTATTCTTTACAATATGGAAAGTTTCCGCGATCATTGTGATGCACCAAGAATCCACAAACAGCATGTCTTTTGAGGCTCCAAAGTTGTGGGTGGAAATAAACCGCCTCAAACTTTACCAGCAACGTTCGCATACTAAGGAGCTGTCACATCTGAAAACACGGACCTTACATTCTGTGGACTAGGATTCATTTGGGATTGGAGTGAGATAACTTTGGCACGCTGACCTAAAATACAAGGAAATTTCTCGCCAACCCACACTGCTTACATAGTTTGTGATGAAATAAAATAGAAAAAATTGTTTGTTTTGTAAGTATTTTGAGCAAAGTAAAAGATAACGTTTTTTGATCACTACCAGCCATTTCATCCACATAAATATTACCTTTTTCCGAAGTAATCAAAACTGCCGGTTTTAGAACAAGTATATTTTTGTATAGAGTATTTCAAGTTTTAATTAACAAGATAGTAAATTTTTGGACTAACTGAATACGCAAACAAGATCATATCTGTTTGATCTTTTCCGCATTTCAATGCTTTACCTTGTTCAACACAAAACTTAAATGTAATTTGTGGTCCTGCTCTTGCATCGAATAGGACGCATGATCTTATTAGACAAGGTCGGCATATTTTAAACTCAACACTGAGGTTTGATCTCCGAAACTGTGAACAATAAAGTATCGGAGATTACCTACTGGCGTCGTGCAATAGTTTGGAACTACTTTTCATGAAAAGGCGAGCGGAACATCTATTTGTCCTCATGTTCAACACGCTGCGGAAGTTGAATGGAGTGAGAAGTTTATTGAACGAATGCTCGTCCTTACTGCTTGAAATTTACAGGGTCTGTAATATGTGCCTCTAATTTCGTATTTCAAACAGTTTAGCAATCGATAGGGTTTCTTCGAATAACTGAAAAAAAAAACAATTCAAACTGCATTCAGTTTTAGTTTCGTCATATTTTTAGGGTTCCGTACCAAAGACTCAAAAATGGAACCCTTTAAGACGATTTTGTTATCCGTCTATCTGTCTGTCCATCTGCCCGTCAGTCCGTCTGTACGTCTGCCTGTCAAAAACCTTTATCTCAAGAAAAGAAAAAGTGTCCCATGGTAAACTTAGTATATACCTCTACTAAGGTTGGTGAAGTTACGGCTCTGTTTACTTTAAAGTAATAGGTACAACTTTCATATGAACGGGTTTCTAAAGTATGAACACCGAGCAGCAGCAGAGCTTTGTTAAGTTGCCAATAGTTACAAATACGACGAGGTGAGAAACAGATTTTTTATAATAAAAGGAAGGCAAACTTATAGAACACCTTGTCTTGTCTTGCATTGTCAAGATTGCAAGCCGATGCGATGCCTACCCTTAAGACTATGAAGTCATGTCCTCAATGTCCTTAAGAACTGCAAATAACAAAAAATATTTGATTGCAAGATCGGCAAATATTTTGAATTTGGAAAGAGGTGTGTTGCGTCACTGAAGCATAATGTTGAAATGAAACCGGGGGGCTATTGCCTAACACACTCGCAATCGCAATCGCTTTCATTTTGAAAATCGAAGGCTTGTCTGCATACAAAATGAAAACAATAAAAATTGTTCCGCTTTGAAGCCGATTACGATTGCGAGTGCGTTAGGCAATAGCGACGCCGGTAAAACCTTTGGTCCGTCATGTATTAAAGTGTCCTAGGATTGCACTCGATAATTATATTTTTCTTTTCCAGATTGCCAAATATTACTTTCTTCATCGTGGGTAGTGTGAAGATTTCATCACATGACAAACTCTCAGGAAATGTAAAATTACTAAGCAGCAGTGTTTGCATCATTGCTTTGATGTGTCAGTCGGTGAAATAAATAATATAAATCAACGCCTTTCAAGTCGCATACCTTACTACTTACTGTAAGGTGTCCTTTGGGTTCGCTTCATCATCATCATCATTTCAGCCCGTGGTCGTACTCCACTGCTGAACATAGGCCTCCCCCTTTGATTTCCAGCGAGAACGATGCAATGCCTGCATCCACCGACTTTCTTCTACCTTTATTAGGTCATCTGTCCATCGTGCGGTCGTCACACGCTTGCTTTCTCTAAATATAAATATATTTGAACTCATTGTTTTACCAATATCCGCCTGTCCACGTTCCCATTTATTACGTTAAAGTTTAAACTACCTACGCCTACACGTTTGCCAGCATCCAGGAGGTTAATAAAGCACGTAGCTCTGTGTGATCTCGTAAACTTGAATTTTAGTGTCTATCGCCGGGCAGAAATAATTACAGTCCGCGATCAGCCGGTATCGGGCCGTAAAACAACGCTGCGCTTGCATAATGCAGCTGGGGCATTAGTGCAGGTGCAGCGGCAAAATTGAGAGGGACCAGCATGCTCGCCGCGGTGCAAGGCATCCTAAAGAGTTCCTATTAAATATATTTACGAAATATCTTTCAACGAACGTATCATTACACAGAATTTTTATTTCATAGAAACGGATTTCTCGCAGCAGGAGTTTTTTTTTTTGAATTTCCACATATGTAGCCTAAGCTAACCTACGTAATTAATGTATAATATAGCCAGAAAACATCATGTTTTCAGCAGAAAATAGCATTAGATGAAATAAATGAAATTCGATGAAATTATACAACATCAGTCTTAAACACATCGCCTATTTCTAAGCCCCAGAAATTACTCGTTGCTAACAGAAAAATATCAAAGCTATAAAAAAAATGAACATAGTTACAGGATCTTTACATAAATAAGTTACATACATACATACATTCAATCACGCCTGTTTCCCAGAGGGGTAGGCAGAGACCACTTCTTTCCACCTGCTACGATAAATAAAATAAGTATTGTATTAGTATTGTTATTGTTTGTTAGTATCATTATTTTAGTGTAAGTAAATTCATCAATCTGATTTTCTCGGCGCATTGGAATACTGTAATGCCGTGTAAAATGTGTTAATAAATAAAATTACTTGAGGGAAGGGAGCAATTTCCATTTAGTCTCAAAAGTTTATTTATTTAGATTAAAAAAATACAACATTTTAAATATTGGTACAGTCAACAACTCGAATTCGTTGAACCCCGATGAAGCTCTGTCGTAGAAAGCCAATGATTGTTTAGGATATAATTTATTTTTCGTGACTTGAGGACGCTGTCATTATGACAAAGTCCTATGGTGGCGCAATATTTAAAGTGATTAATTGTTGCGCCACTATATAACGCTGTTAGTACTTTAAATTACCTTGAATATGGAAATTCTCGTTAATTAATTCTAAGAAACCGATACTGACGGAGCTAACGACGTGGCCGGTGCACCGCGCGGAGCATGCTAGTGTTTCCTCTGAGCGATCGTTGTTCGTCTAATGAATGCCCCAACATGTTGCCCGCAACTTGTGCTCCATTACACTAATATCGATGCTGTCGGGCAACATATATCTCCGTAGGTCTTTGTGGTGCTAGATTTAAGGCGAGATTCTAGGTTAGCTAGTGTTTAGGTATTAGAAGGTGAAAATATGAGCTTAAGTGGTTAGGTATCAGACTAGCGCAACCTTTACGTCAACGGACGCCGATCTTAAACAGACGCGGTGGATGGAGTGCATAAGCAATCAAATGTTAAATAGTTAATTTAAGTAATAACGCATAAGTAATCCCACATCTTTGAGCTTGAGCTTTAGGCTAATAATTGGGATAAACAAAGACTAATTTAATGGTTGTCACTGAAATATTTACCATTACCAAAGAATCGTCGCAAATTTTGTATACACGACTAGATACGAGGCATCAACCGCGTACCTAACTAACTAAGAATAATTAAATAAAATAACTAAGTAAAATGTTGAATTTATGGTGAAGCTTTTTGTGTACAAAACCAAAGGTTACAAGGTTAATTTCTGTATCGTTTCAAAGTCGAGTAAAGTCTCACTTATTTCTGACGTTGTTATCATTTACGAGTATTTAAGCGTGGGTACGTAACTATAAATGCCAGACAATTATTATGTTCGTATAATAGGGAATACTCATATGCATAGATTTTTTAAATCGCATTTCTTAAAATACCGTAAAAATCAGCCAAAAAATACGGATAATACAAGCATTTTAAACTGGTAATTAGACAGAGAGATCCGATACGCCGCCGTATGACATCATGTAACATGTCGGCCAGATAAACTCTATGTTACTTTCTGTTTTGCTAGAAAGAGATACGAACAAATCTTTGTTGGCTTATATCTTGGTTATTTTTATAACTATTAAAAAAATATTTTCTCAATTGTTTGTTACATGAATCAGCTTTAATTGAAGCTAAAAAAGTAATGAATATTTCCTACTTTTCTAGGAATGCTCAATATTTTGTTCTAAATGTACAGCCAACCAATTTAATTCAAATGCCACTATAGAACTTTGTCATATGTCAAAGTCAGATTACAATTAAATTCAAAAAAAGTCAGTTAACGTCACTTTGAAAAAGTTCTATAGTGGCATACCTACATATAATTCAAATTTATTGACTGTACATACAAGGTCAGGTCTATCTGCACCTTAATTTTTCGCGCCATCATCAAATGTTGTACGAGTACCGGATGCTAAGACGAGTGGCTCATCCGCCGAGTGATGTATTCGTCTGTACCCTTACCATGAGCTACAATGACTGTTCTTGCTAGCGATTCGAATGCTCTGTCCCTCACAGTATTGTTATAAAGTGCGGATGCTCTGTATTCAACTCGCTAGCTAGTACGGTAATTGTGACTCATGGTAAGGGTACTGCAGAGCCATCGGTCACCCCTTCGCGAGCGGTATTATTCATGCACCTTTACGGGTTAGATTAGAGCGCGACAGATGTGCGTGCGGAGAAAGTGTCGTAGTGACTTTATTATGAGTGCCTTTTATTCGCGACTGCATCATTTGTTTCTCTCGGAATCCCTAATAACGTTGGGGTGCAAGTACGGAGCCTCCCCGCACGACGCATTCGAAACTCACTGGCGATACTACGTTCGTCTTAGCGTCTGGCGGACCCTGGGCAACGTTCAGTACCAACTACTGAGCGGGAAATCCTTACAACACGATGGTTCCTCCATATACATGCCTAATAATGTTTGTCATAACGCCTAATTTGGCCGAATTATTGATTGTCTTCAATTGGTTTTTAGCTGACTCAGACCACTTTTTAGGCTTTCTAAAAATGCCTGTGGTTAGGTTAGATTAGGGTTGTATTATAAAAACACTAAAAAGTTTTGAAATTTAGACAGAAATGGCTTTAGGATAAATGAAAATTCGAATAAACGATGCTTTAGGACTAATGAAACTTATGGATTCACCATCATCTTTTTAGCCCAAAAACTTCCATTGCTGGGCATCCCCCTAAGTTTGCCACAGGGACCGGTCCTACTCCGCTTACATTCGTCGGTTACTGCAACCTTAGCCACGCAATTATCCAACCATCCATTGACTGGTTTTTTTAAACGTGAAAAATAAAAGAATTAACATTTAGACATACTTTCGCGTATACATTTATAAGTCAGAATAATAGATATTTAGTTCACTTTACAATCGTACTACATTTTAATAACCGCCCCAAACATTTTATAAAAAGAGATTAATTTTGGTTATTAAATCAGGTTCCTTATTAGAATCAGGAATAAAATAATTCACGTGCGTGGTTACAGGGAAATGGTAAATACTGCATCAGTTTTCCGCAATGTTTTATTTAAACACATGTTTAATATTCGTGTTTGCTCTTTGAGTCCGCGCCAAGTGCAGTCCCTTTGATCGGATGCATTGAAATTATTAATTTAAACACGGTTTGCGTTCATCGGGCTAAAAATACATATTTTTTCAAGTATAATCCTTTCTCGTTAAAATTGGACGGCAAAGTAATCCGTTTTAAACGGATTGAACATAATAAAGAAATCCATTAAGCTGGTAAATGAGAAACAATTAATTAACAGCCTTAAAATATAATTATAATATCAGTTCCGGACACAGCTAAACGAAATTAGCTATACAGTCAGGGAGTGGCAGAACTTGACGTAAATATTACGGCATAAGAAACCCCGAAAGATATTAAGTTTCGAAACCACAAATTTTACCTATTTTCAGCCAAGCGAGCCAAAGGTGTACCGCAAGGTAGCGTTCTTAATAAGTATCATTAAAAATATAACTCCTAGACTGATTAGTATATTGGGAAGGTAAAACTATATTCCGGAACAGAAAAAATGGGGTTAACATTAAGTTCTGGGATGGCCTGTTTATTAATGCCCACTACGGGACTAAGTATGATTATATTTTATGGTTGAAAATATAACCTTCTAAACCTGTAAAAAGCCCTAATGCGGCTAATTCACTGAATAAATAATTTCATCTCGTTTCATTTCTTAGACCTTCTTCAAAGATCTCCGCAACAATCGGCCCAGTGCTACTCGTGTCCAGCCACTGTCCAGCGGTCTCCGGCGACCCTTATCAAATTGTCAGTTGACCTTACTTACTTACCTTTAAACATTTTTTTACAAATAAACACAAGACAACATAGCTTTACAAATTGTAGAAGTAGCAGTAAAATGTAAGGGGCATAATATACCCTTTGAACTTATGCCCGAATAATGTAACAAAGAATGAAACTTTAAAGCTGCATTCCACGTTAAAAATATACTTCTGGCATTATTAAGAAACTTATAATAAAAACTGCAACTTAATTAAAATGGTCAGAATGTTAATTAAAAACAATGAAAACAGTACAGTGTAGGTATCTATTGCCTGAGCAGAATAATAATAAACCTCATTTGGGGTCTCTCTTATCGTTTACAAATCTTTGTTACGTGAGCTGCAGCGGAAAAAGTACTTTATATTTCATTCTTTTCAGCAATATTGCAAGGCTTTTGATATTCTTAGTACACTCAAACGTAATTATGTAAGTACCTTATTGTCTGATTCGTGTTTACTGCCTGAATATTATTTATAGAACAAATATTCTAGGCGGTAAAACCCATAATTATTATTGTCCTGACCTGTTAAATTATTGTTTTGAAATCGGCCGCCATTACTGTCATTTAAATAAGAGCTATCAAAACGTTGACACTACGGTAACAGGTCAAAGACGATATGGTTTGTACCACCTAGAATCTCCGCCCAGAATTTGTACGAAAAACTAATGAGCTAGGAGGTTATATCTTCAAAAACATAATTGAACAAAAAGTATTATCTTGGTGCCAACTGGCCGCCTGAAGGCAATTTACCGCAAAACGCGTGCTAAATACCAGAGCCAGGGGTGCCACATGCAAAAATGAAAAAAAAAACAAATCCAAATGTATTTTTGTTTCGAGCTTAATCCGTTTCCGATGTGCAACCCGTATTGCCTGTGTTTTGCGTTAAATTTGAACTGTGAAAGCTGGGATAAGCCACGCAAACCAACGCGGCTGATTTCACAGAGCGACCTACTCTTTAGGTGAAAGGTTGGGCGGGTTGAATTCTTTTTGCAAACGTAGCCAACATTTTGTGCATTACTTGCATTAGTAACAAATTAGACTTTGGATATTCGTTATGAGGTATCGCAAGAATGTTTGATAGCTGGAATAGTTTAGTGGCTAGAGCGTTGTTGCGGTTCGGGAGAGGTCCTGAGTTTGAGCGTCAGCTTTTGCAATCAGTGTTTTATTAGTTGGGACAATAATTACGGAGAAATCCGAAACTATAGTAACTATAGTCTTTTCATCATCATCATTCGGTCATTTTATAGTATGGAATATTATATAACATTTCAAAATACTCGTTTTGCACAGACCGACTCAGTCTTGTGTTAAAATAATTTTACTAAGTATATGAAATGAAAGGAAAAACGGGATAACAGAAGTTGGTCTTTTCTCACTCTCCACGTATATGATATTAATGATTGGAAAAATCTTTTAGTAAATTGTTAAAATAAAGGCCGAATGGTTCCTTAGTCAGTTTCCCTGTATTTTATACTCGTACTGTTTCGGATTTCCCTATAATGTGCAGTCAAGTTCATAAATATGACATATTGTGTACACTTTAGTACCTTGTCAATTTAATCACTGTGATAATTCATATATGGCATTTTAAACATGACATTAAATAGACAAGGTTCTAAAGTATACACATATTTATGAACTCGACTGTACCAGTCACACACTGTAGATAGTCCATTTTACTCCTATCTTCACACACTCCTAGGTTCATACTTTGAAGTTTTGAACTTACATTAAACAAAGGATGGCATATCAGTCTTAGTTAGTACCTTCAATACGTCGTTTTTTCAAGCCGCCCTTATTCCTCGGTGGTAACCCTGCGTAATCTAAATTCAACGAGTCGTGTAGTCGTGGCCACCTGCGACCGTTGACCTTCGCGTCTGTTCTACAAGTATTTTTTTATTACATGTCCTATTTTTTTATGGAAATGAGAAGTCAAACCAATGTACACACGACCTGGGGCCTGTTTTATAAAGCTACAAATTACAATTTACAGGTTACAAGTTTCCATTTGACACAACCTCAACCAATGATGACGAGCCATTTGAGCAGTGTTGCCAGTGTAGACCTGTAAAATTTTTACTTGTAGCTTTATTAAAAAGAAAGAAAGAAAGAAAAAACATTTATTCGTGACATACATAAAAAAAGAACACACGTACAAGAAGGAAGTAGCCACGAAATGGTCCCAACTCAGCGTAATGCTGGCATTAAACGTACGCCTGATAGTAAGTAGAATATTGGTCAACCTATCAGAAGGGCAAATTTTTATAAGTTAGAATTTAATTTTTTTCTTGAATATTTTTACTTTTTACTGGCCCTAAATCAAATGTATTCTGCAAATGTTGTCGCTATCGAAAATGTGTAGAATTGCTGCAGGACCATGTCCGCACTACGAGTATGTCAATTCTAAATATTTTCACCGTCTTTTAAACTTTAGCGTTATGCATCTTCTCTCGTAGGATAGTTATAAAAAAAACTACCTACATATTCAATGGACTTAGGGAAAAAAAGCATGTTATGCATTTTCTGTTAAATGTAACAGTTGGGAACTAAAATTCGACCTTGTGATATATGTTATCTGGGATCGGTCTGAGACCCATAGAGTCTTGCATTCTCAAGACGGCAATTTTGCGTTGCCAACCCTGAGGGCTCGCAGGGCTTGTGGGTTGCCTCTGTGCTAGTTGTTCCGCCGATCCTGTTGTTATAATTGTACTAGAGCGTCGGATGTCCGTTTTTGCGCACTAATGGTGCTTTTTGGCGTGGATTATTGTTGGATTTGCCGGTATCTGGATAATGCTTTGTTTTGCTTCTAATTAAGAGATTATTAATGTAGTTAACTGTAGTTTGAATGCGATTAATAAATACTGAATACTTTATAACTAATCTTTCTTGAAGGTGGTGGTAGTGACGATGTGCAGGGTCTGTCCGGATCGCTACCACCATTTATCCCTTAATCTACCGCCAAGCAGCAGTATTGGCATTGTTGTGTTCAGGTCTGGGGATAAAACAACCGGTGAAATTACTAGCATAGAGGCATTCCATCTTAGTCTTTAGGGTTGGCACCCCATTTGGAATCTTGGAATTGCGCAGTCTTGAGATTGTAGTGTTGAGAATTCGTATATCTATGTGTCTTAGATCACTGTTACCATCTAATGGCCTGTGTACTCGTGTGTTTTCTAATTCTCTTAAAAAAAAACATACAATTCAATTAGAAAAGGAACGAAAATATTTTGCCTTCTCCTCGTTTTTTTTTACCGATAAAAAAAGGGTTGCTATATGTTTGACGTCTGTATATGTGTATCTGTGTGTCTATCTGCGGCATCGTAGTTCCTAAACAGTTATAGCGATTCGGACGCAATTTTTGTAAGAAAACAGGTTTAATCGGAAATTGTCTTGGCTAGGGTTAAAAAGCTGTTAAAACTGGGAGTCGCATTATTTCAAGGCTTTTTATTTATTTATTGTTTATTTACATTGAATCTGACTTAAGGACAGTAAAATATAGTCTCAAATGTTATTTTTTCCCTTAAAGCCATTAAATTATATGCACTAGGTACCTAGTATTGTAAGCTATTTTCCCAAAGTAATTCGGAAATAGTACCGCGACCTTAAAATCGCCGCAGCGCGTGTAGGGCGCCGCTCGATACCTCGTGCATATTTGAGTGGGCGTTGCTCAGGCCGACTGTTCGCCTGCCGAACTCTCAGCGCGTCGCGCTTTTTAGCCCATGACCTGTTTATGTTACCCTAGTACCTAGGTTGCATTTTGACAAAACATTGGCCCTGGACAAGATGCATTCGGCAATTTTTTTGGAAAATTTATAGAGTTGACCTAAGGAACCGGAAGGTCGCGTCAAGCGCTTATGTTATTTCTATATATGCATTTCCAACCCAGAAATGTAAAAAGACTTAAAAGGGCTCATGTATTTCCCTAACTGAGTATAAGAATTTGTCAATGGACAATCTCCTTACAAACGCCACCTACAACTTCAAAAAATCTGATTATAGTCTTGCGACTGATCGCAGATCACTAATAGGAAAACAAAAAAATATATTCATTTTGACAGTTTTGGAAAATCGTTTACGTCAGCGTTATGTATCTTGTGTTAGGCCCTAGTGACGGTATTTGTCATCTTATAGTAAGAGAGAAAGAAAATCATTTTACTGCAAACTGCAAACCGACTTATTTACGTCAAATAACGTCAAATTCACCATAAAAAGGCGTCTTCTAAACGTAAACTAACAACGTAGCACGTTCTTACAGCCTTATTTTCTTAGACAGAAGCTGTAAAAGTACATGCTCGGGCTTCCGTACATACACTTTAACAAAAGCTACATTTAAAGTCGACATATGAAATATTTTTTGATGCCGACTTCATTTAAAAATCAAATTATATAAGAGCCTTTTACGACTCGTAAAGCAGTCACGTCACATTTGTTCAAGAGGACTTAAGAAATTAGGTTGACTTAATAACTACCCTTATCAGCGCTGCACTTGAGCGGGGAAGTCTCAGGGTTATTATTTTAAGTTTCAGTTAAGCAATAGTTGTTTTGAACTCGGCCGCCATTACTGCCAAGTAAATAAGAGCTAGCCTAACGTTGACAACACGAATCAAAAGCGACGTGGTTTTACCGAGTATAATAGAGCCCCATTAATACAGAAGGCTGTCACTTTCCTTCAGTCTTGTATACCATCAATAACAAATATCAAATCAAGCCGAATTAACAAGACGTCAAACAAATAATAGCGTCTAAGCTCTCGGCTTAGTTGGAAGGGTTGAAAACTCTATTTCCTTGCCTTTTCGCGATACCGAGACGCGGTCGAGTTAAATATGCAGGGGGATGTTCGGGAATTCATTTAAATTCATGAAGACGTTAACAAAGCAATTAGGGCGACGCGGGGAGTGCGTGCCACCTGCGGCACGGGGAACGACGGCTGTCGCTTTCGCTTTTCTTGTACACATTCAAGGACTAAGACTTCTTGACTTTCTAACTCATTTATATCTCAAAAAGTTTCAAAACTCAGCTTAAATTCATTCAAGATCAATACTGGTTGTTTTTAGGTCATGGCTCTAAAACCATCTGGTAGTAAGTGACCCGTAAAGCACAAGGTCCCTGATGAATGAATACCTTTATGCTGGTTTCACTAATTGTCTAAGTCTCTACACCGGAACATAATAGTGCGAACGCTATTGATTGGCGCTGTTTCGTTTTTCTATTGTATTAACTTTATCATTATACCAGCTGATTGTAGATTATTATTTTGTTAAAATGCCAACGGTTCCTCCCATGCGTGCATTATTAAAAAGGTCTTATACTCTTGTAGTTGGTTGTCCAAGGATGGGGTTTTGTGTTCGAATGCCTCTCTGATGCAGCAGTCATTTGGTGCGTTTTAAAATACTCAGCCTATAGAGTTACAGCTTAGATTTTCTATTTTCTAGTAATTTAGAAGATTGTAGTCAATGTTATTTAGATTTCCTATAGTTAAATTCATTAAAAATTTACTGCCTCATTCAAACAATTAAGCAATAATAAAATATCTCAGCAGCCCAAAGATTTCAGATGAGGCAAATAACGTTAAAACACTTAATTTTCTGTAAAAGCGATAACGGTGCAAATTTTGTTAATGAAATTCACGCTTTGTCAAGAACAAAGATAACTATGACGGGCGGCCGTCGCGGCCCGAACAATACTCGGCTTAAAACTGTTCAGACTTTCATAAAATACCTTCGTTCGGAGACAGCCTGGCCTTCAGTCATTTGGTTATTGCTATGGAAATAATTAATAATGCTGTATTGTTTTGTACGTGAACTAAGCGGTTTATCTCGAAAAATGCACATTTTATCTGTTAAGTTCAGAATGCTATGCCTGCTGTTTTAAGTATTCCCAAAATCAGCACTTACGGGTTTGATTCTCTGAATTCTCAGAATCTCAGTGCCTGCCTTCCTTTGTCGCCAATAAGAATAACTTAAATAAAGAACGCCTTTTAAAAACCCGACTGCATTTTTTGATGCTGTCGTCTATAATAATGTTAAAAACATTAAGTCCACTGCCTCACCGGGACGCCATGGCGACGTCGCTGGCCACGTATCCCATACAAATTAACGTAGCCAAACCGTCGCCAAGTGAGTGAGGCCGTCTACTTTTCAATATTAATTGTTTGGCTACGGTGGCCGGTGACGTCGCCATGGCGTCCCGGTGAGGCAGGGGACTAAAAAACATAAAATGCGTTTGAAAATGCTTTTTAAGAATTTTATGACGTATCATTTATCAAAATCGGTTGACTCGTTGAGTAGTTACGAGAGGATATAGGATCGGACATACATACATATATACAGGTCAAACATAAATACTTTTGAGAAAATGATTTGAAAAGGATATTCATATTTTTATTGATGTGAATCTAGAAATTCCCGCCTAATTGAACTTTATTAATTTAATCCAAAACTCATATCAAATTCCCTGACTTCCTCAATCGTATCCTTTTAACGACCGACTTAAACACCCCTTATCTGCAGCAGTAAACTCGCCGTAAATAAGTTTTGAACATCGCTGAAACAGTAATAAAGGCGAGCAACATAATCTGATTAGATAAAAAGGTACGATATCAAGTCCCTTTAAATAAACATGGCGCCCGGCGTAATCAAAAACTACAATCCAGATAACACGGAAAACTAGCGTAAACTGAGTTTAAAATAGATGAAACTAAACTCTATGCAATTAGCAATAAGTAGCTAGGAAGGTTTTTGTTAGGCCAGTTAGTCATATCAATAGCCTTTTGAATCAGAATATGCAAGTCCGTCCGGGACGTGAAAGTTAGATGGTATAACTTCGCTGTGATATATCTAGAGATGTCCTAATATTCTTCTGCATTAATAAGTGTTCAAGGGTACGTGAAAGTTTCGGGCCAGGACCGGAGGTGAATAGTAATTCCGTTCAAATTGTATTTCTTTATAGATTTATGGCCAGTTTGTGAATACGCATTGTGAGACGGAAATATCAGGGTCCAATAACGTACGAAGGGCACATAATACAGGATATTTCAAAAAAGAAATGCTAGAATATTCTAAAAGTAATATATTTTATAAAAACAAGAATAAATACGTATATGGCGTTAATTCTTACTTTAAATTTGGTTTTGAACTTCCCTTTGACTTGCTGTCATACGCTCTTATCCGAGTTTAACAGAGGTTATCCGAACCTGAAATACTTTTAAAAAGCTATTACACCGTACTAAGTATTTGACTGTCATTTTGAGCTCTCAATGATGTGTTTGGGTTTTTATGACATGGAGCAAACAGGCCACCTGATGGTCAGTGCAGGACTTTGAAAGCCAAAGACAATCTCAAGTTCGCAATCTTACGATGAATGATGAACCCAAGGCTGCAAATGCGTGCATGAAGGAATGCCTTAATGCTAGGTATTTCACCGGTTGTCTTACCACTAAACAAATATTTTGATTGAATAACCTATCATACAAATTGAATGTGGTAAAAATATAATATATGAGTATTTCTTTCGCAAGAAATAAGGTATTGGTGGGGTCTAGATTAATCCACATTCCAGTTCGCGTTTAATAAAATCCGGCCCGGTGCGGGTCAGATATTAATTTTCTTTTTTTCTACGACGAAACTGATTCGGCGTTGGGGATCCTATCTTGGAAAAATATAATCCTAGTTTAGTATTTTATTAATCCTAACAAATTTTCAGGGTTTTTTGTCCTGTCTTGGACTGGTTACCGGTATAATCTTGGAATAAACCCCTTTGGTTTTTTGATTAAAATAGTGATAAAGATTGTTTTTATTTGTACTTTGTTGTAGTTTTAAAGTTTAAAATAGGTATTGATTCTGAGGGTACCGTCATTAGTCTAGGTCTTACCTTACAATCACAATTCTGAAGTATTTTTTAACTGTTCGTGACTTTGAAACTATAACTATGAAAGGCTTGTGTTTTTTAAATATAATTAGGTAGGTACTGAAAGTGTTCCGGAGTAAATGAACTGACATTATTACAGTCAAACTCAGTCAAGTTTAAAAAACTTAAAAACAATTTCAATACCACTTCCACGTTAAGAACCAGTACACAGTAGAGATTCAATTGTCTTCTTCCGACTCCATCATCAGATAAGAGTTGATCTGATAATGGGATTGGAAAGTTTTATCGTTATAGTAATGTATTCCAACGTACACCGTATTCCAATTACGTAAATTAGTAAGACAAAAAACGAATAAACGTATGAGCTTAAATAAAAAGTAAAGAAATAAACATATTCGCGTATTTACCACGTTACACGACTGAAGCTAACGTTTTTGAAACTCAATCCCAATCAAAGTTCAACCGAGTGTGCTCCTTTTGGCAGAATATCAAATGTTTCCCGGTATATTATTTTAATCTTCGTGACCTTTTGATAATTCATTATTATAAACCTTGAATAATTTTATGAGACATTCATGTGCATAGATGATTTAGTTTTGTTTCCCAACTGTTTAATTTGTCCAAAAATATAAATAAATGAACCTATTATCTTTTCAAAACATTAAAGAAAACAAAATAAAAAATACAAATATTAAATACATCACTTATATTTTTACGTGTTGACTTTAGGTGCATTTTAAAAATTTGTTCTAAATACCTCTACAGTATTAGGACAAATTTAATGTGTCACTAAACACACAGTTACAGATTTCGCAAAGTTTCGCAAAACAGAATCTGTTAGGTAAGCTTTATTTTATCCAATAATAACGAGTATTATTAATAATTAATTTACTTACCCTTCCCTTACTTCTAAAAACTATAATAGCACATTTTGTCACTTAGATATATTTAGTCTTTCCCTTCATAGATTTAAAATTGCGTTGTCTAAACATTAATTGTTGTCTGTACTTGAATTGAATTTAATATTTGTACTTGAATTTAATACTACGTAAACACACATTTTTAACGTGTTACTCTGTACTGTAATAACGCATTCTGTGTAAAGGAAACTTTCCTTTATTTTTAAAAACTATAAACTCTGCATTTAAGGATTTTTGAAAAATCGTCTGTCTCAACCGGGACTCGAACCGGTCGGTCAAATGCGGTAAAATAACATGCCGTATTTTATGATTCAGATCGAAAGGGTTACCGATATGATTTATTTATCTCTAAATAACAAAAACAATCAAAATAACGGAAGGCCATCAATACTAGCAATTATCATTTAACTTTGTTTTAACCCGTCACGGTAAATGTACCACGCAGCTACCTGAAAAATTGGAAATAGCAAATTTTACGCAATGGAGACTTAATTTTATTTAAAAAAATAATAAATACTGCATTTATGGATTTATGAAAATGGCCTAACTAAACCGGGAATCGAACAGGTCAAGTATGACAAAAATAAAATCGTATTTTATTTAAGATGAAAATCGAAAGGGTCTTTCATAGCGATGATTAGATTAGAGTATCTTGTTTTTTCAGTATTCGTTAAATGTTTAGGTAATGACAATTCACAATACAAGTAATTCTTAATTTTCACGGTCTTTATTTAATTCATGGTATGTATTGTAAACTATCGCTATGAAAGACCCTTTCGATTTGCATCTTAAAATACGGCATGTTATTTCTGTCATATTTGACCTGTTCGATTCCCGGTTAAGTGAGCCGATTTTTCGAAAATCCATTAATGCAGTATTTACTACTTTCTAAAATAAAATTAAGTCACTTTAGAGATAAATGAACCATATCGGTAACCCTTTCGATCTGCATCATAAAATACGGCATGTTATTTTACCGCATTTGACCGACCGGTTCGAGTCCCGGTTGAGACAGACGATTTTTCCAAAATCCATAAATGCAGAGTTAATAGTTTTTAAAAATAAAGGAAAGTTTCCTTTACACAGAATGCGTTATTTCTAATATTTAAGGTAGTTGCCTTCCATGTGGCATTCGAACTTTCCACCCTGTATATACTTCACTGTATTTTTACGCGACTCAATAAGGGATCCCCTTGGATCGCATAATTTGTTTTAGACTATTATTGTTTCGCATAATTGATTTGGCATAATTTGTATTGGCATAATAGTACTGTCGCATAATAATACTTTGGCCTAATACTTTTTTGGCATATAACGCTATTAGAATAATTTCAGTTGGACTAATTTGTATTAGACTAATACACATTATGCATATTATTGTTTCGGCTAATAATTATTTGTTATACGTGTCATTAACCACAATGTCAGTTTTCTAAATGAATAAAATACAGTTTCGTTGTTACATATTAGGTAAGGTTAAATTAGGTTATTTTAGGTACATTAGATTGGGTTAGGTTAGTATGATATCCAGGCGCGAAGCGCCCAAGCAAAGCAGAATAGGAGGTCCGCGACCTCGCCTTAGTTCCTAAATATAGGTATATAACCACAAAACAAAACTAAACTTTTCTCGTAGTAAGTCTACGAATTTCGCTATAGCAATTGTATTGCTATGTGCCATTTGCACATGACTATGTTTTAGGACAATATTGTTATGCATTTTGTAATGATGCCAATTTATTATTATTAATTTTTGTATTTATGCTGTTTGACGTTAGTCTTCATGACGATTATGCTTTTTGTATTTATGCTTTTTAATTTTATGCGTAAAAATATATGCGTAAAGATGATTATGCACATCGCTATTTCGGCTAAAAGCAATTATGCGTAACAATATTATTACAAATCATTTTATGCCATCCAATAGAGAACCACTCAATAACATGAGCCAGCGCGCAGCGTTGCAAAAACCTGTCAGCTGTTCTGCTGGGAACGGTTCATATGAATCGAGCGTATCTGGTGCACGCCAGTACCCGCAAGGTTACGTAAGGGCGATGTAGGTGCTAGTAGGTAGGTAGTAGTGCTTTTTCAAAGCTTTATTTACGAGTTCCTTCATTTTTATGAATGCCACACCAGCTCAAATCTTGTAAGTTAATTTTGAACTACTCTGTGTTATCGTAATGGGCCGAAATTTGAATTCACCAGTAAACCCAACGGCAATATGAGAGTATTTAGGAGCCAAATGATGATGGAGTCGGAAGGTGGCAATAGGATTTTCGCTGTACTTAACGGAGACCGACCGAAATATGATTTGTCAGTATCAATAAGCACAGGAATGAGCAGCCTGTCCCAAATAGTAGTTTACGTGACGGTTGCGTAATGCCAATTACGCAGAGTCGCGTACAATACTTTATCTAAACACATATTATAAGTTCTCTAAGATAGCTTCAGAAGCCGAAAGGCAAATTGACGAGTTGAGTGTGGAGTGGAGTCGACGACTTAAATGGCAGCAAAAGAAAAATGTCCTGTGTCACTAATATGAATGATTTTTTTAAATCATACACAAACTAATACAGTTCCTATTCTCATTTTGTTCGAAATTCAAATGTCCTACGATATTTTACTAAAAAATATACCGAGTTGGGGTTTTCAATTGATACTAGAATTGGGCCTATTAAAATTGTGTTAATTTTGGAAAATATTCCAAATTTGAAACTCATTACTTTACAATATTGGATAAAGTAATTTCAAAATTACGTTACAGCTGTCATCGCTGTCACCTACTACCACAGGTAATGCTGGTAATTGCCTACGGGTTTTGAATTCATAGTTAATAGAGGACTTATGATAATGTGCGTAGATATTTTTTTTACAGTATTTGTAAGTGTTGAAATGTATAAACATCTGAACACATACCTACTTACAAAATTAGCAGCTCAGTCCTAAAATATTTTTAATTATACAAAACGATGCTTGAAAAATGCTTAAATTATACTTATTTACGAGAAAGTACTTTCTCGTTCAGAACAAAAAAATTGAATCCCAGCTTGAACCGGGTTTATTTTTGTATTCCAAACGTTTTAAACTTTGGAAAACCTATTTGTTTCTAAAAAGGACCATCATTATTCTTAGAAAAGCAGACCTTTGGAAAACTCTCGTGTGTTCCATTCTGTTCTGCGATGCGTGCGTCCCGGCGAAAGGTCCGACTACAATAAAGCCCGAACAAAGGGCACAATTATCGTACACGTTTCTTTCTACGCCATCGAGCCCGCCAACATTGTGTATCGGCCCTTTCACGCTTAATGACGTATTAATATAAATAATATTTCGTATAATGGAACCCTCTATTGTTCGAGGTTGGCTGAGGGCACATGTGGGCTGTATTGAAGTGTCACCCGAGATTCCAGACTTGCGATTGCAATGTAGTGTCTGTAGATGACATATTGCGTCAAAATGTTAGAGCTGAGCCCCCACTCCCGAACTTTGATGCGCGTTATAATTGTCATTTTTTATTGATTTGAAAAAGAAAAAAAAAGGTGTTCAATAATTTTTTTTAATCTTACTGACGGACTAATTAGCATTATTATTTTTTTACCCAGGACACACCCCTATTACTTTTTATTGATAAAGTCAATCTACTGTCTAATATTTTTTTGCAAAAATCATGACATCCTGAACTGATTATTTCAAAGTATTAAATACGACACTTAACCAAAGCATTGTTTTTCACGTATCCCTACATGGTTTCAAAGTACATTAAATTTCTGTTGGTAGGATCTCCAGCAGGTCGTGTCTCGCGTGAGTGATAGAATATACCTTTCCCCAGTCGTCTTCATGATATCGATGACGTCAATTTGCGGCGCGTGGTCGGCTGATGACGGTCATCCGTCGCCGCCTGTTGCCGCCTATTGCTGCCTGTTGCTGGCTGGTCTGAGACTAATGGCCTGGCGGTAATAGCCTGGTGGAATATGTCTTTGTGGCCTGTGGGGGCCAAACAGGTCTACATATTTATCTTGAGGGTGGTGATCAAAATACCTAAGTTTTTTATCTTAAGTACGCCATTGTGCAATAGAACTCCACAGTACGCTTAAAAACCGTATTGACACTGGAAGGACTTCCTGTGTTAGCCGAAAGACATTTTACAATATATATTTTTTGTGTGAAATTATTATTATTTTGCGACCTGTTTAACTATGGCGGATTTTAGTGAGTTTTGTGAAAAATAAAAAAGTTTGAGGATAGTCAAAGACAACAACAGAAAATGGATAAATATTTTTTTTTTGGAAAAAAAGACGCTGTCAAGTAAGCTAATAATATGCCTTGTAGTACGTACTTTAAGTAAATACCAGTTGATTCAATACTGGCCTTGAAAAAATAACCGAATAATTTAAACAAAACTACCTTTATAAGGGAATTTTTACCCTGAAACTAATCACCCTAATGGAACACGGTGTTATTAGTACTGCCATATCTCAGCCTCCTCGACTTTTCTCATTTGCGACACACCTTAAATTCTAAGTGTGGAATAAATAACATGGCGAAGTTTTCAAAGTCGCGGCGAGTTATCACGCGGCACCTGAGCGACCTTTGGTGGTACTCTTTAACAGCATAGATCGAGCTAGAGTTACTTGGTCGATATCCTGATTTTTTACCAAATCATCATTTGACAAATTATATAGTCAGTTTGTCAAATGATGATTTGGTAAAACATTAGTGAACCTACTTGACAAATAAAAGATCTGCTGAAGTGTGAACGAACAGGTTTCCCAATAAATTCGTCAAACGTCAATAACAATAACTAGAATAATTTGATTGATGAACAAGTCCTTGGAAACGTAACCAGACCAAATCCCACAAACAACAACCGTTCACGGGTATGACCCGTATTTTCCCTCAATTATGTGTCTCGATATTGACACAGTCTAGTTCTCGCAATTTTAGGTTATTCAAGAGTCCGGTTTCAGTCAGTTAGATGGAACGAACTCGGGTTTCCTGCAGAAAGGAATAACCCCACCGGCAGTAATAAATAACTCGCTGTTTAATCTGAGGGCTGTCCCGAAAGTCCCGGACTTGGTCGCCGCAGAGAAAGGAGAAGAGAACCCAGTATAATTTATGCATTAAAACCCGTAAGACCACGGCCTTTTGATTCATCATAGCATTTATCATGACGGGAATCGACAATGACATCAGCTGATTAGTCGATTACCATCACTTAATTAATGTTTATTACTGGAGAAAATTAAGTGTTTTTGGCCTACTGTAAAATATGAGGTTCGTGACCTAATTGAAAAGGTAGTCTTTGTAGATAAATTAAAAATATGTGATTTTTTTATTGGAATTGTGAAGCCGAACTTACACACAGACCACCCTGATGGTAAGTGGGATCTGTGACCCATAGACATTTGTATTCTCAAGACTACAAGTTTAAGACTGGAATCATAAGACCGCTAATGCATTACAAACCCTGAGGACTAATATGCAATGCCTCTATACTGGTAATTTCACCGGTTGTCTTTTCCCCACACCGGAACACAAAAACCTGAAACGTTTTTTTTTCACAGTTTTCAATCAAGAAAGATACAGTACAGGGCAGGTACTGACTAAAGAGAGGTATAAATTGTGTTCCAAAAGCTTCACGACTTTTACGAGTGTAACTACACACTACACTAGCAAGCAAAGTTTGGAAATAAAATCCTACTCCAGAGAGTTGTCTTATCGTAGACCCTAAAGCCCTGGAGGCTAGATTTTGCCTAATTCATAACGAGTTGTGCAAGAATGTGCCTAACTTTGGCCTGTACTGCTCCCCAGCTGCGGCAAAGGTATGAATTCCTGATGAGAGCACTCCGAAAGCCGGGTTCACTTCTACCACATTTTGGAGACAAACGCTGAATGGTTGTAAATTTTAATGTAACTTGCTTTGCTCGTGTTACTAGTTTTTGAGCATTGGAGATGTTTAAACTAACTGAATAACTTTTACTTAATATTTTTTCGGTTGGTTAGCCCCGACAATGATAAAGGAACCGTAAATTGCTCGCTCAGAATGGCAATTAACTTTCGGACGTCGTTGCCACGTTTCAACTCAAGTCAATTTATGAAGGGTGAACTAAGAGCGCTCTTGAGCCGGTACTTGCCTAACAACCTCTTCCTAGCGTTTTTTCAGTCTAAATAAGTTAAAATGCAAAAGGCGGATTAAATGCCGCAAGACATTCTCTGCCCACCAAATAAGTAAACGCCAAACAGAAGATGAGGACTTTTAAAACAGAAAACACGTAAAACAAATTGGGCGGGATATAGATACGTATAAGTAAATTTAGCAAAATTCTTTTAATAATCGTACGCGTTCATAAAAAAACATAAATGCTGTAATAGTTATTTATGTAACTGGTATATAATGAAGCTTCTTAAGGTACGAGCGCCGAGGTTAGAGCGCGCGTTTGCGAGCGCTCTAATTACAGGCACGAGTAGGTACCTTAAGAGCTAATTATGTACCTATGCATACATAACTTTTTCTACAAGCTTAAAATTATAATGACAAAAATAAACAATCGCTAACTTCTCTTGTATACTCGTACTTTCCTCGATTTTTCTGCTAGCAAATTACCTACTTTTCGGCAAAGTAATTTTTATTATTCCGATTGGCGTTAATAGTGTATGAATGTTAAATTAGGTAGGTTAGTTAAGTATTTACAATTTTCATGCAAATTTTAATAGTTACTAACTAAACCAGTTCTGACAATTTATCATACAAGTTGGAATGCCAAACGAAACGCCATTTTGTTGACATCCATATTGTACGTAACCATGGTAATAAAAATGCTACAATAATTAGTATAGAACTGTTATTACCATGACAACGCTTATTATAGAATTGTTTTCACGCTTCGGTTACGCTATAGGTGGTATTCTTTCGTCGGCAATATTACAATTAAAGTTAAAATCACATTTTTACAACATGAATAATATAAATTAATTAATAAAATAAATTTGATACCTACTACCTATAAAATAAACCCTAATTAAGTTCACTTGTTCTGATTAACAAACTCGTCTACATCATAGAAGCATTTCTTTAGCAAACAGTTCCTTAGGCGGATTTTAAAAATAGAACCTAAATTTATAGCTTAAATAGGATAATAATTTATATTAAAAAACACTAGTGTTTGTCTAGACTATTTACTATCAAGAGAAACCCGCTAACCCCGCTCCCCGGAAGAATAGTTTAGATATTCTAGCCTTAAACTAAATAATCTAGTTTGTACTGGTTCCCCGTGGGCCGCGCTAGCGGTATATTGGAAAAACTACTCCGTGCGTGTCTGAGAAGTAGAGCTATTCTTTATTCTATTTTCATTATCGTTAATTTGTCGCAGATGCGAAACATAATTTTGTTCTGAATAGGTTTTCAGAAACTTTTCAGCCGATTCATATAACTTTTTAGAACTTCGATAAGTAATCAGAGTTAGGTTAGCTTAGGGTTGTTTTTAAACAACGCTAAAAAGTTAAATTATTATTATTGCACGCGAAATTATCCGTAAACTTGATGAATTATCAAGTCTCATTTCGATCGCTGGCATAAAAACGTAGTATTAAATTATATAAACTGCCATTGTTGTTTCATCTTGTGGTATGCCATTCATTATTCACCTGGTATGTGTCAAATGGTCCAAGAGGGAAAAGTAATTCACACATAAGCATTAGAAGCACTCCCTCCGGGTTTTCGTTTTCGGATAAGTCTAAGGCAGTAAGTTACTTTGACATCATGGAGGAAATACTCCGGAGACCAAGTTGGCTCAGAAATATGTAAGAGATATCGCAAAATGATTATGTTTCTGAAAAGATGAAGTTTATTCAATCATTTCTTTATTAAATAAATTGAATCATTACATGGTATGGTTAAAGTAGTACGACAGTAGCAACAAAGCAGTATATGCAGATTCCTTTAAACTAGCTTAGGTATATTTAAAAGTTTAATATGAATACTTACGTCCATTTTAGGTTTCAGTACCCAAGGGGTACCAACTGGACCCTATTACTAAACCTCCGCTATCCATCGGTACGAATAAATAAGTTAAACAAAAAGTAAACGTTGTGTACAGGGTGGAAAAATAAACGCCACGTGGTCGGCAACTAGCTTAAATATTGGAAATAGCAAATTCTACGCAAAGGAGATTTACTTTTATTTTGAAAAGAATTATTAAAACAATTGTCAAATATGACAAAATAATAAAGAAGGGTTTTTTACAGGCGTTTTTTTAATTTAAAGGTGTATGTGTTGTACACATAAATGACCTTTTTGATCTGTATCATAAAACACAACTTTATTGTTTTGTCATATTCGACCAGTTCGATTCCCGGATAAGGTAGATATTTTTTTTTCAAAAATTGTATTTTTATTTTTTATTTTCAAAAATAAAAGTAAGTCTCCTTTGCGTAGAACTTGCTATTAGTTGCCGACCATGTGTCGTTCGTTTTTTCCAACCTGTGAATAACGTCGTCGGCGGCACAGAGCGATACCTCTTCTCAAGTCTCTCGGGCTCGGGTCAAGTCGGTTCGACTTGCATAAGAGTATAATTAATTATGAGAGCGAATAGGAGGAAGGTTCAAATCTGAAGGCCTTTTTAGAGTTCCGTACCCTAAGGGTATCAAACGGGACCCTATTAGTAAGCCTGCGCGGTCCACCCATTCGTCCGTTTGTCTTAAGAGCTAGCTATAATCTTTTGAACCGAAAGAGATCGCGGATTTTTTTCAAAATATTACATGTCTTATTACGGTGCATTTCCTAACAAATAAGAAATAATGAAATCCCCAAACAACAAAAGTTTTCTTATCAACGTATTTTTATTTTGGTTGTATCGTAGAAAAGGACAAATATTCAAGCGTCAGGTATGATTATAGACAAACCTCTTAAGAATAAACTATTGCCTATAAGCTGCAATTAATAATAAATCCGTAATATTAATATTAGTAGTAATTTTATCTACTGTGTGGCGGTACGGGACCCTCGGTGAGTGAATTCGACTCGCACTTGACCGGTTTTGATACGCCTTCTTTTCAACTTTTCATCATCTAAACGATATAATTTTGTTTTACATTGCCTTCCCAAATTATAAAAAATAACCAAACAACAATTCATACTCGTACCTTGTTCCTTGACATAAATTTACCCGCGGCTCCCCAAGATGCTAACGTTTGCTAACCGCCGTTTATGGCCAATACATGTAAATTCACGCAACCAGGGTCACTGGGAATTATGGAGCTACATTTAGCATAATCTCGTCAGGCCTAATCCGGCGGAACCGCTTTGACATGTAAATGGAGTGCGGTACGGATCCGTGACGACCTGCGCACAGGCTGTAATTACACTAAGAGTTACCCGGCCTGGACACACAGGGCGCTTACAACTTGCTTGAAAGACGTTAGCGTAAATCACTTGAAAAATTCGAAGAAAGCCAATGCAAATCGGAGCAAATTGGTGTTGTCTTGATGCTTTTGTAAGATTGAATAATAGATACGATTTTCATCTTTTACCTATGCTAACATACGCTTTTGCAAAAGCAAGACTGAAAGTAAAATTTCCAAACAATTTTCTGGGTATAATTATACTTTGGTGCTCTATTCTTCTCCGTAAAATCGTATGACTTTTGACGTGATTACTGTCAAGGAAATAAGAGCTATTGTAGCGTAGTCCAACATGTTATTGTACAATAACATGTCGAAAGCGATATGGTTTTACCAAGTAGAACGAAGCCCCTGCTACTTTGAGTACGTGCTACGATATATCCATAGCGAAAAAGTTCATTGTTTGTCTTTGGTCAGTGTTAACAGAAAATTGCCCATTACCATACAATACACGATCATTACGAATAAATACAAGGCTGTGTAATAAAACCCTGTAGTAAAAATAGAAACCTATCTAACACGCTGTTAAGCTCTAGACCTTTACAAGAAGCTTGTTTTTCCTTTCCGTTCCTAAAGTAGACAACTAATTCGTAAGTCTGTTTTATTCAAACATTCCTACCCTTTGTCACACAGTGTGAATAAGTCTCCTACGTATTCCAATTTATGGATATCCTTTTTTACAAACAACTTAATAAAGACATAATTCTCTTCAATAAAATAGTAATGTACATCTTAATCAATTGAAAAGAAAAGTTGTTGTTTGGACTAAAATTATCAATAACCAAGTCAAATACACGACCGATCATTAAATCCTATGAACTGAAAACGTAGCTAAGTGTGAATATAAATCACTTATAATGCTCTGAAGAGGGCAATAAGGAACACAAGTAGCCCGAAACACGTATTCTTCTGCGACTGAGTCGTTTGATTCTGAGCTGTAAGTGGTAATAATAAGGAGATGAGGACTGCTGGTAATCCTTTAGATTGGATCGACGCCGGAATTAGAGTGGAGCCGTAAACAAGTGAAGTCGACTCGTTAACGGCGAAGGGCGAAGTCGTGGAGGTTTTGCGGTTATTATAAATTCGACTGTAAGCATTTGAAGATGCATAGATTGTCAATTGAGTTACTTTTACAATCAATGGAATGCACAAAGTACCTGTAAATAAACAAATGCTACCATCAAATGTTTATCAGAATACTGTTTTTTAAGTTTTCTCCTTGAATCTTCTCGAGAAATCCGTACAAAAAGCGCAAAACGGAGCCTAGTGAAAACTGTGCTGCGTCATAGCTCCCAAACGGATTGACGGTTTCAAACGCTGTTTTTTTGTTGGTTACCATTTTAATCGAGATGTTTCTTGACTAGTTTCTATTAAAATCTATTGGATCTTTCATAAGATATCTCCTCTGAAAGTAAGAGTCGCCGTCATATCAGTTGTTTATATTTATTCAAAAGTTATACTTAAAGGCATTTAAAATGGCATAAAGTTTTCAATGATTCATTTGAACGTCATACGACTTTGTTAACAATATTCTGTTACATTAGAAACGCTTAGGTCCCGATTGTCCCTGACTTCCAACCGGGTAATACTTGGCTTCCACGTTCATGCAAACGCAGCGTTCAGCGTCTTCGCTCCTCTGACAGAATCCGTCGGATTGGCGGCCATATTTACTTACACAGGACCAAGAGCAACCGCCTAGAGTACCGCATTCCCCAATCTTCGCTGGTTGATCTGTAAAGACCGAGCCGTAGTTAACACACTTTTTTTTCGCATTTTAGTAGGTACCTTACTTATTAGACTATGACCAATAGTCTCGCTTAATTCCAATTTCTAATTACTCTGTACAAAATCTTGGTAAGTACGAGTAAGTAACGAAGATGCAGGGATTTCATTTGTCAAGGAATTTGATCTCTTCATCATCACATGCATTTCGATGAGCAAAAGTTACTTGACAATCGTAATAAGGAAAAAATATAAACATAATTGTGAGCAGTAAAAAACATCTTTTTTTAAAGGTCAGCTTGAAAGGAACATTTTCTTCTTTGAAATAGTGCAATGGGATGTTATTAAAAAAACAAAAAAGTGTTACTCTTAAAACTCTGTAGCAGTTAATGTAGGTACCTAATTTATCCAAGACTGACAACGGTTGAACTCGAATTCAGCTAAGCCATGCTCACGCCTTTTTCAGTACCACAATCTAGGTATACAACCTATCTATGGAAATATCTAAATGTAATGAATAAATAAATATCAGGGGACAATGTCACACCAATTGACCTGGTCCCAAAGTAAGCTCTAGGCTTGTACTATGGGTACTTATATAGAGAAATATATACTTAAATACATTGAAAACATCCAAGACTCAGGAACAAATATTCGTGTTCATCACACGAATATCTGCTCTTACCGGGATTTGAACCCACTAACTTCGTAGGCAGGGTCACTACCAACTAGGCCAGCGTGTCGTCAAAATCACAGAGGGCTTTGTAAATCTTAAATCAAATCAAATTCATTTGTGTTTCATTGGAACATGCATGTTATGGCGTGGTAGAAAGGCGATTTAGATGTTTGAAGGACATACTGGTGTGCAGGCAGATGCAGCGCTGGTAGTCCTCGTTGTCTTGGCAGGTACCGGTCGCCTGCGGGCCGTACTGCGCCTGGCAGACCCCCACGCAGCCGCCCTGGGTGCCGCACGCGCCGATCCCTTTACCTGGGGAAATAACCACTTTGTATACCCTCCTAAGGCTTACCATTCAACGAAATTTTTCAATGGAATATGGATCTATTGTGAATGAAATAAAGTCAATTTTGTAATTTGATTATTAGGCATAGAACAAAAGAAGTTCCACTTTACTTGCTTTGCAGTAGATCTTTGTTTTATTTTCCGTATCATCTACTATTTTAAGTACAAGGGACCTTAGGAGTTATAATTCTGACGAAATAAGTACAAGCTTTGAAAACCCAGTTACTACTGCAGCATAAAGACTGAGGAGGTTCTCATTGTTTATGACACTCCCTGGGTCATATTATATCCTATGGCATTTTATAATCCGTCAAGGCGTTTTGCCTACAGGAGGGCAGAGTAAAAATATGGATACATACATAAAACTAAAACATTACCCTCCTTCTAAGGTAGTTAGGTAAACATATAAAATCTTGCTGAAGTCCTTATCTGACTGTTCTATACATTTAAAAACGACTATACTGTACCTGAGACTAAAACTTAGATACATCTAGTTTTGAGACTAAAACTTAGACAAATCTAGTTCTAGTTTAGTTCTTTTTGCTGCAAGTGCTCTTTAGAAAGTCAAAATTGGTTCGAAAGTTAAAGTTAACTGCTTGATTTGGAAGATTGTATGAGTAGATATCCCGCATATTATTTGAAACCTGATCTTACTGGCGGCGTGAGTCACGGCGGCTAGAGCAGCGAGCAACACAGCGAGAATGAACGTCTTCATGGTGAGCAGAGTTGGGTTTGAGCCCCTCACCGCGACCGCCCTACTTATACCGCTGCCACAGTGTGAGCTGTCACACAAATCATAACCTACGATTTTTACGCATGTTAAACCAACAAGACAAGTAACCATTTTAATACCCCAGCAACTAATAAAACAATTCGTATGTCGAAATCCATCGATGCTTCGTCATAATCGATACAGTTTGCCCCACGGTCGCGCAGTAATGGACTCCGTTCCAATAATGTTACGTCATTTGGAATTTAATCATAAGTTTCAGTGCCGTTACAGATAAGCGCCATGAAATTGAATTAGTCCGAAACTAACTGTATGTGTGTTATAAAATATTAATCAATATTAAACTATACGCCTTTAGGCCTTTTTAAATTTCTGGTTTGATTAAATACAAATCAATTTTGATACACCTTTCAATTTACTAATGCAATTTATTTATTAGAATTATCTTAATTAACCCTAATTATTATTATTTATTTATTTAATCAATTATTAATCGGTTTCAAAAGGTGAACAATTAAATAACTATGTATTTGCAGCAATACAGTTGTCGCCTTAAATAATTAACCCATAGGTAAGCAGCCCTCGGGGCGCGAGTGAAACTCGCACTTTACTGTTTCTTTCAAAGTAAACGTTATTTAGTATTTATTATCTTCTAATTCCATTCATAACTAAAGTTAATGAGAATCATGACGATTGCAACAAATCGCAGAAATATTGGAAACTTGCCAATTAATTTTATACGTGGTAAGCACCGGTTTTGTTATTATAAGGGCGTATAATAATATGTGTGTGTGTGTGTGTGTGTGTGTGTGTGTGCGTGCGTGCGTGCGTGCGTGCGTGCGTGCGTGCGTGCGTGCGTGCGTGCGTGCGTGCGTGCGTGCGTGTGTGTGTGTGTGATGTAATGAGTCACATGCACGCACTTTAAAGAAACCTTGAAGAGATCTTTACTATTAATTTATTTGCCTGAGTATATAAACAATATCGCAAGTATTCTAAAACCGCGAATGTGAAGTCTTTTGAATAGAGGAAGCCACTCGACGTAATCACCCTCACGCTGAATGGGAGCTGAAATGTCACGCGGGCCGAGCAGGTGAGCAGGAGTTCATGCAAATACGACTCAATACACTCGTTAACTAACCAAGTGATTGTACAATTTAGTCGTGGCTGCCAAAAGGATATGAAAATGGTTTTCTTATGGCAGAAAAAGGCACTTTTACATGTCTGAGTCTACTATTATCTATGATAGTCAGCCTTGGGTGTAATTATAGTACGGCTAACAGTCAGTGTGACAATGTGGGAGCAAATAACAACTAGCTGTAAAAAACAACGGCTAAGACGTATTTAATTGAAACAAACTAATCAAGTGCGAAATGGACCCCCATTTCGGCCTCTTTTCCTAATATAACCCAGATATTTTCATTCGTTTTTTTTTTGCATGCAATATTTAAAACTGTTCTAAATTTTCAATTAAAAGAATTAGTGCAATTTTGAGTTATGCCGTTGTAACAGATAGACCGACATACCTATAGATACATATAAACAAACAGGTGGACGTATAACATCCTTAGGTTACTTCATTACAGTTTTCGTACGGAACCAGAGCAACCGGTTATACAATAAATTAATATAACCAACTTGTGCTAGACAAAATATTTTGTCTCAAATACCTGCAGACAAATACAAATTCTTTTGTATTTAATTGCATTTTATTCTGACTTTACTTTTCAATCGTCAGAAATCACAAAAAAATATCTAGGCAACTTAATTTTCATAACGTAGACCTCAGATTCGTTCCTTACACTGAATAAAACCTCTTCATATCCTAAATGACTTCACTTCGAAACGGCTCACTATTTCTGTAAGTGTATAAACAATATCGTATTTAAAGCGGCGAACGAGGAGTCCTGGTGAATGGAGCCACTCCACGTAATCACCCCCGCTGAATGGAGCCGCGCCGTCGCCGGGTGAGACGGCGGTAAACGGGTAAGGAATTAGTAAGATTATTTTAAATGGGCGAGTCATTTAATAACACTGCTTACAGCTCTATTAGAGAATGAACTTTGTGTTTTGGAGTGATAGGTCGATAAGTTAATGATATTTTCATAGGTAGGTACTAGTTTTGCTTGGCATACATTTTGATGCGACTCATTCCTACTAAAATAAACATGAGGAGATGGGTCTATATTGGGTCTTCTACTTTCCGCTCTGAGTGATATAAAGTAAATAACAAACCTACCTTTGTAATGTTAGGGCCATTTTACATGGTTTCCTGATACGGGAGGCTTCGCCCCCCGAGCCCTCCTTGTGGACGGCTCCGCCTCCCCGTCCCCCCTTTCCTGCTGTTTCTATGAACGCTGCTCCATTGGGTGTCATTCGCAATCCATAATAACGTTTGTCCTAAAGTTATATCTCTCAACACGTTTGTCCTAAATAATGTTTGACGTGCATTATAATTTCCATAATTAGTGTAAATAAGATTAGGTATATAGACGCTTAGGTAATGTAAAATTATGGTTAATTATGTTTAGGGCAAAATAATTTTATGACAAAACAGTCACTATGGGAAATGTATGTTATGCCAAACATTACTTAGGGCAAACGTGCTATGGGATATAAACGATAAACGATATTATGGATCGCGAATAACACCCTGAGGAGATCCCAAATACTATTAGCTAACGGTTGTCAATCCCAAAATCCAATTACAATCACCACGCCACACCATTTCAGCCGAAAGACGTCCAGTCCTGCACATAAGCCTCCCCCAAGTTTTGCCACAAGGTCCGGAACCGGTCCTGCGCTGCAATCATAACGCCGGTAATGTTTGTTTTTACTGTATCGGTTGAAACGTACTCCTTCGTGATCACTCCTACTTTATCATTTAAATAGGTTATGTATTCAAATGAAAATTGGCGCTAGTTCTGTGGCCTTCGATGTGGAGCCGTGTCATTATAACATTCATTTCAAATCTTATTGTGCCTGTCACAGATTAAAATCGCATATATTTTTTCGATTATCGATAAGGTTTATAAAGGAAATGTAATCGATTCATTATTCATTTATTTTGTTAACTTAACTTAATTTACCAACCTACTATAGTATAAAGAAAGGTATCATAAATTGTCTAACATCACGCTAGAACTATTGCCATCGTATGTTAAAGTCTAGATGGGATTGTAAAATAAAACGCAATTAAATTATTATTATAATCATATCGGCGAATCGATGTGGTCGAAGAACGAGGTTATTGTCAAACACTATTAATGGTCCATTGCGCATATAGGAAGTAAAAGTAGCTCTATGATTTTGTTTTTAATTCCATGAAATAATTGTGTAAGGTTTTTCATAATTTGTTTTCAAAAATGCGCAAAACAACAATGATTACTTTTTGAAACGAATTTACAATGGATACGTATTTTTTAAGTTAGTTGACTGCTCAATTGATTGAACAACGATCGCGTGAAATGTAAAATTTTAATCTGTCGCACACAATAAGATACGAAGAATATTATAGATGTACTGTGCAACCATTTTCTTAATAGATATCGGCAATCATCGTTTTTCTATGACACATGAGCAGAGGTCGGAATAGGTAGTGCTTATTAACCTAAACTTGACTCATGTTCATTCATGCGCGAGTGAGATGGGAATACGTTATTGAATGAAGATGCAACAAGTTTAGGTTAATAAGGACTACCTATTCCGACCTCTGCACATGAGTGACAAATATTCTGTCAGTTGCGAGTGCAAGCATGATAGGGATAGCCAGCCGAAAGCTATTAAGAAGCTGGGAATACTGTATGTATGTAGGTATTTAGCCCTAACATTACATTATTAAAACTGCGCAATATCATATAATAATGCCATAAAAACCACAACGAAAACAAGGTCTTTATCTTTATTTATTCGAAATTTCAACTACGGATAGTTTCAACATGTTTTCAATCGAACTTTAATCCGAGGATAAACCTTGTTTGCCCAAACTAAACTCTGTTGACAAATTAATTCGTTCCACTAAAGTTTAACAAGAGATTAGCGCCCGAGTCGCAGGTTTGTCTCCTATAGATGCAAAGGGTCCCGGCGACCGGTCGGGCGGCGTCGTCTGACAAATGGGATCACTATCAACTTGCGACGGACAATTGATGGGGCCCGGATACCAACTGGTAAGTTATTTGTGTGATATCATAACTTCCAGTTCAAGTTTAAAAGCACGCGGGAGTTAGATAGTTACTTAATATATCTATTGAAGTAATAAATTCAGTGCATTGTTTTAAGATACAAAACAAATACTGTTTATTTAAAACTGTAGAAAGTATTAAAAAAAGGGCTAAGTAGGTATTTTACAGCTAAATATAGGTATTTTCTTGATAACCTCGTTTTACTATCCTATCCTCAAGTTTGTTATGGTAAAGCGTTACCATAATTATGATAACTAACTGAACTTTTTGTAACATTTAAAATCGTAAGTAACATAATTCAAAAGTTATAATTGGTAGCATCTCTCTATTGAAAATGTAAGTTGTAACGGTTGGTAAATAAAGATATTCCAAACAAGTACAAAATACCGGAAAATAGCAACACTAGGTCAATTTGTATGCGTTGTCCTCTGATATTAATTTATTTATTTCCACATTAATATTTCAGCAAACTCTTACACTTTATAAGAGTTTAAGTGTGTTGAGTTGGTTAACGGTACCTAGTCCTACAGTACCTACAGTTACTATTGCAACTTGTTCGAATAGTACCTACACGTCACTATCCAAAGGCTCAAAATAGTCTATAGCTTTTTTTAGCTTCTTCCTCCTTCACCTTGTATTTTCGTTCTCATTTTTGACTAGCTACTATCATCCGAATAATGTAGTGTTTGTGAGGTGACGTAGAGCAATAATGACCCGAATCAAGTAGCCCGTTGGCTCATTCGTCTGCATGTCACGTGAAAACCAAGATAATTTCATATTAAAGTCAATTAAAACTGACAAAGTGACCCAATGACGATGAAAAATGAATTCTCTGATGCCGCTGTATACTCTCAAAACATCAATCACTGCAGAATATCCAATTTGTAAGCTTTACGAGATTATCCTCAGAGAGATCGAAGTGTACGTACAATTACATAACAGGCTACATTATTATGAGCCGCGGGAGCTGGTAAATCTTTTACGAGGCAATATCGCCTCGGAAATTGGCGAGCGAATCCAGTCGCCGGGAATTAGTAGGATGGGGGATTAGTCAACTCATCGCTGGGGCATTACGCGTTGATGGAAATGTGGAGGGATGTGAAGAATGTGAAGATACATAAGAAGAAGAATACAAAGAGGATAAAGAAAAGACTGCTGCGGTCTTGTGAGTTTTTAATCATTGTTGGAATTACTGGAGGGAGGGAATTTATTCATTTATTTATTTATTGAAAAAAATTTGTAACAACAGTAGTGCTACCAAAGCGTTACGACCACATAAAAATTGAAAATAACTAATACTATCTTATGACTACTAAATGTTTGTCTTGTTTTTTCTGTAGTATCCGCTTAAAGTCCGTGACCAACGTTGATATGCGTAGGAATGTATCATCGGGAGAAGTCCGTCCTGATAATGAATAGTAATGATTGACTTGTTTGTCAATATGTTTAGTTCAAATCTTGTGGATTTTGACCCATTTTCCATTACTGAAATAGGCTGTGGAATAGAAAATGTAATAAGGTGGTGTCAGAGATGATTTGATGATGGAGTTTTACAAAAAGTTTTTATATTCAAAAAAGGTATGTGTTCTTGAAGATTGTATGATTTAAAATGTCGAGTTTAAACTTAACCTACTTTTCAACCGTAAATTCAGGTTAATTGTGTATCTTTAGTGTATAAACGAGACTTTCTTTCCTATAATTTCTAATGTTACAAACGGTTTTAATTATGAAACATAATAAAGTTCACTCCAGTAATTATCTTCCAGCGCTCATCAGTCTAATTAAAACTATTTTTAGAAAAGTATCACTTCTTTACTCCATAAACAACAATCAATAACCCTGGCGTTCTATTTTCTCTTCATAATTGCGCTAGTTGTTTTAAACTGAAACTATAGACAATAGCGTACGTTCGAAAGCGCTGGCGATAATGGCGACTCCACGTTTGCGATCGAATGTCGATTGCGCCGGTTAAGCGCGTTAACGTTGCATTACCCGTCAATTGATGGCGAGATTGAATTTGTACGAGCACGTCCTATTCAGTTGTGTGGGTAGTTTCTCTGTGGATTGCTACTTACAGTATGAGTACAGCTTTGAAAACATTAACAACACTAGAATTCCATGATACAGAATACCAACTTGTACTGTTACTTATTCTGTGGGACTGATATAATGGCCATGCAACTTCACAAAATGAAGCCTGGCAGAATAAAAATTCACTCAGATAAACAGTTTTAGCTTACATGAATTAGTTGCTGTAAATAAAGAAAACATAATAATAAACCTTATTCTAAAGTCAAGCATTGCAATATCAATTTCCTTCTGAGGCGACGTCTTGCTTCACTTTAGTCTCACATCTCACCTGAGGCAATGTAACTCAATCTCAATATTAACCCACGCTGATGTAACTAACTCACATCTCACCTACGTTAATGTAACTTAGTCACACATCTCACCTAGGTTATAACTCAGTCTCACATCTCACTTAGGCTAATGTAACTCAGACTCACATCTTCACCTGCTGCCGTAGCAGTGGGCCAGGAGATTTACGTTACATGGTGTGGCCTAGTTCGAAGTCTTTCAATTTCAGGATTTGCCTCATTAATACTAAATATACCTATGAAATATCAAACACTCGTGGACGGGTATTTACCCTTACACCGAACCCAAGATCGCTAACTCCAATTAGATTCCTTTTTTATAACTTGTTATCGATATGTATACATAAACTTAGCGAGGCGAAAATAATCATGATTGTTTTGTGTTGTTCAATACGAGAAATATAAAGGAGTAAATCTACCATAACAACTGCTATTTACGTCTTATCGATTTACTACGAGGAACAGTCACGGTTGCCAATGTAGTAAAGTTTTCAAGGCCTGAGCGTATAGTCAACGCCATACTTTGTACCTCGTCGCTTTCACTGCTTTAACAAATGTTTCTCTGGAGCAACTCACTTCTTAACTCGACTAATGAATTATTAACCAGCGTATTTAAGTTGTCTTTCCAGAGCGTATAAACAACATTTAAATGCCCAGCCACACCAAATGCGTGCGCGTAGACATGACGTGCGTGAGAATTCATACTATGCACCGCAGTGGAAAGCGCAGGCGCACGTCAGGTCTACGCGCACGCATCCGGTGTGGCTCGGCCTTTAGTGTGCATATTTTCATTTATGCAGCTTGTTTCGACGTATAACTCGATTAAAACTTTGATATTGCGTCGCATCGTATATTGATGTTTACAGCGATATGATACAAAACTCGATACTTACTTATAAAGTTTACACTACACGGGATGAAATCTGTTTATTACGGCCTGACCAATGTGTAATACAGGCCGAAGCCGTTACGAAGTCAAACTATGTATTGATCAAAATATAATACAGATCTTATGAACTCTGAAGTTAGGTAGCAAGTACCTTTTTATTATCAGTTAAAATAGTTCATAGTGCAACAGGCAATTGAAACATTTGAAGATTTGCTAATTACTCATTCAGGAACCAATCTGAACTTCAACGAAGTTAACGAAGTTATGTGCATAGCTCGATGTGGCCTGAACATTGGCCGTTATTGCGGGCGGGCACTTTGTCTGTATCGGCGTAATTGCACCGGTGTAACGTTAGGGGCGGGAACTGGTCTGTAGGAAGGTGTAGTCGATCTGGTAATTAGTCTACTGCTTTGTCTTAGACATGATGATAAAGCCTTACTATACAATTCAGGTTTTGGGGGTGGAGAAAAGGACATAGCTATATAACTGCTTTAGCTCTGTCCCTTACGCTAGCCGTAAAATGAACTGCATAGCCACGCCACAATTAATAACCCCCTATACCTTAATGAAAGGGGTTTTTCTTTAGATCCATGGGTTATTATGACATAGCTATGCAATTCAGTAAAAGCTGAGAGAAAAGGTCAGAGCGGTATAACTGCAATAGCTCTATCCTTTACACTAGCCGTAAAATGAACTGCATAGCGATGTCATAACAACTCCATATTGCCATTTTTCATTTAATTTACTCATAATGGCACACATAATTATTATAAAAATAAACGAGCTTAAAACCGCTTGGCAGTAATAAACAGCATAGAGGTATTCCACCACTAAGATGGGTTGGCAACTCATTTCCGATCTTAGGATTGCAGTCTCAAGATTGTAGTCTTGAGATTGCAAATGTCCGTGGGTCATGGATTCCACTTACCATCAGCTGGCCTGTGCGCTCGTTTGGCTTCTCCATGACATACAAAAGTAAGTAGACAGAGATTCACGGGTGCAATGTCATTATTATATCTGCCAAAAATAATTGCAGAAAATCATTCAATAAATAATACACAAACATAAAGGAACCTTTTCATAAATCTATAACCATGAACGCTAACTTGTATCCTCGATTAACCTTCATCCCGAGCCTCTCCGCAGCAAATCAGCCCGAACTCAATAAGCAGCCCGCACAATGCGAGCATTGTACTTGTGTATCTCGAGATTTATCTTCGATAGCTCGCGCGTGAGCGGCCGAATTTACGGAACTACGTTACCTGCGATACTTATTTCGGCACCCATACACCATACCAGCTACTATAGTAGAGGCTAGGATATATGGAGATCGATCGAAATGGGCTATCACAAATTGGAATAGAGACCAGGAGTGAGAAATCGTTATCTACTATCAAGTGGTTTATGTGGATGATCACAGTTTTGCAATGTTGTATGATTGTGCAATAAACACGAAATCGGCAAAGGCGGATGCGGTGAGTATCGAACTATCGACAGTTAACACGCAACGTGCAAAGAGTTATTTGCTGCAAGTAGGTATACCGACCCTTGAAAGATTGTGCCTACAATGTCCTATAGTTCCTTTACACATCATAATTTACATAGTATTAAGAAAAGCCTGAGTTAGTGAATTTTATTATGCAAGGACCTTATTTTATTAAAGGGATATATGATATAACTTTAAATATTTTATCATCTGTTTAAATTATAGGAACCTAAGCACTAGTATGTAATTGTAGGATCGAGGAATATTTTGTCTTTGTTATCTGATATGTCAGAATAACAGGCGCTAGTTCCATTACGCGCGAGGTGATACGGACGCCATCAATAAAGCTCTTTCCTAGTCTCGTATATCAGCTAACTTACATCGTTATTTTCTTCTAAGTTACAGAAACTACTCTCACTGGGGAAAATAAAGTTGATTTTCAGATGTACCCAACGCTTGCAGAAGTAACAAGTCAATAATAATATGGGCGCTTTCCTCAAACTTCTAAATTTATCTGACACCTGTGCAGCAGCAACTGTTCATGAATCAGAAATGTATGGAAGAAATACTTATTATTATGCATCAGTACGGTGGCAGAACGCAGCAAAGATGTTTAGTCCAGTTGGTAACAAGGTCATGCAAGAAAGAATCAGCGTATCGATCACATCATACTGTCCTAGGGATTGAAATTCTTCTTTCAACAACTCGTCTTGCGGTTTTATTTGTATTTGCTAGAGATAGAAAGTGGGGTAAATAAAACTCACGATGTGATTGACAGACGCCAGACCTATTTCAGAAGACATTCGTAGCCTCCACTGCGCCGGCTAAGGAAATCGGAAGTTGAGGTTTCACAGCCACTTTGTTTCCCTTTTACATGTGCGCATTGGTTATTTACTTACACGCCTCAACCTTCCGCCGAGTCGAGGTGAGTGGAGCCTTTATTAGAACACACTTTCTTTCTGGATTATTCGCGAAATGTAGGCGTGTGATGGAGTATTTGACTACCAGAGTAATGGAGGTATGGTCTAAGTTACAAAATGTAGGTATATTTTTTGCTACGAAATTACTGCTGCGTTCCAGGAGTCTGAATACATCTGAATCGCTGAACCAAGGTAACCATTAACTAACTGTCAAGTAACAAAGCCAGGCGCCATTTTGACAAATTCAATACCTACATGCTGTTAAGAATTGACTAAACTCAGAGATGAGAAGAGCTTATTCTGTAAGCGGATTTTTTTTCTTCGAAATACAGTTATTATACCTAACTCGGTGCGTCCCAAATTAAATTAATTTCATTTTTGTGATTTTATTTTTTGTGCTCCCAAAGAAAGACCAACGTTCATCTACAAAGGCATTGAATGCTGAGTCTGCACCCTTTCAGAATATTTTTTCATCCTTTTTAGGATTCGGTAAAATTTTCAAAGGTTGTATACTTCTGTGGCCGTAATTACTACAAAATAAATAAAAAATACAGGAATGGTATTATCCCCTTTGTGTCCGATTCTTACTCGCACTTCATCATCTTCCTGCCCGGTTTTTTTACACTGTCCAAAGTCGAAACCGCGGATTCTAGATCTAGATGATCTTGATGCCGATGTTTTGCTAATTTACGCTCGACAAAAATCCCTTGGTTGCAATTAACCGAGACTATAATTGACATATTAATAAGTAAGTGGCTAATAGTGGCCTTCGCCGACACTAGTACATTCCGCCGGTGGCTTGCGCCGCGGCTCTCGGCGCGTGACGCGACACACCGGGATCCATCACCGCGACACGAAATATCGGGTTATCCGGCATTGGCGTAATCGCCCGAGTGCGAGCATTAACGATATTGATTCACAACCAGCCCTCCTGACCTCCCGCGACGTGCCCCGCGGCCGGGAACAAAGACCCCCGAGCTATGGTTGGTTACTGCAAAGAGATGGATTTGATGAATTATTACGTTGGGCTCGATTTACAGAATTACTGTGTGGTTTGGGGAGAATTTTGATTCGTACTGCTGCGACTTGGTAACTGGCTTAAAATTATTTATCACTCACATTTAATAAAAACAAAAATAAAAATATGTTCAATAAAACCGTTTCTTGTATGGACCCACTTTATTATTTAACTTCTTTTTTATATTTGTTAGTAAATCCGCCGTAATAACACGCCGTGAAAATAATCATCCTTTATCTATTACGGTTCAAAAGATTCAGCTGTTTAAAGTTAGCACGGACGGACAGCGGAGGCATATTAGTAGGGTCCCTTTGGGCTCCTTTCAAGCACGGAACGCTAAAAACATGATATGTACAGTCGGCCAAAAAAGTGATCTACCAACCTACGGTTGAAGTTCATTTGCACGTCATGATACAACAAGTTCGGTTTTCCCTTGCAATAATATTATGACAGTGACAAGTGTCAACCTTAGCGATAATTACATCTCACAGGAACTTTTGTCAAAATTGGTAGACCACTTTCTTGACCGACCGTACGACGACTGTATATTAACCCCAAAATATACCCCAGTGCTAGCCTGTCAAATGTTAAGCAAGGACGATGATCTTGTAGAGATAAAATATTCATAACAATCTTGGTGCGTACAGCCCCGATGTATCCAGAATGGTTCATTTAAAGCTGCATCTGTTAAATAATCACGGTGCTTGGCCCGCGGGCGTAATGCGACAGTTTGGCAGCCGCGCGCTCTTTTATTGCGGCGCACCACCTAAACAACTGCATTACGCAACTATACCCATAAAATGACTTAATGTGTGTGCCGAAAGTTCATTGGGTCTTTGATGTATGGCTGACCCAAATATGGGAGTTTTATTACGGTGCAACTCATGTGGTACGGCCCGTGTGTGGTCGTCAAAGTTTCCGTCACGTTGAATGTGGAACCAAAACCACATCTCGTGCCAAAAAGTTTATTCTCAAAAGCTTATATAATTTGTACGATTGAAATTAAAGAGATTAAATAAGTATTGGATTTGATTAACCACTAGAGCGTCGGCGATTTTAGGCTTTCATACATTTAATATGGAACGTGCGGCAATGACGCCGACGTCCGAGGGGTTAATCAACTTGATAAGTTGTTTACAAACAACGGAACGCGTAAGAAAGCGAATAAGGCAAATTCACTTAATCACTCTGGACTTTATATTTAAAGCCAATCCTAAATTTAAAAGCAAAAATAATTCGATACCGATGAACAAATATTCTTTAAAAAAATTAAAAGCTAAATGAAGTAATACAAATAATTATATTATAGGTACTTAATACAGAATTTCAGTCCGGAGCTAGTATGCCCTGTATTACAGGAGTCAGGTTATAAGCCACTGTTGAAAGGATTAATCTAGATCTTACACAATTAAAAAAGATATCGATGACAAACAGTTAATTTTGCTCATCAATGAAATTGACAGTGCAAGGTACCTTACAATGCCCTACATTATATTTCAAGACAATTACTAGAATTCTACACACTCCCATTAACGGCGTGACGTTATCTGGTCAGCGGATCTTGTGTACTATGGCGTCACTACCATGCTTGGTGCGCCGCCGTAAAGACACGAGACACATATTGCTTTAGGATAATTGGTTTTGTCACCGCATTATCTTCATGTATCCTACCTATACGCATATTTAATTAAATGGTATGGACTCTAAACATGTGCAAAGCAAATTAACACCAATACAAATAAGTTAGGCCTTACCTTTAAATAAATCCCATGTAACCCTCTTTAACTTCTGCCTCTTTTGTTTTTTTTAATATTATTTTTCATATATTTCAGACTGTATTTCCGGGTTCTGTACAACGATTGGATACTAATTGGATTTACACCTAAAGGAACTAAGACCCACGACTATAGCGGCAATGTTAACCAGTATTCATTGGCAAGTTGCCAAGTTTAACGGCAACTGTATAATATCTGGTCCAATCCGGTATTTACTAGCTCAGTATAATCCAATTCAACGAATAACTAATCCAGATTCCGTTCCGGAATACCACTAACAATAAACAGCACGAACAAACTAAATAATCACGCATTAAATTAGCTAAATATACCGCAACATAACGACCCGAACAGCGTTGGGTAAATAATTGTTGCTTATTAGTAAAAACGCAACAATTCCGTATGAATCGCTATTCTAATTAAAACCATAAATTATTCCAGTAAGGACTAAATTGCGACAGTGTACGTCGTGAGTTTTGGCGTTGTTAATCGTAAGGAATGATGTGTGCGTTCTATTCACGGCCATGTTTGACAGGTTGAACTTTAGGGCGGCGACCTCCGGCGTATGGCGGAAACTTGGATACGAAACCATAAGCAAGTGAACACCTTTGTACTTTATCGTATTAACCTCATATTTTTTGTACCATGAAAAATTGACTACCGCATAAAAATTACAAGGTACAATGGCGATCACATACGTATTGTCATTGCTATTGTATTATAAGCATATCACAATAGGGAAGGTACGTGAAAGACGAAACAATACAAAAACTGATAACAACTGCGTGCCTTCAAGGCACCGGATCCAGTGTAACTAAGAGACTTTGAACTGTAAACTTTAAGCAATTTAAATATTTGAGCAGAAAATGATTTATTTTTGGATAATATAGAAAGCTTATTTAATTTAATTAGATTTGTTTATTTAGTGTTTATTAATTATTTTTGCCATCTACAATTCTTTATCGGGTCTATATCGGGATCCATAATATTTTTTGTCCTTTATTTGAATTCCCTAATATCGTTAGTCATAATGATTGTTTGTCCTAACGCACATTAGCCCTAATGCGATTGTCCTAACATTGTTTGGTCGAATATTGTTTGCCCTAACGTTGATATATACTAATAATGTATATACGAAAAGCATAATAGCATAATATTCAATAGTCCTAATAGAGTTCATCATAATGCCATTGACCTAACCTAACCTGGGAGGGGGGAGGGAGGGGAGGTAGGAGGTTAGGTTGGGGGGAGGGGTGGAGGAGGGGGAGAAAGTTGGGGGGGGAGTTGAGTTATTCCGAATATTTTTACCACTCATTTGAAATGAACCCTGACTCTGAGGGAAAGTCGACGGTATTCCGCCTAGTTGTGGCGCTTCGCGCTTTAACACAATTCTAACCTAACCTAACCTATAGATTAGTTGAGCAATCAATGATTTTAATTCGACCCCCCATCCCCCTTTTCTGTTCGGACTATTTATTTATTTAATTATTATAATAAACGTGCATTATGACTTTCATAATTAGGGCAAATAAGATCTGGTATTTAGACGCTTAGGTAATGTAAAATTATGGTGAATGATGTTTAGGACAAAATATCGTTATGCCAAAAGAGTCATTATGGCAAATGTATGTTATGCCAAACATTATTTAGGGCAAACCAGGGCTTGAAATACCGGTATTTTTGAGAACCGGTACTGTGACCTTGATGGGGAACCTGTACCAGTCTAGGTACCGGTACCGTGGGTACCGGTACCACGCTTGGTACCGGTACTCGTTGTACCGGTATTTTGTAAGAAATACAGGTATTTTACCGGTACTATACCGGTACCAATAAGGCTCGAATACCGGTATTCAGTAATAGTGGGTATAAGTGCGAGGAAGGGATAAAAAAGACAGAATAGTATAGGCATGGTACCTATGTTTCAAGCGGCAAATGGCCTGATGGTCGGTCAGTTAGATTTAGGTTACTTGTCGATAGTCGACGGCTTGAGGCACGCTAACATAATATTATTTCGATTAAAATGTTGACATTTGGTGGTGATGGTGGTGACGGTGGTGGTGGTGGTGGTGGTGGTGGTGGTGGTGGTGGTGGTGGTGAAAATAGTTTGGAGCAGAGCACCGGTGATTGGTGGTGATGGTGGTGACGGTGGTGGTGGTGGTGGTGGTGGTGGTGTTGGTGGTGGTGGTGGTGGTGGTGGTGGTGATGATGGTGATGATGGTGATGATGGTGGTGGTGGTGATGATGGTGATGATGGTGATGATGGTGATGATGGTGATGATGGTGGTGATGGTGGTGATGGAGGTGTTGGTGGTGATGGTGGTGATGGTGGTGATGGTGGTGATGCATTTATTATAGCAAACATAATATTATTTCGTTTAAAATTTTGACATTTGGTGGTGATGGTGGTGACGGTGGTGGTGGTGGTGGTGGTGGTGGTGGTGGTGGTGGTGATGATGGTGATGATGGTGATGGTGATGATGGTGGTGGTGGTGATGATGGTGATGATGGTGGTGGTGGTTGGTGGTGATGGAGGTGTTGGTGGTGATGGTGGTGATGGTGGTGATGCATTTGTTATAGCAAACATAATATTATTTCGATTAAAATTTTGACATTTGGTGGTGATGGTGGTGACGGTGGTGGTGGTGGTGGTGGTGGTGGTGGTGGTGGTGGTGGTGAAAATAGTTTGGAGCAGAGCACCGGTGATTGGTGGTGATGGTGGTGACGGTGGTGATGGTGGTGACGGTGGTGGTGGTGGTGGTGGTGGTGGTGGTGATGATGGTGATGATGGTGATGATGGTGATGGTGATGATGGTGATGATGGTGATGATGGTGGTGGTGGTGATGATGATGGTGATGATGGTGATGATGGTGGTGATGGTGGTGATTGAGGTGTTGGTGGTGTTGTTGGTGATGGTGGTGACGGTGGTGATGCATTTATTATAGCAAACATAATATTATTTCGATTAAAATTTTGACATTTGGTGGTGATGGTGGTGGTGGTGATGGTGGTGGTGGTGTTGGTGGTGGTGGTGGTGGTGGTGGTGATGATGGTGACGATGGCGATGATGGTGATGATGATGATGATCACCTCCTTCATCATTACCATCATCATCACCACCATCACCACCATCACCACCAACACCACCATCATCACCATCATCACCATCATCACCATCATCATCACCATCATCACCACCACCACCATCATCACCATCACCATCATCACCATCACCATCATCACCATCACCATCATCACCATCATCACCACCACCACCACCACCACCACCACTACCACCACCAGCACCACCACCACCAACACCACCACCATCACCATCACCACCATCATCACCATCATCATCACCGTCATCACCACCACCACCATCATCACCATCATCACCATCATCACCATCATCACCATCATCACCATTACCACCACCACCACCACCACCACCACCATCATCACCATCATCATCATCACCATCATCACCATCATCACCACCACCACCATCATCACCATCACCATCATCACCATCATCACCATCATCACCACCACCACCACCACCACCACCACCAACACCACCACCACCACCACCAACACCTCCTTCACCACCATCACCACCATCATCACCATCATCACCATCATCATCACCATCATCATCACCATCATCACCATCATCACCACCACCACCATCATCACCATCACCATCATCACCATCATCACCATCATCACCATCACCATCATCACCATCATCACCATTACCACCATTACCACCACCACCACCACCACCACCACCACCACCACCACCAACACCACCACCACCACCACCACCACTTTGCACTTTTGGTTAGTCTTTTTTAGTGCTTTGGTACACCCGGACCTTCGGATTTAGATTCATTTTGACGCGGCGCTGCCAAGGTCGTAGGACTAATGACACGATTGAAATTTGAAATTGTTCAAAAGCTGCAAGCCAAAGGCGCCGCCCGGCAACAACGCCGCGTTCGGTGTAGGTACATGGTGACAAGTCGACAACCAAAGCAGCGGCGCGAGCATCGAGCCGCCGACGAGACTTGACCTTGTTGCACAAAACGGCAACGTAGCTGGAACCTTTATTAGGAACCGGTATTTTAAGGTACAAATACCGGTATTCGTATTTACCTGTTCTTTGGATTACCGGTATTTATATTTACCGGTTCTCTCGAACCTAAATGAAAAATACCTTTAAATACCGGTAAAGTACCGGTATTTTTGGAACCGGTTCCAAGCCCTGGGGCAAACGTGCTATGCGATATGACTTTAGGACAAACGACATTATGGATCGCGAATGACATTTACAATTATAGCTTCAGACAATAAAAGGTTTAATAGCTGCCAAATGAATAAATGAAGGATGAATGAGATTTGCTAACTTCACGGTGAAATCCGGCATTGGCATTATAATCTTTTACCGCGTTTATCAACAGTCGGCCTTATCCTGCTCGTCATTATCATCTGGATCTCCCTACTTGTTGTTCAGTCCCACTTCCGAAGTTTTATAACAAACAGATAATCCAATAATAACAAAAGTTTTTAGTGTCTCGGTAACTTCCGATCTATTGTTATCAACTCCACATAGTTGTCATGAGACTAGAAATATTTGTGGTAATGTGCTAATGTTAATAAATAAAAAAAATAATCAAGTCAGATTATACGGTCTTTAAGGAAAAAATATAATGTATGTATGAATGTATGTAAACCATTGCACAAACAAGAAATAACACACTAAAGAAGAAAGAGACACACAAAAGGTATGTACCTACAAAGGCGAACTTACCCCTTTAAGGGATCTCGTCCAGTTAACCTATCTACCCACCTACCTATAGGAAGTTTTTAAAATCTTTTGTTTCTTACACCATTAGTTTTTTACGGTACCTAATCTTTTATCGTAAAATAATTTTCAAACGAACTTTACTAGTTTTATGGTGTCAAGTAGTAAAGTTCAGTAGAAATAAGCTTAGTTTTTATAACACTATTATCAACTTAAGAGTATTTAATAATAAGTTAAGACCAAGTACTGGCGCATTATCAGCATCGGAAAAAGGCCTAACTACTCAAAGGCTGGTCACGACGAACGTCCTGAAGAGCGTATTTTCTGGATTCCACACCGTACAACCCCTTGATGGCTTGCCTAAGCCGAGTTTTTTATCCAGTACCTACGCTTAACCTTTTCAGATTTATTCAACTTAAATCCTCCAGTCTTCTTTTTAAAGTTTCTTTCCATCGCTTGAGGTTAGTTTTCAACCTAACAAATTACCCCTAATACAATGATATAACATAAAAAGAGGTAAATATGTTACCTATACGGTATTCCGCGTGTAAAAATGGACCGGCTTACGCACACATAATCAGTAAATATTGCAATTAAACACTAATTCATAAATGACAAGTGAAAGCAGGATGGTATGCTAATTTCCGGGAGCGAAACAGAGACGAGTGTATGTTCCTCTGCAGACTAGTTCACGGTTCCATTGACGGCGCAAGACTAAGTACAGGTGTACCAATTGGCTTGGTTTTAGGGTGCCACTATCGAAGTGCGTATCTACCTTTTTTTACTTTATTATATCATTGCGCTAATATCACTTTATCTTGAGGATTATTGGGAACGCACAACAAATTGTTCATTTCATTTTACTATATGTAATGTATGTAAGTAAACACTTTATTGTACAAACAAAAGAGATAACAAATTACAGAAAGTAGGGGCCATGCCGCGAGCGGACTTGCTAGAGGGGGTGTGCTTTTTATAGTGGTGATTATTATTTATATCTTTAATATTTGAGTAGCTTAGTTTAATTTAAATTTAAATACGTTTACTTTTCATTTTTAATTGTATTATTGTTGAATTCTGTAAATATTATATTGATGTTTGTCAAATGATGATTTGGTGGGCCGTATTATCACAGTTGTTAAATAATCCTTATTGAAATTGAAAGAAATATAAAGCAAGAATGTTCAATTTGTCTAATAACGTCATCTCTCCCCAGTGGCAGGGTTTTACGATAAGGTAATGTATTTGCTAGTCTAAATGCAGCAGCGCCTTGTTTCGCCGGATGGAGCTGACAGCAATATGCAAATATCGCTAAGTTTGCCACAACAGGAGGAACAAGATGCAAATTTACAGGAGGATAATGTACAAGTCAATGTTACAAAGAAATGTTATTAAATGTTAAGAAATGTTATGTTGTGAAATGTTATTTAGACAAAGAATTGGAAATTTTATTTTTGGTAGATTATGTTAAATTCAATAAAAAACTTTCGCACATTCATAATTTTGATGTAATGCCATATTAGGTAAAAAACTACCATTGTGGAGTAAATAACTTTTTACAAACAATTTATACTTTTGGTGGTTTTTTAACAGACTTCGTTTGCTTCCAATTGGCTTTTTATCCAATGTTTTTATTTTTATACTCCTATTTTTACACACCTTAATTTCGTCTTCACTCTCAGTTCAAGCTAAAAAAGCCGCGGAATTATAAAAACCCGAAATGTAATAAATCCACGAATTACTGTCGCAGTATTTACACGGGAAGTCAAACAATACTGAAATTTGAATGAAGAGTCTTCGTTCAAAGTAAATGAACACTTTTGTACCTTGTCTCTCTAATAGTGCTTGAGCTTGGCAGCAAGAAAAGGTGAAACGAATCAAAGCGACAGTGTACAACAATGATCGTTTAATTCTGAGTTGTAGAAGGTCTTTGAGATTTATTCTCAAAGTAAAACAGTGCAATTGCTTTATATTTCCTCCCTGGGGCTGGAATTATTTCACTTGCGCAGCTCAAGTTTACAGTTGGTTCGTGACAATTGCGCAGACTGCAGTCTCTCGCGCTAATAGCTGAGAGCTGCATGACAATATTTATCTTTTGAAAATGTTTTGCGCTTTCATAACACATTTATTTCAAAGTATTTTGAACGTTGCTGTATGACCGCTGGGTAAGTGCTAAACAAAAGAACATCAAACTGTAATTACGGCATTTGAATGTTATAATTCCGGAACAGCGCCACTCTGTTTCGTTGATGAATAATTCAAGAACTGCGTTGGCACGAAGCCGCGCCGCCTTCCAATCGTTGGGCTAAGCATGTGTTCAATTTTTCATTGACCTGACCTGCTGCTTAAAAGAAAAAGGTAGGATGAGAGTACGAAGTCTACATGCGCTACGGTCTCTGTGCTTTGGAGGGCAGTAGTGTAGCGCACGGTTTTTGGCAGTTGTCGATGCAGAAAGCACAATTGGATTTTGGAAATGTCCGATTTCGTAGTCATTGCGCTATTTGGGATGTTTTCTTTTCTTTGGCTTGCTGATTTAAAATTTGGATTACTTAGTTGAATAAATTTAGAAACGATACAGACAAGCTTAATAGAATAACTTTGAAAGGGCTTGCAAGAAATACAATAATAATATTAAAAGCAAAAGTTCAACCTGATTTATATGCAATTTAAAAAGGAAAAACGAATAGTTGCAGATGATTTTTTCTTTTGGTCAAAGTATCAACTTTGTCAATGTGTCTAACAAAAAACTAGCTATAAACTCGACTCCACGCTCTGCTACTGTCGTTATTTCACGTTATAGTCATACATCTTAATGAATTTAATAATTCGCCATTTTGGTATTTTAAGGGTTCCATAGGTCTAAATGAAAAAACGGAACCCGCTTTTCGGTTCGGGGTAAAAAGGTTTTTTACCCGACTGCCAGCAAGGTTTATGATTTTAAACTTCGGCTTTCCCTCTCTACATTAGTTTTATATCACTTTACATAGCCGTTAAATAAAGACGCGTTGCATATTAAATCACCAAACTGTTTCCAGTTCTGACTGCGTTTCCAGGTTCAATACATTACACACTCCAGCGCAGTAACTATTATTGAATCATGAACAAGTTTAATTCCATAAACCAGCGGTTTATTCCGCACTGGGTGTAAATGAGGCTTGCGGTCGAAATTAGTGTTACCGAGCTGCGCCGAGCGAGCGAGTGGAACTAGGAGACTAGCTATTGTATAGGTTGGGATGACGTGGAGGCAGAATATGCGATGTAAGCATTGTTAAACACATGTTTAGTATTTTTAGTAATTATAAATTTAAAAGCCGCATCGAACGTTGGCCAAGAATCTATAGTTTTTTATTGGCAAAGAGTAGGCGGACGAGCATACAAGCAACCTGATGGTAAGTTGGATCTGAGAACCATAGACGTTAGCATTCTCAAGGCTATAATCTCAAGAGGGCAATTCTAAGACTCTAAATGTGTTGGCAACTTACAGGACTAAGATATAATGCCACTATGCTAGTAATTTCACTGCTGCTTATCAGTCGGTTAAAGAATAAGACAGTGGTTGCGATTGTTACTCTGACATGTACCATTGTTCTTGTTTCTTTCCATTTCTAGGGTTTGCAAGAGTAGAAACGATTTTATGAATGAATTACTTAACTCATTTCAATAAATTCATACCTATTTACAAAGACGTAATGCTACACTACTTATATTACAAGATTGCATAAACGTAACGGACACAATGTACGCATATGTCATTCGGGAGACGTTCACAGTCGATCACAACGTCCCCAAAGACCCGCAAAGGCCATTGCCGGGATCGGACGTGACCTTGGAACGTGTTCACCGAGTTACCCTAAAGGCTGGTTTTAATATGTACAAGACGATACTGCAGTAGAAACCCAATTGAATTGTGTACTACTCAGGTTACGTATTGCGCAATCAAAATTAAAGTTGTGAAAGTTATCAGGGCCTCTATTCCACTTTGTATTGTATTGGCCCATCTTGCTTCGATATTTTTTTTAATATCAGGTGACAATGTCACACCAATTGACCTAGTCCCAAACTAAGCTCTAGGCTTGTACCATGGGTACTAGACAACGATATAAATACTGATATTCTTAAATACATAGAAAACATCAATGACTCAGGAACAAATATTCGCGCTCATCACACAAATATCTGCCCTTACCGGGATTTGAACCCAGGACCGCTGGCTTCTTAGGCAGGGTCACTACCAACTAGGCCAGCACGTCGTCACACAATATCGTAAGCATGTTGTTGACGATACCACAGCACTACAGGGCGTGTATTCTACTGAGTGATACCATAATTGCCTTTACTTGTGGGCTAAACCAAACTGAAATAAAGGCCCAGTTTTCTGTAGTTTTCCTTATTTGCAAGGGGATAAAGGTTATCTACAAGTAACTATGTACAAGCTAGAGACCCCGGTGATCCAGTTTCATTGAATTAATGGACTGCACCGGCCATATCTCTCAGAATAATATCGCAAATGATTTAGCAGAGTAATGAGGTAACAGATCGCTCCCTGCGGGGTGATCGTGGGGCGCCGCAGCTGCCGCGCCGCGCCCGCACCGCACCCGCGCCGCGCTCCTGCCGCATGCTGTGAGCCGCCCACCGCGCCGTCCGAAAATGTACGGCTAACGGTCTGTGTCACAATGTGGGAGCAAATAACAACTCTGGTTATTCTTTTATTTATATCATAATAATGAAAACTTTTGGGCCGGTTACGTCAAAACATAAATAATACGGATTGGTTTCAGGCCAACATTTTCAGTCGTTAAATAAACTGTGTTGCTTCAATGCCATATTCGGTTTGAGATACGAGAACGACGTTCTGTTATAACTGTGATAGTTTAAGATAAGAGTGGTAACCTTTCACAAGGTCGAAATTATATTTTCAACGGTTTCATTTGGTACAAATTTTCATAAGTTAAAAAGTGGTAAAAATTACGAAGACCTTAGATTAGGCCCTTGGGTTTTATAACAAGTTAAAATTGTTACGTATTAGTAAGTAGCTACTCAAGTTGCTAAACAAATATCAAGAATCTCCTAATCGCTATCGCGGCATTCACGAAACAAGGTTTTTTTATAACCTCGACCACGATCCAAGCTTATGTGCCACCAAAACCGATACTGATATTCTTATAAAGCGATATTTCCCCGTCATGCATCCGGCCGTAAGTGCCGGTCCGTCAGCCGCCGGACGAGCGGCCGGTCCGGCTCATGCCCGGCGCTAACGACCGGTGGCCGAGGAGCCAGTAGCCGGTTTAGGCATATGAGTATTTTAAATTATAATATAAATTCCATATGAAAACAATATGCCCAATTGGTCTTACTATTAGATTTTGCTGTGAGTAATAGCTAACACACTTTTTATGGTTCCTTAATAATTTAGAATCAGTATCAATAAAAAAAATATTTCCCTCGCAACACAGTAGATTTACATTATTCCTTAAGATACACATACTAAAAATAATCTACAACAAGTCTTAACAATGTATACAATATTATGACAAAAGGTTTAGCGCTGTATTTCACCCTACATCTCCCTCTCAATGTGCGAATAAGCCTAACAGCATTAACAGTTGCGATTAACCGCAATAATAATAATAAATAATACTATATTTTTGTTGACTTTAACTGACAATACCTTCTAATCGTCCATTTTTCTAACAGTTAGTAACTATAAAGTAGTCAATTTTATCAAGGCCCACTAAGCATGGATTTAACTCTAAGCTCTCAGTTCTGGCTGGATGCTTCTATCATACCAAGCTAAAGCTTACAGCGTGTAACAAAATATCGATTTCTAAATGCAAAATCTGTGGTTTTATCGAAATTTATTTTGATACTAGGCCTAAGAAAACGAAAGCATAATCTTTCTGCCCTTCATACAGCAGTCTGTTGTTGAATGAAGAATATATTTCTCGTATCGGCTCTTGTACTACGCGCTGCAGTTAATTCCGCCGCTCCCGGTCTCACAAGTCTCGGCTAAGCCTGTTTGCGTGCGATGCCAATACGGCTTGCGCGGCTTAGCGGCTCCCGTGACATGCAGTGAACTTTGACTGCTGCTTCAGGTCATCCATGTAGCTAAATATATCTAAGTAAGCAGGAAAAACCAGGATACTGTTTCTTTTGCACCTGATTTCGAGAAGTGGTTCAAAAACTGTTCTTGAAAGACTAGAGCTTCCTCCCAGCGTCACATTAGTAATATAAATGCAAAAGTTTAGTGTGTGTGTAGGTTAGTATGTTTGTTCTTCCTTCATACTGAAACGGCCAAATGGATTTGAATTAAATTTGGAATAGACGTAACTTGTACCCTGAATACATTGGCTCCCTTTAATTCTTAATAAACAGTTGTAAATATTGAACCAAAAATAAAAGCTAGACATAAAAGCTACTCCTAGGCCTTCATTCCGCTTTGGTTTAGTCTATGTGGCTTTGATATTACGACATCAACATCCACACAGTGAGAACTTACACGTCAACAATGCAGTTGTGATAAACCAAAGTAGAATACCTTTATGTTTCTGCTTACATGGCTGAGTAGAATACGCAAACAGTGTTCTAATACAATCAGAATACGCTAGCATGCTCGCAGCAACCGGCAAACGTCACCGTGCACGATACCCGCGGATGCATCGGAGGAAGTCTGTTGTTTTACCGCCGCACCGCTGCCGCGCCGCCCCCGCGCCGACGCCGCGCCGCTCGCGATGTTTCCGTGTCTTTGTGCCGTGCGCATTGTGCGTTAACAATATCGACGCTACGCCTCTGCACCATGCGGTTTGTGTGGGTACTTTTATTGTTTTTACATTTACAGACACTTTTTTGGGAAAACCATTACGCGAAAAATTTGTTCTATCAGTTTTTTATTTTATCTTTCAGACAACCCTTTATCGGCTGCTCTCTGACGCTTATTCTTGTTTATTACATCTTCATGCAGATAAGACGTGAATATTATGTTGCTCCGCTTGGACAAAAAATAAGAGAAACAAACAAATCATCAAAATATTATATTATAACATTAGTTGGGATTGGCGTTCAGATTTCTTTGTCTCCCTTTTGTTTTTATCCACTAGGGAGATTATGTTATTTTTCAGTGATAAACGATTTTTCAGCCCTTGAATATATTTTCGCCAAATTCATTGTTATTCTCCAAAGACCTTTATGAAAAAGTCAAGTCGTGCGATAAAAACAACTCACTTCGGTTTTATTACAATAGATTTAACCACGTTTACCATAATATTTGACTTTGCTACAGAAAAACCCTAAGTCCAAAAATTTATGCAGCGCAAATATGTCCACGAATTTAATTCACTGAATTTATAATAATTCCATTACCAGTGCAAGCAGTAACGTTCATAAATATTCAATCAATGTCCAACGTAATTGAATATTGGTGTATTGTCTCAATTCTTTCAATTTTCCAATAAATTTATTACGTTATTAAAAATAGCGCAAATTACGCATCAACAGTACGTGAAGTGACTCGCAAGACAACATTATATACATCATTTTAATGTTGTCCTCCGAGGTTCAAAATGAATTATTCGATTATTCAATCAAGCTAACGTAATTTCGGGATTTGATTTTCAAAGAAAGTCTCATGTATCTATGGTACTGACTAGGTTTTGTTTACCTGTTTACTTGTATTGCGGTTTTCTTTTTGTTTTGTTTAGTTAAGTTTAGTGTGTGTGTGTGTGTATAATGTGCCTTGGTTTCACTAGATGGCAAGACCAGCTCTAGCTTTAATGCCGGCATAACGCCGAGAAACCATTACGTGACAACATGGCCGAGATTCTAGGCGGTAAAACCAATTATCGTCTTTGACTTGTTACCGCATTGTCAACATTTTGATAGCTCTTATTTACTTGACAGTAATGACGGCCTACTTGGAAACAATACACATAACAGGTCAAAGACGATATGGTTTTAACCGCCTAGAATAGAGTCTCAAGCCGTTTGCCTATGTCAGTATTTTGTTTCTTTTTTTTGTCTGTTTGTCGCGAATAAAATGTTCTTTCTTTCTTTTGTTCCAGGTTTGTATGAAAGAGCTGTTAAAAGTTAAATATGTGTAGGTATCTGTCTCTGTCTGTAGCATCGTAGCTCCAAATCTGTTAAACCTTATTAAATTGCTTATATCTTGCGAAGACTTTCAGAGCAAATACCTATGCCTTAGACGGCTTAACCGATTTCCATCATTGCTTAAAAATCACCAGTTACACTAGCTTTTCAATTAAAAAACTGAAACTTTTTATCCGTTTACACACTTTAAACTTACAAACATACACATTATATTTTAGATATTGTATTAAATAATAACTTGACATGCCATATTATAAAAATGACTGGAGCCCTGTAGTCGTTGGGGGTTATAAATAAGGTTGTTTACTCGTAACTTGTTTACTGGTAGATTCTTGACGTGTAAAAGTGCCCGTGCGGCCTACTTACTGAATAAATTTCTTTTATCTTTTTATCTTTTTAACTATGTGTAAGTTGGTTGGTGTGAGCACGGAGTTAACAGCGAATAGAGGAAAGTGGAAAAAGAAACCATGGTGTGTCGACGCCATCAGCGTGTGTGGGATAAGGGGAGGAGGATGATGATGAAGATGATGCGTAAGTTTCTTTTTCTTTGTCACATAGAGAAGGCTAACAAGCAGTCGCGCCGCCTGATGGTACGTGAGATCTGAGACCTACAGACATTTGCAATCTCGAGAATGCAATCTTAGGACACAAGGTCCTGCCAACACTAAACCTATTATTGATCTTTTTGTAACCATCTTCTCTTCTCTTCTTCTTCAGCCTATAGCCACCCAATGCTGAGTGTAGGCATCCTGCATTGCTCGCCACCCATCTCGGTCCAGTAACCATGACACCTAAAAATTATTCGAAACCTCGAAATCTAAATCTAAATTCTCAAACTCTTTATTTACAAGCAAAGTGCAAACATTTAAAAACGACTTAAGAATATCATTTAAACCGGTTTTGTCTCAAATCTATAACAATACTCCGATTGTGTTCACTTAAAATGATATTCATTGAATTATGGATTTATACAGAATTTCATTCGTAACGGCAGTCTTACCAAGAGTTATTTAATTGCAATTCTGCGAAAAATCTAATTGAAATGCAAAATTCAATAACTCATTTATATCTGTAACAACGCAGACCGCAGCTTTATGTAAACATTGCTTGTTATTCCTCGAATCAGCTTTCCATTTGATCGATGGGTTTAGAGTCAACAACTGCAGGCTTAGAGAGATTAAGGGAAATCGCTGATGAGAAACAAAATATTAAAAAGTATTTTCTTTGAAATTTTAATGCTTGAAATTATAAGCCATTTATAGACGAATTCTGAAAACCGCTAAAAAAAGCTAGTATAATAAGTTCTAGATAAAGAAGTAATAAAAAATTGTGATAGTAAATTTCTATTTAATCTTAATTCAATAATTATACAAAAAAACGGTAAAACAAACCAATTAATAGAAGTGACAAAAAAAGCAAGTCGGACTCGAGAAGTACCGACGTCGTATTTGTATGAAATATTATAAACCCAATAAAGTCGTACTGCTGCTCGCTTTCTTCATAATTTAGAAGGCTTATCTATCGTAGAGAATATATCTTTAGAGTAAACGGCGCTGTAACTTCACCGACCTTAGTACTAAGCTTACTGTGTTCAATAAAAAAAGTGAAAGTGTTAAAGCATTTATTTTACTTGTTTTCTGAAATAATAAATAGATTATTTCTCCATTCTAAGTATTTTATCGAGATTTTCATCTTACGTTGTTTCTGAAATAAAGCTGGAAACAGGGTATTTCTCCTCGCGGTTCAAGTTATTTACCGAAGTATCTCAAAAATCCTTATTATTTAAATTTTCGCTGCAAAAATAAAGTTACAATCATATATTTTTTTTCATAAATATTTATTTGTACCACAAAATCATACACCTACAGATATTCCAAACTTAGACCGTTTCAGAGAAAAAGATTTGACAGACGGATGGACAGACGAACGGGCATGCGGACGGAGAACAAAGTCCTCATACGAGGGTTCAGTTTTTCAGTATTTAGTACGTAACCCTATAAACGCAATATTCGGCCCTGAGCAAAAAGCAATAATAAAACTACCCCCCTGGGCCGCTCTACAACTTCCCGATAAGCTATAAGCTATAAAGATTTAAACCACATTACCCCTTATCTCTAATCTGCTACAACACGCCTTTTGCTTGTCTTACATTCACTTAATCATTTTATTATTCGGATTTAATCAGCAGGAACGTTTTTAAGCGAAAACAGCGCTTTTAGGGCGGATTCGGAAGCGATTGGTGCTGTTTAAATAATTAGCGCGTGGTTAACCGATATACAGCAATAATAATTAGTAGCAATACCGCGGCGGCGGGATAAGGGCGACATAGTTGTTTGTGACGCTGTTAAACGTTTTAAAAACTAGTTATTGGAATAATACATTACCTTAATTTTGGGAGGGAATGTTTTTTATACGTTAATGTCAAACCAACTTTATCCGCGAATTCCTTAGAAACTCCTATTTCTGGGAGGTTTGGCCCTCCGGGCCTACTGTAAATCTAACATAACCTAAACCTGCGTACGATTTCATAACCAAACCCGTCTATTTGTAAATAACTTGTTTAGCGAATATCATGTTTTGCTACTATGATGTTATGAGTGTATATAATACGATGTTATGATGATTTGCTAGTATGATGTTATACATTTGTGATGTTTTGCTAATGTTATATTCTGTGTAGTAACGGGAAAATTCAACCCTAGTTTTCACTTTTCACAAGTAATAATCAGAAGTGAAGCGTCACACATCTTCCGGGGCTGCGGCCGCGCCCGAGGACCTCCTCGAGCCCTCTCCACTTGAGGGGAGGGAATGTCAACAAGCGGAGACATTTCAGACGCTGAATTTTTATTCCGTATGTGTGATTGGTATAGCTTCTTCGTAATATGCAAGTCAAGTTTAAGGTAATAATAGTAGTTTATGTGGCTGGTGCATAATAAGATCACACGAGTGTTTTAATGCCTAATTATGTATAGCCACATACATAACTTTATCTACATGCATATCATAAGTTTTCTATAATATGTTCAGATATGGCCTGTATTTTTATTAAGTTAGTGTTACTGTTAAATTGTTTGTAGTACGAAAACTTAAATAAAAAAAAATAAAAAAACTTTATCTATAATGTACAGATATGGCTTGCATTTTCAAGTTATTGGTACAGTATTACCGATACTTTAATGTTTAGGTACCGACACTTTAATGTAAACATTACGATGCACTATACTTTAAAGTAAACATTAAGATGCAACCACAGATACAGGTTTCTTAATATAGGCGATTTGCTTATCGCTTCTGAACATATTGTAGGGAAGTTATGATATGGATGTAGATAAAATAATTTACTCTCAGAACTTTAGATATGGAAATAATGACGTCCTTAAGGAACCTAATGAAATTAACTTTAAAGTGCTTAAAAGTAAACGCGATATTTTCGAGCATAAGCTCTATTTAAAATAAATAAAAATAAATTAAATTTCACTGGACAATCTCACACTAACGTACCTAGACCCAAACTAAGTTGTAGGTTTGTACTATGCGTACAGTCGAGTTTATTCGAGTACTTTAGTACCTTGTCTATTTAATGCCATAATTATTTAAACTGCCATATATCAACTGTCACAGCGAACAGTAAAGTGACAAGGTACTAAAGTGTACAAGTATTTATGAACTCGACTGTCCTAGACATACTTACAAACGTAAGTGACATAGAAAACACCTAAGACTTAGAAATAACGCGCTCATTACATAAATGTTTTCCAATATAACCAAATCAAATCTAACCCGGTAAAAATAATTGAAGTATAATATTCATGTTTTAAGGTTGAATGGCAGTCACCCTCGCCTCAAGCATCTCCATAGAGCGAATTAAGGAGGTAAGTAAATTAAATTCCCTTCATATGCAATATTTGCTGAGTTCCATTTTCGAAGATATTCTCGGAATCGCAGCAGAAATAACACGAGGCAAATACTCTCTTCAATTTACTGCTTGAATTGCACGAACAAATTTACATACGTTCGTTCAATTAATTATACTAAGTATGCCCTCCCAGCTTTTCAGCGCTCGAGTCCGACTAATTCCCTCCTTGGTCTCTCTGCTAATTCCCCAACTATTAAATTAACTACCAAACGATTGAGTCTCTCACCGCGTTACCACATTACAAAGCATTTTCTAGTTCAGAGCACACGACGCCCCCCCCCCCCTTCCTTCACTTGGCATTCGGTATTGTGCCCGCTATTCAACTATTTCATTTACATTCCCAGTGGCTCCAAATGTAATATTTTCTAGCTTTTAAACGATTTTTATCCATTCACAGAAAATTTCATCCGTTTTCACTCCATTACCGGCGGCCCTTCAGAACTCAGCTCTGATTGATTAAACAAAAGCAAATCCTGTTAAGAAAAATTATATTATCGTTCAGAAAGGAATACATATTTCTGTTTATGGGTTCATCCGGGAAATGGGGGCATTCGTGCGTCCGTCGTTCCGCTCGTCCGCCTGAAATAAACTGCCGCCGCCTAATAACATGCCGACCTAAACGCGACTAGCAAAAAATAAAGCGTAAAAAAGGAGAATTGTTGTCGAGCGACCAGCGGGAAAGGACCTGTGATAACTCCCGACGCTTCGGGAACCGGTTACGGAGCTGAGTGAAGGGCGGGTCAGGATAGAGTAGCCGTTAAATTTGTAAGTAAAGAACTATTGTCTACGGGAAGGAAACGTCGGGAGCTCGAGTCGAGCTCGGCGTAAACAAGCGACGCTTCAACACTAACAAATAAACACTCTGCGGCTTTCGTCCAATTACTACGGCGAACTTGCTGCTCCGGCGGCATCAACACATGCATTATATTTCTGAAAATACATTTTCTGGATGATAACAACGAAATTGACACTAAAATTACAATAGTGCTGTAGGAATGACAAAAATATCCTTACCATTTTATTTTTCACAACTTACAATAAAATGCTAATACCAAAGGTAAAGGTAAAGGTCTTGACTCTCATCTGTTTTTATAACAGAGGAATATAAAAGCACAATAAGAGTGGGTTTTCTTGTATTGAATTAGCACCGAGAGGGCGAACAAAAATAAAAGTCTCGGAAAAAAATCAGGGACTTAGCGAGTTTTAATTGGACTGCGAAGACGTGTCCCGCATCCAAGGCAGGGGCGGACCTGGCCGCCAGCACTCGCAGGGTTAACACGTGGGTGTTTAAAACTTTAAATAACTGCAGAACTTTGCGAGGGCGACTTGAAAGATTGTCAACCCTTACCCTTCCAATGTTAATAAAATACGAGTAGAAAATAACTTCACAGTGAATTATAAGAGCTTTATAATCAGACAAAAATATTAGATAACTTTACACTTATTTTTAGCTTGTTCAGTTCCGTTAATGTACCGATCAAAACATAAAAGTTGCATGGTAAAATTACAAGTCGTTACAAAAACGGGCGAGAAACCCAGACCACTGTAGCCAGGGACATAAATCTGCTCTTACGGGAAACTGAATAAAAACCAGGCTTGGGGCCGCGGAGTTACACATGACCTACATGGCGCAAAAACGCGTCTTGGCAGCTATCGCTTGCCGATCGCCCCATCGAACGGTCCATTTTCCGTCCCAGGAGCCCATAGATTGGACGGATATCAGCTGACAGCGCCTGCAACGACTGCATTACCGATATAAAAACCGGCACCGTAAAATAAGCCTTCAGTCTTATCCGTTAGGTCCCAGCGGGGCGGAAGGATCGGTGACAATGCAGCCGGACTTAGGAAGACAGCCGATAAATTGATACAGAAATTGAATTTAGAAGTCGAGCGCCTCCGCCGGTAATCTTCGGGGAGCCTCGCTTCACGGGGCTTCGAATAGAACGCCATCTCGCGACGAGAATAACGCATACCTCTAAATAAGAAACCAGGAACAACAATAATACTTGAGCGTTCGCGAGATGCTACCAGAGAGCCAGAGTAATGAGAGACCAATTAATTTGGCTTATTGGTGCAGAAACAATTCGACGAACGATTTTTGCTTTCATCGAAATACAAATACAGTTTCTGTGTGATTAAAAGATCAAAACAACCGCAATGATTTTAATAACATGCCTGAGTAAGGCTGGAATTACTCCGTTTAATTACATTTGTGAATGTAATTATCAGATGTTTTAAAGTATTTATACGACATTCGTGGAGTAAATACATGATGCGTGCGCGAGCTCGGTGGGTCCGGGCAACCATGTGCGTCTACTGAGCGGACCCGGGTAAGCCTGGCAGCGGCTTGTGTTAACGAAGCCGACCGGGGCAAAACTATACACAGAGTGCGTCAGCTCAGTGGCACCGCCACTCTGCGCGGCTTCCGTCCCGCTGCGTGACGGTTATCGCATGTGAGATCTAACGCACCGCTTTTGTAGGATTCGAGAATGATTTATCGCGTAGCGTGTTACAAGGTAAATGTAAATCAAACAATGTAATGGGCATGGATTCAATCAATTGTTGACTGATTTAGCTGCCATGATGTGATTTTAGTGTGTCAAAATGATGGCAGTAGTTCAACTGAGCAGCAATGTTTTATGGTGTGACCAAATTGTAAAGTACTGTTTCAAAAATAATATATACGGATTATTATTTCCTATTCAAAGAACTGACTGCAAAATGCAAGTAATTTTAAATGCACTGCGATTTCAATAACGTACGTGTATAATGGCTGGCGCTACTCCGCTGGGTCCTAACGGAACAAATGCAATCGCCGGCGGGCGTTTGCGTCCGTGGTTTTGCGCAACAGAAGCTGCTGCAAATTCTATTTATAATATCAGCATTTTTATGAAACAGCAGTTAAAAAGCGAAATATGATTTATACGCGTACATTACAAAATATAGTTTCTTTAATGTTTAAAAAGGTTTGACTTTCTGTAGTAAAATGATAAAAATCTAACCAATCCTAATTCTATATTATAGTCCGTATCATTTAAAACAAAAAGGATTGTTTGTGCTTGATAATTGCACTAAAAGTTAAGCAATGCACGCTATTTAAATTGTAAATTATGTATTTCTAAATTTCCTACTCACAAGTACTGATTAGTGCTTATAGAAGCGGTGCGTTCCAATTTAACTGTGGTATTTTGAGCATTGTGTGCGAACCTAAATTGCTACACAAATCTCAATCAATCCTTCAATACGATCGAGGAAGCACGAGCGGACATTAGAAATATATCACTTGGTACTAAACGTAAACTGTTATCCCACGGTTTTAATTTACGACATGAATACTAAGCGGACGCTTCCTAAATCTTAACCAAGACCGGGCCCGCTGGCGTGACGTACTCCCGCGTAAATAACCTCTACCATTATAACTGGGTCTCTGGAATGTACGTTAGTCAGTAGGTGACGGGTTTAGGTGGTATTGGCCTGTTAGTCTGTTAGCCGAGGGCGGTTTCCTATTCGTTTAGAGGAGTTGGAATGTTTTGAAATTAGAGTGTGCTTGTATCGGTGAACTGATGCATGAAGTTGAATGGTGCACGTTCATTGTGCTCCAGTTAAATTGGACTCAAAAAAGTTTTTCGCCTTATTTCCTATGAGGGATTTTGTATTTGTGTTTGATATAAAGATAAGGATTTATGCATAGCGTAGAGAGCGTCGGTGGCCTAGTGGCTTAGAGGGTCGACTCGTGATCGTAAGGTACCGAGTTCGAACCCCCGCGGTCACCATGTACCAATGAGTTTTTCTAACTTAAGTGCATTACCCGATGCTCTTACGGTGAAGGAAAAACATCGTGAGGAAACCTGCACATTCGAACAGCTGAGTGTGTAAGAGGGTAATTGCACAAAAGATCCTAAAGGGTCGAAGTGTATCCGAAAGGGCCCATCTGTAAGATAAGATAAGATAAGATAAGATGCATAGCGTAGATTTATTGTCGAAATTATCCCTTCTGCTCGTAAATAATGGTCCCATCTATCGATACTTGTATCATAAAATTAAATGTGAAAGAGTGTTTATTTTTTCAAAGGTCACGGTTAAAAGTTTTGACTGTGTCGATGTGTTTAGCACAGATATCGTTTCTAGTCAAGACAAAAGTTTTTATGCCAAAAAGTTGGACAGGTTCCAACGAATTAGCAATAATAGCGAAATATGGACGAAGTCGCAGACAAAATTTAGTTTATAATAATTTGATTTTGAAGTTCTACGAGGTTTGCAAAAGTAAGAATAACTTACAAAAGTGATTATCTAATATCAAGCTAAATAATTATATATTAACTTCAAAAGCACCTTTTGCCCTAAGTTGAGAACGCATTAAAATAAATCGTAAAACCATGTTGCTTTGGACAGATTATTGACGTACTGTTTTTTAACTCAACCGCCATAATGATTACCGTCAGAGTGCAAAGTAAATAGGAGTTATTATAACGTTGACAATACGATAATATGTCAAAAGCAATATGGTTTTACCGAGAAGAATAAATAGAGCCTCAGTTATTTGACAAAAACACATTCAACCTCAATTAACCGCAAAACGGCTACGGTGCTACGGCGTAGACTCCGTAGCATAGTAAGGTCGTTTCGTAGCATAAAATCACACCATAATATTTTCATTTAATTATTGTAGCACACTGCCTTTATAATTATGATTATTGCGATTATTAATCATTATGTGCGAATTTATAAACCTCAATAAAATTTAACATTTTGCCTGCATTTTATTGTCTTCCTCGACGTAATAATAATCGTATTTTCAAACAAATCATTACCGATAAGAGAGATAAGTGTAAACACCCGCAATTATTGTACACGTGTCTTCCATCGCAGCGTTAAGGTTGGCGCAGACATAACTGCTCGACACCGGATCAGCTCAAAATGAGACTTTGAAAAGTGAGCTTTGATTGTTAGTACGATACATTTTTCATTGAACTCTGCTAGCTTGTGCCGAGGCGAGGCGTTGCCGTTCCGATGCCGATAAGAGTGCGTTACAGCATAGAGTTCTATACAAAAAATACTGAAAGATTCGAGTTGAGGTGGTACCGATCCGGTGCCGAGCGGTTATGTGTGCGTCAACATTTACGACGCGTTATCTGCCGCGTGTTGACATTCGGGACACGTGCCGCCATAGACCACGACACGTGGCGCGATGCACGACACGTCGGGCCTCACCTTTACCTCACTTGTTTTAAAGAACGCTTCGAGGCGAATCCTTATCGACTGTTTGATAAATATTATTGTTTGTGGGTACCTATTATTTCATCGAAACACATTTCAACGAATGTATGCCGTGCTCATTCTTACTTGACTAATTAGTAAACAACTTTCTAACCTCAAAATGAACCTTTCTTAGCTAAAAAAGCTCTTTTATCGTAAATAAAGTAAACCAAGTAAACATTCTGGATATCCTTGGCCAATAGGACTATTCCTAAAAAAATGTAATTAGTCCGTAATTTACATTATCAAAAAATATTGAACACATATTTTTTTCTTTTGTCAATTAAACAAAAAATGACGAAGACAAAGTGCGTTGAAGTTTCGCGTGATGTCACGCCGTGGCACACTTTATACCACGTTGTGACGTCACGAGCCCCCACTCCCGAACTTTGATGCGCGTTATATTTATCAATTTTGATCGATTTGAAAAAGGAAAAATACGTGTTCAATATTTTTTGATAATTTTACTGACGGACTAATTAGAATTATATTTTTTACCCAGGACGCACCCCTATTGTCTGCGATTGCTTTATTTTATTTAAAATAACTGTTTTAGCCAAAAGAGGTTTATTTTGCGATTAGCGGAGAATTTTTTTACGGTTCCGTGCCTGTAAGGATCCTAACGCGACCCGATTAATACAATAAACGATTTTTCTCTACATATTTTCGATTATATCGATAATAACGGCAAATATACAAGTGTCAAATTGCGTATAATTATTTAACAAACCCTGAAGAAAAACAACTTTTACAAAAAAAATGCCCAGGTGTTAGTTGATCGGTTTTTTTTTTGGTAACCTACTTAATTAATGTTTAAAATATCCAAAAAATATCCTAGTGTCAGCAGAAATAACGTCGATGAAATGATACATTTAATGAAGTGAAATTTGTTAAAATGATGTTGGTTACCATTATTTTGTACCATGTTTTAAATCCTTTAGCTAACTGTAAGTTGAAAAATAAATGGAATATTAAATATACACCTAATTTTATGAAGACCCTTTGAGACCCTTTAACCTCAAATATTATAATTGTTTTATACAGGCTGAATTATATGTTCCATTTAGAAATTCCAATTTGTCATCAAAATAAACGTGCTTATCAGCATAACGATCCGTCACATGTCACAATGGTAAAAGTATCTCTAATTGGCGCGTAATACTGATATATCAAAAAAAAGTCAAGCAATAATAACGTTAGCTAACATTTAGATATTTACAAAGTTGTCGGATAAAAGCAGAAACAGCTGAAACTACATATCGCATCCCAAAAATAGCCAATTAGAATAGGTTTCCATAAATCCACCTCAAATCCACTCATTAAACTCCACCAGCCACATTAAATATGTGCGACTAATTCGGTTAATTAATAACTGTTAATTAGTGCAGCGCAGATAATGGGCATTAGTAACGTCAGGAGGACAACACTTCACACGGTTGCGGCGCGGCGGCGTCTGAAACAACACCCTAAACGTGTGAGCGCACCGCGCGTTTCGGCGCGGCGCGGCGCGGTCCGGTCGGGCTAGCGGTTTAATCTCGCCGGAGCTTGGGGAGTGGTTAGTGACATTATGATTTTAAAAATACTGGCTATTAAGACCGCCTTAATTAAAATATATTTATAAGTTAGTGGGTGAAGCTTGCGTCGATGGATTTAGAGTAACGTATGTGGTAAGTTTGGTTTAGAGGTATATGCATTATGCATTAAACCGACGCGATGGGAATAGCGTCAAGAAAATACCTGAAAGTTTTACTTTTTGACTGTCTGTACAGTAACGTAGGTTTTAATAACATACAGGTTCCAAGATATTGAAGTTGTGTTTTCTTGAGTCTTGGGTCTTTGGTCGTGACAGTCATGATGTCATACCAACTTAGTGCTAACATGCTCGGTGGCCATAATTATGCACTACGATGTTACTAACGGAACTATGTACGTAAAATCAAGGTATTTTTTTGTAATTTTCAATTAAACAATCTAGATCTTTATAAAATTATAAATGCGGCACAATGAAAAAAAAACTGCATTTTTGTATCTTCAAATATTTTTCATTACGTCCTCTACTTCACAAGTAATTTTTAGTTGAAGACGGTTTACTTTAATGTAAAAACATTTTAACTTTGTTACGTCACTTACGCGTTAACACGTTTAGTTTAAAAAAGTAAAGTTGTTTAGTTCTTTAGTGCGCTTTAGATAAGCTTCGAACCGAAAACTTAGAATAACGAGTGACTGAACTACTGACACTTAAGTAAGTTTGTGCCGACACACGTGTTAACTAAGAGGTCGCGCCCACCTACTAAACCGAAAAAGACATTCTTAAATACTCCCCGGCGAGGGCATCACATTTACACAGTACCTATGTTTCATTATCTCCACCTCTTCGCCACACATTCTACAACCTGTGTTGTCATATAGGCCCATCTCTGCTAGAATTGAACAAACAGCTCAAACGTCTCAATTTAAAAATAGGCACATTAAGTAAGTAATTTGTTTTTATACATGTTATTCTAACATACGACCGCGACGATGCACGAGGGCGTTATAAACTCACTTATTGTTGCTTATTTATAGCTTTGGAATTAGTTTTTACAATATCATTACCGCACCTTTTAAATAATCTGATGAAATATGGTTAGTGTAATACCCAATAATACTAGAATATACCTGTGACTTCGCCGCAATTAAACCTTTCATGGTCTACGTTCTACTTTCTGCTTTTACATTTAGTAGTTTAAGCTGTACGCTATCTGTTTGTGATTTAGTCTGTAAGTAAAGGAAAACTATAATAGTTTACAAAGCCGAGAATATAATATATAGGAAACTGTTGCTTAGACGGGCGATTGTCATCTCACATGCAAAAGACTAGGGTCGAGCAAACATTCAGCCCGGCTTGACTCGAGCCGCCTGTCGAGCACAAAGGACGCCCGGTGACGGTGTCCCTTTCACCCGCCAAAAGAATTCGAGTGTTTGGATTCGACGCCCATTTTTCAAAGTACACAATCCGCAGACTCGCGCCGTAGGCTTCGATACAGTCAGCGCAAAAACATCTAAATAAGTAATATTTCTGCACGATTTGGTAGAAAAACTATTGACGCATCATCCTAGCGTCCCTTTGTCTAGGCCTTTCCCAAAGTAGTAATATTTCTGCATGATTTGGCAGAAAAACTATTAACGCATTTGCATGCTATTGTCCCTTTGCCGAGGTCTTTCCTAAAGATTGGTATCGTCTTTTTTAAACGCAGCTCGCATACTGTAAAAACGAACATACCATGAGTTCAAGGAGCTAGGTTAAAGTCAATAAAATATATTTTATATGTAAACTGTGAATATTTCACCCACCCATGCTCAGTATCACTGAGTTTTTGTTTTCATTACACCCTATCCGCTCTCAAAACGATATGTGTCGTCTAGTCACATGAACTTTTCGGTGCTGATGTAAAACTTTCGGTTAGGTATTTATTAAGTAGAAACGCGTGACAGTCAAAAATACATCACCTTTATGATTTTACGAATAACAACACGAATTACAAGTTAAGAACTTGTATTTATGTTATTTGGGCACCGACAAAATTCATTTAGATATGGTAGAGTTGTCGTGAATAGGCGCAGTTAGACTAGTTGTTAAGGCAAATATCTATGGTCATAAGTTTGAGTATTCGTTCCTGAGCGTTGTATATTTTCTATGTATTTAAGTATGAATTACTCTATAGTACCTACGTACTTTCATCATTCCCTAGTAGGCACCCATAATACAATAAATGCTAGGTTTAGTTTGGGACTAACCGCCGTACCCAGAAACATTTTACAGGCAATAAACTCGTTCCTTTTTCAAACTTGTGTATCAGACATCGTCACTAACGGACAACATAATGGCCATGAACTTGACGATGACTCTGAGCGCGGTCGTAAATCAGCTGTCCCTTAATTATTATTTATTTATTTTTGACATTAGTCGGAAAAAAATAAAACGTCCACAAAACGTTTCAGTTTATGTTGACTGTACATCAGTTATTGAATGCGGCCTTGGTTCGTGGGACTCCATCGAGTTCCTTTCACGGGAGGAAAAAGGCGAAGGCCTCGAAGTCAGTTGGTGCAGGAGGATGATTGATGCACAAACACGCGGCGAGGAGGCGTTGACGGATTGAGTGGTGTCCAAATAGTTTCAGCTCTAGGAATATTTTCGGGGGACATTCAGGCGTTTTAACCGCCCACATTGTTGTCTGCAATAAATCGAGGAAAATATTGATAGAAGTAGAACCTATAACATGAAACAATGTTGAATTTTCTGGAATAACGACAATGAAGGTGGTTTAAATGTCGAGAAATCGCCTGCGCGTGTTTTCGGATGACTTTAATTTATTATACTTTATTGCCGTATAGTTAACGTATAACCGTAAACGTAACGTAACCCATAGTAACAACTAAGTATTTAAAAAAATTGCTAGTATTAAATATAAATATATCGATTAAGTTGAAGATGGGAATAATACGCACAATTTTAATAGAGATTTACTAGAACATTCGTCGTTCGCATGTTTGTATTTCTGGCCTACCCTCACGGTTCCCTGTTAGTGTGATGGTAATTACTGTGTTTAGTAGCAATGTAACTTTGATCTACTTACTATATGTCAGCGTTTTACCAACTTTTTGTTCAATGTGTTTTCGTAACTTATTATTTTATAGCAATTTTTGGTGTATTGGTTCTAGTACACACCAGGCATTTTTTATGGCAGATGGACCTAGGGACAAAGACCCTGTTTTTTTTGGATTTTGCAAACGTTTCATGTTACTTACTTATAATATTGGAGCTTCTTCTTCGTTGTAGTATCATCAAGGTTGACGGAGGAGGGTATTGTGAGTGTCTTTCATCACCGCTCTCCAGGGTGCTCGATCTTGGACTCAGTGAATGCTAGCCTGAAGTGTCGCTCCTGTTGCAGCTGTCGTTGCTTCAGTCCTTCTTATAGACTTCTTTTGCCATACGGCAGTTATTGAAACTAAGTAGGTAAATATTATTCTTTTAATATCATTTACAGTCGGCAAAATAGAACCCTGTCCCAACATAGAACTGTTCACAGTGCACATAAATTGTCACATAAATCGAATTGTAAGAATTGATGAAAAAATGCCTCGGTGACACGGTTCCATTTTTCCAATTGCACATCGTCTGAAATAGTCGTAATAGATGTAAATGTCTTTAATTCATTGATTGACGTGTTCGTTTACTTATAAAATTAATCAGTTGATATATTAATAGCACTCTCGAGTCTGCAAACATACATAAATATAGACAGGTCGTAGGTATAATTATGATTAAAACTTTCATCATACGTCCGACTACAACTGGAATAAGTTGAACTCGTCTCCGGCCGCACGACACGGGTAGCCTGCTCGGTGGGGACCGTGGCGGCGGCGCCAGCTCGTAAAGCTCCAAGTCTGCAGGGACGTGCCCGACTCAGAGCTGCGCGACTCAACTGGCTCATTGCTAACTTCAGTGTAGCATCGCCTTTACAATTAACTATAGCCTATTGTTTACCGGATATACGTCTAAAGCTGGTACTCACTGGGAGATGCCTAGCTATATCCAGCAGTGTGCTGGATATGGCTAGCTAGATATAGCTAGCTAAATATAGCTAGCTGGATATCGCATCAACTTACACTCAAACATTTACGCAAGCCACGGAAACTACCAAAGACCTGCTGCTTACACCTGCCCTGCAGGGTTCACGTTCATACCGTTGTTCAGTTCATACTAGTACTTATGGTGATAATGAGGTAAAGTGGCAGCAATTAATCTCTTTAAATTCAAATAAGTAACTTATTTTAATTTGTAGAGTTACTTTGCTCATAAGTAAGTGGGTTTTACTTATTTCAAGCACTACTAACTAAATTCAAAGATTCGAAAATAACTTTTTGCTAATAATTTCCTACTGGACTTCTTAATAATGAGATTTTTGTTCGAAGTTATGGAAGATTGACTCCATGTTTACTGACGTTTATTTATCCAAGGTCTCAGGGTTGGCAACGCTTTTGAAGTTTTAGGATGGCAGTCTTGAAAATGCAAATGTCTATTAGTCTAAAATCGCACTTACCATCAGGTAGCTAGTACGCTTTACCTTCTCCTCGACCAATATGAGTAAACGAGCCTTGATATGGCCAATTTACCAAAGAATAATTGATTGAATTAACGGAATGAAATTGAAGCCATTTTCACATCTTTATTTACATTGACTTATGAGATACATTCCACCGAATTGCTCTCAATTATTTCAATTCGCCTCGTTACAGGCGTCGCCCGCACGTCGCGAGCGCGGCGCGGCGCGGCGCGGCCCCGCGCGGCCGCCGCGTGCGTGCCAGTTAATTGAACATGTAAAGCGCATGAATAATTCAGCTGGCCCGACGCCATTCGATCAGGGGTGCTATTCTATTCAGGAGCAAACGGGAGTTTCGCAGATCGATCCGACTTAGCATGAACCCTGCAAATGGAAATTGCGTCCTTTCGCTGTTTCACCGCAGCGCGCAAGTGTCAAGTTAAATCAGTTCGATCGAGCGGGCTTGTTTTTAAACGTAAGAGAATAGCACTGGTTCTCTGCGGGCCCACAACGGGTGCGGCGACAATGTCTTGTGTACACAATCGTATCATGTTGTTACTGTTCTTCATGTCAAAAGACTGGGACGGTGTACGATGTTCTGTTCCGCCGGTTTTACAAGCGCTTGCGCAATAGGCTGCGGAGCTTAAGGTGAATGAGATGGGAGGTTGCATTCTTGAAGTAATGTTTCAGGTTAATTGCGAATGATTATGATGTATGAAGTAACTTTATACCATTATACCTTTTAAAGTTAGTACATGATAGTGTTTTTTGTTTACCCAGAGGATAAACATTAAACATAGTTTCTTTGGTGTTTTTTTTAAGGATTCCCAGATTGCGACATATCAAGTCAACGTCGACTATGTTTGTAAGAGTCGTTACAGTAATTGCATTCTTAACTGAGGACATGCAGGGTAAATAAGCAGTATGCTACTTCAATTTTCAATTTTTTAACACCCTTTCGAAGGAAAACCTAAAGTAAATCGCTAGTTACAACTTTTAACAGTGTCAGTCCCGATAGCTCCGCAGACAAACTTCGCTTCATATTTCAAATAAATATGCTGATACAGTTCATCCCAAGACATCCGACACAAATAAACTTCAATTTGAACAATCTCCCCTGCGCTGTACCCGTGATTGCATTTCAATCGAAGCGCGTCACTCGCAGTTTTCTCGCGAGTCCCCCGATAGGGCGCATCAATCAGGCGCTACTCGGCGCTCACTCCACTAGTTGCGGAATAACTAGACGAGCAGGCGAGCTTAGTATAGATTTACTTTCTGAATTGATGTATCATTCGAGACGTGTTCACAAAAACGGGATTTGTCTGTTCAGTTTATTTCGGAATGGTTTGTTTTTGTTTAATATTCTCACTACTAATATTTGCTAATCGTTTTAGTATCCTTAGATTACAACTGCCTAAACTCAGATTATTCTAAAATGATGATTATGACAGCCGTACTTCGTAATTTCAATCACTTACTATACTCACAAGCGATGTGTTTAAAAATATTTAGGCGATTAATTATTTAAATTCCTCAACGGCGTCGCTAGGTTTGTATCGATGTAGTATTTAAATGTAAAGTTAAAGAAATAAGAGTAATAAGTGTTTAAATGAGCTGTCATAATCATCATCTTAGAATAATCCGAGTACATAACCTACTGAATAGTGATTTTTAATTCTGCTCATGATGATACAATTTTCAACTTTGTCTTACTGAAATATTTATATTCAAGATACTGAGTGTCTTTTAATATTTCGTGTTATTAGCAGCTTAAACTGTTTTCAACTAGACTTAGTCATGTCATTTAAATTACAAAATGATTATCAATGACAAAATCTTTAACCAATCACAATCGATACTCTGATTGCGTGAAGCCCAAAACGGAATCCAAGCCACATGCAATACAATACTCCATCCATAATTGCTTTTCACAGGAACATTCGAGCGGCCACGACTCACTGAACTTTGCATTTAATTTATGATGCATGTGAACTTTCGTGATGATTCCGGATAGGACCGGGTTCGACTCCGGTGATTAGTGGCCGGGAATTTAATCACCGCCATGTAAAAGTTCGCGTCCCTTCCTGTCATTTTCTCTCATAGTTCCCTAAATTATTAGGGAACTACGTGAATGAATTATTACTTGTATCTTGTGGTAGAGGAAATTTCAGCCTCTTTGAAGTTTCTTCTGAACTTCGCTAGATCTCAAGTATATTATCATCAAAGAAAAGTATCGATTTTCGCTGATGTGGACAAGAATACTTGATGTGCGATAACGTATTCATATCGTTTGGGAAAGGAGACGAAATGCTCGACGCAGCCCTCATCCGTATTGCGTATTTTTCTGAACACATAAATTATTCCATCAGAACCTTATTCATCTCCAATATGTTAACTCATATCAAAATCTAAAGTTGCAAAGAGCGATATGGAATGATTGGATTGCGTCTCGTTTTACCCAAGTGTTAAGCAGCTTCGCGTCTTATTTTTTTTATAAAAGACTTTTAACAGTGACAGAACCCTATCTCATTCTAGTATCAGACAATGACAATGCGGGTAAAGGATCAGAAATTTACTCTTGAAGATACTCACACCAAAACCCGAGTTATAACGGAGGTATAAAACTGTCATCTAGAGATGAAAAATGTATTTGTAAGCACAAACCTCAATCCCCGTCGTCAACCGTCTTCATTTTACCCAAAATTAAAATGACATCTGTGGAATTCTGTAAATATTGTATTTGATTTTCTGTTTTTTGTACAATAAAGTGTTCACATACATACATATAAAATATTTACGGATAGATTAGATATTTACATCTAATTTCTCTTTAGCAAAGATTTACGAACAAGTATAATATTGAACGCCAACTGTTAGAAAATACATGACACATCCAACCGATACGTTCAACAGTTAATGAAACAATTCTCAATGGAAACGTCCAAAATTAATTCCAGCTAAAATGCAAACATTGCCGAACGCCGCATTCAGCGCCGACGTCAATACGCGACAACAATGACACCTCGGCGCTATTTACACCGCGGTGTGCGCCGTAAATAGGGGGGTTGTGGAGGAGTTGTAAACCCTAATGAATTAAGGCTTCAGGTAAACACGCGTGATGAGGGAATCCAAGTTGCCGATGAGCGAGGAACTATTTGTTTGCTCAGTTGTGCAGTCGGTGTGATTCACTGGTATTTGATATTTATGAGCGTTGTTGTAGTAGTTAGAACTAGGAATTTTATGGACTGTTTGATGTACTACTAACATGACTGCTATTCCGGCAGCTCTCTGCTTGGCTTATTACATAGACACCATACTAGTCAGGTTTGGGGATCGACTGTTCTTCTACTGACAGTGATGTTTTAGTTTAAAACAACGATAGCTAAAGATTTACATAAGAGATTGTTTGAGATTCTGTACACTACTCTGTGCGAATATAAGCACCAAAACCGACTCAAAACTTACACAAATTATATAGGAAACAAAAACAACATGACACGTACGTTTCTACAAAAAATATTTCTGCGTAAATAAAATTCTCTCAAAAAAAATACTATTGCAAATTGTTTTTTTTGCACAGTCGTCCGTCATCTGTTTATCAAGGCAAATTACGAAGTTCAGTCTCGGTGGGTCTAGAACAGGGACCCTGTTGCGATTTCCTCGATATCCATCATCAGAAATTCGCTAAACACCATAATATTTCATTGTCATTGGATTTGCGTTGAATAATTATTAAATTCCAAATTCAGCCCTTTCTGATAACGGACACGGCTTGATGTTACAACCCTCGAAGGCTAAAAGTAAACAATTATTTATGTATTGAATAAGGAGTTATTCCAACAATTCCAACACACTACTTACCCACAGTTATGTCTCAAATTAGAATCGCTAACCTTCCACCTACACCAGGTTAACCTTTAAAAAGTTCCAAGGCATTTCTATATAGTCCATGTAACCTTTGGAACAATAAATCGGTGCTTAAAATACTCAGAATCGAAGAGGGGTGAGTTTCATCCGCGCGAGTGCCGCCCGGCGACGCGGCCCAAGAAGCTATTACTTTGTCGCTATTGAGAACAACTTTTAGCAGCTTTCAGCTATGAATCCACCAGTCCCTTATTAAATACCTATTTAGTTACAGAGTCAACCGGAAAAATTAACACAACGAGAACTACAAAGTCAAGTTTTGTGTCTGAAATTCACTAAACAACAACCACAAAACGGTCAAATATACCGATTACGTAAAATGTATCTTTTTTAAACGTTGTTGATCATGATAATACTTTCCAGAAGATAGACGAACTTAGGTACTTTGAGTACTTAGTCGTAATATCTTTGATTTTATCTGACTTTGCGTCAAACCGTTAATATTTACCCAAACAAAATCTTGATAGAATATCTATGTCGATGATTTAATTGAAATCTTTAGCGCGCTTATTTTTTTGTTAAAGTTTATGTATCCTATTACTTTTGTAGAAAAATTGAAGAAATTGGAGAAGGCTTACCGGAGAATACCCTATCAAGAGATTCCTGTGAAAATGTGTAATAACTAAATCAAGAAGGAAGGGGCCGCCCTAGGCGTACTTTTTCGAATCAAATCGGAGAAATACTAGAAAAGGGCCGAACTTTAAGTACCCGAAACCGACGTGCATGCATGACTCGATGTATAAATGTGGAAGAAGCGTAAGAGATTGGTCAGGATCGTAGCAGGTGGAAAGAAGTTGTCTTTGCCTACCCCTCTGGGAAACAGGCGTGATTTAAAGTATGTATGTATGTAAATTAAGAAGTATCAATTGCAATAATTAAACACAAGTGTAAAAATGGTTAATAGGGAATACGTAAAAAAGGCTTTATTATTACCATTACCTATTACTTGTGTAAGATCGACTTACGAAGCCATTCATCGTTACACTACCGCTGCAAGTGCTGCAACAGTTCTTTGCACTCTGCCTTAGCACGCGGTTGGTGTGTCGGGTTCAAATTGTTATTGCCCATTTTGACGCGGGACGAAATGCAGATGTCTTAGGGCCCGTTGTTTGATCAGTAGTTAAACATACTAATAGTTAAAAATCTTAACCATTTGCTAAATCTGAACCAAATGTGTCACAATTTCCATTAAATTTTTGAATTTAAACTTTACTTCTTAACTACTTATCGCCCTTAGATGATATCATTATCACACAGGTAGTTAACGTTATGGTAGTTCTTTTTCACTTGACAGTTTAAGCGGACATATTTTATTATAGAGCAATAAGGTTTCATAAAAGGTGTATTAAAACTGAGTAAAACAGAAGCCCAGTATATGACCGTCTCTTTATCCAATGTCCCTACGGTAAAATGTCAAGTTATTGGTGGGTATTGATATTGTCCGTGTTTCGTGATTGAGATTATAAGGCCTTTTGACTTCATTAGTTGCAAAATATATCTACTACTAACTAGAACTTCCGTTCTATGTATCAGTTGACTATTTTAACCAAGAACCAATATTATGTAATTTTTTCTTTATTTCTGAATATTTTCTAATAAAGCGCTGTTCGTGTTTCTAAATCAATAAAATAAACGTTGGTAAATTGACAGGGGTAGCAAAATTGATTTTATTTATGCCACAAATTAAACAATCACTTCGTAAAGATCAATTTGCGTAGATTTAATCTATTTCACGGACCTCCCCTGTAACCACTCTACCACTAATGATAACATTTCGAAATACGTAACTATCGACGAACGCTTGAAACGACATCCGAAACGGCGCGACTGCTGAACAGATTGTATTGATTATGAATAGGCATCGATTGGTTGTACTGGAAACTATTTACCTACTAATTCGAGAAACATTACTCAAACTTATAAATCTTCAAGCTTTAGTTTCATAACTTAAGCTCAAAATAGTAGATAATGACCGTTATTTTACCTAATGTGTATTGTAACAAAAGTTTACCCTCACTTTTTTTCTTATCAAATAATTGAGTTACTTCAACTTATAAATGATAGATTTTTGACGTGTGAAAGTGCCCGTGTGGTCCACTTACTGAATAAACATCTTTTATGTTTTATCTTTTTTTTAATAAATTAACAACTAATTTTTATAACCATTTTACTAAAATTGTACAAAATCTTGATATGTATCGTGTTAGCAACGCCGAATCTAAACTAAATTCCGTAGAATCCTGAAATGGTACGTTTTCTCTTTCAAGCTCTGAAAATTGAGGTATACCTGACTCACTTTGGCCTTGCGTACACATTTATGCGTAGATATATTAAACAAAATAGATGAGCAATCGTGTTTCCGCGAGCACCGTGACGAGTGTGTGTTAATTTTGTTCTTCATTAAAGTTGTGTTGGCTTCACCCCTACACACAAAGACCGCAACTCTCAAGTGATGTACTTATACAATGCTCTAGAATACCGCGTTACGCAACAATCCAGCGTTATTAGTGACACACCGCCGCGGGCGCCGATAAGGCCCTACTAAATTAACCGATGGGTATAATTTATTCGCCCACCTCGGCTTACAAAAGTGACGACAAATTTAAGTCGTCCTTTGTTTCTCGAAATGAACAAAGATCATATCGATGAAATAAAGCCTCATTTTGTGCAGGTTCATTTCCATTCGCCAAATAAACAGACTACCTTACTATGAAACTACTTAGTTGGTAGTGACCCTGTCTACAAAGCCGGCGGTCCCGGGTTCGACTCCCGGTATGGGCAATTTTTTTGTGATGAGCGCGAGTAGCGAGTGTGTATTTGAGTATTTATTTATCTATTTAAATATTTAGGTATATCGTTGTCTAGTACAAGCCTAGACTACTAGGCCAATTTGTGTGAGATTGTCGCCTAATGTTATTTGTTTTATTTATTTTATGAAAAGAAAGTCGTTAATTCACCGTTTCCATTCTCCTTCTACATTATTTTTAAAACAACAGTACCTTAGTGTGTACTTGAATCTGAACACCAAATTATAAAATAAAATGTAGAAAATTTAAAAAAAAAATGTGCTCTGTGTTATCCAGACTTATCTTAAATAGCCCAGCTACAATGCTTATTGCTTAAAAAACTGCTTCCATTACTCTTAAAAGTTCCCTGATTCCAGAGTGAAGGATATTAGAGAATTTATGTAATATGTTCGTTCTTTCAATTCCTAGTCAGATTTTAACAGTGCATAATATGGACTTTATATTACGTAATAAGGTTATTGTTACATACAAAGTCTCTTACATCCGTATCGCGTTTGCAACAAAGCGTCGCGGCCCAGTAGCGCGTCCAGCGCAGTTTAATATTAAATTATAATTGAACAATGTCGCCGGTCGCGGCGGCTTCCGCTTCCGCCCGATACTACCCGCACTTTTATTTCTATCATTTTACAGCGGCTATCGCCCGAGGAAGCGGCGCCTTTGTTTGGCGCTGGATCTAGTTCCTAGCGGAGGAGTCGCCGCGTGCGCCCGGCGGGAGGAAATAAAACAGGCTGTATGTACCCGACGCGGAAATACAGAGGGAGAAATAGACCGAAATTTAATCAAAACGTGTTGTGTGTACAGCGAAATGAAAACTGCGTCACATTTTCCTAATTGCAAATCGTTTTTTTTTCACCAAAGGACGAATAATCAAAGCTGCAAATTAGTTTCTGCCGACATCACGGTTACGGCTTATTAATGAATTCAGATGGCTCGTTGATGGCAGTCGCTAAAATTGCCGCCGGTTTCAAACAAACATTAATATTAATTTGTGGAAAACAAACATTGCACAGGGAAGCTTCACGATTTAAGACCGGGATTACGTAAATATCTGAGAATGAGAAAAACGCGACGTATTTCGCGATGCGCCCTTTTGTGTACATGCATACATAATTTTTAACGAAATATGGATTTCAAGAGGTATGAGCTAAATCAAAATATACTATTTGAGCTTTTTGAGGCAGTGGGCGGTGCACATCGCTTGCGGAAATAGGATCGAAGAGTTCTCGAGTAACCGATGGAAGCAAGCGGCGCAGAACCAATCCTTGTGGCAAACCTTCCATTGGGGATGGCCTATGTACTGTAGTGGACGCCTTCCAGCAGAAACAATGATGATAATTGAGTATGAAGGAAATTTAAAAATAAACTTATATTATGACTTACGACTAAGGTGTAATAGTTACTCAAACCTACGTACATCATCTACGTAGCCGGGTCGATGCAGGTAAGAAATTAGAGAAAAACAAAGATTTGTTCAGTTTATATTTGTATTTCATTAGAGGTTATTATTTTACTGATTAGTTAATTACTATCCTTATTTAATGAGTACGGTCAATGATTAAAGTCATTAAACCCTTAAATTGGCAAAAATAAAAAAAGTCGTGAATTCAAACCCTATTTGATTTGAAATCAGCATAAAAAATAGTAACAAAAAAATATAAAAAAGTGAACATTATAGTATGTGCATTATTAGATACGCTGCCAATTTAAGCGTTAACTAAATACCTTCACTTACATTTGGATTGCAAGACACCGCAAAATAGCAACTACAACGCAGTTTTTAAACGCATGTAATGTAACTCTCGTTAAAACTATTAGTGTCATTCTTTGCGCAAAAGTTCATTTTAGGGCATTGAAGGCAAACGAGCACACCGACCAACCGACAGAAATAGAGCTCTGAGGCACACGGACTTATGCAATCTTAGGATTATATCCGTTGGAACGTTGTTTACCTTGAGGACCATTCTGGAAATGCTGTTAATAATTTCACTGATTGTTAAATCCTACACTGAAACGTAATAGTGCGAATACTCCTAGCGTTCCGGTATGTGGTAAGCGATCCGGACGGATGGACACTGCACAAGGCTCTACCACACTACGGCGGCAAGAGGCTCCGCTAGCTGCCTTTAAATTAAGCCGTAGGTTGTAATCATGGCGACACGTTGAACGCTGCGTGATTTGGGGACCGGGGTTTTGTTTTCAATTAGAATCAGGATTAGAGCAGGATCCGCGAGACGCCGGTGCAAATGAAAATAGACGCTCGCGGCGCGGCGTGAGCAGATTACAATCGCTATTTGGATAAATTACACACTTGATCATACCCGGCTTCATTTTAAGTTTAATAAAAAGGTCATTTTTTGCCAGGTTTTTTCTTAACATTATATTTATTCCAAACAACTTGCTAAGTTGTGTTTTATTCCATGAGGTGCGCCCTACAATTTAATTTGGCCTTATATTTTTATAAGTACGTTGCACATTCGATTTTATTTAAATCTAGGTCAAGGCTGGTTCGGACTTTATTAGTAATTTAGTCGAGTAGCGAGTATTTTAGTATATAAATGTGTCTGAACAATGAACATTTAATAGAGTAGATTAGTAAATGAGGTAGTCGGGTAAATCCATTTTTTATTTAAGTACATTTTTAAAATACTCGCTGCTCGACTAAATTACTAATATAGTCCACACAAGCCATAGTTTGTTTAAAAATGTCCAGTTTTTCACCCCCGACGCAAAAATTGGGGTGTTATAACACCCCAATTTTATATCCGGGGTTTATATCTATCTAATAATTATTTTATTAGGATCTTTACTTTAACCAATTATAGGGTAGCGGTACCGTTTGGTACCATATGTCGTAGTTAGAATTTGTGCTTTATTGTTCTGTACATTAAAATTCAAAATGAACTTTAATCACCAAACAATTCAGCCTATAATGGGTTTACTTGTTTGGGTTAAATCTTGCAAGGCCATTTGATACCTCTTTTCTTTATCGTAATGGGCTGAAATTTGGAATCCTACTAATATTATAAAAACAAAAGTTTGTGTGTGTGTGTGTGTTTGTCACTTCTTCACACTGAAACGGCTGGACAGATTTGAATAAAATTTGAAATGGAGATATACCCTGGATTAACACATAGGCTACTTTTCATCCCAAAATATTTAAAAATTCGCGTGGGAATTACTATAATCAAAATATACGCGGACGAAGTCGCGGGCAGAAGCTAGTAATTAATGTAAACCTGATAAAAAAGCAATTTTGTGGTATCTAAGTGCTATATCATGATGCAATCACACTTTTAGCTGACCGGCACCAGTAGGGTAGACTGGGTAAGGTACGGTTGAAACAATTTTTCTTTGATCGCTCATAGCATCAGCATTATGCTATTGAGGATTGAATAAAATGTCAAACATGTGAGGGCATACATCATTGTTATTTTATCATAAACATCTGATGAATACTCAAAAAAAAGAAAAATACTCAATATACAAACGATATAATTAAAAAAGTTATTCGACAAAGATATCAACTGAAAATGCTAACTTTTGATTACCAAAATACAATAGGCTTCCCTGCAAGAAACTACAGTGCAAGAAACTACAGTGAGCGATAGTTGATGCGATACTGTGGAACTTGTTGGCACTAACATGCCACGCATTTCTTCCCTTACACCCCTCGCCCTACAGCTGATAGTTTCTCGGATATTCGCTTTGTTTCAACCGTACCTCATTACAACCGTACCCAGTATCCTCTAATGGACATTTTAACTCTTAATTCAATTTTTTTACGGTCCTAAATTGATTGTTGTTACATAATAATTCCAAATGTTCTGTAAAATAAGAATTAAGTGTCACCCGTGTCAGTGTCAGAGTGTTAACTCAAAAAAAATAGTTGGCAAAAACTTCTCTACACGAAATTGCACACACTTTCTGTCCAGGCAGTAAATTATTTTGCGACACGCATATCGCAAGTTTATCAACGACCTCTACGACGACCGTTACTAGATGTCGGATCTCGCAAGCAGCACGCAGTTAATCCCACTACCACGATAGTTTGCTAAAGTGTTGCCAACCTGTAAATTCTGCAGACGTTAACCATTTCAGAAATCCAAGAATAATAGATAAGACTGGCATGAGCTGTAATGCATTTGCTTACTTCCACTCCATATATCTTGACAGAACAATTAAATGTGTGTTAATTTTATTAAGTATAGAAATTTCGAAAAAAAAAATCTGATTGCTTCACATTAGTCACTTTAAGTATTACAACATTTGCGAGTACGTTGAATTAATTTATACTGGTACCCTGGATCTCTGTCTCACTGCTAATATAATAATTGAGAAAGAGTGACGTTATTTTTAAATCAAATAGTAAGAATTTTTCAACAAAGTGTCGCTGTGACACGGTTCTATGAAGGTCAGGGTTTTGCCAATTGTACATAGTGTAACTCGCGTTATCGAGCTTTCAACATTTCAAATGGGTAGCACCACATGTGCTGTGGGGTTATCCCTCTCAGTGCGCGGCAAGCGGCCTGAATTAGTGTAGTATTAAGCGAGGCATCCTCTCCCCCCCCCTCACTGATTAGTGTTCAGTATTATTCGCTTCGCTCCCCCAACCTTCCTAATTTGTGAATTGACTTTGCTCAATTGTTTTTGTTTAAATTTTAATTGAATGAGCGTGCGTTATTTATTTTTGTTTTCATTTGCTTTCAGCAAATAGGGGCTGAAACAAAGAGAGGGTGAAATTAAGCATAGAGCATTATGCTGTAGAGGGTAAGAGGGGATTTTAATATAATTGTTTTGGCTTCCTATTATTCTCCACAAGCACATTTCTATAAGTTCTATAGATTGCTTTTGCATGCATTGAATAACGTTCGTTTTATTTTTGTTTGTTTTAATGCAAACACTGCAGCACGCGTATGTCAATACTAAAAATAACATCAAAGGCCTGTGTTCGATGCTACATTATAGAGTATTTAATTCGTAATTGTAAACAACAACAAATTAACACACATTCGTATCGTGGGTTGAGTATAATAAATGAATATTCGTGTGAAATTTGTTAGTCATTACATTTATAATTTGCACTATTGAATGAATTGAAAAACAAGTAGTCACAGTTTAAGTTTATCATTGTCAGAATGAAATTAAATAACTTTAAACCAAGGGTGCTCAACGCTCAACCCCAGATCCGCGCACGAAGTCTCAATGGCATAAGCTTTAGTTAGAAAATCCCCGCCAAGTTAAAAAAGTATTTCGTGCCACGGAAAGAACGAGTGGAGTTCCGCGCGGTAACCGATCGTGAGTGGTCAGCCAAAAACACCTGAGTCGTCCATTTGGCCCGATTGTAAATCAAACAAAACGAAGTAGAATAGAGAAACCCTGGTTTACAGTCCTTATTCATGCGATCAACCAAAAACGAGAAATTACTACAACATTCAACTACGCTCAACGAATTTCAACGAGGACCTCCTGCGGTGTGACGTCACGTCACAGTTTAATCGAATAAATCAGCCACCATCTTCAAAACAACCCTAACCTACTAACATCCCAGAAAACTTTATAGCGCTTATTTCGCTGGTCAGTACAAACTGTGCTAAACTAATTCCGATTGTTACCGTAACCCTAGAGTGTATAAAGCCACCAATGTGCTAGAGTCCACATAATACTGGTAAGGTTGAAATGCAAACGTGCGCCTTAAACCCACTATAGAGAGAACTCTGGTATGTTTCTCATGTCTTACGTTTAATGGGCCTAGTAACACTGGCATGTATACACCATACTGCTTAAATACCAGTTTAAACAGGACCTTGAGCTACGCAGTTGTGTGTACTTTTTGGAGCTCTGGTAACGCTGGTGGTTGGTTGTGTACACTACATTTCCATGCTGATTGGATAGCAATTACGCGCGTCGGGTGTTTGTTCGTCCGGAGCGGACAGCAGTCAGCTGATAACATGCTGGGGCTGAGGGGGGGGTATTACCTGGCTAACGGAAACACTAACCGTAGAATCAACCAAGGAACTGGGAACTTCAATGTGGGTACAGTTGACCAAATAAGCAGTCTGCCACCGTTAGATAAAATTTCGTTTGAACTAATAAGATCGATTAAATGTGTAAGTCAATTAGAAAATTCATTTGATAAAATACCGCATATTTTTAATTATTACATTTTACAACTAAGTACTGTGGCAAAATGTATTCCTCCATTAGACACGGTAGGAAACCGGTCGGTAGAAAACGCCTAATTTATTAATTGTCCTCAGTTTTCTTTATGTTTCAAAGAAACATTTGTGACAAATGTTTTATTAGATGCTACAGTGGGTGTAATAGCCGATGGTGTATACAGTGCCCATGTTTTTTTATAGCTATTAACCTGTCCTCTACCTTTGACCTACCAGTGCAGTGCGTCAAACATCAAATTAACAATAAGACAAAAGATTAAAAAATCGAATTTTAATGCTTCAATTAAAATTTGTCCGGTAACACGTCGAGTTAAATAGATAAAAGGCCGACATAATTCTAACTTTCAGATCTGATTAATCTTCAAGCGACCGACCGGTTTTCATTTAACCTAGACAAGATCCCCTCCAGTTAAAGTAAGACTGTGAATGATGCTGCAGACGGATACACAGGCACAAATAATAGAAAATATATGTGAGTCGCTTGCAATTGTTATAAAAAAACTAACGTTTCAATTGGTACTATTTTTGCGACGTGTTGCTGCATCGCAAATAAGGTTTCGTATAATATATCAATTACCGTCATCAGAGAAAACTGCGCTCTTTACGTGCTTATTCAGCGTACACAACCATTAGCGTTAGAAATGAAGTCGTATTTCAAATATCTCGATAAATGGCGGATCCGAATGAACCCCATATTTCGTATTCTTGGCATGTCAGATCTATGATCAATATCTCACAAGTTTTAAAGTTCGTTCGGCCATGCAGGTCTGGAAAGATAAATGTGTTGCCGGTTTATATTTCAACATGTTAGAAAATACTTTCATATTTCATATCGTGCGTAGTTAGTTCTGAACTTGCGACCCGCGTAGCTTCACTGATTCGTGGATGTCGTCAACAGACACAAATGTTGCAAGTTTAACAGATTCGTTTATTTGTTTGAAAATCCGCGGTCCTAAAAAGATGTATGTAAATATTTCGTTTGAAAGTCTGTCTTGCCTGCTTTTATAAACAACTAGCTTTTGCCCGCGACTTCGTCCGCGTAGAACTCGTTTATCGCAGTTAAGTAAATTAAAAGTTTTAAGCAATTCTATAGTTTGACGTCCTCCCTGGCCAGAATGATTTTTCAAACACATATGTAATATTGAGCTCGAAATTCACCGGGACACCAACTTTAACCATGAACTTACGGAAGGGCACTCCCGATACATCCAAAGAGTTCAGGAACTCTAACGGTAGGTCTCTACCAAGTGATACTCCACAACATCGCCTTCTACATGAGACATATTCTTTTATATATCCGCCCGACAATTTCGTTTGTCAGAGCTAATATTGCCGTCTCGCACAAATATTCTCTATTCTGTATATTATTTCTTAGATCGGGGTACATGTTATTTTTTAGATCATCTGTGTACAATATTACAGAGTTCGTGGTTTAATGTATTCAAATCGTTATTACTATCTCTCGCCATACGATCTTCGCCAATTTTTAGCAGAGCTGCCGCATATATTGCCCCGACTGTGTATCATTGTGTACTCGTAGTTCCTGGCATATAAACGGTGTGTGTACACGGAGCACATAGCAACTGCTTGAAAAAAAAAAAGTCGCTGAGCCCACATTTTTTTTCTTTTTTTCCCCACCCCACTATACCCGCACCCACCGCCCGCGGCCTGCCAGCACAAAGATTATCGGAAAAGGTTGTTCAGGGAAGTAGCTAACGGAGTTTCAATACAGCTGAAGCCACATGACCGATTTAGTCGCAGGCTCTCCGTCCACAAGCTTTTTTACTTTTCATCGAAGTTATCAGTTTAAAAACTTCCTCAGGCGTAACCGGGCACCAAGTTAAATCCACATGGGTTTCGTCTGAATTATCCTGCAGCAGCTTAAGCGCTCCATACGCTCACTCCCCTTGTGGTCTACTTTATTGTGCTCGAATTTTGTAAGTCATGAATGATCAAATTCTTCTGTTTTAATATTGTCCTTTCATGTCAGTGTAATAACTGTGTGATATTAAAAAAAAACAATGCATTATTTTATAATCTCTTCTTTAATCTTATAACTTCCATAAAGTTTTTCCTACAATATTATTCGTACTCAATAGTTTCCACAAGCCAGTCAGTTAAGTTTTGAACAGTTAGTAAAATAAACGGCAACTTGCAACTGTGGCCGACTGTTGCCGAGAGTTGCCGAGAGTTGCCACGAGTTGCCGAGAGACGCCGAGAGTTGGCAATTTACGCGAGATTTTCGGCAAGGAACACTGAACGAGAGCGCAATCAAAGACATAAAACTCGAAGTGTGTTTAAATTGTATTCTAATTTACCGACCGAAGTTTTCAAAGCCATGAATATCTCTTAGTATCTGATAACAATGAAAAATCACCTATATTCTTTTAATTACTCATATTTTTGCTATTTTCAATACCTTACAGATGTTTCTTTAATACTTGTTTAGAGACTGTTATTATTCATTTATTACGGATCTCAACAGCACAGTACAATTCATGAAAACAGTAAATTTAACAAGACAATTATAGGATGATGAGACAATTCAACAATTGTTCACGATAAGTATTTGTTTATCGGTTTAAAATAGGATTTTAGACAGCAATCTACATTATCTCCATAAATGAGAGAACAACGGCCCCATAATCCTCTTACAAAGTAAAATATTCACTAAAATGAGTGACATAAAATATTTACGAATACAAAAAACTTTATTTGCTTAATAACATCGAGTATACATAAAAAAAAAAAAACTGGCGGAACCCAAACTAGGCTGAGCCTTATTTTGGGACCCTGGAGTGCAATGTGTGAAACATATTAATTAAAGAATTATACGATATAAATTTCAAAGGCATGGATTTAACGAATATTATAGAGTGATGCGATAAGCGTAATTAATATTTTTTATCACATTTGCTCGTAAATAGTGTCCTAACACGCTAGAAAAATCGACCGTAAATCCAAAATAATACCCGCGGGCCTTTTTTTACCATTACGCCCTATCGTACGTAATAGCTTTTTTTAAATATAATACGTGGACTCAAACTATCATAATACATCAGGACCCCAATTCTTGTGCCATTCGATATGAAGTTTCATTCGAGATGAAAATATGTCAGTTGCATACAATTTTTTTTTAAATCTCGCATATAAACTATTGATCTCGACTGTCACTAGAATAGGACTCCTGAGGCCCGTTTCACGAAGCTACAAGTTACAAATTACAAGCGGAAGTCTCTTTCTAACTCCTAGAAAAGGAGTTCCGCTTGTAATTTGTAACTTGTAGCTTAGTGAAATGGGCCACTGAACACGTTTGACATTATCTGTGGTAAGTCATAGACAATGAGGTAGTCTGCCGCTAATTTATAAATACTAATTATAAACTATGGGATTCCAAAATAATAATTAAAAGGGTGTCTTTGTGCACTAATTAAATATTATATATCAATAAAAGAAATGGATAATGCGACTCCGCCGGACATCGCCAACGCGGCTAAAATTAGTGAGAATCGTGAGTTAAAAATATGATCTTTTGTCTGATTTTATTAAATTTCCTCGCAATTGTGATGAAAAACATTGTATGTTACACGGATGGTAAAGAAAATACAAAGCTCGAGTCATTAAAGACAGCCTTCGGCTTCGGGCTTCTAACAGACTCTCGTTTGTAATTCTGTCTTTACCACCCTTAATACACAATGTACTATTACCGCGCGTTTTGTAAAGAATTACTTTACAGTTTAATTTCGTGGGAACGCAAATATGTTCAGAATTTTATCACAATCGGTCAACGGAAAATTGTATGAAAAGACTAGTATTTTCCTTATAGTTAGACACAATAATGTAAAACAAAGTAAAGCTCATAGAGAATTAACTAGATAGGTTATTCATCCAAGGTGGGAGAAGGAACGTCTCGGGGTTTTAGTCGGTGCGAGTCCAACGTAACCGCTCAACCCCCCCCCCCCGGGTCGCTTGGGCTCACTAATTGGCCGCCTAGCACCGCTTCATACGCACGTCTTTGTTATTCGACGGTTGCTTAAAGCCTAGACAAGCGATGCAAACATGTGAAAGCTGTTAAAATTAATAGAATTGTCATAAGCAAGCAGTTTACTTCAATCCTTTTATATTTGGGTGGTCTAGGCCAGCTGGTATGCGACGCTAGGTGGATAGAGGAGATAGACCTAACTTCGTTCGTAATGAGTATTCTGAAAATGTTGTGTCGTTCATAATAAGCGCGGGCCTACCCAAGTAGTGGAGCGTGCACTCTTGACACGTCGCTAACGGAAACTCTGACTTTTCTATTTAACTCTGAAATTAAGTTAGAAAAGCTCATCGGTACACGGCGTCCACTGGGGGTTGAACTTGGTACCTTTCGATAACGAATCAACACCGGCAAATTTTAGAATGATAAGCACTAGTTAAATTTAATCAATGTTAGTTCATACATTTTGACAGCTGTTAACGCTCTAATCGTCTGTTAAGTGGTTAACATTGTTTGATGAAATTGGTACTTAAGTGTGTATTTTTCTACAAACGTATGTGCAACAAATCAAATCAAATGTTTTGTATCCAAAGTATAAGCCTAAATAGAGCTTGGCTTGCCAGGTCAATTTGTGTGAGATTGTGCCCTTATACTTTATATTTATTTGAAAATACGCAATGCATATTCACACGCTAGAACTCCAAGATTAATATCCAAAGTGCTTACTCGTGATTTCAACGCGTGTCAACACTGCCGGCCTGTACGAGCACTAATGCACCGACGCACCATTAACTCAGCCAATAGACCAGGGAAGCCGTTCACCCGTAACTCACTTACCCTCGAGCCGCCGCTCCTCTCGGCTTGCAGAGCAGAGGCAATAGATTAGCGGTCAAGGTGCAGGCGAGACTATAGCCAGGGCCCTTCAAAATGTGATACCTCGTTGAATTTCTAACTGGCTCTATTCGCCGTCGCAAGCAAGGTTTTATATGTTTAATGTGTGCATCTCTCTGTCTGTCTTTTGTATCATCAAACACTCGCGTTGGTTTAACACTTTTTTAACATAATAAGTACTTTTTATAACAAATATCACAGACTACCTTCATTATTATACAGGACATGGACGACAAGTACCTTAAATATTCGTAATAGCAAATTCTACGCCAAAAAGAGTAACTTTAATTTTTAAACACAATAAATACTGCATTATTGGATTTTTCAAAAAAAAACTCTTCCCTAACCAGGAATCGAATTGGTCGAATATTTATGACAAAACAATAAAATTTCAAACGTATAAACGGATTTTAAGTAGGGTTTGAAAATTGGATAAGCTATTTTAGACTTATCTGGGATTTTTATCTATTTTATTAGTGCTGATTTTCTAGCGGTGGCAGCGTCCTCTTCAACATAATAATATATAGGTACCTTTTTGAATAAAGAGGTTTTGACGATTCGTTTTATGGGCTGCAATGGTTTCCTATATCGCGAATAACTAAGGTCTACTACACCTTTAGCTAAAAAAAAACCGGTATCAAGACTAGGAACAGACCCAGATTTTTAGACTTCCGGATTAATGATTCAGAGACATGGAGCCATAAGAGCAAAACTTTCCACTTGCCTGAGTGTGTAGGCTTTGAAGTCCCGTAAAGATGAACGTTAAGATGTTACAAGCGAACTTAATAGTTTATTAATAGACAGTAAATACACACTCAATAAATTTTACCCGCAACGAGTTGAATTTCTATTTTAGGACACACACATATCAAAAATATCCTTACATTATTTTGATATTTTACCATATAAATACTGCGTTTCGATACATTGTAGATTGTAGAAAGTCGAACTTATTACCCTAGTAGTTACATATCCCGTATATTTTACCTTGATCCCCATTCTAAAGACCATATATGGTAGGTCCATATTATGACTTCTCTATCATGCGGCATTTGAATCGTCTTATGACTGAAATACGGAGCCTGCTTTTTCATTTATTTGACTAGATAAAGTACATACTCATACTAATAATATCGTTATTGTACTTACAAAAAACTTTGGACAATTACCAGTTCTGTCCTCATTTAAAAAATAAATTATTATACTCTAAGGTTATTGGCGCCTTTCTTTCTGCAGGAATAATCAAGTTTTTTTGCTAATTTTGCCCTGTGTACTAAATCTTAACGATTTTTATACTGATAACATGAGCACATTCAATGTAAAATTAGTCACCCTTGATCTTATTGCGTGATGTTCCATTGTTTCATGCAATTAATTTAATCTGGTGTTCATCAAGGCCGCAAATTACCTGGCTGTCAACAACCGGAGCACACTGCCCTAGTGCCGGCAGGAGCCCGTAATGCAATTAGCGACACCCCTGCGCCGCCGCATGCTCGTCGTAATCCGATCAGGTAGGAGATTCTCTTTAACAACTCGCTTTGAGTACATCTCAACGGACGAATTATCAACCGGCGAGTTTAATTTGTCACGTCAGAGTGTATACAACATGGCGTGTATTCTCAATTAAATAGCATAAAACTCGGTTGTAGGATCGAGCGTTCATCAATAAGCCGTTTTTAAGAGAATGACAGCTCAGTGGGACTGCGAGAGCTGCGGGTGCTAAAGGGCGTGACCAGCTCATTGGTACAGTTTGCCTTGAAGCCAGGGGCCACATTGAAGAACGTTGATTCTCATGGTTCGATGGTCCAGTGTCAGTAACACCTTTGGATTGAATAACTCTTTTGCAGCTTGCTGCAATCTTAAAGAGATGATCGCCATTTTAAAATTAACTCATGGATATTTTATATCTAGACATCTAAGTTTCAAAATGCGTAAACTTTTGGTATTAGTAGTATAGAGGATTACCGTTTGGAACTTGGTCTAATACATAGATAATAGATAAGTGTTATTTATTTATTTAAACTTTTTTGCACAATACTTAAGTAAAAAGTACAAATGGCGGACTTAATGCCTAAAGGCATTCTCTACCAGTCAACCATATGGTTAACAGAGAATACCTGGTGCAAGAGGAGATCTAAACAGTGTTGAAAACCTTTATGATACTAAAAATATATATAATACACAAATAATAATTTATGTTCATATAATACGTACATATAATACTTAAATACATACGAAAACAATGTGTGATGAAGATGTTAATTGTTGAAGACATTCGATACCTTGATTTCAATCAGCCAGAAACGAAAGCTTTTACAGAAAAGCATTCAATTTGCACATGGCAAAACGATCGAATCAGTTTCCGAACGTAACTCTATGGAAACTGGGCCGTTTTTCTCGCCCTGTGTATCAGTGACCAGTAACCGCCGAGAATTCGCTAATGCCGGTCTGTATCGGCGATCTGTCGGTCCGGTTAATCACGTTACGGCCCCGCGGGAGGCTCCGGCTCTCCGCCTAAGTACTAAAGTGACCTGAGAGCCGAGACTGATGCCCCAAGTTCAATTCGGTATCTAGTTTATTTACGGTAGTTCCAAAACTTGAGGAACTTCGTTGTTTGAACGCCCTGAATGAGCCGTCAAATTATGACAGAGGGTTAGGAAAGTAAGATGACTAGGTATTCCATCATCCTCGCTTCATAAGTAGCTACATTTTCAGTCAAATTTAGCTGGCTGAGTTGATTCTTGTCGGTTAGTTTTCATGTCTGGTTGTTTACGAGTATTAGCGCAGACTACAAATTTGTAATATTAACTCCTTAGGTAAAGTAATATTGATTTTCACAACAAAGTTATCTTAGAAACTAAATATACTTTTTAACAAAAAACTATTTTGAACGCTTGTACTAAGGTATCAATTGGTCTGGCTAGTCTGGACAGCTCAGGCGTTCAGGACGCACTAAATAAAGTAAATCGATCGAGTTAGCGTTTGGGCTATTGCTTATTCTCCGACAGTTCGCTTCATCTCGACGGACGTTGATCCCGCCGCCTTTAACGAGAAGAGTCACGCAGACCCTTGTCATGTCGCCCGGTATGAGCGAGTTCAATATAACACGCAAAATAATCCCCGCGGCCTTTGACTACTTGACAATGCCTAACCGATGTTTCCTATCGTTTTCTACATTGCTATTTTTATATTTTCCTTCCTTTTCCTTTCTTGATCTTACAGCAATATAGATAAATATAATTAAATAATTATATGAAAACCCCCAATAATATTATGGTGGCTCCTACTTTCAGTGCTGATGATAAATATCTGTTAATCGGCTGAACCGATTTCATTAAACCTAAAGAACTATCCCGATTACATAAGGTTTCTTTTTAACCGCGTCAAAATTGGTCTATCTATTTGGGAGCTATGATGCTACAAACAGAGACACAGACTCATAGGTAGGTATGGTCACGAACGTTAACTAGAGAACCATTAAAAAAAATGGGCTTGAAGTCGTCAATGTCATAAGAGGTGCCAAATCATTTGTAAATTATAGGAAACTCAACCTTATTATTGTAGAATCTCAGATTGACTTTGGACCGAAGGTGGGTCCCAAATTTAAGTTATTGACTGTGCCTACACAACTAGGTAAATCGGGGTAAAAACTATGAAAAAAAGTGTTATTGGGTATTATTTAGATACAAATAAAAACTCTAAAGTTAGTTTAGTTTATTTTTATCTATTATCCCAAAAAACCTATCACAAGGACACGTAACTTTATTATGATATCATGGGTTTCTAGTTTCTATCATAAAACTATAAAGATTTATGATCTAAAAAAAAACACATCTGCAAAAACTCAGTCAAAAATGTCTCGGTCTACTTCTTGCGGTAAAACCATGCGTTATTTTCATCGATTCGGCCATTAGCCGCGATCACGTTGCACCGATCTACAATGGCTGGTGAGTTAAGTACATTTCCACCTCCGCGCGCCACGCGAGCGGGCGCTGGTCGGCTGCCAAGACCTTCCTTAATAACTGGGGAGGATTCCTCGCTTACATTTAATAGGATCAAAATTAAATATTTATGACGCGTTTCATAAAACGAGAACTCAAGACGCAGATTATGACGCTAGGGGAATGCATTACAATGCTAGGGGTTGAAAATGCAATTCACTTCACAGACATAATTCATCTTTCCCTAGATGTATTTAACCCCCGACGAATACAAAGGGGTGTATTCCTTGTAACGTGTGTATCAGATTCTGTCTGTGGATGAACCGATTCAGACGAGGTTTTATTTACTAAAAATCTAGTTTTACTAGGGTAGTTGTTAACTTCCACCATCAACATCATCCGCCTTTAGCAGTCCATGCTGGACATAGGCCTCTCCATATGCACGCCTCTGAGCACGACCCTGCGGGGATCATCGCTCCACCCGGCCTAGGGGTAGGACCCTACACTACGTTTGCCAATTTGCTGTCCCCACTCGAAAACCCGTATGCCCCAAACGATTAAATCGGTTCTTTGGCTAATGTGACCACTCCATTGCCACTTCAACTTGCTAATTCGGGGAGCTATGTTGTTAACTATACCTACTCTATTCCAAATAACAAAACACAAGTAACGGTTGAATTCGTGAATGTTTCGTAGTATTATTATATTGCATCAAACCAGAAATGGATGTTGCTATCAATAACTTCTGCTGAAATTACTTGTAGAAGGTGCCATTAGACAAGTTTTACCAATTTTTTTTATCGTTTTGTTCTGAATCATTTTGAATTTACATGGCTATGCAGTTCATTTAACGCGCAAAGGACATAGCTATAGTAGTTATATAGCTCTGTCCTTTTCTCTTAGCGTGAACTAAACTGCATAGCTATGTCGTAACAAGCCCCTAAGTCTAAATTAGCGGTCGCAATTTTATCGGGTGTTTTTTATCAATTTAATAGTTATCCGACGGTTTAGTGGTCTCTGCCTATACCCCTCTGGGAAATAGGCGTGAATTAATGTATGTATGTAGTTATCCGGAATCCATTTTCTATTTAACTTCCAAGGTCACGGAAATATGTTAAACAATAGAGTTATCGGAATATTATATTGAGCCGCAAGGGTCCCACCACACTTATCGATGCCGAATCGCATTAGCTGTATCCGCCGCAGGAAGTTGCAACCCAGAAACATCACCCACTAACACAAGATTGTGGGCTGTGGGGTCAGAAAATAAATATTAAAAAAAACTACACCCCAACTTGAGCTATTTTCAGAGCTGATAACCCATTTCTAAACGTGTGCCTATACAAGCTTGAAAAATATATATAGTAATTTGGTCTATTTGTTCAGGTCCTAAGCGATGACAAACATGAATACAGAGACAGACTAGGACATCATATCGTGTGTTTAGGAAAGGGCCATAATTACATAGAGGGTCATTAAAGTTTCCTAACCCGACATATTATTATTGTTATTCGAACGCGTAGGGTTAGGGCATTGTTGCTTCAGAAATTTCAAAAATATTCGAGTTCAAAACAAGAATACAAAACTTTTCGGCTATCCGATGGATCCTATGCAAAATTCTTGGTCAATCCGATGCCTTTGAAATTACCAGCAAATTAAAACCACCTGCACCTGTACCAGTAATAACCTCTTAACCTATGATCAAGGCGATTAAACACACTCAGAGCGGAGGCGCCGCGGTGCGGCGCGTTTCCATCCAAAAAACGCCTCTGACACTCTTTGGAATCGCTTTTTAGTATGGGTACACGCCACAACGCCCCGTCCTCGCTCTCAGTGCGTTTGCTGCTTAAAAACGAAATTCTGCAGTGAACATCAATTTCGAACGCAAAGAATCGAGACGCGGCTATTGTTTGTCGACACCCCAAACTTGCGCGGTCGAATGTTGTCGACCTGCCAGAACTGGCGAACTTGGTTATGATCGCGGCTCGGCTGCCAACGCCACCGCGTCGGGCGCGGGAAAGCGGCTGCCATTTACAAGCTTTTATACAACGTACGAACACTTGCAGACGAAATAAACAAATAAACATGTCCACATCGAGCGGGAGCCTCTGACTGTAAGCGTACGTACGTTATGCAGTTTACCTATTTCCCATACCATATTCAACTTTTTGTTTACACTGAACCAACAAAACGCTTTGCAGAATCTGACTTTATGTTCACACGAACGCAGAAACGCATTCGTTGTAAAGAATCGTCGATGTAAAAAACACTGTTTTCAGAAACACCTCATTTATAAAATACTTAGATCTATGTGTCTAGTTAACTCTAATAACACGCTGCCCCGGATTTTCCTTCTAGTATTATGTCGTAGGTTTTACGTAGCCCGAGTCGGTAATATTGCACTCACCTTTTTATTTTAGGGTTCATCTCAGGTTTATCAACCAGTCGGTAGAAACGCACTTGGCCGATTTTATTTATTACAAATTAGCCAGGAAATAATCTTTCTCTTTTGTGACAGATTTACTTAAAAATAAACGTCAACAATACAAATCACCGTCTGCGCGGCAACAATGACCCGGGCTGACTCACGCCCGTGCCCCACAGGTTGACGAAAAGCGGAGGATCAGTCCACGTGCTCGGCCCACGAATATTATGATACCCTACCTGACAGTACTAGGAATGCACCTTCAAATCAAATCAAATCAAATCAAACTAAAAGAATTTATTTGTACCTTCCTCTCAGAACTTTAAAATAAGACTTAAAATGGCTACTGAAGTCGCAATTTTATAACTCACATGAATTATTCAATTAAAAAAAAATTAAGATTACATTTCTGAAGAGATACTTAAATTTACAAACGATAAAATCATTTTTTTTTACATACTATTTACCATTTGAATGTGCGTTGCTACTTAAATTTTTATACGTGACTAGTTTTCGACCAGGAACAAATGTTTGTAATAAAATGTCCATTTTCATTTTCTTCCCTCCTTTTCCTTTAGCTTCACTAGCGCTTGCCCCTTTATGCATTAAGGGGCGGAACACTTCCGAACGGGCTTTTTAGTGGGCCGCTTGAGAAATATCGGCGATCGGCCCGTATTAATCACCAGCGCCGTGCGATTACAATGAAACCGATTTGAATATGCTGGAGTTAATCAACGTTCCAGCACAATAGACTCGGATTGTGCTCAGCTAAGTGGCGCGGCGATAGCGGCCCTTTGACGGTCTCTTAGCAAATTACGATAAACAGGTGTTATTGTTCATTGATAACCGATTAATTAAGTACTTTATATTAAATTGATTTATGATTCTTAAGGTTTGTTATAATTAAGTATAAAAGGTAAACTTATTTATTTGGTATTTTCACTCATGTTACACAAAATGTTACTAAGTACATGAAGCAAACAAAATAAAAACTTCACAAGAAGCTGCAGCGACCAATTACTCTATTTTATTTGGAATCGATTCAACTGCTGCTATGATAGATTGGAGATGTTATTTTTGACCATGTTTATTATAAAATGTTTGTTAATTTTCAGAATCGTTAACAAATCTCGTTGCCTATTTGGCTACAGACACGCCCAGCCGGTCATTTGTTTATAGGACTGTAAACACGGTTTACGAACGTTCGTGGAAGCTCCTGCGTGCCGCGCTGGCGTGACCCGCACACATTGCCCGCCGACCTGGCAACACTAACCACCGGCGAGGCACTGGAGTCTCAACCCTGTTAGCAACGAAATAGGGAAGAACAAGCGGCTAGTGTACCATGGTGCTCTACTGCTCACGGCAGCGACCTCACGCACACTGCTAATTGCGCTCATTGGGTTTATTGCTCGTCGAACGCTCCACACCAGCCCTAGCACGCGCGCCGCCCCGAACCTCCTCCACACAACTTCCGAATAGTTTACTAGTTCAATAGACGACTAGGCAATCATGCTAGGTGAGCCCCGCTACCGCTCCAGAAGTTCCGCAACTTCGCAGATAAAGCGAACTAATAGAGATGTAGTTATCGAGTAGATCGGTCCCGCTAAGTGTGATGTATGGCTGCTGTTGATTATTATTAATGCACGGTATAATTTGCGCGGGATTTCGCACATCCCGACATAATTAATTTTGATTACAACGTCTGGTTTTGATGAGAGGGATTCTGGGTAATAATACGTCGCTGCTGGAATAAGGACTGTCACCTTAGAGACACGCGAGTAATCCGACACTAGGTAAATGTCTCGGAGAATAGATGTTGCCGATTTTCCGGTGTGTGGTGTTCTCGATCGGGCTAACCAAAAGTGTGGGTCGAAGGTCAACGGCGGGCACACACGGACGTCGGGGAGAGTCGCGGCCGCGGCGGCTCAGCCTCGCGTCGATCACACGCCAGAAGGCACCCGAACTCGGCACCCACAGCTGTATTGATTCCCCACACATCGTTCAGCAAATGGTATTGTACGCCTGCTGAATAAAATATGCGCCAGGTCAACTTACGAGGTGTAAAATATTCATGAAGCCCGGCTGGAGCTGACGTATTTTTAACCCGTATCATGTTGAGATGTTGTGCGGGGCTCTTTGACCCGCTTCTCGGCGTCCCATTGACGTGAAATGCTAAAACGCTCAATATTGACGAGTAAACATGATTGAATAATAGGAGCTATTGGTGGTCTAGGCTTCCGGCAAGCAATTTTTCGGACTCACTCAGAAGGTCGTGGTCTCAATGTACCTTTGAGTTTTTGCAAAATTAAATAATGTATAAAAATAATTCATTAATAATATTATGAAGAAAGTTACACATTTTAGTTAAAACGCGTTTTTTTATCTTTATACTGCACTAAAAAAGAGATCTCTATCTTTAGCATTAGCATGTTTCATGGGTAGGTAATTGCATAGTGATAATTAGATAAAATAAAAAGTTTTTTCAGTATATTCGCCGTACAAAAAAGAAATGGGTAAGTAAGTATACAATGTGACTATGCACGTCGTCTCAAAATTCAAAGGTAAAAGAGAGGCTGAGCTGTGTCCACAGGCCGGCGCTTCCGAGGCGACAAACGAACCGGCCGGAGCTGCCGTCGCCGAGTGCTTTGAGCTCAAAGAGCGGCTCCGCCGGCGACAAATATTGAGCGAACAAGCGCACCCCTTACAATGGACGTAAGCTGTAGCTGGGACCTGGCCGAGTGGCTCGGGAGTGAGTTGTGCCTCTGACGGCGAGGACGGTTGCATACTGGTAATCAGAAAACACACAGACCTTGCTTGTGCTTGCTTGCTTTGTATACTAGTTTCTTGTGAGTACTTGAAGTTTAATATTTACGTGGATTTAACCTAATAAAACGTATGTAAGACAAATTTATTCCTTTATGGATCTTCTCCAGCTAACATTTGAAAGATTAAAGGAAATAAGAAAAAAATAACCAACTACTAATAAGTTCCTAAAGAGTTTACAGAAATTAAATTACAAAACTCGACGATCAATACTTTCCTCAATACAACAATCTCATTAAAAAGGTATAAATTAATAAACCATGGTTTTTCTTAGGGTCTGTTGTTTGATCAGTAGTTAAACTAATCGTTAAAAACTGTAACTAATGATTAAATCTCAAGGAAATGTGTAAAACTTTCGATTCTTTTTTCTTATTTTAAAAATTAGTTGAGTTAACTACTGATCAAACAACAGGCCCTTAATCTTGACTTCGTTTTAAATATATATATTTTTTCTACATTTCAATCAAATTTTATTTTTGTCCGCGACTTTGTTGAATGTTGTTTATCGCTTGAGAACTTTCTAATAAAAAACCATGTCACAATCACGCCTCCCTTCCTAATTTTGCTCTTAAAAATCTCATTATTTTACGATTTTTTCATCTATAATGGAATGAAGTCAAGACGTAGATAGATCAAGGAAGGGAAAATACAAAAAATATATAAATGAGAGAGCTCGGTTCGGCAACAGAGTTTCCCGGAAATATATTTTACAGAGATGTGAAATGGAGACTAAAGGATATCGCATTTCACGCGAGCTTTGGCGAGAAACAAACGAGATAGAATTCACGACCAACATATTATCTCGAGCCACGAACACAGAATACACATCACAACTAAATCAGTACTTACCTACAACCGTGTCTGAATACACGCTGGCAAGACCGTAGTAATAGATGACAATTGCGAGACATATAGGTACAATCTCAGTCTGTGCATCCACTTTGTTTTGAATTGTTGACATAACAACGTCTACATCAAGGTACTGCAACACCGCATATCCCCCAAGTGATTTACTAAATATTTGCCTGCTGAATAAAATATCTATAATAACTATAAATATGCACTTATAGCGTCACAAAACCAACTCTACCATTGTTTTAATACAACTCGGAAACAAATGCTATCTTAAAAACCCTTTGTCGCTTGTCAAAAGAAGAAATAATATCAAGAATCATTGCTCTGGCCTTCAGTAATGGTTACAGAAGTATTCTGATGGTTCCGCGGGCGAGCATCATTCATAATTCCCGAGGTATTTTTAATCGTGTGTAATTGATTTGCGCGCTGTCGGAATTTAATTGAAGCCCGGAGTTCGCGCGTCGTCGCCTGCTGTTGTTTTCACATCGTCTGCATGTAGTTTAGTACTTTTAATATCGTCCTTATAATACTGTGCCATTTTCAGTCAACAAATTAAATTTTGTGGGCCATCGCTATATCACTTGTTAAGGTTATGCAAAGATTCACACCTAAGTAACTCATAGATTTACAGAAAACTTAAACACAAATGGCATATATTAAAGATTTGCAGAATTTTTGTTGTTCGTTTTTTCATAGAAAAACTAGATCTTCTCCACACGCCCGACTAAATATTTTATTTAAATTTATCAAAATTCTAAAATGTTGAATACTTTAATACTCGGTTGTTTCATGAAGTTACCCTTTTCTCCCGGGCTCAAGGTCAAGGGCGCGCAGGTGCTACTCCGCCGTCACGACCACAAAGTTCCATTCCAATTATTCCAGATATAACTACTGTTTCTAATACTAGTTTGACCTTAAAAGCTGTAGGATGGAATATACTGCTAAATAAATTGTCGATTATAATCAGTACGAGTAATAAAGCTCTTATTTCTTAAATAATTCATAATACTACTATTCATATTACTAGTGACTTGGAGGTGTTATTTACGGTTCCGCAGGGAAGTTTACTTGAACCCACCCTACTCCTCGTCTACATAAACGACCTTACTGACATCTGGACATTATGCATACTCTTTATTCCTGCGAATGCGTTAGCGATAAACTCGTTCCATCGCGGACTACCAAATTTACTAGAATAAAAAGTATACTATGTCCTTTCTGTACGCATTAGCTTCTCTCTCTATTTCATAGAAATCAATTCTTAACCCTGGAAGTGCAAAAAACAGACACACTAAACTTATAAACCCACTTTTTGATTTATAATCATTAACAACTATAGTATGTATTGAGAGACAGACTGGCTTCTCCATCTATTTATATAACAAATACTTGTCTCAAAGTGGTTTGAGACGACAGAGCCATTATAACAGTGCGGCCACCGTTACAATATTGATACACCCCACACATCAAACGGAACAGACCGAGCGCTCTGAGCTATCGTAATATCTGTAATTGGGAGCGACCGAGTGACGTCTGCTGCGGCTGATGTCCCCATGGGTCCACAATACCTCTGCCGGGCGCTGCGGCCCTGGTACCCGCTGCTCGCGACAGGCCATTTTGCTCGGTGATCTCTCAAACGAATTATCGACAGGATTTTTGCTATCAATGTGGCATACGGTTTGATCGATGTTATCTCCCTCAAAATGAAGGCTGACACAGGCATCGTTGGTTCCGATGTTACTTTGACGACTTGGTTAGACTAGAAGCTAACAGTTCGGTAGGGGCACATTGAACCTACGTCTTACATATTTTCTATGCATTTAGGTAGTTATTTACCTATGTGTACTTCTAGTTGGTACTGTCAATTCGAGTGAGATTGTTCCGTAATATTTTATGGATTTTTGTTGCTTATTATATCAAGTACGAACAATATAAGTAAATATTTCTGAGCGTTTACCCTCACTTCGTGCAACTTCAAAGTTTCGTCATACAATATTCAGCGGCTTGTCGGGAACGCTCTGCGGGAACTTCGAACACACCTTATTTACAACAACAAGAGTTATAAAGTAACAATCATTTAATATGCTTACGAGCGTCTCCGAGGGGAGGAGGTGACAATTAGAATGGCATCAGACATACCACCAATCTTGGGGTTAATTAGGTTTACTTTACTTAAGATCATTGTCGTCTTTAAAGATTGAAGATGATCCAGATCATGGTGAACGTAAATTTTATCTTCTTTATAGTTTCGTAGTTACAGCATTGTGAATATAGAATTATCAATTTTAAACTTTATCAGCATTTTTAATTAGTTATTCAAGTACAATATAAACCTGGTTTATTAACCTTTATTTTTGACCTGCAAATATCTATGGGCCTGAGAGCCCACTCACCGGCAGGAGGCCTTTTGTACTCATTATAGCTTTCTACATGACAAAAAACCTTAAAATACAGACATTATTAAATTTTAAGTGAAAGAAGAGCTTCATATCATTGTAAAAATTGTCATAAAAGAGATGTGGACACCTTGTATAAAGATCGTAACAAGATCGGCGCGGCCGGCGACGCGGAAAACGAGCCGAGAACATACTCGCTAACACTTTAGATACTATTAAACTATTAAGTGCGATAAAAGTGATTCATAGTACTTAAGGTTTTTTACTATATGAAATTTAAAACCAGTGTCGCTATTGCCTAACGCACTCGCAATCGCAATCGGCTTCAAAGTGGAAGAATTGTTTTCATTTTGTATGCAGACAAGCCTTCGATTTTCAAAATTTGTATTTCATTTATTTTTATTTGTTGAATTGCCCAAAAACACCATCTGGGGAATCGCGTCGAAAACATTGAACTTTAGTGTCATTTTCGCTCGAACATTCTTAAAATGTGTAATGTACATTAGTACACTTACTTACGCTTGACAGTTCTTTGGTTTTGCTGATTGTCACCGGCAGATCATTAAAGGATCCTCCGCGACGAGATCAGCTCTTAAATCTGCGACGGCGCACGCGCTGCAGGCGCTGAAACGCGCAAATGTGTTTTTAATCTACCCCCACTATCGCGCCCATCTCCCCTTTCTTTGCAGGCGTGCTCTGAAGCTAATGTTTCTTGAGATCTTTTGCGTCTTTTTGCGCTGAAGGATTGCAGTTTAATTGGAGATTCTCTCAGCACGGACACTGGGAGATACGAGGTGATTGTTCCGATAGATTGAACGGATTCTGCGGCATTTCTTTATGCCGCCCTGCGACAAATTTCTCTTTACTTCTAAGTAGCGAGATCAAAACTTCAAAATCAAGTCTTTGTGTTAGTTATACATACAGATAGACATTTCAAGTATGAACTATATTTTAAAATTTTATGATCTTCTTTGTTATAGCTTTCGATTAAGCAAAGTTGGTCACTGGACGAACAGATGTCGGACTATTAAGAAGCACGTCACAATTTCCGTAGTTTTAACTTTATCTTGATTTCAAATCGTTTGGTCTTGTGATTAAAATTAGAATTCAACAAGTCAAAACAAATTAAAATCTTATACAGGTGGTTTCCCAATAATCCTTAAAACTATAATTAGTCGGATAAGCTGCCAATCCAACTTGTAGTTAGGCGGCGAGTTTGTCGCGGCGGTGTTGCGCAAGTTCGGTCGTTATCCAATTTGCGCGGTATCAGATCAACACTCCACAACAACAGGGTTTCAATTTATTTGAAACTATGGAAATGATACAGCTGGGATACTACGTGACTATAAAGTCCTTTAGAGATGGTTCAATGCTTTGCAATGTTAATTGAACTTTATGGGTACTTTTAGTAGGCTTAAAGAAATCCAAACCAAATCGTTGTTAAATTTACTTATGAAAGTGTACTAAGTGCTTCCCTTCGTTCGAAACCTTGGTTTCGAATTTTTAGGAATTTTGCTTGAACTTTGCTCTATTGGTAACTAGCCCTTTCCCGAGACATTCTCTGCGTAGAAAGATTGTTCAAGGTTGTTAACTGAAATATTCACTGTTACCGCGGTATTTAATTTCTCTGAGATAAAGTAAGATAAATAAATTACTTACATTACATTATGTTTAATGGTCTACAATATTTGTGTAAAAAATCACATTATTTTATTTTCTCATTTCTCATTTATAATAATAACATTTCGATTATGAGATCATCAAAACCATAATTGGAGTAGATCAACTTCACTAATATAGTAATGACATTTGGATTAATTTCGTGGCGTGATATCGCGACAGATTACTGTATATTATAACAATTAGCGGTTGACAGCTCCGCGATAAATCGTAATTATTGTATCTCGTGACTCCGGGTGTATCACCATGGGGAAAGTTGAAAAATGTTTACGCTCTTTTTATGCCTTGTTCGTATCTTAGGCTTATCGTTAACGCGGTGTTAGTTCATTATTCATTTCATAGTCCTTGTGTAATTTTATATTAACATTTAAAACTCGCATCATCGGGCAAAATGTATCTTCCTGTAGCTATAAAAACCCTAGAGTTATCTAAACAGTGTCGACGCCTAGCCTAGGTGTCCCAGACACGGGGGCCGAACTGTGTCACGCGATAGCCGGGGCGGAAGCGGCAGATTGCCGGCGCGGTGATTTCCTCGGGGGCCGCTGCGCGCACGAAACGGCCACGACACGACGGCGTCACTGCAGGTCACGGTGTCGGGAGTGTTCCAGGTTTGGCAGTTGATTGTTGCCGTTCGACATTTGTATACCGATATATTACAAAAAGGTATCGACATGGGTGTGCCTTGGTTGCAGCAGGTTTAGTGGGGGTAGGGCCTTGTGAGGCATTTCTTGTAAGTCCTCGGGGTTAGCAACGCATTTGCAGTCTAAGGATTGTAGTCTTGCAAATGTCAGTTGATCTCAGGTCCCACTTACCTGTGTGCTCGAATGCCGCCACTATGCCATAAACACGCAGGGAAATGTGGACACACTGATTACAGCGTTGATTCATGGATGACATCATTATCATACGTGTCATTATAAATCATAAGTTTTTGAAAACTGAAACTCTGTAGGATTTTATTCAAGGAACTTTCCTTGACAAAATAAAACAGTCAGATACATTTTGGGGAGTCCGTATAAGAGAAATCTGTGTGATAAAAATTATGATTATTGCGTTCCCCAAATAAATATGTATCGGTGAGTGAAATAAAGATAGTCACAGAAGATAATGCTAGCGAGACTCCTAACCTATTAACGTAATACGGTAACAGCAGAGTAGCAGCGTAATAACAGTAATACAGGAATAGCACTCGCAGTCAGAGCATGTTGGAGATTTATGATCGCGCCGTGAGCCGCCGCGCCGTGTCTGTGTCTGCCCGCAAATGGATATTTAAACTTCCCCGACTAGTATTTTTCCACGTCGGCCCACAATCACGCGACACTGAAATATAGAAAAACTTTCCGAAGTAATACCGAAGTTTGCGGAGTTAGTAGAACTAGAAGCCGAGTGTGAGACGTCGTGACGTCTGGAATTCTAAATAGCTGTCGCCGCGATATACAACGCCGAGGGCTCTACGCATGAAAAATGCACTCACGTACCCCCCCTCCCCCTGTTCCCCCGGACACCTGAGCGCTCTGCCTCCATTTTAAATATAACAATATGACGTGACAAATTCCGCTCAGGCGAGAGTTACCCGGTCCACTCGGCAGTCGCCGCGGCTTTTACTGCGCTAAGTGCAACTTAGTCCACTGCGCTCGCAAATAAATGTCTCAGTTACACTGTTGCAGGCACGCAGCGTGCGGCGGGCGACTCGGGGGGAACAATGCGACGCGGGTGTAAATGGCTGAGTACACACCGATGACGTGTAGACAAGCTTTTATTTGAGTTGATGTTGTAAACTCGTTCTTATCTCACAAATGTTCAGATCTAACCATTTGAACTACTCACTACGTTAACTTGTTTTTTTACTACAGATTTACAACGAAAATAGCGTGTTTTGTTAGCTTTAACTGAAGTCAAAATAGCACTTTCAAGCATATTTTGTTTTATTATTTAAACCTACAGTAATAATAGAGTTTTACTAAGAAAGCTAGCTTGAAAATGAAGCCCTTATTTCCAAGAAATGAGATGAAAATGGCGGCGTGAAATTTTACGCGTGCGAAGTTACAATCGTCTTAACTTAATGTAGTAAATTTTCTTTGCCTTGAACTTCGCCCTCCTGAATAAATCGATGCCTCCCGATCAGCCTGCAGCCCCGGGGTAATGACCGCTTGAAGATCTCTTGCTCTTACGTTCCGAGCTTCAGTCAAATTCCCGGCGAATTCTGCCCGCGCCATAAACAAGGGCGCTATCGTTGTCTATATTATTCCGTTAATGAGCTCCGCCGAAAGACCGGCCGTTTGTGAGCCATCGTTTCGTTGAACTGTAGAGATGTAAGACAGACTTTACGTTCGTTTATTAAATATACTTTATTTATTAAAAAATCATCCCCAGTTTTACTTAAAAAGATGTCGTATTTTGCAAATTGTGAACACTTAGATAATGTTGTTAAAGACCAAATAAATGTCAGAAAGAAGTACAATCGAGTTCATAAATATTATGTGTAAACTTTAGTACCTTGTCTATTTAATGTCATGTTTAAACTGCCATATATATATGAATTGTCAGGGCAATTAAAGTGTCAAGGTACTAAATAAAGTATACACATATTGCAAACTGTTTTAGATTCTTTTTTTTAAACCTAATAATGGATTGTATGGATGATTTGAAAATTGCTGAGAATGCTATGAATCGAATTCTAAGGACAAGGGGAGATTCTTTTAAATACCAAACCTTCTCAAAATAATTGCCTACAGCCAACTACGAGTAGGTATTGTCACGTCCTACCGGGTGGCAAGTAAAAACTCAGGAGAAGTTTAAAGAATTTATTGAGAGTACGCCGGTAGTGTGAACAGAAGAAGGTAGTAGGTTCGTAGGGGGTGGTCTGGTTCTGCGAAGCGAGCTAGCACTTCCCTCGCAGTTTAGTGGCGCGGAGCGGCGGTGAGGAAACCGACGGCAGCCCGACGGTGTGCGACGACAGGACCCTGGCGTCCGGGGTAGCACCCGGTGTGTAGCACCGGATCCCTCTCGACGATCCTGGTCGCGTATGTAGAGGCCGCACCGGCCAAGTAGTGAAGTATTCAGCAGCTGGCAACCGTGGATGTAGGTACCACAAGCCGTGGACGTAGATATCCCAAGCCGTGGACGTAGGTACCCCAAACCGTGGACCCTGGAAATCCCAAGCATTGGGTGTATGAGCCAGGTGTCCAGCATTGGGATAGTCCTTGCCAGCCGCCGTTGTGGGGTGAATCCCCGAGGGAATAGCTAATTTAATTTAATTATTGGCGGTGGCAAGAACTACCGGAACAGAGTTACAATTTATAAAGAAAAGAAGTTAAGCCAAAAGAACAAAAAGAACAATTTAAAAGTTACTACCGGCCGTTATGAAGTAACGGTCGGTTATTAGAAATAAAAAGGTTAGAAGAACAATTTGGAATAATCTAGAAGAACACACAAAGGCAACTATAGGTAAAACACAATAACACTACACAGCAAAATAGATTAAGGATAGGATAGCTAGTTAATTCGTTGCACTGAACTTACCCGATTTGGGGAATAGCACTGATATTAAAATACTTAGTTATTAAACAGCGTAGATGCAAGGTGTTTGCGTAGTTGTTGAGGCGGTAAAGAGGGCGAGTCGAATGAGCGCGGCCTTTTTATCAACTTTGGCCCTTTTCGGTTAATTTTGAATATTTAATAACGAACAAAGGAATGTTAGCAAGCCTAGTCGCGTCATGAGCTAAAGTGACGGGCCATGTAAGTACGACACCAACATACCCCACATTATTTTCTCATGCGCTGTATGAAAAAGAATTTAATAAAATATTTAATTTCAATTAATATGAATAAGCTATTATAAGATTATTTAGATTTAAGTTAACTGTTAAATAAATAAAGATTTGATGATTAGTAATAAAATAGCAAAGATTGCTAGTAACGCCATCTATCAGGGAAGCGTCGCTAACACTTGACAAAGTCGATCTATGACAATCACACCTCCAATAATCTATGGCGATGTGCTGTCTGTTTGACAGTTATCAGTTATTAGTAAACAACAACATAAGATCTGTTTTATTATAGTGAATTTAAGTGAAAGTGAAGTGATATTAAGTTAATATTACAGTTGTTTGATTATAAATTGCAAAACAGGTGCACAGGTAAGCAGCGTAACAACTACATTGTTACAGTATATCCCTACTTATATACTCGTACCTGTAAAAAAGGTGTTCTATATAAAACACAAAAAAAACACGACAATTTCATACACGTTGAACACAAGCTGCCAGTTATTAAAGTCTAGTGGCAACATGACTAACCAACTGCTTAATTTTAATACACTTTAGTTGTAATTGCTATTCCGAGCAACGCTGCACCGCGTAATGAGCGAACTTCGCGATCGCGCTCACTCGCGACACGCCGGAGCCAACACGCGAGGCACATGAGAGACACGAGACACTTCAAAGACACGAGACGCGCACGTCGCCCACGACACGTGTCATAGCACTTTCGGCTGCCTCGTATTTTACGAGGTGACGACCCGGAACAGCGATCTGATGCCGTGGCGGAATAAGCTCGTGAAACGTTTCCGCACATACGTAATGCAGGCATCAGTGGCATCACGTCGCATCTTAAATGACAGCACATTCTGCGACTCGAGCGAGGACGCTTTGTATTTGTTGTGAAGACGCTTACCTACAATACAAGGATAAAATAAATACGTTATCGAGTATCTTGCTTGAACGAGAATCAAGCTTAGGGATGTGAAAAAACTTTGTTATTTTTATTTAATTAAAAAACAAAAAACCGCCTTCAAAAAAGCAAAAAATAACTTCTTTAAAATTGTAGGCACCTAATATAGGTTAGTCCAACTGATGTCGGCTTTTTGTTGAAAATGTTGTGGTCGCCGACTTCAGTTGGACTAACCTATATTAGGTGCCTACAATTTTAAAGAAGTTATTTTTTGCTTTTTTGAAGGCGGTTTTTTGTTTTTTAAAACATTTATTTTATTTTATACTTTTTAGTGATCATAATACGCTGTTACGTAGTCCCACTTCTTAGTTGATATGAAACTTTAACTTATATCAAGCGCGCCGCAAGCAACGCCGCGGGAAAGTCATAATCATATTTCAACAAGTAAATATTATTCGTTGTAGGTAGTCGCTGAACTATCTTAATCGAGATATCTTATCGCCACCCTTGAAATCGGTACCATTGAGGAGTTCTGGTGGCCATCTGTGGTCTTCATCATCAGTTCCACTACACCAAATGATACTTTCTGAATGCAAATGCTGGACTTGTTACTAAAAATACTAAAATCGCTATATGTTTGCCAACAATATTTGAGGAGTTCCCTCAATTCCTCACTGATCCCCTCATCAGATACAGATTTGGTGACAATGGGACCACCTCGGAAGTATACTCTAACCAAAAAAAAATTTTTGAAATCGGTCGACAATTGACGGAGTAATCGGTGAACATACATAAAAAAAAAAAAAAAACATACAGTGGAACGTATAACCTCCTCCTTTTTTGAAGTCGGTTAAAAAGTTAAGTCCCATCTTTAATATTCATTTGTTTAGATTTAATCTCTTTCTTTATAATTGAATCCTGGCATTATTGAACATTTCAATAGAAGCAAATACGCAGATACTGAGATATTTTTCTATAATTTATTCTAGTTTAGACATGCGTATACACTGGCGAGTATTCGTAATTGTTACCGTCGCCGTAGCCCGTAGCAGGGTTCCGCTGCGTAGCGAAAAATCGCTACGGCTAGAGGTGCCGCTACTCAAGCACTTTTATTGTGAGTACTGGTCGACAATTTGATCACAGCTATTTGATACTGGTCTTTGTAACAAAGAGAACCAAATTCTAAACAACTGCCACCGCTTCTCTTACAATTAATACAAAAAGGCCAAAAGCAAAATGATTTTCAGTAAGTTCAATAACAAGATAAAAATGAGTACTAGGAGGATTCGAAAATCTTGATATTCGTAGCTCTAACAGGGTTAGGATAAAAATGGTTGCGCCACACATGGAAGCCGGATTTTTATTTATCCGACGTGTCGTGTCGTTCGTGACGCGTCACAACGGTATCGTTTCATGCATTTGACACACGCCATCACAATACATTGCGGCACATTTATATAAATCTCGCCATTCGTTAGCGATATTTGAAAACTGACAAAATGTTTACGATTAAGGTAAACTGACAATTTATTACGTCGGCCACTTATGTAAATTCCATACATTTAGTCAATTTTCTAAAATTGCTAATGTTAGCGTTACACATCTTGTCTAATCCTCGTTCCGTTCTGTTAGCTTGACTACGGATCCTTAAAAACGTGTAGGCCGTGTAGCTCGTTTTGTCCAATACTGTCCCAGATCTGTATCAATCTCTGGAAACAGCGTCTGTAATCGTAAAGGTTTTTGTCACGTATGTGATGCACGTACGCGGCGTTAGCCGGTGGCCCGTACAGACGCCGCTGGGTTTTATTAGTAGAGAAGGGCTGGCGATCGATGCGCAATCTAAGTCGTCCATCGGCTCCGGCCGCGTGCGGCGCGCGGCGCGGGCCGGCGAGGCTCGACGGTTGAAAATGAGCTGCACTATTAATCTATTTACTATAATATTAATCTATTATATGTATGCAGTGTAATCTCAAACCCTCGAAAAGGTGCCCTCTTGAAATTAACATGGCCTAGTTTGCTTCATCGACATCATTCATTTAAATTAAGAGCTATCAGTATTTGCCACGTTTATAAATTCTCTGCCAGTTTTTTAACCTCCTGATATGACACGACATTCGCTTCCTATTTTACTTGGCTAAAGTAAGATTTTGCGTCAAAATACTAAAATTAAATGCGTTTGCGTAAATTAAAACACTTTACCGACGTACGATCAAGGATTTATAGTTGAACTACTGTTGGTATGGCTAACAAAGTCAATCTGGGGCTCCATAATACTTGGTAACACTGGATGAAACCATATTGCTTTACTCATATTATCTTAATGTCAACTTTATGTTAGTATTTACTTGACAGTATCGGCAGCTGCTGGGTTAAAAACAGTACGATTACATATCAAAAGCAGTATGATGAGAGCCCTGCTGTAATAGAGGTATTGTATCATCGCTTCAGGAGAAATGAAAAAGCAAATCCATTATGCACTACATTATACAATAGGTACGGATTGTAAATTATTCACTAGCCAAGTTTCTGCTCAGTTGAAAGACAGCAAAGCTGCTCAGTTGAGAGTTCAGTGTCCGCCGCAGCGGGGAACTTGCTGGCTGGGCGGAGGCTATTAACCGGTAAGCACTGATTACACTCCTACACAACCTGAGCTTTTGATATGGTATTTCATAAATCTCCGTATTGTTTACAAAGTACGCAGGTGTGGAGGGGATGGGGGGAACAAACTAGCGAGGTTATTCACATGAGAGGTAAGCAGATACCGCGGTCTTTGAGCAACCTCAGCGCTTGATAATGGTGAAAATAATACCGATATAACGTTATTGGTGATAGTAACGATAGCTGGTTAAGATTATAATGTGCTTAAGTGGCATCATTGTATTACGTATTATTGTAACGTGTAGGTAAAAAACTTAAGTAAAGCGCCTCTTCCATGTAGTTGTTACAGTATACATGTGTTGTACCGTTCGACATTCTATTTTTGAAATTTACATAAATTCTATATTCATTTTGTATACAATTACGAGTACATGTATGCAAGAGGGGATTTACTTAAGTTTCTTAAGGGTTTAGTGGCCAGTTAATCGATTCTTGAAACAAAGTTTTAAGTCGTCGATGGCCAGCTTTTTTCCTACCTACCTCCTATATAAGTAAAGTAAAGGTAAAAAAAGTTATCGCCATGAGCTTGTAGTGAAAATCTGAAAAATATCTTCAATGAAAGCACATAATATGAAACTTATAAAAAAAAGTTTAAAAAATCAAAAACCCGCCTTCAAAAAGCAAAAAATAACTTCTTTAAAATGGTAGGTAAATAGGTCAGTCCAACTGAAGTCTGCTTTTGGTTAAAATATTGTTGGACGCCGACTTCAGTTGGACTGACCTATTTACCTACCATGCTGTTATTCTCCCATTTCTCAAGAAACAATAGAACATTTCAATCTCGCCGCAAGCAACGCCGTGGGAAAGTCATAGTCATATATTTAAACCTAAATATGCTTCGTCATAGTCGCTCAACTATCTTAATCGAAATATCTTGTCGCCACCCTCGAAATATATACCGTTTAGGAGTTCCGGTGGCCATCTGTGGTCTTCATCATCAGTTCCACTTCACCAAATAGTGGTTTCCAAGACCAAATACACGAGTTACAATGAAAAATACCAAAATCGCTATAGGTGCGCCTATAAATTTTGAAGAGTTCCGTCGATTCCTCATGCGTTCCACCATCAGATCTTCATTTTGAAAAAAATGAGACCAATCTGAAAGCACCAGCTTTCAAATAAAAAAAGAATCTCCAAAATCGGTTCACCCAGTCAAAAGTTCTGAGGTAACAAATATTTTAAAAAAAAACAGACGAATTGAGAACCTCCTCCTTTTTTTGAAGTCGGTTAAAAAGGAAAACTATCACGGCTAAGTAGACTTTAACAGGTGGCTAAAGTGTTAATCTACTAAAAATCATCTAAAACAGCATCAAATAAGTTTAAATACAAAATTGGTTCATATTTGTAGTTTTTGAGATTTTGGGAACCCTACACAGCATGGTCCGACATGTCATGCTCTTGGCCGGTTTTATTTAATTTTGTCGTAGGTTACATCGAAGTTCAGCTCAAGTGTACGTAGATCTACCTTACGTGCGTACGAGCGCGCAGGGCGATAGTTTGTCGACGATAATGAAAAGAGATTCATCGAAGAACATAACAATAATAGTTATAATCTATATAGGTATCTACATAGTAAAAATAAATGTTTTAAAAAACAAAACACCGCCTTCAAAAACGCAAAAAATAACTTCTTTAAAATTCTAGGCACCTAATAGGTTAGTCCAACTGATGTCGGCTTTTTGTTGAAAATGTTGTGGTCGCCGACTTCAGTTGGACTAACCTATTATGTGCCTAGAATTTTAAAGAAGTTATTTTTTGCGTTTTTGAAGGCGGTGTTTTGTTTTTTAAAACATTTATTTTATTTTATACTTTTTAGTGATCATAATACGCTGTTACGTAGTCCCACTTCTTAGTTGAAATGAAACTTTAACTTAGGTATATCAAGCGCGCCGCAAGCAACGCCGCGGGAAAGTCATAGTCATATTTCAACAAGTAAATATTATTCGTTGTAGGTAGTCGCTCAACTATCTTAATCGAGATATCTTATCGCAACCCTTGAAATCGGTACCATTGAGGAGTTCCGGTGGCCATCTGTGGTCTTCATCATCAGTTCCACTACACCAAATGATACTTTCTGAATGCAAATGCTGGATTTGTTACTAAAAATACTAAAATCGTTATATGTTTGCCTACAACATTTGAGGAGTTCCCTCAATTCCTCACTGATCCCCTCATCAGATACAGATTTGGTGACAATGGGACCACCTCGAAAGTATACACTATCAAACTAAAAAAAAAAAATTGAAATCGGTCGACAATTGACGGAGTAATCGGTGAACATACATAAAAAAAAAAAAAAACATACAGTGGAACGTATAACCTCCTCCTTTTTTGAAGTCGGTTATAAAACAAAGTCACGTCCCATCGTCAGTCCCTCTATATGTATGTACAGTACCCCAACGAAAATGTTAAGCATTTTAGTGCGTTGTCATAGTAAACTTCAAACAGAACATCAAATGACACACATGACAATGGCAATGACATTCACAATGACAAGGTTCTAAGTATGCTCAACATTTTTATTGGGTGACTGTACATACACTTAGATCTTTGAAACTATTGCGGTTTTGATTAATAGATACAGTGTTTCAAGAGGAAGCTTTTTTTATGTAAATTCTGGATTAAGTACGGGTGTTTCAAAAACTCACATAAACCGAAGCGAATAAATACGACCAGCTTCCTTCGATTTAAAATGCAGACTGCATTTAGCATGCAGAAATAATTTAGTTTAAGTATGTACTGCAACTGTCGTTTTCTTCTTTATTTAGTTCTCTCCAGATATTTATTTCCCGCCGCCGGCTCTTCCCGTGTGTTCCTCGACATCGCGTTTCGCTCTTGTTTTTCTTTACAGGAAACTGTTTACATCTCCGAGTGCTCCTTCAACAGGTCGAGTTTTGCCGGTGGATAATCACTGTGTAAACACGCGCGATACATTTATTTCAACAAGTCATACGTTCGTTCCAGATCTCCAGATGCATCTTCAAATAATACAGTTGTAGATTTAACAAGCTTATATTTTATTTACTAAGTTAGTGATTGGAAAAAATCTTGAACACGAAGGCCTCTTGTTATCTCCAGGGATTAAGATGGCACGTGGTTAAACGATCCCGAACAAGCGGCGCAAATAACTACAGTGTTAAGTTAGTAGGAGCCCGGCCCGAGAGAGCAAACACAGTGCCCCGTTTGTACTTCTTACAATGATAGTGACAAACATTAAATAATACTCATTAAACCTTTGTTTCAACGCCCTTATTTACAAAGTCTTACAGAGTAACAAACATAATCATTTAGAACTTGATTAAATCAAATAAACACTTAAGTACTCGTGCAAATTATTCCAATGTCGACCTTATTTTCAAACAAACTATTCTGCCCGAAATATTAAATCTCCATTCCAGTAGTGCATACAACATGTTACTCCGCTTGATTAATGCAAGTCAATGTAGAACCAAACCCAAAACCGCTGGAGCACGGCATCTTCCTGCAATTAGTGCTCAACTGTCCTCAACAGCAGCCTTAGCTCTTCCAAATTTAAATATTCATATTAGCACTTTTAGGTGGGATAGCTTAAAGTGAAGAGTAAAGAGGGAATAATTGAAGCTGTTTACGACACGATGCTTCCTTTTCTTTTACAAACAATATTAGACGATACAATAAAATCCAGAATTAAACGCCTCTGCCCGCCTACTTGACTCCTCCACTGTATCGCTGTCTAGTAGGCGCAGGTTCTCGGAATCTCCCATGTTTACCGCTTCCAAGTAAACAAACCTATTTTCAACTCAAAGCCAACGGCCACATTCGGAATGAAATAAATAAAAAACACACATCAATCAGCAGGTACTATCAAATCAAAGAATATCCATATTTAGCTTTCTGAAATATCTGATCCTTATTTTGAAGTTTGTATTATTATATTCCAGCATTTTTGAAGATTGCTTGTTTACTTATGTTACGTTTTTCATTTTATTTTAGCTACACGTTTTATTAAGAACTAATGAGGAAATACTGCAAAATTAAATACGTAGCATAAAATAAGCCCATTGTAAAAGAATAGCATTAAGAAGTGTCCAATTTGCAAGTTTTCGCCTCAACGCCCTCTTCAACGTGGACGAAACTTGTGTAGTTTTCACTTCTGCGTTGTTTCCTCGCTGCATCTAAACAGGCAACATTCGCCTGTACAGTAGGTATACGCTGTCGCCAACTTTAATCAGTTGAGGACCACACTAACTAGTCATTTGGCTAGCAGAGTTCATTGTACAGTTTTGAGCAATAATTAGTAATCTCTGCTAAGTATCTTTTTTTTAGCCCTGGTGAAAATTCTGAGTTTTAACACGTCTTCCTGCTTAAGTACGCATGATATTTTTATTTTATGTTCTGTTTTACATAATGTTAGGTAAAGTATTATCATTTTCATAAGCAATATTTAAAAAACGACTGACTGTTGAGTTTCTTGCGACGTTTCTTTTTCTAGGCCTGCTTACTGAATAAACCTATTTAATCTTTTTTTTATCTACTTAATTAATGTTTTTGATTTAATTGACCGTTTTTCGGTTTATCCGATGATCAAGAGACTAACTACATTTTTGAATTGGATACAAAAATGTAGTTTCTTAGTCAGTATGTTTTTTTTACAACATTATTAGTCATTTTTAGAAAGTGTCTTACTCGTCTTGTGAAAGCATTAACATAAGAAGTCATCATGACACTCTAATGGCTTATGTCATTTGACTCTAAACGTTGCACTTTTGCTGACAATTAGAAAGTGCATTTTCCGGAGTTGCTTCACGTCTTTGAGCCATTGTTTTTCTACCGATCTTCTAACTCTCACCCGAACAAAAAAAATCTTGGGATAAGATCCAGTGATCGTTATGCCCCCGGCCAGGGTAAAAGATTTTCCAGGATATAAAATAAAGTGTGAACAAATGTGCAGCAATGAAGAGCTTTTTGTTTTTCAATAGAGCCGCACCTAGCATGTTCGAACCCAGTCACATAAACGATGCAGTTTTCTGCGTGTATGCAGAAAACTGCATCGTGCATTACAATAATAAAGTAACGTGTGAGTGCGGCGCCAGCGCGCGCCGCGAGTGCGGCCGTTTCCTAAACAAAGCGTATTTTTAAACATGGCACGCGCCGCCTCGGGGCCACGAAGTATGCGGGGCAACAAATGCTGCTTCAATAACTAGTATTTCGGATTTCACTGCAGTAATTTCCATTTCGCGATATAACGCCTACGTGAGCCCTAAATACATAGTAAGTACGCCAAAGGGTTGTATTAGAATAGAATAGAATAGAGCAGAATAGAAAAAAATATTTCGCTGAATTTTGGGTTATGTATGTTTGCCATTTGTTTAGATTTCGAGATTACCGAGTGAGATTTAGTAATTTTACGCATTATGAAAAGTAAGTTAGAGTCGAAAATGGGAAAAGAAAAGATAGATCAATTTGATGAACATTGACTTATAAGTATTTAACAGAAAAATGCGGAAAAAATAGCTGTTTTTCTTTTTTTTAATTGTTACTTATGATTAATATTATAATAAATAAACGTTATAGTAGGAACATAAAAGATAAGTATAAAATTCTACCAACTTCAAGGTCCCACGTTTAGCGGTTTAATATATTACGCAAGCTATCAATTTATCGTTCCACAAAAAGAACCACGCAAAGTACCGCTGATGTAATGGCTTCACCGTTTGCCGGCTCTCTTGGCGCTCGTTACTATTTACAACTCGGCGCTGCCCACGCGCACGTCCTGCAGGAAACATACGTCTGCCGCGGGAACCCGGAAGTCGGCAGGTGTTACAACCGTTCATAATGAGTTATGATTTTGTAAATTATTGTCAAACAGCAGGAACTGAGTCAGCAAGTTCCTACGTATTTTAAATTTTCATGTGTCTACTCCAAAAAGATTTACTAAATGCCTTTTATAAGTTAAAAAGCTTTTAAATGAAACTTTATTTAAATCTACAGATTTCAGTTTGACTTTCTTATTAAAATGTTGAATGAATTCTACCGATTGCCGCACCATTGTTTATCTGATTTGAAAAGGATATATTTTCTTCCGCAATACAGCAACCTACGTTTATTTATTATTTATTTATTTAAACTTATTTGCTCAAAATACAATATTTAGAGTACAAATGGCGTACTTAATGTCCGATGGAATTCTCTACCAGTCAAACAGTAGGTAAAGTTTCTGTTGATGTAAAATGTCTTGCAAATACTAGGGAATGAATTCTTCTGTCTGCATCATTACCCATTGCAGTCACCAAGTGTACGGCTCTACGACTAAGTTCCAACTGCGCCGCGGAACGCCAAATAAACGCGTCGCGAAGGTGACGGCGGTTTACTGGTGCACTATTAGCGGAACGACGCTGACGGTGACGTCAACTGCAGCCTGACGCGGCGACAGGCGTACGTGATCGAGGCGAACGCTTGGAACGCTCTACTACGTTAATAAGATATTTAGTAAATCAAGTAGAAGTATTATAGCATTATATTTATATGATGGGGTCAAGCAGTGTATGAAAAGAGCGCTGGGTAGACGTGCTACCTCTGCGCTCGTAGCACACGCTGAGCCCACCTTTTGTGAACGAACAAGTTAATGTTAGTTTAATAATTTCCTTTTACGTAATTGCTGACCTGTAAATTTTCTCAGTGTGCGACAATTAAGAATTTATTATTTAATAGCTGTTCCCGGCGACACCGTCCGTGTAGAAGTCGTTTATCAAGGGAAAACAATGAACCCTATGTGATTTCCTCGGGGTTCAAGCTATCGTCATATCAAAGAGAGACAGAGCTACTTTCTTGTCTTGTTTATAATATTTGTATGGTTTTTTTTTCTTATTTCTTCTTTGATGAGCGATACATGCCGTGGGCAGGATGACTTGGGCCGGGGCGTGGTTCCTTAATAAAGGACATTTTCTTCTCCCACATACATACTCATTATTTGGATATATGTATTATGTTACACTCCAACGGCGTAACAGAACAAAACCATCAACATAGTTAATCGTGCGCAAACAATTCACCAAAGTAATTACTAATTATATATCAATAAAATAAATAAACTGAATAGTCATTTCGCCAATTTCCGATTCCAAAATTTTGACCTTATAGCCTACTTTATGATTAATATATTGAAATCCTCTGATTAACGTCCTGCCTAAAGTTACTTTGTATAACTATGCTAAAACTTAAACATAAACTACTTCAGCAACGTAATTTCAAACAATATTTGCATTCCAAAATGATAAAGAACGGAATAACGACGCACTCGTAAGTAACCCAGAAGAGTTTCTCGGTCCACGTTTGCTACACAAAGACCACCCAGAATATGTATTTTATTCCGTATTCAAGCCAAGGAAGTGAATGACGGCCATTGAAGCTCGCACGAGCGTGCGTTCGTACAGGCAGCCCTTGTGAAACAATTACAAACGCACAAATTAATTAACTATCCCCGAACCTGTTAATTGGGACGTCACGCGCAGAAAACTTGCACAATAGTATCAGAACATGGCCTCCAAATAATAGTTTAGCTTCACTCGATTACGGCGAGGCTTCAGGCGGGCGCAAATTGGATCCGCAGTACCCGGGGCGACCCTCGGAGGGCCGCCGACAACAAGGGGCTGTTTGCTGATGCTGTGGTGGAAGGTGAGCTGGTAATTAAACGATATGCAATACAGTACTTACAAAACCAAAATCGGCCGAGTGCAAATCGGATTCGACATTATTCAGAGTTTTTTGTAGGGTTTTTACAAATGTCACACCAGATCTTATGCTTGTATATATTACCTTTTTACGATAGAACAAAGGCACAAAAACGGTTCAACAACCCACTTTACTATTAATTTTACGTTTTGTTCCTGTTTATAATTTGCTAGAAAATCCGCTATTTTATCACATATGCTATAAAAAAGCGGCTTTTTATTACGGTTCAAAAGATACAGATCTTTAAAGGTAGAGCAAACAAATAGACGGACGGACGGACGAAAAGCGTATGCTCAGTAATAGTGTCCCGTTTGGCATTTTTAAAGTAGCAAGCACTTGCTCCATTATTTGTTAAACTTGCCGTTTATCCTTTTTTAACGTCTGAATTTACCAGAATACCTGCATGATACCTACGTGGGTGCATTGAACGTATCGGTAATACAATCCGTACTGTACTCGGCGGTCAACATGAATTTAGTTGAATGAATTTCTGTTTGCTTTATAGTTTTTGAATATAAATTGCATTTATATTTTTACTAGTTGCTTAAGCTTTTGCAGATTCGTGCGTACACCATAGGATTTATTTTATGCTTAAACTATTATATTGTATGCATAAGGCATGCAATCTCCACACACACCAACAAAAACAAATGAACGTAATTAATTTAAGTCGCGCTTCTGCCTACACCTATGTTTAAGTACATATCTTACAATCTCGTTAAATTTCAAATCATTACCGACTTTACCTCTACAAACACGTCTGCCACAAACTACTCTTCTATTAAACAGCTGTAAACTAGTGTTTGTTGTACCCGAAGCCTTTGAGCACAAACGTGTCACGATCACAACCGAACGTTTCCAAATTACACGAGCACAAAACACTCGTGTTTATTATTAGGTGTTTCGGTGGATTAGTCCCCCCCTCCACTCGTCTCGTCACCGGTACCCCTCCCCCCTTCCCGCGGTGATCAAACACACTCCTATTAATTACGCGCCGCATCCAGGCATAGTCACCGACAGCGGCGTCGCGGCTCACCCGCAGCGCGAGATCAAAGCTTTGTAAGCTAACCTTAAGCAGTTACACTGCTGTGTCCGTTTAGCAGTAACCATTGTTATGGCTCTAAGTTTAAGGGTTTTTCAAATTAGAATATAATAAAAACCAACTCTCAAACACAACGCAAAATATAATTTAATTTCATTCAACAATGTTAATTCAAGTTCCTTATTAACTTACAGAAATCCCATCTTAACTTTATTTAAGTAACAACACTTACAAAAAGTATAGTAGCAAAAACATCACTTTGATGAAAATGTTTGCTCGCTGGCTGGCTGTCGCAGATGATTTTATTTTTCTTTTTGTCGGAGGCACTTAAAATGTAATACAGCTCGCACTCACGTCAAACAGTACACATTAATTGTTCACGAACTCGCGACGTTTGCTTTTTTCAGGAACTGTATTTTATTCGGCCACGAATGTTTCAAGATTATTTTGGATATTTGAATATACTCGTATAGCTCGTTAGACTGTGAAAGCGAATAAAAATAGTCACTTTAACACTAACAACGTCAATAAGGTGAGGTGCAGTTATTGATTTATACAACTAGATAGGGCCGTTGAAGCAAATATGACATGTTTGGCTAAGCAAAGATATCAGGGGACTCACAAGTTGACCTAGTCCCAAACTAAGCTTTAGGCTTGTACTAGGTGTACTTACTAGACAGCGATAAACTTACTTATATAGAGAAATACATACTTAAATACATAGAAAACATACAAGCGACAGAAACAAATACTCGCGTTGATCACACAAATATCTGTCCTTACCGGGATTAGAAGCCAGGATCTCTGAATTTGTAGGAAGGGATTACTACCAACTAGGCTAATGTGTCGTCATAGCGTCATGTTTTAGATTTCTAACAATACGATTTCCGTCTCACTAAATAAACAAAACTGTCTCACGAATATCAAAAAAATACAATTCGCCATTTTGGATCAGAGCAAAATACAACCAGAGTCTGCGCCTGACTGAATACGTCACTGTGACGTCACAGAGTTGCTGCTATACTTTTTATACCATTGAGTTGGCTTGGTTAGCCAGAGCAGTCCATACGAGGTCATACAGAGCATGTCCCAGAATGTAACGTAAATATTAAAGAATTAGGCGATTTCCTTACCTGTCCAGAATATAGTTTTAACTTTACAGTCTTTTAATTATAATTCGTTTAGAATTTATCAAGGTTTTAATGAAACTGGTAAAGAACGCTACATTGCGTTACATTTTTGCATCCCTGGGCCAAAAATAACTATATTTTGTAATTCTAGATCTCAAAATCTGAGGAAAAGAAATAAACTGGTCAGTTCTTTTACAAAATTACACACCAAGTACACACCATATGGCTGTAAAAGTATACAATCATATTCCTGGAGATTTAAAAACAATTGATAGGGAGGCTTTGTACATACATACATACATAAACTCACGCCTTTATTCCCAGTTTGGGGTAGGCAGAGCTATAGAATTGCCAACAACTCTAAAAGCTTGTTGATAATTCTGTAACCACATTTTGCATAATCAGGCTAAGATGTTTACCAGCGTATTAGAGACAGGTTGCAAGCCCATCGCCTAACAGTACTACAAGCCTTTATTCCCTTAGTCCTTAGGAGGCTTTGTTTTTCAATAAATTAAAGAAATTCTTAATAAATGAATGTTTTTATAGCCTACATGAGTTTTTTAGTTATAAGGAATAATGAATGATATGTTCTATCGATACTTTTAAGAATTAGTTTATAATAATTTGTTTAACTGTTATTGCTGTGCCCTGACAGGGTTTATGTTGGAACCATGTTTACCTTTAATATCTTGTAAAACCCATAAATGCAATAAATGAATTATGAATTATGAATTATGAATTCTATAGCTTGAAATTTAATCCTCAATAACGTTAAACCATAATTCTAAAATATTAACGCGTTCAAAATAAATAAATACTTTCTGAAGAATTAAATTATTTCTCGTTTTTCATCAACAAATTTGACTATTCGTACTGAAAGAAATTTGCTTTAGACCAAGGTGGCATGTTGTCCTAAAAGTTGGCGAGTAAATTCATGATTTCGAAATCGTGCAACAAGTACTACTTAGTAAACAAGTAAGTCTATTAGGTATTACAATAAAATGTTAGTGTTTTCAATTCAATCCACAAATTCTCGTCGCAATACTTAATTTTTCTTTACTTTAAGGCAACCGTGCACTGTCAACTTGACTGGCGGTGCGCGCCTTGGCAGATTGAAAACATTATTACAAAATAAAACTTTAAGATATACCTACATCGACTTTGTATAACTTTGTTTATAAACATTTACGACCCACGATTCACGTTTTGTTGAAGGAATTGTACTTATGACGAATTATGTATGATGAGAGATATGAGAATTATGTAAATTTTATAATGTTATTATACTTTTTCAAACATTTCGTTTCAAATGAGATGGTACTACTACCTATCCCATGTTATCATTTTATCAATTAAGCCCTAGGTGTGACGCGTTACACTAAAACAGTTGCGGTCTATAAAATCAACTGCAAATACACGATCTTCAAAGCCGACCTGAAGCTCAGCAGGTTCATTCAGGTATTGAGGGTGACACCTCGCGCGATATGCACTAACGGGCGCTTAGAATACGATGCATATAAGAGCGCCCTTCAGCGACCGCCGGCTATTTCCACACCCGGGAGATTGCATTCCGGGAATACGCCGCACGCGAGGCGAGGGGCGCTTATTAAATGACATCTTATTTTTAGGACGTTTGGTTATGATTTGAGACGTCTACGGTGACATGGTTGGTTATGAGATTCCGTTGAATGAAGGACACAATTTTAACTTTAGTTAAATCAAACTCGGCGTTTGATGTAGTGTTACAATACAAGTGGGAACTTACTGTCACATTTTTATGGCTTACACTTTTTGGTCTCATTTATTTGAATCTGTGTTCAACAACAGGCGCGGTGTTGATGGCCGTAATTTTGCTGCCTTTACGATGGTACCACTGATACAGGTTCTCATTTAAAAAACATGAAAGTCTTAAAAATCTTTAATAAATGTCACTCAAAGAAATATCGGAGGAAACAGTGCTTAACATTTTTCAACGAGGGATCAATAGCTTCACGAAAACTAAACAATGTTTTTTCCATACACAGTCAAGGGCTAAGCTACAACTGCAGCAAGCTGTAGCGTAAACAATAAACTCTAAACATAATCTTTATAACATTACCGCTGTTGCTCACCGGCCAACTTAATCCAAACGGGATGCAAATGTAGCGCAACTCTCCGTCCAGTGCCGCTCCGGGACGAGTCAGGCCAGTCGTCAGCTCGATTCAATTACGGCCCAATATAAGTTGGCGACGGTTCTGAAGGATCGATGGTTACTGCCGCGGATGGGGTCGGTCATGAGTTCGTTAGTTAAGGTTATTACCAAGGTGCGAAGTTCAATTGTGCGAAGTGAGAGATTTTTTCTCAAAACCTAACCATTTTGCAATTCAAATAACAAGAAAAATGCGAGGTTTTTGAAAAGATAAGTTGAATATTTTAACGGCCTGAGCCTCCAAACCTTGCAAGAATAGTACTTAGGTACCATTACTTAAGAAAGTAATAAGTTGGATTTATTATCTGTTGGAAATCTTTAATAAATAAATAAATAAATAAATAAATTACTTACACACCTACGTTCTACATTTAATTTTGTAAATATGAAAGTATATTTATTAAATCATTTTCCAAATAGTTTATTTCTGCTTTTTCCAGCTATCATGCATGATAATTACATGTTTGATGTAATCTTACCTCTATTAAAACGAAATGAATTCATTTTAACGAAACTTTTGGAATACTTCCAAAGTACTAGCTTAAATACAAGCCTTAAAACTAGTTCTTGCGGCGCCAGCTCTCAGTTCTTGGTGATATTAATTCTCACAGCATTCTCTTCACTCGGCGGAGCCCCCGAGCGCGCTCGAGTGGCCGCCCCGCGAACGAGTCCGGTGCCAAATTAACAGATTCGCGCGCGACCCCGCCCGCCGGCTCCTTCACCTTCGCTTTCTCGCCAAGGTCTATTTTAGTTCTGAATCTTGAAGTTACAGTATACGTGGGAATGGGCTAGACTGACATTGCCTATTTTTAGTAAGCAATCCAAAGTTATTGAAGATTTTGAGTCCGTATGAGGTATTTTACCCTATTTAAATTTCATAACGAAAGCGGGCTCTTCTACAAATTTGGTGACAGTGAAACGAGAGCATTAGCTACTTAATATTATACGTAGAACGAAATTTTACTTGATTCAAAACTAAAGCAACTAAAATTACTTACTGCCTAAATGCTAAGTTACAAAAGCATAAAAAGCGTTATTACCTGTTTTTAAAACAGCTAAGATTGTAAGATTATTATCCTGCACAAAAACACCATTAGGGGACATGAAATAAACTCAAAGCGTCGAGCGCAGTGCACGGCAACTGAATTACAAAACAAAATGCGATTCCAAAAGCGCTAGCGAGCAAATGAAAAAAAAAAACGGAATGCACTCTGAAACACTACACACGCCACAACACCATGATTAGTAGTAAAATTAGAGGCAGACAGACGGACACGCCCGAATTAGTTAATTTATTTGTACGTGCTGACAGGAGCCATGATGTCACCGCCACCATTCCCGTAATGCAATCTATCCGCGCGAGCGCCATGGCACGCGGCCGTTTGTCACTTTAATAAAGCCCCTGCCACGACCGAGATGAGAGACGTGCTTTAAATAAAATAAAATAAAATAATTTCCTTATTAAAAATATGCTTTCAATAAAGAATATCTTAAACTGTAAACAATACACAAAGAAGCGAGCCCTAAAACAAATGCAAGTATTTCACAATACAATTGCGGCAATCGAACCCACCGATTTGTATACGTTGGAAGGTCAACCGGTCCGTTGAATTTTCAGTGCTGTCTACTTAAAGGCCCAGCCACACCGCTTGCGTGACGTGCACGTGCACGTGCGCGTGCACGTGCGCGTGCACGTCACGCAAGCGGTGTGGCTCGGCCTTAAGCGCAAGTTGGATATTTTACATTTAGAGATAGAGGTTTGGGATAAGCATAGCATCGGGATCGGTTCCAAATTACAATACGTTTAGTTGGCGTCACGTCTTAAATTACTAATGTTTATCAAGAACCACTTGTCAAATCCATTGTTAAAAGGCGTGCTATGTTAGCGATAAGAAAACTAAAACACTTAACAAAGGCTCGAATTAAAAGAACAACGTAAAATCATATCACACATTAAACATTAAAGAATTAATCTAGATAAGTGACGGCCGCCGACACGACATCCGAGGAGACTTATATTGACGACAAGATCGTCCAATACACTTATCGCCACCTCGAGCACAACTATACGGCTCTGTATTGACTGAACAAACGCTCCGCCGACTCACACTCTCGCCGGTTCTGATTGCTTGTGAATTTCTTGCGAAATTACTTACTCGACGATATTATCAGGCAATTTCGTTCCAAAACGGAGAGAAAACTTAGGATCGTGATGGTTTTAGTGATGAAAGTGCAGACAACTTTATCTGTTGGAGTAATTGCTTTCATCTTGAATTGATTTGTGTTCTGAGCTTGAATTCCTTTCCATAAAAGCATAATGATTAACAGCGTCGTTTTCTTTTGTAACATACCATAGACCAATATTTATTGTTATTATCTATTATGACTAAACCAAACATTCCTATTCGATGTGAGAACATTAATTTCACAATAACATTTACTTACCTCGAGCGTCGAGCGTGAGCTGTGAGTGCTCTCTCAGATGTTGCCGATGGACGTAATGTCGTAGTGAAGTGCTGGCGGCGGCACGCGGCGTCATCGGCTCTCAGCGTCAGGTGCGACTCGATTTAACCGTCAACATTTCACTATATTGGAATGGGCTCGTAAATATCTCGATCTAGATATCTACTGCATGTACTGGATATGACTCTAATTGTAGATAGTCATAGCTCTGTAGCCGTTTAATATGAATCAGAGTTCCGACAATTGTGTGTCATCTTTTTAATCAATAATGTCGAATAGATTCTTGGAAAATTTCTAACAAAAATGAAATTACGTACCATATCGAATCTTCAGTGGCCAGCTGTGCGCTTAAAAGTCACCTCGTCCGCGTTGGTCCAACAGCGGCGCGACCTTGGGACGCCCGGAGACTCGCTGAAGCGGCGATGATCGCGCCGCTCCCGCCGGCCACTCCAAACACGAATTTACAAACTTCTAACGATCCATTTCCCTCACTCTTCAGCCTTGGCAAAATAGGTAGACAGAGACAAAACTAGAGTAGCACCGAAACTTGAATGGAAACTAAATCAGAGCCAGCTTTGCGTGTAATGGAGCGCGACGCATCATCGCCGCCGGCGCCACCACCGCCTGCGTGAAGTGCCCGCCGAGTACGAAGACAGTCGTATACAATTACTCATTATTTTATGGCCTCTGTTCCTCTCTCCTGACTTTAGTGTGTTCTCTGGCTGGTAAGCAACAAATTGCCTGTATCAGACTTTGCTCTTCCTAAAGTAATATTTTTTCATAATAACTAAATACCCATATTAATGTAAATGGACATAAGCTAGTAGTCATGGACAAACAAATTAGTTGTCTTTCGCAAAATTGACGAAAACTTATATTTAGCATGATTGATTTGAATCTTTAAAATAGTTATGTGTAGTGATGTAGTCATCGGGTGAATGAAGTCATCTGTCCGTATCGGGCAGACGGATTCCAATGGGATGCAAGCGTGCCTTGTGTCGTGACATCTTGTCTTTACCTACTGTTTCCAACCAAACGCCGCTTTCAAAGTTTCAAACGGTAACTGTAGTGTGCATTATTTATACATAACATTGGGGCCCAATTAATATAGTGCTCTCTAATTTTTTTTAATTCTTCTCTAACAAGAATAGAGTTCGATTATTACGTATTATTTATGTTTACAAATATTTAAAGGCTTCCAGGTCTCCTGGTATATTTTGAATATTGTCTGGAGTTCGTCTGCCCAGCTCCAAATTAACCTTGATTGACCCGCGGCTAATTGGGACAGTTTTTCGCAGAGATAATTATTACGTCATGTGCTAGTTGAAGCATTTGGGACTGAAATAACAAGTGAGTTGTATATATTGTTTTAACTAGCATTTGCCAAGCCTATGTCTGTGTTAGAAAGCGTACTACCTTACCAATAAGTCGATGCTAATAATTACTACATCACTACATTTTAAAACAATTTCGCCCGCTGGTTCTTCTCAGGGCAGAGGTTTTATTTTTCGAACTGGTAGTAGATGCTTTTGAAATTTAAATGTTTTATATTATGCCTAAATTGAAGTTTTTTTTTTTTAATTTGAATTTTTCGTGGTAGTCTGTCTGCACGTATTATCGCGATGATCTCAAAAACTTCTGAAAGGATTTTCATGCGGTTTCATCAGTTACATAATTTTTCACTCAAGGTTTTTATATTCAATTCTGATTTATGGACGAGTGTTACAAAAAGCACATACAAACCGAAGCAAAGCTAGGGCCGCTCGTTATTGTAAATTAAATGTAAAAATGCGCTTATTATTTGTTTCTTCCGTGTTCACGGTTTAAGGCCTTAACCTTAACCGATCGACGTGGAATTTGGTCCAAATATAGTTCATAGTTCACGGATACTGAGTAGGTATTTTTTTATTTCAGTATTCGGGTCAGCGATAAACGCCTCCTACATGATAAAACTCATTTAAAACAAAGGTAGCATACGAAAACCAGTTGAAATAAATGTGTTGGTAGTTGGTACAGTGATTTTCAGGTAGCCCGCGAGTAGCTCCGCAATATATTATTTTTTTGCCTCCTTAAAGTAAAATAAAAAATAAATCTATACCAAATATTATAATCGTGTTTGTTACTTTGTATGTTCGAGGAAAACTCTCTAACTACAGAACTGATTTGCGGCCTATGCGGTGTCTGTTAATGCGTGAGTCAATAACGGAACAGGTTTATGCCTGGGCATAGATTAATCCCACAGCCTAGAGAGACTAACATTCAAGTAGCTTACGTAGTCAAGACGGGTTAGTCCCAAGTCTTGTATTTACAAGAGACTTTAATTAACCAACCAAAATATCGTGTTTTGATCGTGTTTAAATTAACGCTGCGTAAGTACATGGTTTTCGTGAGGTCTGGAGAAAGAAATACAAGCTGAAATTGCACTCGTTGGTACAAATTCAACAACGTTAAAGAAAGTGTAAATACATATTAGGCTCTGGTGGGACTCCTTTCAAGCCTTCTCCAACAGAAGCATTAGAGTGCATTAAGTTTACAATGTTACAATTATTTATAAATTAGTATTAAACTAGAGAAACTATTACATAGGTAAAATCCGCCGATGTCTTTGACTTTCATGAAGTCGATTGCGATCGCGGGTAGGTTAGGCCATAGGCCTGCTGATATATTTTAAACGGCCTAACCAATTTTTTGGAACCTACCCGAGAACCATTCCAGATAAAAAAACACGTTTTTTTACACTGGGACAGAATCAATCCATCTATATATATTTATTTTTTTAATGTGAAAAAGGAGGCAGACGAGCAAGCGAGCCGATGATGGTAAGTAATCATCGCGACCCGTAAACACCCGCAACACCAGAGAAATCGCGGGTGCGCTGCCGGCCTTCGAGAAAAGAGTAGGCTCGTTTTTTGAAGGTCCCTAAGTCGTATTAGTTCGGAAATACAGACGCCGAAAGCTGATTCGACATGTAAGGTGCGTGGTAAGAAGGCCCTCGAAAAACGCATGGAAGTCGATTTCCAACTATCAAGATAGTGTTGATGAAATGATAGTTTGGTACGAGTTGTACGATGGTGGAATCCAGCGGCTGGTATCAATCCGAATAATTCCTCGGAGCACTCCCCGTGATAAATGCGGTAAAAGACAGAGGGGCCCTGCGCAGGGCCAGTGGATCCAGACTTTTGAGAAGCCCCCGGTTATTCAGAAGCAGTTGAGCAGCTGAGCTGAGCGATTCAGCAGCTCTGTTCTGAATTCGGTCAAGTGGAAGAAGTTGATATTGGGGTGCTCCCGCCGGATTTGGGAGGTACGATGCCATAGACAGACAAACATACACAAATACTAGAGATACATACTTTAAAGTTATTACACCCCTCTTATTTTCGTCGAGGGTTAAAAAAGCCTCTTATTCATAAACGTAGAATAAAACAGTTAAACTATGCTTTGTTACTTTCAGTCAAATTCAAATGCCACAAAGTAAAACAAGGTTATAATATATTTAAAGCATAGGTGCTTTAGTAATCGTGTGTGCATTTATGAATAAGAGGTGCGAAAATCTCTTTAAATAAAGATAAAATAAGAGTTCTGATATCAGCGATCAGCGAGTGCAGTAACCCTTAATTGCAAGATTTGCAAGCCTTTTGAAATCATATTATACAATACGGCAATGAAGTTGCGTGAAGTTCATCGTGTCGGCGCACCTCTCATCTCTTGAAATTCAACTTATTTTATTACACTTGCCCCTAATTACCTAACTATAGTTACAAAAGTAAAGAATTACAAAGCCGGAAAATGGGCTTTGACGATATAGTATATGCAACCACTAACTCACCACTTCAAGAGCCCAGAAATTTTAATTTAGGGAGAATCAGTAATCTGTTATTTTGTCGTACGTAATCAGGAATACAAACAGCAAGTACCAAACGAATTGAACCCCGCTCGTCCCCGCCGCGCGGCGCCAGCAAACACCGCACAAAGGAGTCCTGCGCCACCGTCCGCGTATTCCGACTTCGAATCAAATATTAAATTTCCTGAGTTAAATCCCTCGCAAATTCTACATGTCAGGGATTTGCTGAAAGCCAGAGGTCAGCCCTGCGGGTCAGCTGCGACGTGCGCAGAAATACTCGCGTCCCTCGCCGACCTTTCTAGCTCACCTTTAGAAAAGAACCGGTCACTTGTCACGATACTTACGAGTAAAAGAGTAAAATTATAATGGTGTCGCAAGCCGGCGAAGGACATGATATTACAATTTCAACAGCTGACGACGGCGGTAAACTTGCCGACCCACTTTCGCGCAACATTTCACACGTTTCACTGCTAAGTAATCGATGCACCGGAGCTCGGGCTTGGTGGCTCCCGGCCGGTGATCCTTCCTTAAACCGAACCTGGAATAGCAGATGCTTAGCGATACACAACCAGCTCGGGCGAATGCACCTCCGCTGAATTTTACTTGATACCTACTCCGGTAGTTTAATTTGCTAATAGAAGTGGGATAGGCTATCATGTCGCAAACATTGACTTTTATAAGTGTTTTATGAAAGAAGCGTGTTAATGTGGTACGCTGTCAGCGCTGCTCAGAAAACTTAGAAGTTCTGACCCGAATGGAATTGTTAAAAATTAGGAGGGAGGACGTGGCGCGTTTGCAAGAACAAGTGTGGTAGTATAGGTAATTGAGATTGGCACGTCTGTGACCACCCTTACGCGGCTGCGGCGACGAGCGTCCATGGCTCCGCACCCCGTTCAGCTGACTAGGCGTACAGGCTATCGTGGCAGCCTCGCCTTCTGCCCGACACGCCGCTATAACTGAATACTTTATTCTCAAGTTTATTCGAGCGTGTTACGCAAAGCGTGTTTAAACCAGTAAACTTCATCATCTGACAGATCATGACGTTTATATAATACATGAGATATTCCCGAGTCTGTCTTTTTCCAATTGGCAATAAAATAATATTTATTTTTGATCTGCGGGGCAAGTTTTTATTGGTCGAGCGAAATATCCTAAATATCAAAGTACTTTTACAAAGGCTAGTGACGACATCAATCATGAAAATCACGTGATCAAAGGTTGGCGGCGTATCCTGTGAAAGACTACGACTTACAGTGTAAGTTGACGCGATAAGCGCGGATCAGCGTCGCCTCCGCGGCACACGGTACGCTTTTGCATCGCTGCACACAACACCGATACAAAAAAAATGGTGACGTTCATTGATGGCTTGCTGAGGGTTTTTCTTGGAATTATAAATGCAAAAATACACTTCATGTTTTGTATCTGTTACTTTTCTATTCTGTATTACATTCTGTCATTGTCACCGTCTGTGTTCGCTTTTGTTTTATAAAATCCCTTATTCTATTTAAATAAGTAGTCTCCAAGTTCAACCTAGAATTCACAAATAATACTATTCCAATAGGTTATGGTCCCATCAATTCATTATTTAGATAAAAGTTACGAAAAATATCAACAACTTTTTCAGATTGGTAAAGATTAAAAAGGATAACCTCAAAACATCGTGGAGCGCACTCGCTAAAAAATGTCTGCATCAATTCCTATTGCTAATATTGAAAAGTTACTAGGACGGGAGAATTACGCGACGTGGAAATTTGCCGTGAAAAATTATTTAGAGCATGAAGAACTCTGGGAGACGATCACACCCGGCGCCGATTACGTCGAGGACAAAAAAAAGGATACTAAGGCGAGGTCAAAAATTATTCTTCTGGTAGATCCAATCAACTATGTGCATGTACAAGATGCAACTACGGCTAAACAGGTATGGTTGAATCTAGAAAAGGTTTTTGATGACTCTGGTCTTACTCGCAAGGTGGGTCTTTTGCGAGATTTAATTACCACCACGCTGGACAACAGTGACAATGTTGAGGATTTTGTTAGTAAAATCATGTCGACGGCACACAAGCTTCGAAACATTGGGTTTGCTGTGGGCGATGAATGGATTGGGACTTTGTTACTTGCTGGCTTGCCTGATACCTATAAACCCATGATTATGGCTTTGGAGAGCTCGGGGGTGCCGATCACTGCTGATTCCGTTAAAACTAAACTCTTGCAAGAAATTAAAGAATCTAAGTCGAATGCTGCTTTTTATGTCAAAAATAAATATAATGCCAAGTCTCAGAGAAATACTAACGAATTCAAACCTCAGGGCAAAGGGCCCCGCTGCTTTAACTGTAATAAATATGGCCATTTAGGGAAACAATGCTACTTTCAAAAAAAAAAACCGATGCATGACTCTAAAAATGATAAGAACAGTAGTACTTACTTTGCTGCTTTTTCAGCTGGCGCTTGCTTGGATGACAAATGTTGGTTCATCGACTCCGGAGCATCCATGCACATGTGCAATAACTACGAGTGGCTGCATGATGTAACCACCCCTCCAATCACAAGTATTAAAGTAGCAGATAGTAAGACAGTGACAGTGAAGGCATGCGGTAAGGTTGATTTATGTATTAAAGACTCAGATGGCTCAGAGAAGAACATTCAACTGAAAAATGTACTATATGTACCTGAATTGACAACAAATTTACTCTCCGTTAGTCAGATGACAAAGAATAACTGTAATGTTGTATTTGAAAAAGATAATTGCAAGGTATATCAGAACAACAAATTGGTATTGATAGCCAACTGTCATAGCAATATGTACAAATTAAATACTGTGGATGCGCCCGCGTTGTTATGTATGGCAAGTGAAAATAACTGTAATTTGTGGCACCAAAGGATGGGCCATCTTAATTTCACTGACTTGCAGAAACTCAATGATTGTACTACTGGTGTCAAAGTGTCAGTTCCTAAGGATAACATGGTTTGTACTACTTGTGTAAAAGGCAAGCAGAGTCGTCAACCATTCAAGCATACCGGCACTAGAGCTTCAGAACTCTTAGAATTAATCCACTCCGACATATGTGGTCCGATGGAGGTAAGCTCTCTTGGCAATGCAAAGTACATTCTCACATTTATTGATGATTTTTCAAGGAAAGTGTTTATTTATTTTTTAAAAAATAAATCCGATACACTAGAAAAATTTAAAGAATTTAGAGTCATGGCCGAAAAACAGTTAAATAAGTCTATCAAAATATTGCGCACAGATAATGGTACAGAATACATTAATCAGGATTTTGACAAGTATTTAAAATCATCTGGAATTATCCATCAAACAACAAATCCCTATACCCCAGAGCAAAACGGTTTAGCAGAACGTATGAACCGCACCCTTATAGAACGTGCTAAATGTATGATTTTGAATTCTAGGCTGAAAAAGGACTTCTGGGCCGAAGCTGTGTCCACAGCGGCATATATCATCAATCGCTCGCCCACAAAAGCACTCGGCTACCGTACTCCAGAAGAACTTTGGTCAGGTAAAAAGCCTAATTTACAACATATGAAAGTATTCGGGTGTCAAGCCATGGTTCATGTACCAAAACAAAAAAGATTAAAATGGGATCCGAAATCTGTATGTATGATATTTGTTGGATACTGTGAAGGTAGTAAAGGTTATCGATTATATGATGAAAGAAAGAAAGCAATATTTAAAAGTAGAGATGTAACTTTCATAGAGCAAACTACAAAAGATAACTCTGTACTTATACCATTATCTGATTTACAGTTGTCTATAAATGACACAGAAGAAGAAACAAAAATTACCACTGATCTGAGCTCCGAAGATGTGCTGACTGATGACTCCTATATCAGCATGCCGGAAAATACATTGAACAGCAGTGATGATGAGTATATTCAGCCGAAGACAAAAGCCCCCACTCAGCCAAGTAGTATGACCCTAAGACCTAGAGACAAAATAGTAAAACCTACTTACCTGTGCTATGGGGACACGCCAGTGACAGTACCAGCATCATCACATGTTGAACCTGAAACTGTAGAAGACGCTCTGGCAAGCAGTCAAGCTCAAGAATGGAAAGAAGCTATGGATAGCGAATTTAAGTCATTAATTGAAAATAACACCTGGACTTTAGTTGATCTACCAGAAAACAAAAGAGTTATTCCCTGTAAATGGGTGTTTAAGGTAAAAACTAATGTTAATGGAGATATAGAGAGATATAAGTCGAGGCTCGTGATTAAAGGATACAAACAAAAGAAAGGTATAGAGTATGATGAGATTTATGCCCCAGTAGTACGACATACTTCCATCAGGTACTTATTATCACTGGCAGTTAAGCATAGATTATACATTGAGCAAATGGATGCCGTCACCGCGTTCCTGCAAGGCGACATTGACGCCGAGATTTACATGACTCAACCCCCACTATATGAGCATGGTGATAAAGTTTGTAAATTAAATAAATCCATATATGGGCTGAAACAGGCCAGTCGCCAGTGGAACTTAAAATTAAGTGCTGCATTGAAAGAGTTGGGATTTATCTGTTCTTTGTTGGATGCCTGTGTATATTACCAAATAGAAGGTAAAAATATGTGGTATATAATATTATATGTAGACGACATATTGTTCTTTTTTAATGAAATAAAGAAGGCTCAAGATATTAAGGATAAATTAAAAAAAAAGTTTAATTTAAAAGATCTGGGAACAGTTCATCAATTTATTGGCTGGAGGATAATACAAAATGAAGATAGAAGTCAAATATATGTAGATCAAACTGCATACATAGAACGGGTAATTGAGCGATTTAAAATGACTGACTGCAAGACCGTAAGTGCGCCCTGTGATCCGAATAATAAACTAATTACTACTCAAGAAGAGAAAAATGTATTGAAAGATGTACCATACCAAGAAGCAATTGGCAGTTTATTATACCTATCATATGGTACCCGACCTGACATATGTTTTGCAGTAAATAAATTAAGTAGCTTCAATAAAAAGCCTGAATTTCAGCATTGGACAGCGGTCAAGAGGGTGATACGCTATTTAAAAGAAACAAAAGATCACAAATTAGCTTTCATTGAGAATAAAGAAGGATATATTTTTGGTTTCTGCGATTCTGACTGGGCGTCGGATAATGAGAGTCGGAAGTCCTGTTCCGGCTACATATTTATGTTTCAGGGTGCCCCGATATCTTGGTGCTCCAGGAAGCAGGCCACGGTGGCGTTGTCCACCATGGAGGCGGAGTACATGGCGCTGGCGGGTGCCGTGCAAGAGGCGCTGTGGTTGCGCCAGCTCCAGGCTGAGCTGCAGCCCCGGCTAGCGGCTGCACCTACTATCATCCACTGCGATAACCAAAGCGCAATTCATTTCGCAGGCAAAGACTCCTACAATGCCCGGAGCAAACATATTGATATTAAATATCATTTTCTACGCGAGAAGATATCTAACAAGGAAATAATGGTACATTACGTGGCAACGAACAACATGGTTGCTGACATACTAACGAAGGCCACTTTCAAGCAACAGGTCGAGAACTGTTCGAATATGATGGGTCTGAAGAAATATGATTTGCATTGATAAGGGGAATCTTGGAATTATAAATGCAAAAATACACTTCATGTTTTGTATCTGTTACTTTTCTATTCTGTATTACATTCTGTCATTGTCACCGTCTGTGTTCGCTTTTGTTTTATAAAATCCCTTATTCTATTTAAATAAGTAGTCTCCAAGTTCAACCTAGAATTCACAAATAATACTATTCCAATAGTTTTCAATTTAACAATTTAATGGTGAGCTGGGAGTGGATGCAAGCAACGAGCTGGCGATCGCGGAGTGCGGTGCCGACGAGCTGATAGGATTACCGAGTGCTGAGGCGGCTCGTTAGGCCGACCGGCCGCGGCGGCCGACTACCGCTGAAGCGAGGAATACACCGATGGGAAATATTTAAAAGTGGATTAAATATTACTCAGAGCAAAAAACAGATTTTAAAAATCCGCAGTTGTTATATTTTTTATTTGTTAAGCTGGCGGGCTTCCTTGTTACAAAAATTGTGTCTAAAACAGAAAAAACTATATTAATAGTTATTAATTAATTATTATTACATTACGTACATTTTACTATAGTATAATCGTTTGTTATGACTTACAAGCTTAAATCTTTATATATAAACAAAATTGCCACCAAATTCTTCAACTTCATGTTCAGCCTATAAAGAGCCCGCCGCGGCGTGGAAATAATTCTATTCACAAAGTGAGCGTCGGCCGCGACCGCCCGCCTCGACTCAACTTCAACTGAAATAAAAAAGTTTCCATCGCGCCCCGTCTCTTCGAGGACTCGCACCTTGTAACTGACTTTTTAATTTTAATAACCCCATTTGCTCCCCGGATCGGCGAGTTCTACGCCGGCGCGGTCTTTACTCGAGCGACTGCATCGTGTGAATGCACTACTCAAATCAGTTACTTTCTGCAGTGTCAAACCTATAAGTATTATACTACTTGTCATGGAGTTTAGTATGAAATATTTTTTACTCCTCAGTACTGTGATATTCCATAGCCCTGAATAAAACGATCGTGCACACATATTTTTTTCGGAATTGTAATAGTAATAAGTTAAATAAAACTGAGAACTGAACTATTTTTTCTTTACACGCTTTTGCACAGTCGTCTATAAAATTGGTTATTAAAACGAGTCCAAGCTCGGTGGGTGATTGTTAAAAGTACAGCGGAGATCGTGTTGCTATCTTCCGACTCCATCATCAGATCAGCCTATACACACCAATATCAGCTTTTCTTACGTTACATAACGGGAACTGGTTCAAAATTGTCTTGAAAGGTTTTGACTAAACGTACTGGCAAGCATTTGTGAAGCCTAGTAAAAGCCAGTAAAAATAAATGAATGTGCCCATTCAAACAAAAACTCGACTGTTAACCTAAAGTAAGAAGCCTTCCTAAATCCCTACTCATCCCTTTACTTCAGTTGAAAAATTCCATTATTTCCTATTCCGAGCTTTCTGTAACACACTAACACGGTTCGACGTCTGCTTTTTCTTTTAATTGGTCTTGTTATAGTTCTTCTTCTCCCTCTTTTCCTTTTTCCTTCAATTCTTCATCCGGTTGTTGCAGCTTAGGTGACTAAACATCTTCACTCGTCTATTGTCTATAGTCTGCAACAGACTTCTCTTTTCCGGGTGCCCTTCGACTAACCTAAAGTTTTATGTGGTAAAACTTTTTTGGGCGAAAATGTTTCCTATAATATTGAATGGCATACTTCTTTTTTAGCATAAAGATTTTTTAACATACATATTTTTTGTTCTAAAGCACTTTTGGTCTAAAATTGTTTTCTCTTAAATTTTAATTACTAAACGGCTAAATCCATAATATTGTTTGGTGGAATTGTTATTTAGCCTAACATTCAATGTTTTTGCTCCGCAACTTTTATATTAGGCGTTACATTTATCAGCGTCCAGTCAATGATATTTTATATTAAGATACGATATGCTCGTACTGAACGCATTCAAAACCCGTGACCAATTACTGACAGAGACAAACACGGCCATCCATAGCGCGCTATTGTTAGAAAGAGATAAATAGATAAAAAGTAAGGCAATTTGCCTTCCTTTTTGCGGAACGTTTTTGCGCGCGGATGACGTATCTTTATATAAAATATCATTGCGCCCCAATATAAAACACCTAGGTGACATGATTATTGAACTAACCTATAGGTTAGGATAGGCTAGAATTGTGTTAAGGCGCGAAGCGCCACAACTATGCGAAATAGGAGCTCCGCTAAGCGGAGCTCCGTCGACTTCGCCTCCGGGTCAGGGTTCATTTCATATGAATATTTGCTTTCCAAACACAACATCTGTAAAATGTAGGTAATTAACATGACTGGTAATGAAAAATTAAAAAATAAAACTAAAGGTAAAAATGTTCGGAATAAAAACGTTATACCAAAAAACCATTCGACAAAATAACGTTATTCTATACAAATGTTATACTAAACAATTTTTCGACTAAAATATATTATGCCAAACAATTCCGATCAAAAAAAAATCGATATTTAAATCATTCGACGAAACGTTGGTATCCAAAAAAAATATGTGGCGAAACAAAAATAGGCCAAACAATTTTAGAACAACCGATATACACCCTTCTTTTCCTTTAATAGAAATTGAAATAGAAAAAGAAATAGTTTATTCATGACAAACATTAACATTAATTGACACATACAGAATTTGAAAAGATAATTTGCCACGAAATGGTCCCAACTCAGCGTGATGCTGGCAGAGCCAGCGCTGGTCTTCCGTTGTGACCATTTGGTGAGGACAAGGCGCAATGAGGCCACCACCGCACACGCATCAATTTACAGCACAATAGGGTACCTATTTGCCTAATTTTTTATTAGTTATTAAATTGAAGCTTTTTTTCTTTCCGAATAGCCTAGTATAAATAGTTTTTTTAATATCTTTAAAAATAAGAAGTGTTTAAAACTTTCTTTTAGACAGAGAGGAAAATACAGGTAATATGACTTCATATTACTCAACCGCCATAATTATGAATTATACGCAAAACATCGTTTCATGAGAAAAAGATAGACAAAAAACTTTAAAAGGCTATAACTTTTTCATTTTATTACCAATTTCAAATTTGATTTTGAATTAATTTATCATACTACGTATATTTATATATTATACAAATTAATATATGAAATTTAATATCAGGCAAATACCCTATTAACAAAAATACTGATAAAAATAAAATTAAAAACCGATTAAACATGCCACGCTCTACACTATGATGACATAATGCCGTCGTGCAGTGCAAACTCTTTACACCGCCTTATGCAGTCTGTGGCTGGCTTATTAAAAAAACTTTACTATTTACTACCTTTACTAACCTTTACCTTTACTTACTAACTTTACTATGTTAATCGCCTACTTCCTCATTCGTCCAGCTTTTCAATCCCGCTATTTTTTCCATTTATCTCCAGAGCCACATTTCGAAGGCTTTCAGTCTTTCTCGGTCCCACTGGGTCATTGTTCACATTCCGCCGCCATATAGATCTATTATGCTTAAGATCTAATGTACACCTTAATAGCCTTTTGCGTACTTAGCTTGATATTCTAGCTTTAAATAAATATTTATTTGCATTGAAATCCATATTCGCCATGGCTATTCTAACAATGATATCCAGTGTGCATCTCGAGTCATTGTTGATAGGATTACCCAAATATTCAAATTGCTTTATTTGTAGTTTTTTTGTGTATAATGTTATTCTGTATGTACCTAATATGTAATATTATTATTATTTATTTATTTTAATGTTATATTCCTGCCAGTTGATGTTAATTAAAAACCGTAAACAGCGCAAGAGTGTACGGAGATCTGGCGATACTATGATAAATTTCAAATTTTATTCGTCGTCTGTATGAAATGCAAGAAATTGCGAAGACGCAGCAGAAAATTGGTAAACTGTAATCAAGTTGCTTAAGTTGGTACACCGCGGGTTCATACCTTTTTTGGAATGCATTCTTAATTTTGTTATTATTAGAACATTTAACAAAACTGGTTGCTTTCAATTGCAGCGATGTATTTAACAAATATGGCAGATGAATATCTCGATCAACTGCACTGCTATTGTATCACAGCTATCGTTGCTGAATAACGATTAATTCCTTTAGTAACTGTCAAGTTGTCTGGGCGTACAACTCATTAAGTTGACGCTTATTAACTGTGTATGTACATTGTATCTATGGATTTCTTGACCGGTATTGCGCCTACGTGGTCGCCTTGTCTCCACCTCAGGCGTGCATCGATTCGGGGAAACACACAACAGTGTTCGTTTGTGTCCCCCGTGTGGAGGGACATGAGGTCAACGAATCATCAACAGCGCTATTATTTAGTTCTCTTATTAGTCGCATGAGCTAGAGGTCGTTGCCCGCCGCTATCGACTCGGTAACTCGATCTTCGCGATTGTCGCTGATCGATCGCTCCGACTGTAACGCACCACGTAATCGATAAGTTCGGCGCCAAGACACCGCCCATTAGCGCAATAAACATGTTGTAGTTTAACTATCATTACAGCAAACAAGATTGCGTTGCGTTTGGAATTCGCCAAATATTTTCGAAGCTTCGAAAATCTTTATCTTTATCCAGTTTTTAGGGTTCCGAAGTCAAACTGGGAAACCACATACTTTCGCCATGTCCGTCTTTGCGTCTATCCGCATGCCAGTGGTCTTGTTCAGAGACTCTTATTACAAAGCTAACGATTAAGTAGACTTGATTGGTTCCTGAGATACAGGCGACTAAAGTATTTACACTACTAAAAGTTATCTAAGACAGCACCAAGTAACTTTATATACCAAATTCGTTCATACTTGTCGTTTTTCAAGATAGTTTTTTGTGTTTACAGTAACGGCATCGGAACCCTACACTGAACATGGTGCGACAAGCTCTTGTCGGGTTTTAATATTATTGTTTATCTCTGACTGTAGAAAAGTAAATATATAACAACACCTCCGCGAATACTGTGTGTCCAAACTTTACGTTAGATTTCATGTTTGTCTAATCTACCAAAAAATTAGAAGTACAAATGTTTGTTACCTATTTTAGTAACCTGCAATATAATCCCGTAGCTTCTTGTATATTTCCAGTGAAAGCAAGTTTGTATGTCCTATTCCTCGTCAAGTTCGTATTACAAGACTCACCCCGCCCGGGTCGCGGTTGCGCGGCGAAATTGTGTTGCAAACTACAAAACTTTCTCATTAATTATCAGAGGACGAGGCATGGGAATATTCCCAAACTGTGCTTATACGATTATTGAAATATACAGATTGAAACATGATTTAATTTTGCGAGTCCAAACTGACTATAACTAAGTTTGTGTACAATTAGATTTAAATCTGATATGTTTTATAATAAATATTGATCATTTATTTGTCAATCAAAAATTAATCCACAACAAGTTTCGTCAAATATGTATCAAGAACCATCGATAAGTTCAATAGTTAATCAGCAACATGTACGGATTTGAACCCAGCTCCTACGCGGAGGTCCGTCCTACTCGCCGCGGCCGCGGTGTAAGCTGTTGTTGATAGCAGTGATAGAGCGGCGATAAGCCGGCTTCCGCCGCCGCCGCCGACGCCAGGTGCTCGCATGTTTGAGCAGCTCTCCACGCGCTATCCGTGCGCTATCAGTCCTACAATTATGTTTTATTGCTCGGAAATATGCTATATATTTGCCTTTAACATTAAAACGTCATTTTAGGCGCATTGACCTGCCCTACTTACAAGTAGATAAAGAACTTTTAACAAGAATATGAGGTAAATAATGTCTCGTTGAGCACATGAGAGGTGCACACACAAGTTGCGCGTATATGTACCTAAAGAAGAGCCAGTATAAATGGCCATTGTAAACTATACACTTTATTTGTGGAATTTTGTAGAACAGCTCTGGCTTACAAGTTAAAATGTAAAATACGATTTCCTTGTAACTTTTCAGAATTGATAACATCTTCAGGAAATAGTGGGCAGGATGTGGCGCTTAGGTAAGTGTACAAAGAGATAGCACGAGTATATTGGCTAGCTGCCAACTCGCCACAAGGTCAATTAAAATCTCAGTTTTATCCCTTTTAAATAGGTGGGAAGATTTATGCCTATTCCGCTACCGCTTCGTATAATATTCTTCATCTCTACATATACTTACCTCCTTAGTATAAAACAAAGTCGCTTCCGGCCGCCCGTCGCTCTAAGTGTACGCAGCGTGCAGTCTTCATCAATAGATAGAGCGATTCCAGAGAAGGATTTTGTATGTAGGTACCTAATAAAAGTAACAAATTTTGCTTTACAGTAAACTCACATAATCCGAAGCGCAGCGAGGGCGGGTCGCTAGTTCATTATAAATGGTAAAGCCTGACTAGAAAATATAAAACCTCGTCATATTGCGAAAATGAGATGAACCGTCATTTCTATTGCAATCATGAAACACAGATAAGAAAATTATTAGTGGCGACCCCATTAGAGGTTTTTATTTTTCTGCTCAGGTTTTACCTACATTCAAACGATTATTTAATTGCACCGCATCCCTTGCACTTAGTGTTTGACGCCGGACCTGTCTTGTCACAGCGACCCGGAGCAGCTGCGAAATGTCACCCGTCCGTTATTTCTGAATCCAGTCCGAGTGATTCAACTCCTCGGTGTATTTGCATCTCCTGGATCGAGTCTGAAAGTGGGTTTTGGAGCCATTCAATCTCTGCGACAACTGTTCGTTCGGAAGTAAGTGCGTTTTAAAAAACAGGCTAGCATACAGAATCGTCCACTACATCACTGAACTTGAAAAGCAAATCAGTCATACCATACACTTGTCGGCATATTCACAGTTTTGTAGTTTGCTAAGGTGACCCTCGTCTTATTTATTTATTTTAGGTAACGTACACACACAACAAACATATAAGTCTTATAGCATTTGGTGGTGGCGGTCTAGAAATTTCGAATTTGGTGTTCAGTATGACCCGGTCCATAATCGCCGCGTTACGTCATACAGCAATCATCATCTAATGGGTCGGTAACGAGAGCCGCCGCGGGCTGGCGCCGGCAGCTGCCCAATCGACGAGGCGCTCAAGGAATTCCAATTTACTTCCATTACGGACAACGCCGCCGCCGCTGGACGCGCGCCGCGACGACCCGCGACGACCCGCGGCTCTAGCCGCCCGCGCAATAAAACAACGTCCCGGGAGGGGGAGCAGATTATCCAATTCCGCGGATCTCCGGGGGATCATAAAAACAATAAATTCTCCTTCAAAATAAAACTGTAGGTTGTTACGTTACCCGCCTTATTCCCCTGCTCACCGGATTACGCTAATAATTAAGGTGTAAAACAAAACTCCAGGATATTAATCATTCCGGGACGTATTGAAGACGTGACAGGCAACAGGCCTCAATTACACGAGGACGGTCGGTGTAATTGCTCGCTCGTGGCTGTTAACAATTATTGCCGTGATCCCATTCCGGCGCGTCCCGGCCTCAGCTCATTGATTGCCCGCCGCCGCGCCGGGCGTCGATGCTGCCGCTGCCCCGACGCTGTCGCGTGCGTCTGTTCGCAACGCTCCCATATTTAGCGCTGTAATGGTGCTGCGACACACGCAACACAACTACCTACTTAATCCGTTTCGTTTTGCAGAGTGAGCAGTTCATGTTATCGGAGCACGGCTCGGAAACTGAACCATAAAAGTAAACGATGACTAATCCGAGGCGACCTGAAATGGATTTAAATGTCGGTATTACGATTGGCAATTGGAGCGAGTACTGAAGTCCTGTTTTGAGGTTTTAGCGTGAAGCGTGACGTCACACGAACGCAGCGCTTTAATTAAAAGTGCTCTCGTCGGTGCCGCGACGCTGCGCGGCCGCGAGACGGCTGCGAATTAAACACTATTTATCTCGATCACTTTTAAAGTGATGTTTAGTTTTCGTTTACCTTTGTTTAACCGAGAACCGCGCGTTTGATCTTGCTGATTCATAGGATCACCCACACGGCTGCAGCACGCATTTAGGCACCGACTAAAGTTAGGTCCATAATCATAGAGGTTTATTGGATTAGTCATACCTAGGTGCACAGTTAAGTCTCCTTTTCACACGTATAGCTAGTAGCTATGTACTGGTATTCATTACATTGCGAACCAATTTAATCATAAGTCAGGCCTTCCAGCGAGTGTCTCGAAGGTTCATGACCCAAAGGACATGGCGAACCTTTTCCAGCGCCACTTTAGGGTGGAGTCTTTTCTTGGACAGTCTTCGAGGGCAATGGTGAGAGGCAAATCTCCGGGCACGACGGTCTCAGCGTCGAAGACCTTCAGAACGCCTCTGTTCACCTGCCCAAGGTACTGACAATGATTTTCACCTACGCAGCGGATATGGTGCTGCTCATCCCCTCGATAGGTATAATAGGTGAAATTTACAATGTGGAGAAAAGCGAGTTATATTTTTTTAAGGGTCTCTCCAGACCAATCGGCTTGGCTCGATTTGGCGTTGCGAACGGAACGACGTCATTTTCGCTCTTATCGCATTGACATAAAACTTTTTCTTACCGGCTCAAGCCGATTCCGCGTCGATAGGTCTGGGGAGACCCTAAGGCAGGCAATAAGTTGTATTTTGTGTCAAAGTCAAAGTCAAAGTCAAAGTCAAAATCATTTATTGTGTGATTGCAGATGTACAATAATAAGATGTTATGGATACATTGGTTGGGCGCATCACAATCAACCGTTTCCGGTGTACAATAATTAAAGCACTATTTATTATATCTAAAAGTTACTTATTAAATTTAGCAGCAAGTCAAGATAAATTACACGATTTTTTAAATTAAATTTAATCTAGTATATACGATACTGTACATTATTAAATTATTCAATATTTACCTACATACATTAAAATTATTAAACATTAAATTAAATTAATAAAAAAAAATTAAGATTAAAGGCGCATGTTATTAAAAAAATCATCCAGGGTATAAAAGCATTCCTCAAGTAAGAAATTATGTAATTTACAATAAAATTTGTTTCTGGGTAGTTCCGTCCAAGAAATAGGTAATGCATTATACATTTTTATTGCCATGTTATTGCAGTTATTTTTAGTAAGATGCAATTTACTACGAGAACCAACTAGTGCTTTATGCGTAGCTGACCTCTTATCAATATTACATTTCTTTCTGAACAGTTCCAAATTGTCTTTTACAAATCTACACATCTCGAAAATATATAGACTCGGAACTGTTAGGACCCTATATCTACTAAATAGCGGCCTGCAAGATTCTGACCACTTCAATCCTCCTATCGCTCTAATGCACTTTTTTTGTGATATAAACACCTTTTGTATATTTGTAGCGTTGCCCCATATTACCAATCCATACCGTAAAGCCGAACAAACATAGCTGTGGTACACCATAAGTGCAGTTTTTTCAGATGTAATAGTTTTAAGTTTTCTTAGAGCAAAGATAAATTTATTTATTTTAGTGGAAATTCCTTCTACTTGATGTTTCCAGTTCATGTATTCGTCGATAACTATTCCCAGAAATTTTACATGTGACACTTGTTCTATTTGTCGCCTGTCTCACTCTCAGGAGTTCAAATAGGTATATGCAAAAGACTGACAGATTAAGAACTTTCTCCTTTTTTAAAGTCAGTTATAAAAACACAAACCTACCTAGGTAAGTAAATAAAATAGAACAATTGAATGTGGTATGAGCCTAATCAAATGTTTGTTTAATTACAATACATTGTAAAGTCAATAGGTATACGTACCTACAAGAATCAAGAGAAAAATACAGTTTCAACAAGTACTTCACCTCTTTTGTCACCGCCTCTGAAATGGTGCATCATTAAATTCATTAATAAAAAAACCAATTTTTTTTTGTAAAATGTTAGTTGCTAGGTTTTTACGCCTACCCTTTTGCTCTTAAATCGCAGGCACGACATGTGTAACTTTGTAATCAACTTGGCACAGTCACGTTGTTGCTCTGCTCAAGCTTGCAACTTGAGTATGTTAGTCCGAGTGGGGCCCTAAGCAAAGTACCTATATACAGAACCCCGAGCGAAGTCAGTAGCGGCCGCCGTAGCCGCTCCATCCGTGAACCCTCCGGAGGCCGCCGAATGGCCGCGTCCAGGGGCGCCCGTCGCGAGGGGAACAAACAACCCTCCTTAGCTCTCAAGGACAAACTTAATCCATTATCGAACTTGGGGATGATCCCCATCGCTATGTGATCCCAGGAGCTCACTTGCTGATTCGTTTTAGGGTGCGTATGCCTAAGTTGACATTTTTTTCATTGTACAGTTGCTTACTGGCCCAAGAAGATCGTAGCTTAGGTACCTATATGTTACAGTGTAATTACCTCATTAGTGGGGAATTATCAAGGTTTAAACATAACAGCTAACTTCGTGAAAGAAGGCATACTTAAAGAAACAACCAGAAATTGACAAAGTTTGCTGTTTCTCGAGCAGCGCTGCCCACACGCCGAGCAACGGTTATTACGAGGCGAGTGTCGCGCCGAGAGGCTTCGCGGCAAAGGTCACTCCCGGCCGCTGCAACCGCGATGCAATTTGCCTTTCACAAAACTGCATGAGGAACTTAACCCGCCCCGCGCCGCGGCCGCTCGCGCCGCGCCGCGATACGAGAGCAGAAAGCAAGTTTATAGGGCAGCCGCGGAGAGAGCGGCCCCGCGCCCCGCGCCGCGCCCCGCCGCCGCCGCGCGCCAGTCAGCCGCCGGCCGCGCATCCAGCCGCGCGTCTCCACGACGCCCGCTATCGCACGTTCTCGCGTCAAACTCCGCGAGTGCACAACCAGGAGCAAAGTTGTCAGTGATATTTGTTGAATTACTCAGTGCTTGTGGTCGCTGCAGGCGACGTGTGACAAGTTCAGTGAATACAGTGAGTGGGCCGGTCGGCCGCGAGTGCAGCCGGTTTGCGCCGAGTACATGACCCGTACATTACCATACCATTAGGATTACCGCCAGCAGGTGAGCGAGGTGTAGGCGCAGCGCTTTTTAGCCACAGTCGTAACTCGCTTCCTGTTAACAACTGCTTCTGTTCTTGAGTAGTCAGCTAGTCTGCTCCCCGTTTCTCAACAGGTTTTCCAGTCCATGAAAAATCATTCGTAGCAACAGTTTCCGTCCCAGAAAAGCTATAAGTCAAGATTGAAAACCCCTATCGAGTGAATGTTAAACGAGTTCATTAAAGTGAGCATGTGAGGCGAGCGAGTGGCCGGGCCCTCGCGAGCCCTTCCGCAGACGACGTCAGGCCGGCACTCTCGGCTCTCCTCCGACCGAGCGCAATCCGCGGCGAGCGAGGGCCCGCACTAACCAGCTGTCGCATGTACAATGCGCCACTCCGGCCGAGCCTACCTTAAAAACGCTCAATCGATCCAATACTACTATTCGTCACTCAAACAGCATCTTTATTTTGAAACACATTTTCAATCACCTTCACGAGGAGAAATCGCTTTCCCTTAATTAGTCCTTTAAAAAAATAAGACAAAAAAAGGTAATGTCCTCTTTAGAAAATTGACATTCGCTTTTGTGAAAGTTTTTTGTACTATTGTCATTGATCCTTTTTCTTGAAGCGGAATGAGATCAAAGACTTCGTTTCCGGCGCGAGATAGGAAGCGACATTTTATTTTGAGTCACATTTTTCAATTGTCAAAGGGTGTTTATTCCCGATAAAGGCAAAATAAGTGAGATGAATCTACCATATTGTAATTTACCAGGCTTGCGAATCTTGCAAGCCCCATCTATCTGTAACCATGTAGGTAGTAAAACTATTTAGTTACATTGTAATTAAGGCATACACAAGACATAACAATTATGAAGATATAACAATGGCTATCTTATGCTCAACATTAGCCTCTTATCCCAGTCCAATTTACCTCATTACCGAAAAGGCGAACCCGTAAATTTTATTTCCACAAGACACGGATAATGTCACATGTAAATATTGTTGGCTTAAGGTTTTGAATGAAAGTTGCCACAACCAGTCTGCAACCTTGAACCGGCCGCAAGTCAAAACAATCTGCTAAACGATCGCAGGACGAATCTTCCCACGCCTCCATAAACGCACCGCATGAAATATTCGGGCGTTGAACAACAGCTCAATATAAAACGTTTTATTATGCAGCCTCGGTGCGGGCGCAGCCGGGGCTCACTATCTCCCTGAGAATTTAAATGACGCCCTCCACAGCATTCCTTGCTCTAACGCCGAAAGATAAAACTCTGATACTATTGACAAATGCGTTGCCCTCGGAAGATGAATGAATAAAATGTTAATTTAGTTCTCGCCGGCGCGAGTACAAAAAATCCAATTTCATTTCGATGAAACCTTGTCGATACAGTACAGCGTCGCTCTTGTAGAACATCTGGTACACGGGATCGGTTGACGGGTTAAACGATCAACATGATTCCCGAGCCACGTCGTGGTGATTATCGTCTTTCCGTTAAGCTCACTAAGGTAAAATCCACTCATTTGAAGTAGAACAATTTAGATTTAGATTTACTTCGGACTTTAATAATAACAGTGTTGTTTAGGCCCGCGCTTCCAGTTTCAGTGTGAACGTGTGATTCACGCGCGCATAAGAGTTTGACGAATGTAACACGTCCGTCACGGAACACTCGTCCGACACATTCACGCCAGTCCTTGCCCTAAAACGTGATGTTTTGACCCGTATGCATGCATGTGTTTACAATATGCCATACTTCTTCGGTCATGTCATAAAAATCAAAGTCTAAAATCGTAACATTACACCAAAATATTACCTACTTTAAACAAGGCGCATGACCGCTGGCTCTGGTTGCATTTGCTAGCGTGCTGCTTATATTGAAATGTTTTATATAGGCAGAAAGCACACTGTAAAGTTTATTTTAAAAATATCTGCAGAATGAAGACACTTAAATACCCGAATTGATAATAACCATCACAACTTTCTCTCTTAGAGAAGTAACTGCGAGCTTTCCACCACTGAAAGACTCAAGAAAGGCTTCAATAAGTTGTGTCCGGGAGATAACGGCACGGTGCTCGTCGCCGCTCGCCGGTCGGGACCGCCCGCCGCCCGCACGGCGCATAAATCAGCTGAAACGCTCTCGTCGGCACCAAGCCCGCTGCGCTTGCACCCGCGGCTGTTTTGATAAGCAGCCAGCCAGGACGGCTGCCAAATCTCCCCGTAATTCCCCATAAACCAACATAAAACCCGTATCATGCAAATGCTACATACCATTAACACCGTGGAACTTACATAGTGCAATGCGGTCTGTAAAATCATTCAAGTACAATCTTATAAAATCAATCGATTGAATCACAAATACATTAGATATGGATTTTCGCGTTCATGCAGTCTTCTAAATTATTCTTCTTTTTCTAGTTGGAGAAACAACTAGCGAAGGTCGGCTATCAGATCCTAGAATAAACTATCTAAACCAAATTCAAAATAAATACTTAATAGCGAAAACGATTTGGACCTTATTCAAAAAAGCAATTCTACGACCTTGCCAGTATTACTACGTTTACAACATGATAGGCCTGTCAAATAACCTCATTCATATCAATTTTCCCGTTACTTTCCTGCATATAATGTGTCCGATTGACAATAATACCGCGTGTTGGGCGTGAATTGACGTGGGCGTGATCCAGGCCCGACCCGACCCGGCTCCTTGGCAGATTCAATTTCGCACCTGGACCCATTTCTTGTCAATTAAACTGAGCGCCTTTAACACGGGCTGCGATACATGTGTTGTGTCGGGCGCTGACGTACGCCCTCAAACAATGTCAGTAATTAATAGGGATACTCGTACTAGGGTTAATCTGCAGTGCCTACCAGGGTTAAATTGGATAGGGACTCGCTCTAGCTAGCTCAATACGTCTACTGTAACCGTCAGGATTCTGGTTGTTTCTTAGCTAAAATTGCCCCTGCATGGGAGTGCCCTGCTATTTGTTCCCGGTGTGGTGACGAGGATGCCGCAAATTGCAGCTATTGTGCGTCTGTCGCTGCAATCAATCCGCCGGACCGCCGCCACACCGTGTGTGCGGCGGCTCTCACTCTAACTAAACGAGTACCAAGAAAGACTCACAACACTTATGTCAAAGATTTTCGAAAATTAACAAAGTGTATAGGATAGACGTAAACTGGAGATCTATCGCATTGGCTGCTTATTTCAACACCATTAATTTAGTACGTTTTTGAAAATTGCTAAAATTTCCGTTAAACCTCAACCCGTATGAAAATAAAAAAACGAGTTCTGTGAACATCTGTGTAGTGTCAGTAGCGATGACAGAAGCTGACTGCAACAGATTACCTCCCCGTTCCCAGAAATCAACGGGAAGAGTAAAAACTCATCACTGAGAAATCCTATCTAACCTGTGTTCGTATTTTATCGACAAACCGCAATGCCAAGATTTTTTTAAACTATATGGTTCAGAAAAAGGCGAGTTTAAACTTGTTAAGTAAATATTAAAAGGTGTTTGTCTTGTCAATGCACCCAAAACGCAGGGAAGGCAGGTAGCTGAATTTGTGCAGTGAAGTTACGCGAAGGTTACAATAATGGCATTCCCGCTACCTGCCCGAGGGACAACCTAACCTAGCTAAAAACCAATATCCTATTAATATTATATTGTTTTTAGGTATATCGTCAATGTAACATAATTCGTGATTTTAGTGAAATCACCAGATATACGTTACGATTATAAATACGTAGAAAAAGCATGATTAAGTAATTCCGTTTCAGCATTAGATAACCAACGACAACCTTATCTGTTTCTAAAGAAAATTATACATAAAGTTCAAGGAAAATATTTATAGCAACAATCTCATTTGATGTGTGCAATCAAAAATGGAAGTACGACGGGGAGGAAAAGATGCAGCGTAAATAAAATTCACTCAACATGTTAACCAATTTTACCAGTTTGATAGTACGCTTTGACCATGATCCCGACGTTGGCAGTTCCGGCGATCACAATGGAGCTGCCTCTGACCCGAAACTTTCGAGCTTGTGACGGGAAATAAACATCAGTCAAGAAATACAAGTATTAAGAAAAGTGCTAGGATTTTACAATTATTTGTTTCACCAACAAACCATCGTTAGAGCATGCCGCGTGATAGCAGAAGCATTCTTGATTATTTTTTTACTTTGTAAAAGGAAAGTTGGTGGATTGTTGGTATTTAAAAAAATTTGCTATTACAAAATAACCTTAGCTTGATAAAACTTGGCTAATTTATGGCTTAATGAACAGAACAGAATGTTATCTATCATTGCAATTAGCTACTTGCAGTGATGTTCAGTAACACAAAAGTTAACTGTAACATAAACGCATATTGCTTATTTCAGCGACATCCGAACATGTATACCAAACCTACCTAAACAAGATGGTTTTTTTGTGTTTTATCACATACCACTGATGTCTCACGAACCATTGCTTACGCTGCCTAAGTACATACCTACAGCTTTTAACATCATAATTATTATTGGAGTTAATGCCGTGTGGTATCAGGAAATAAATGGACTGGCACAGAATTGGAGAAAAGTGGCAATTACTCGTACTCCATAGGCAAGAGCGTAGCTCTTAACTAAAATGACGAGTTTGATATACCTATACGATTATAATGGTATCCTTTGAAATAGCGGAAGTGCTATTCTCAGGTGGTTTTTCTGGAGTAACGAGATGAGTTCGTCGAATTTATTTGAATCTTTTAAACGCCTTATGTCGAATATAAAACCTGTCACTCACACGCCGAACATGTTTGCCATGCTATGCAAACTACAACTTTTTGCGTCTGCAGCATGACAGCGGCACGACTTTCAGTTGACGGTCAGAGGCTTCTGTGGGGTTCAAAAATTAATCGCTTATTTTATACAAAACAAAACGAATTACGAAACCAGAAAATCAAGAAAAATCCCTCAAGTGTGGGTACTCGCTATTCCAATGGATACTTGAATTATCAATAATGGAAAAACTTTTACGGAAAACACATCTGGGTTCAAAAAAGCGAAAATAATTTCCTAAACTTCGAAATCCCAGGAAATAATAAAGGCTTTCCGAGCCGTCGTCTAGACGAAAACAGGAGCGCCGAGTTGATAGTATTCGACGTTTGAGGGATCGGGATCGGGATGGCGCAGGCAAACAGGCATTTTAGGCTCAATTTATTTGTTGAGCGGAGAGCGGCCGGGGCAGGCGGCCGCCGGCGCGCGCGCCCCGCGCTAAATAACTAATGAGCCCGCGCGCCCCCGCCCCGCCCCGCCCGCGCCCCGCACGCACCTGCCGCGCTCTCCTGTACAGTACAGCGTACACCCGATAACCAGTTTTCCTAATTTTAATGACTACACCTATTAATAAATGTGTACCTACGTTAAACTAATTACCGATTTACTTCTGAAGTTTTTCAAGGCTAGGAGCGGCTTTGATCTTGTTAGTTTATATAACAATTTTTAGTAGTTTACTTTACACCGGTACTTACTATTTCATAAATTATGCAAATACAATAAAGAATTACAGTTCATTACATTGCAAATGAGGTTTACGATTATGTCTTAATAATCATTATGATCTGTACGGCTAGCGATTTCTTTTCTATCCGTTACGTAAGTTAACAACTGCAGATCTATCAAAATTGTAGGTTTATTACTAACTTGATATATTATTATGAATTTGCGATCATTACAGTTTGCACAATTCAGTTGATCTTAAAGTTAAAGTTTGAAAGGGATAAGCTCGCCTTTGTACCTATATATTTTTATATCCATTTTATTGTTATGGTTACATTTTGTCTTCCGTACAATAAAATGTTAACACAAGTACATAATAATAATTACCATCTATTATTTACTAACACATATTACTTTTATTATCATTTGACATCACCGCTTCGACAGGGCAACTTTTAATACCTGACAAGGGACCATTATGAAGCGGGCCGGGGTAGTGCCAACGACGTCGACGCGACGCTAATGCGTCCCGCGCGTGTCGTGGCCGCTCGCCGCCGACCACTCGTTAACCGCCATCTCAGAGATTTCCGGGATAACGCGGAGCCTGCGTCGCGCCGGCGGCCGTGCGGCGTCGCTCCGGGCGCGCGCTTGTTCAGACCTTATCGAAATTCCTTCGCCGATCTCATCATTATCCCGGGCCGGCGCGCCCGCCCGAGAGCCGAGCTAACTGTGCCGCTAGGCTCAATTAATGGCAGTTTAATCCCGGACTCGCATCCACAACTGTCTGTTACTAGCTCGAGCCCTGTAGTTACGCCATCTGCTTTACTTTCTCCGTCCCGAGCCGACAATAGTCGAGTGTTCGCGCAGCCAGGTTTGTCCGCAACGCACACAATGCGACCACACGAGCACGAGTGCGCTAGTTGTGAGGCAGATTAAGCTCCGCTAAATGGGCCGTTACCGTCCGCAAGCCCTAGTTCGTTTCGCACACTATTGTTGCTACAATCTCCGTTACCTGCCGGTACTGTTCCGCGCGCGGTTAATCTTAAATTGAACCTCTTTGAAGCGCCGTCGTCTCGCGGCGTGCCGCCCGCGCGGCCGCCGCGCGGCACGAGACGACTGAAATCAGCGCCGCGGTAAGTAGGTTTACGGCGGCGAGTACATTCCGCTGAGTGTAAAGGACATAATAATGTGGAGCGCACGGCGCCCGCCCGTGCATTATGGAGCGGGTACACGCGGCAGTGAAGTAAACGTTTGAATAATTCATTGATGGACCGGACGGTGAGCTGTTTCTTATCCGAGTCAAGGCTAAATTTAGCCTCGCCGCCGGTGCCGGCCGGCAGCGCGCCGTGTCGCTTGTACGGCTGCAGACTTACATGCCGGCCGCTGGCCGGATGCGGTAACTTGAACCCAGATTTGCGCCAAAGCCGAAGCTTTGTAGGTGCAGTGCCGTACCCTTAACACTCTGCGGCGGATCATGTTCTGGTGACGGAGCAAGCAGCTGCCGAGCGGTTAGTGTGAGCAGCGTTGGCTTATAGTCGAGTACATTATGTAGTATCTTCAATGTAGGCAGTAGGTGCCATGTAGGTAGGTAGGTAGTTGAAGTAAGCCATATTCATTTAGCCCCGCCACGGGTGCTGCGTTGTTAATGCACAGTAGGTAATCCAATTTGCAGCATGCGCTCGGTCTATAAAAGCGTTTACGATGACGCAGCTAATTCCGCTAAACGAAACTGGAAGCGAGTCGTTTTCAAAAGAGCCGGAGCCGGCTAAATATTTATCGATCCCGTCGATCGGGTTATTAGCATCCGTTAGCGTTTCCGGGGCACACCTTCGGCAAATAAAAACTTACACAAATCGAACAAAGAAAGAAGAAGGCACGTTACAGCTATTCAAGCTCAGTATTTATTCATTCGTTAGGTATGCACATTTGAAATATTTCCGGAATGGGCAATATATTACAACCCACTTTCGTGTAGACACAGATATGTGGTGTTTGTCTCGGAGGTTGGGAAAGCGCGGCCGGCGAACGGTCGCGGCGCTGTCGCAAGCGCCGCCTACAGTGCGCGGGCGCCTGCGCCTTATTTAGCAAAAGCACTCCAGTTCCCGATATGGAAACAAAATATTAGTCAAGCTTCAAATGTCTGATGCACGTTGGGCCCGCATGCTCCCTGCATAGCTTTAAGTTCGATCGTGAATATCGTCCGTATCCCCTCGCGACAAGAGCGCGTAAATATAAACATAAACACGGCGGTGTGCGTGCGGCGTGCGCGCAGCTGCCGGCCCCGCGCCGCCCGCTCCCCGCGCCCCGCCCCGCGCGCGCTCCGCCGTCCGCGGGTGCGCGCGCATACCTGCGCGCTCGCCCTTCACCGGCGCACTTGTAAAACTTGTAAACACAAACAAAAGAGCGCGCCCCGACGAGCCGACCCGCCGCTCGCGAAACCGGACCGGCCTGGAATAACTATTGAATGATTCGTGATTCCCATAATGTGAGTCACATGGTGTCGCGGCCGCAGCAACCTGAGAACAATAGACGGTGTGTGTTCAGGTCCCGTTTGGCAATATGACAGATGTTGCCTATTATCCCGTAACCTACGAACAAATTAACATTGCCTACCAAACTGAATTCTACTCATCATTAAAAGGCAATAAATAAATAAAATAAATAAATATCAGGGAACAACGTCACACCAATTGACCTAGTCCCAAACTAAGCTCTAGGCTTGTACTATGGGTACTAGACAACGATATAAATATAAAAAAAATATATACTTAAATACATAGAAAGCATCCATGACTCGGAAACAAATATCTGCCCATACCGGGATTTGAACCCAGGACCGCTAGCTTCGTAGGCAAGGTCACTACCGACTAGACCAGCGCATCGTCAAAAATTCAAAATAAAACACGAAAAGAATCAGTCTCAGAAATAACGACTGATGTACTCATACTAAATATTGTTGCTAAATAATGGTCACACCAACCATTCACCGGAGGACGGGTCGCTAGTATCACGAGAAAATAGGAAATTAGTTAGCAAACGAACACTTCGCAGTTGAAGTCGCTAAAGCTGAAGCTAATGTTCATGCTTAATGAGTAATTTTAATCATTTCCAACATAATAATAAGGGTTCCCTGCTTTCATTTAAGACGTTTTTTTAGTAGGTATTGCAAAATTCGTTGTTAAGGTGTAAATAGTGAAAAGAGAATAAGCGGCACTGTGAGATGGATACTTGAGTCACCCCGCGGCCGCGCACGGCTCGCCTCCGCGTAGACCGGCCGCCGGCTGTTGACCCGCGGCGGCGCGGCCGGCGCTGACATCACCGCCCCGCGTCGCCTAACAGAACACTCCACTCTAGCAGATTATGGGGTTATCTACCACAGCTCCAGGGGGGCTGGCTGCGTGTCGCAGTATGTCCTTCTCAGAGTACTCTACAATGAAAGAGACGTGCCGACGTGCCGAGCGATAAGCGCACACTCCAGTGCCAGCCGTAGGTACAGACGGCAAGTTTATTGATAATGACAAAATACAAGGAATGTATTTAGGTTTAAAGAGATTATCCGTAGGACATGAAATATTACGAGAGATTATACTTGTGATTAGTTCAGGCAAAATTAGGGTGCCGGTTTTTTGGTCCCAGATTTCAAAATACATATATTCGAGACTAATGGTAAACACCAGTACTCTACAACAGTTGAGAACCAACTTGTCGACTAAAATAGCAGTACTGTTTCCAAACAGAACAACAAAAATACGATGTATGATTTAAAAACAAAAACTTTGTACTAACTAACGAGAGTACTGACAACTAAACTGACTACGCGATAGAAACAAGACCACCACTGAATAAAAAAGCAAACCGCTGAAATCTGGTAGCCATTCTGTATGTTTGTTCAACCAAATCGCAGCACATAGCGCGGATCAACGGCACATTTGTAACGCACATCTGCAAATCCGCACTCACTGACTCAGGCAAGTTAATTACATGTCGAGAGGCCTTGCCCTGATTCTGTTACATCACAATGTTTACGTACTTTTTAAGGCGTTGACCCATTTTCTTTTAGCTGATGCTGAAATAATTAAAAACGGTTGAGCTTTAGATCTTTTAGGAGTGACAAATTTAATCTCTTACATGGTATGTAATGAATGAGGTGCAGTGCCTTACGTCGAGACTGTCGGGAGCTTGCTCGTAATCCTGCCATTGTTGCGGAAGAGCATTGTAGCAGCCGCGGGTACCTGCCTGGCATTGTTGGGGCTCGCAGACACGAAGGCAGTAGCTTACTGACAAGACGGTGGCTATACACATTGCCAGAGCTCCCCATGCAACCTTACTACTGTATAAGCCACCATATACCTACTTACACGTGTTCCGTTTTCCATTATCCACAACTATTTTTATTTAAATTGCGATACTATAGAATTCATAATAAAATTCTAAAAACTTTTTTTTATTCAATGTATCCCTCCAGACGATTTACTGGGGAATAAGATAATAAGATAAGATAATATTCATTACCCGAAATGTTTACATGTTGAGTTGCTTAGATCTCGCTTATGCATTAATATACGAGCATAAAGTGTGTACCCCTGACTCGGAAACTAGTGAAAACTGTATTTTCCGAGTCAGTGATTCCTCAATCAAGTATGATTTAATGGCTATTAATGTATGACAATACTAAGAACATATCTGGTGTTACTTACGATATAAAGAGACTAAAGCAAGTCAAGTAATAGAAATCGTTTTTTTATTCAATAATTTCATATAGTTTAAACAGAGTGAACACATTTGGATATGGAAATGTATCCCTCCAGACGATTTACTGGGGAATGAACCAAACAACTGTAATAGATAACAGTATTCATTGATGGTCGGGGAATGCATAAATACATTATTATCGCTATAACTCCAATAACAAGCATAAAGACGATGGCGCCGTTGGCTTTAACAAAAAATATCACACCGCCGATGACGTATAGTGGCGCACTGGATATTCATTGATTGTTCTGTTTGTAAGAAAGTGGCACAAAGATAAGAAACAACAATCTTTGTCACGCCCAGTTGAGTGTTATCGGCATTATAGTTTTACGATGTAATAACGCCTCCGATAACAAGCGAGCAGATACGGCTGTAAACACACGCGCTTTGTGTACGGGAGGTGCTCGGCGCGGCGGACGCCAGCGAACAGACATGAAACTTTGGATACTTTAGATGGACGGATGAAAACAGTACTAGAACAACGGGTCGATTTTTGAAAATCTAACGTTTGAAACTTTATATTCGAAAATGAAAATCGAACGGTAAATCATAATATTTAATACATGGTTTAGTTGTCATTATGAACTAGTGACTTAGTTCGCATGCGATATATTTTCTAGGCGAAGCTGTCGTTCCGATCAGTTGTATAAAAAAGCAACCCGCAGATTAGAAGTGGTTTTGGTGCTTGTTAAAGAATGGTAAAGTTCCACGGTCAGGTTATGACATCATTTTGACGTGTCATATGAATAAGACCAACCTGTTAAGTCAGAAATGATTTGCATTATTAAATAAGTTTTTACTCTTGAGTTACAAATTCCAAATCGTAAATGAAGCGAGCGGAAGACCGGGCTCACGCTCCCCGCGAACTTAATAAAGAAAACCTGCTAATAAGGCTCAGGTTACCTTTGATTAAATTAAAAGTCCCGGCATAATTGCCGCCGCTGATCTAATTAAAATAATGAAGAATGTGATTGGATTATTCATTGGCTCGGCGGGTCGGTCTGACTGCTCCCGGCGCCGCGGTCTGCGCGACGACGACGCCGACGACTGATTTAGCGAAACGATAGAAGCGCTCACACGTCAACTTACGATTAACGATTCAGTAGTCGAGAAGAAAATTACGCTCATGCGAGTCACCGAACGCAAATTTATTTTACCCACGTAAAGTTAAATGTTTCTCTGGATTCTAATTATGAAAGTACTGTAATAATGGGGGACAGGGATGTAGCAGTGAAACACTTCATAAATTCTGTAATCTTCTTTTTATTTGCTTTCCAGATTTAACGAATACAATAGTTGTGTCCTAAGCGGAATCACAGCGGCGTCTGTTCATTTTTTTTAATAAAACAAAGCACCGTTGTTCCTTCGAACCAATTTGATTTCAAATCTATAAATTTAAAACCAAATTGGACACTTCGTACAAATAGTTTAATGAGATAAGGTCCACCTTCAGTAGCAGAACCTTACCTCATTACAGTACTTACACCATCACTTCATAGTATAAAACAAAGTCGCTCCCGCTGTCTGTCTGTCCCTACGTATGCTTAGATTTTGATGCAGTTTTTTTTAATAGATAGTGATTCAAGAGGAAGGTTTTTATGTGTAATAAGTTTTGGATTATGTACGAGTATTACAGAAAACTGGCATAAACCGAAGCGAAGCGAGGGCATGTCACTAGTTAGTTATAAGTTGTGTTTGCATAAAATTAGAAGGGCAGCTTATATCTTCAGTCAGGACGATGGCACTGTCCTAACTAACTAGCTTGATAAGGCATTTAGCCATTTAGGTAGCATTTAAGCCGCAGGACCAGTGATGAGATTTCGTCATTTAACAATGGGATTCATTGTTAAATGATGAAATCCCTTTGCTTTAGGTATGTAACAATGTATGTGTTTAATGGCGCTTCGCATGATCACCATAGTCTCGTCTAATGCCTCCCCTTTGTGCTATATTACCCTGCGTTTGACAAAGACGGAGCCACTCTTCAGTTTTTGCTACTCGAGGACCCTCTTCCCCTCCCGCCCCCGCCCCCGCCTCCGCCCTGTCCCCGCTGCAGCAGGAAGCCATTATACACCTGCCTTTATTACTTCCCTCTTCGAACGGACTAACGGTTAATGGCGCACAGATCGCCTGCGGAGTGATACGAGAAACGCACAAAACACGTTCCTAGATCTGATTCATGTGCTCGCGCAACGGTCATTGTTCGTGTTCGCTTTCTGCTCTTGCGCCGTTAGTCATCCCGATATTTCAATAACGCGTTGAGCCTCAACTACAGCTTTTATTTGCAAGAGTCACAGATTATAAGTGTATGAAGAAAGCAGAAGTTTAGCCGTCAGCCTACAGACTTGTTGTTATTGCGGGCTCAGGGAGAAACCACACCTTTACGATTGTGCAACACAAGCCGAACCAATGGATAAGTTTATTCATAGTAACTCTTCTTAATGAATGTAGCACGAGATTAGTTCTTGTCATCCGTATTTGGTACTTTAGTAAACGTGACAGCTGTAAGTGGATAGAAAATCTTCATATTGACGAAGTAAAAAACCTCGGCCAAAAAGATCCACTCACCTCTCGTCTTTGCTGACTCACGTCGAACGCGACACGCCGCGCCGCGGTGACAAATTGTAGAGTCAAGTGCCCCTATAGCGCTTGGATTTATTTTAATTTTACTTGATTTACTGTGCCATAATGGTTCCGTATCAGAACGGCTAAAATTAATAAGCTTAATGTATTATAATCCCTAAAAGTTCATAATAACCTAATGTACTTTTTTCTGAAACCGTGAACATTTCAGGGTTTTTTAAAAAGTCATTGTATAGAACTCATTAGGTTATGTAAGGTTGGTTTTATGACAATGCTGAAAAGTTCAAGGTTTTAGAAAAAATCCATTAGGTTTTATGAACTTTTAGGGATTATGATACATTAGGCTTATTAATTTCAGGCGTTCTGATACTTAACTACCATATTTGGTAGCAAAATCCCAACGCTATAATTAAATACCGCAATAATTTGTAAATATGGATTCGAAATGACAAAAAGTTCGAAAAGAGACGCATAACTTTGATTTTTGCTATGTAGTTTAATATCAGTCTAACAAGCAAACATTGAATATATAAATATAATAATAAATACTTATACTTGCAGTTAAGAGGATCGTGAAGCGACGCTTAAATCGCATAGTAGCTGTAAAAAAAACATTAAACATTATTTAGCCCCGCGCGATAACGTTTCCCAACCCCTAAATTAAGTCATATTATGTTATAGTTATGGAGAAACCTGGGTTTGTACGTCTCCTTTCTCTATTTGTTTCTTTCCAAGACAATATTTCTAAACGTACAGACATAGTTTTTCATTATAATACTCAAAAATCCTAAAATTCAGACTAGTTTTAAGGGGAAAGAATCGTTGCCGCATCTTGTATCTTAATCCTCTTAATCTGGTTGTTTAGGTATTTGTCGTCTTCATATTGTGTTAATATAATAACCTTCGCTTAAAAATAATATTATTTTTAAATTTGCCATTTTGGGTATTATTACTAAATTAAAATATCTATTGACACTTGGAATGCAAAAACTAATCTAACCAGATATCTTGTGGCGAAATCGACTTATCTTTCAGCCTTAGCGTTCAGCAAAACCCACATACATACCCACTAACATACACACACGCACACACATCCATACATACAGGTCTAAACCATTACCTTCATTTATGGCAGTCGGGTAAAAATGCAGTGCCTGTAGCGATGCCATACCCGTGTTGGTAACTGAGCAGGAGCCATTACAATTAACAAGGTTAGGATAGACACGGTTATTTAACTGCGTGTGAACAACTGGGCAATTGTCAGGAATCTGCACATCTTGATTCGGGTCGCGTGTCGGCTGTTTGAGGCGCGGTCGGAAGTCCAATGTTCATTTCGTAACTGAACACCTACTCGTACCTTTTAGCCAACTTAGCTAAAACTATTTAAACTATTAGGGCGCGTTCACATAGAACGTCCGTTTTACACGATCCGTTTTAACGGATCTTTTCACCTTGTAATCTTCTGTTTTACTGGATCCAGAATGCTTTTTTGGGTGTGAACTCGCTCATACAACTACGCACGCCATTAAGATCCGTTAAAACGGATCCTGTAAAAACGGACGTTCTATGTGAACGCGCCCTTATTGTCACTGGTTAGTCGGTGCTGTGCGTGCTTTTCCACGCACGAGTAGATTAGGGACTGTAACCTGAGGGCTCAGACAAGATGCACTGCGCTAACTAACGTTTCTATTCGATTCGTTTTTAAACCAATCGCGTCACTGGTAGATCACGTGACTTTTCGTATCACTTCATCTTCCAGTGACGCGATTGGTTTAAAAACGAATCGAATAGAAACGTTAGTTAGCGTAGTGCATCTTGTCTGAGCCCTCAGCAATATAAATTACTATCGACTCGTAACATTGACATGACTCTTATCAATAGAGGATAATATATTATTGCTGGTGACTGTACCAATGAGTTCAGTAAAGTTAGGCAGTGTAAACTCCGCGTTCTGTAATGTTTTAGGTTATAAAGACGTTTAATATTAGATGTACCTATACTCGAAATCGTAATTAAAGACCAACGTGGGTTGTCACTAAAAAAAAAAATTGCCTTAGTATATTTCCAATTTTTAAAGACCGCACTAAGAATATTTATTTGTAGGTAGTTTTAAACCTTCGATTTAAATAAACAAGTTAATTCAAGTTACTTCCACAAATACAAGATGGCCTATTAAATATTTAACCATAGAAGATTTTTGGTAGCCAAACTGTTATTGCACTTGTAATACTTCAGGTATTAATAACATTTGGTACGATAAATAAACAATAGTTGTAAACGACGTTAGATGAAATTTAAATATTACATACGTTTAGCTATTCAACAAAATAACAGGCCAAAAGTGTGTAGCTCACTTTATATTGACAATCATCGGGCATTTTACCAGCCATGACACCATGGGGTCCATGGGTACCTGTCAAGTTTAAATCAAGCATAAGTGTAAGGCATCCGAATTTAGCTTGTCATTTTGTTTTAGCTGATAAAAAAATCGCCATTGAACACACACACCGCCCATTTAATGACTTAACACACTATATGAGAAAATATTTGTTTTGGGATATTTTAATGTTTTGAATATCGGGTAGAAAAAACATTGAAAGCATATTCCCTATTGTTAAATATAACTTTTGATATTGAAAATGTTAGAATGATCTACAAATATTTACAACAATTTGATTATCAATGCAAAAAGGTTGGCTAACTCTGAAATGTTCTATTGACACTGACATAATTGACTTTGACACTTATGACAGTGACGTATCTGTCGTAGTTTTTTTGGTCTTAAATTAGAATTTCGAGTATAGGAGGTTGCCTGAGATAATTATTTTGGCATCAACTTGCAGGAAATGCTGCACAAATTTTCAACTTTAGACGCACGTGTTGGACCGCAGCGAATCGCGACGCGCCGCCCCCGCGCCACTCCCGCGCTGCCGGCGCGCCGCGCGCTGTTTGTCTAAGCCAATTATGTTTGCGGTTCCAATTAAGCGCGCGCGCTGGATGTGTGGTTACGTCCAGTAATATCCAGAAAAAACCACCCACAGATTTACTGTTATTATTTTACCTACAAGTTAACTGGAGATAGGTATTATTTGATCGCTTTCGTGATAATTGATAACGAAGCATGTCATAATTATAAGAACTGATAAATACCCCTAATATAATTATATCACTTATTACTCGTATTGCTATGAAGATTAATTTGACGTTACCCAGTTTTTTCTAAAACTATACCTATTTTTAAGATATCCCAATTGTCTAATGGTGTAGGTAAAATTACGAGTTGTATTATTTACAAATACCTATTTTTCAATTCTTTATTAGATTAATGAGTGCCCTACATACATACATACACTCGTCCCGCCTTCATTCCCAGGGTGGGGTAGATAGAGCTACTGGATTATCAACAGTGAGTGACCTAATGTTATTATATTATTGAGAAATAAACAAACGTGTACTTTGTTGCTGCTGACAGCGCGCAATCGCAACCGTGATGCCGACGGAGTCACCGGCGCCGGCGCATCGTTGCGTTGTTTATGCCATTAGCACGTCCGGGCAGCACCTGGCGCCGCGGGAACTGCGAGACAATAGTTCCGTGACTTACACACTACTTACACTATTAACTATATCGGGTCGCTGTAGCCGGTAGTCTGCGACACGTGCCGCCGCCGCGCCGCCCCGCGCAGACTCGTGCGTGACGACAATTCGCGTATTACACAGTCGAGGCGATTGTCAATTTGGTAAAAATATAGAGTTTCGACTAAAGGTCAATATCTAAAACCAAATGCGTCAATTTTTACACGTGAGCGCACATGTAGAGTAAATATTGGCTCGCCCTTCCGGCCGTTATCGCAACTGCGATTCGCAACCATTTGCGAATTAAGAATTATTATTCTTTGTATGCACCCAGTTGCGAATCAAGAGAACTTTTTCCTGAACCGCAACTTGGGTGCGAACAAAGAATATGAACTTCCCAAACTTACATAGTTGCGATGGGAGAAAAGCATTTCTTAATTCGCAACCAGTCAGTAGCTAAGGTATAAATAAAAAAAACACAATTAAAACAAAAAATTGCAATGTAAATCTACGTAGGGCCCCCCCTTCATCCACATTCTTTGAATAGGTGGAACAGGGTCTAGGCAGGTTTAGGTTATGCTACTTTTGCAGCAGGCCCGGAGGGCCAAACCACCCATAAATAGCAGCTTCGCGTGAGCGGAACTCCGTCGACACTGTCTAATTGATTTAAAATAAGAGTGTCGACGGAGCTCCGCTTACGCGGAGCTCCTTTTTCCGGGTGGTTTGGCCCTCCGGGCCTGCTGCAAACTAACATAACCTAAACCTACCTACTAAGAGAACATAACCACGATGAAATCACTGGTTGCAACACGGTATTGTTATTGGTTGTATAGTTGCGAATAAGGAAAAAAATCTTTAGTTTTGGCAATACGTGATGTTTCATTGGTTGAATTACTCTTAAAATAAATCGTACATGTTGTTATGATTTTTACCGGTTAGGAAATGTTGAACTCGAAAAGTGTAATTTTCGTAGAGTTACGTGCCCCTGTGTATGTGTGTGTGTGTGTGTGTGTGTGTGTCTCTGCAGCTGATTATATACAGTCAACCAATTTCATTCCTAGGCCAATATGGACTATGTTAACGTGTCGGTTGCAAACCAAGCGTAATATAATGCTCAGGATTTGGTTGACAACGTCACGTTGACATAGTCCATAATGGCCTAGGAATCAAATTGGTTGACTGTACCAACAGGAATTAACCTGTAACTGGCGAGCAGAAGGGCCTCTGTGTTTTGATATGATAACTCAGTAGTCACTTCATTACGGTCAGCTTAGCTTTACCAATTGTACAGTGTTGAATGCTGAGCACTTTGCAAATGTTATTATAAATAAGTACGTCGGTGCATACAATCTGGTGAACGCTTTGCGAGACTTGATCTGTAACTTTGCAGGGGGACTCTGAACATACGCTTGGCCAATAGTTCGGTGTAGTTTGGTAACTTTGTTAATCCCGCATGCGCGCGACCTACGGCTTTTAATATGTACAGCCGCCTCACACTCAGGAGTTTCACTATGCTTTTGGTTTCATTCGTTCGCTAAAGGAGAAAAATATATATTGGCGAGCAGTAATGGACCCTTCACTCTTAATTCAAATTTCATACGATCTTAAATTGATTGTTGCAAAACAAATGAATAACCCTTATCTTCTGTAAAATAAGATCCAAGTGTCCATCATTGGGTTCTTATCCATTGCTGGTTCCACCACCCTAGGTACATATACATATAGAGGTAGTAAACAAAATTTATTTCCAGTCCAGAAGCTATTAAGCAGAGAAAGCAGCCGGCAAGTAAAAATTTAAAACAATAATAACACATTTTTCAACTCTCCACTAAATGCTTCTCAAAATGGGAGCAGTAATACGTTAAAAACCCGACAGCCTGCATTATTTGATATTGTCGTCTACGTATGTTAAATACCCGCGTTATACAAGTTTGTCTACTTTCAAATCCGCCATGTTGGTATCTTTTTAGGGTACCGTACCCAAAGGGAGCCCAACGGGACCCTATTAGCCCCGACCCGACCTAACTTTAAAGAGTTGTATCTTTTAAACTGTAATATATAGCTGTTTGTTTTTTTTAATATACGTGTTTCTACTAGCAAAAAAAAGTTAAACAATTAAGTAGGTTCCTATACAACAAACGTTTTTTTTTTAAATGTATTTGTTGTATCGTAAAAATTATAAAACATACAAGCGTCAAGTTTGGCATGTACCGAGCAAACCCTGAAGAAAAACAACAAATACAAAAAAAATGTTAAGTGTGAGTTGCGCTCGCGCTGATTCGAAGCGAAATCGAATTCAAATCGGAATATAATATTTCTCCCCCTCTTTCTTTTTCTTTCTTCCTGTTGTAAAATCAGTCCGCGAAGTTCTGAGTTCCAGGTCAAGGCAAAATAAAATAAAAAACAAAGTTATTATTTACCTACCAACGGCAGCGGCCGCGAAAATGTATGAAATTTCATTACGTACTGGTGTTTTACTTTTAAAAACCATGTTTGGACTAGGATAACTGTCGAACAGCCACACTCTTGCAATCAAAATTCTTCCTTGTATATTTAATTTTTAAATGTCATGGACTAAAAAGTTAAGCCTTTTCAAACAGCGTTTACAACGTATTTAAAAGTGTGTCAAATAGTTTGACTTTTTTAAATAGAAATTGCGTTCATAAACAAAATTAATTGCCGAAATAACATAAACGCGTAATAAATGTTATAGTTTTACCTATATTTTATTCAAATTCAATTTACTACGTTAAAATTTGTAATTTTATTTAATGCTTTATTTCAGTGTTAAACTAAATCGTACGTTTCTGTTCTTTTTTTCAAGGAAATTTGCACCGTGTTTAATATTATTAAAAATTGTGTTAAATGTCCTTACATTGTTGGAGAAAAGCACTATACAAGCCTCGACCGGGAAGGGCGGTTGCTGGACTCGTATATAGCGCTTCCTCGACTGCGCCTCGGCCACGCTAACTCTACTCGTCCCGCAACAGCCTATTTCCCGGTCTGTGCAGTAATGTACTATTATCTCCTGGGTTGTTCTAGCGACACCTGGTTTGTCGATATTAGGCCGTCCGATATTATCCGTTCAGCCGTTCAGCAGTACCTGCCTTCAGGTCAAATACATAACCCTCCGTCTTCGGCAGTTGGGTAAATTGGGAATCTCAAATTTATGAGTTTTGAACTCATTACTCGTCCACGCTAGGTCACGGCTCGCGTGACTACCGGGTATCTTCACCCACTGGACTGTGCCTCGAGTGCAAGTTGCTGTTCACGCGGCAAACCATCTCGAACGCGTACCTAAGTAACCATGTTATTTATATGAGAAACGCAAACGCGATCGAGACGTTTTTGTGTTATGTAAAATACACTAGAGGCTCTGATGAGCGGAACGGCTACGGCGGCAGCCCGACGGTGACGCCGCGCGCGCCCGGCCGTGTCGCCGCGCGGGTGCGCCTGGGCAGCACGCGGGTCACGCAGTTCCGATGTGCATCCCTCGCACACTCACATACAATGAGATGACAGAACTACTCGTGAAACGTGAAACGTAAAACTTTACTGACATTTTCATTTGAAATGAATGTATTTCGATCACTTCATTTTACTAAATAAGGCAGAATTTAAAAAAAAAAAATTGTTAAGGCCTAAAAATAAGTTATTTTTTCCTTTGCGTAGCGAAAATGATCAAGATTGTATGACAAATTTTCAATACACAATGGTAAAAGTTAACATTTCCTCACACAAGTCTTTCAGTACGTAGGTATAATATTTTTACAAATAACCTATTAGGTAGTCTGATAGTCAACATTTAGATATTGTAAGAAACTGCGCAATTGAAACTACGCAATTGAAACGGCAGCAGAATTACTAGGGGCTTTATTCAGGACGTGTCAGTCAACTGGTCAGCCCTCGTCCCGCGTCAGGGTCCGGCTGACGAGGGCTGCGGCGACGTGACAGGCAGGACGCGGAAACACACGACAACCGCAGATCTTGGGCTTTTGGTGACAATTGTTTTTTTTTAGTTTGACTAAAACTATTACCGCCGTAGGTCTAAATATATTTTAGAGACAATTACGTAACTCGTTCCTTTTTCAAACATGTTTTTGAAAAATAATCACTAAGGAACGATTTATTCGTCATTAACTAACCCTGAGTGCGGCTGCTAGAGATCATCCAGTCTTAAACTGATCGCCCCTCCAATGAGTTTAAACTCACGTAGATTTACGTATGTTTCATAAATCGTAGATCAATTTAGTGGGGGCGTTTAGTTTTAAATCTTAATGATCTTTAGATGATCTCTGCATGATTTTAACTATTCTTTGCCCCCATGCTCCCGTTCATCTTCGGCGCGCTGGCTATTACGCGGCCAATACTTTGCGACTGTTAACATTCAGTAGATACCTACCTAGTTTTAGTTTTACTTCTGGCTGCTACTTGTTACTTTGATTCTCAAGCGAATAATCTTCAATAGTTCTACAAGGTTTCTTTTTTAAAATAAATACGGTTGTATGTAGACAAGTAGAACCTAATTATGTGCCGTTGCAAAAAATGAAGGATTGACTTAATACTCGTAGAGTATTATTACGGTGGTGCTGAGTGCCGCCGGTCCGTGTTTGCCGAGAGCGGCGGGTTCGGCGACCAGCTCCGGCTCAAGGCTGCCCGCTCCGCGAGAGACACGTCGTTCACGATCGACCAAAAGCCGTTTTCAATAAATATAAATCACATGACCGCAGCTGTTGAAACTTCGGGCCGATATCGAACCGATCGAAAACAGCCCCGAGACACTTAAAACTACAGACTGAAAAAAAACAAATTAAAGTCGAGGATTCATGTACCGAGCAAAGAAACTTTTACTATTTTTATTTATCCGCCTGCTTTAGAGCGGGCTTAAACATGGTGTTCTTAATTATTTTCTCACGTTTCTTTATTTAGCGAAAGATCTCAAGAGTGGACGCACACTTGCTGTCGGGCGCTAAGGCGCGGTTAATAGTTTGGCGAGCCTCTGCTCAAGTCTGTCTGTATGAAAGGCAGATCAGACACACGTCACTCGTGTTCAGATTCGTGATATTCGAGCATAATGCACCCAATGCATATTACGATGCGTTTCCAATTGTTGCCTTATAATACAATAACAACTAACCGAATTTAACATCAATCAGCCTAAAAATGTTTAAATTGCTACACTTATCTAAGTACATTATTTGAAGGAGCATTCCCACAATTTCTATCATGAATAAAATTGCTAGCAGTAGGTAAACTAGGAATTTCCCCTTAGGAAGGAGGATTGAAACTTATTTTGTTTTCGTTTTTTGTCCATCTTTAAAACCTTAAGTTAAGAAGTTAAGATATCAAAATTACCTACCTTCTTAAAAAGTCTGTCGTCAACTCATCATCCAGGTGGCCTCCTCTAATCTGGTAATCGGATGACTTTATAAGGATAATGTTAAGCGAAGTATGTTCAGTCCTTGATGGCTTTGAATCCTCTTTTAAACAGACTTTAAATAAGGAGTTTCTGGGTCTCAATTTGACGGGATCTTTTATTTTCTCTGCAGGAGGGATCCGGACAGGTTGTCAACGTCGTAGTGGAGGCCATATACTCATTAATTTGCTTTTTATCATTTTTCACGTTTGGTTTTTACAGAAATAACCTGAAACTGTTTGCATCGAATCGAAGTTACAGCTGTCTATAGGTAACTAGAGGACGCGCGCGTCTTCGTACAATTAAATTCCTGCTTCTCCCCATAGGTAATGTTTTCTTCGGTAACTATGGCGTTATACTCTCATACTCGTATGTCTTATCGTTGTCGTATCGTTATCGTTTTATCGGTTAAGCTGTTTTTATGAATTAAATATTTTGGAGATTTCGTTCCTGACACATTTCGTTTATTAATAATTAGATCGTATAAGAATCGGAATGTCATTTTGGTTCACCAAACGCCATTTCTGGTGCCGCTATATTACCATAACTGCCGACCCAATTCATTTTTAACCGACTTCAAATAGGAGGAGGTTTCTCAATTGGACCGTATATATTTTTTATTGATCTTTTCTTAATAATTATTTCTTTTAAAGCTCTTGTTATGGTTTTGTTTCGTTTTTTACACATTTATATTATTGTTAAGTCGGTTTTTGACATGTATAATATAAAAATTGAGATGTCAGTTGATCACCAAAACCAACAGTGTAACAATGGTAACAACAATGCTATACTCATTATTACCATGGCAACGCTCATTATACAACTGTTACGCTATAGGTGATATTCTGATACCGTTCACGATATCAATAGTAGCGGTTTATACCATAGTACGCTAATAGAAAAACTGTATTAAGTTCAATTTCTTACCTATCTATAATAATTAAGTCAGCAAAAAATTCATAATCGCAAGGAGCAGTAAGTTTCCTCAAAATTTGTTTACCTATAATATATATTTTTTTAAACTTCAGGTTTGGTTAACTGACCTTTAGTTACTTGAGATTTTAGGTTATTATTACCTACTCACGAGACAAACAATTTGGGTCATAATAAAAGTATAAAATACAACTTCCATGGATTTAAAAAGGAATACATACGTGATAAATATTTTATAAGAAACTTGGAACACATAAAAACTCACTTGAACATTTATAATATCGGTAAGAATGATAATTTAAATTTAATGACTTTAAGAAACGTAAAGATTGAAAACTCTATTTTGTAAATCGTTCCCTGAAAGCGTAGGACCGCGTTGACCCGTAAAGGAAATAGCGTCTGTTTGGTGGATGAAGGAGTGTTTGCACTGAAGTAGGGGACGGGTGGGCCCTGAAGCAAAACGACAAAAACGGCTCGCGCCGTCGCCGCGACGCCGCCGGCAAACAAAGCGCTGCCGTTTATTGGTCACCATTGATACCCGACGCGGGTCTGTTCGAGCACCGTCGGCCGCACACCGATCTAATCGACGTCGCTGGCTTCATGTTCTCTTTACTCGAGACCTCTATATTGAATCGTGGGACCACATTCTTTTGCTGACGCGTTAAACTCCGCATATGGTCACCAATTCCAAGGTGGTTCTGTCGACAATCTTATTAAAATTCTAAAACTAGTTAGGTATACATATAGTATCTGAATGTATACCTACTTGTGATGTTGATGAATGCTGGAAGTGCATCATCCAAGGCGAGCGACACGGGCGTCATGGCTTGTCCAGAGCCGGCACTTCGCGTCGCATGGCCTCCTCGACGCTCATACACAGCGGCTCATTCGAGCCGGCGAACGGCGCCCGCACCCACTCACGCTCGCTTATGCGTTCTATGGACGCACGAATAGCTGGCACTACGACCGAGTCAAAAGGTCTTTAATAGTTTGTTTGAACTTGAACACTTTACTCCTGGATTAGTTAAACTATACACGCAGGACCTCGCGAGTTCACGACTATCGACATTCCTATTGAAAGCTCGCTACCAGGGATTCCAGGAAACTTCCTCTGACACTTAAGTCGTCCGCGTCTTCAGATTAAAACGCTTTTGTTAACCCACAAGAACTGTACTTAATAACTTTAACAGAAACTTTACAAGAGACGCCTCAACCTATCGCGCCGAACTCATAACATAGACAAAAAAACACAGCACAGATAATATTAAAGGTATTGCTACTAAAGACTGTAATAAATGTAAGCACTCAACAGTGCTGCCAATCACAAGTATTCGATAATAACTTCTATCGACTAATAAAACAATACTACGATATAATGGTGATATTAAAATAATATAGGATTTATATGAAATTGCTAACATTCGGCTAATCCTGACATTAAACGCGACCCCGCGTTTCAGATTCTAATAAACTTAAACAACAAAATAGGAATTAACAAAATGCTCTCATAACGCTACATTATAACAATTATAATCATTACTACTTCCTTAAAAACTACATTGTGACAGGTATGTACCTGCAACAACTCGCTCTTATAAACTACATCATTACAAGCATTCGCCTGTAATGACTCACTCTTATTAACTACATCATCACAAGCATTCGCCTGTAATGACTCGCTCTTATAAACTACATCATCACAAGTATTCGCCTGCAATGACTCACTCTTATTAACTACATCATCACAAGCATTCGCCTGCAATGACTCACTCTTATAAACTACATCATCACAAGCATTCGCCTGCAATGACTCACTCTTATAAACTACATCATCACAAGCATTCGCCTGCAATGACTCACTCTTATTAACTACATCATCACAAGCATTCGCCTGCAATGACTCACTCTTATAAACTACATCATCACAAGCATTCGCCTGCAATGACTCACTCTTATAAACTACATCATCACAAGCATTCGCCTGCAATGACTCACTCTTATAAAATACATAATCACAAGCCTCCGCTTGTAATGTTCACTCAAAGAAATGGCATCATCACTAATGTTTACTTTATCACTTATTTCTCTCTTATATGTCACTACTTTGCCATTAATAACTATATTTTTCTCTCTTTTGCTGTTTTATAATAATCGCTAATGTATCAAAGCTACTTTTCTCACTTCTCGTTTTACATAAAAAAAAATATATCTTAATATTAATAATATTACTTAATCATCACTGGTAGTCATTCTAATTATCACTTGTTACATGACTTTTCTTTAATTATGTCAACTTTTATCAAAACATAGTATCACTTTACAATGCACAATTACATGAAACAACAGCAACATTTACTTTAAAATATCAAGTCATATTATCAAGTCGCTACAAATAATCTTCTTATATTTATTATCAAATTGCTACAAATAATCTTCCTGTATGTATTATACTATTATCAAATCGTTACAAATATATTCCCTTTTTTTTTTTAAATGTAATAAAATCACTTTTTTTGTGTCATTGACTCATTGTTATTCTGAATCACTAGAATAACGTCATTATTAAATACTAGCCAAGGATACAGTTTATCTACAGCGTAAATGCCCTTATACATCTTTCTTCCGTTCATACGTGTGATGGGTGTATCCTCCACTTCATAACGGTCGTTTCCTAATACTTTTGATACTCTATACGGTCCACCGCACTTTTGTACCAATTTTCTGCTTGTACCTGGTTCAGTACGTATCTCTCTCTCTACGCGGACTAAATCACCAACATTGTATTCCCTAGCCTGTTTACGGGTTCTATCAAAACGTTCTTTCTGATGTTGTTGACTATTTTCTATTTTCTGTTCCACATCTAATCTAAGTCTATCAAGATCCTGAGGTGGTTCTCCTTCCGCAACCACTTCATTCATAAAACCATCCGAAAAACCAGTAGTTCTAACTCCAAACAGAGTCTCAGCCGGTGTACGTCCAGTCGTCTTGTTTACGGTATTGTTCAACGCCCATTGTACTTGCGGAACAGCTATATCCCATAAATTATCGGGCTTTTCGTGGTTAATAGCTGTTAACGCGTCAACAATCGTGCGATTGTACCTTTCCACCTGACCATTTGCCCTAGGTGTGGCAACCGCGTTTAATACGTGCTTTACCCCTTTTTCACTAAGGAATTTCGCAAATTCTTTACTAGTAAAACTGGTCCCTCGATCAGACACGATGCGCCGCGGAACTCCAAAAATCGCGAAATATTCAGTAAATACTTTGATCGTGGTACTAGTTTTAACATTTTTTACGGCTTTAATAAAAATGAATTTAGTGAAAGAGTCTATTATACACAGGATATGACAATTCTTGTTCTTGCTCATGGGGAATGGGCCACAATGATCAGTGTGTAACGTATCGAACGGTTTGTTTATCTTTGGAATTGGATGAAGTAAACCTTCTTTGGGTCCGGAAGGCAGCTTATTGTGAGTGCAATTGAGACATGCCTGACAGTACTTTTTAATAAATCGCCTCATTTTACTGAACCAATACACGCGACTAACTCTCTCATATGTTTTATCAAATCCGACATGTCCCATTTCGTCGTGATTCATGCGAACAATTTGCCATCTCACCGATTTCGGAACTACCCACTTAAGGTTTACCTCATCATTTTTATTTATTACGCGATATAGACGACCATTTTTAACAGTATAGTTTTTATGAATTTCAACAACGTCTTTTGTAGTAGAGTCATTTAAGATATTTATAATACGTTGTAGTTCGGAGTCTTGCTCCTGAACTGTTTGGAGCCATGCAGCATCATCAATTTTTAACATGTCCATTGGTCCATTCAGATCTAAATGTTCAGATTGTACCGGGTTGCGCGACAAAGCATCTACGTGCAACATTTTTGTGCCCTCTCTATGTTCTACGGTTAAATCATATTCCTGCATCAGTATATACCAGCGAGCAACTCGAGGGATCAAATCACGCTTAGTCATCGTACTACGTATAGCAATACAGTCTGTTACAACTTTGAAGGATTTGCCCAAAACGTATACCCGGAAACGATCTAAAGCGCTAACTACAGCCAGCGTCTCCAGCTCATACGAGTGTAATTTACTCTCATCTGAAGTCGTTTGGCGGCTGTAATACGACAATGGTTGCAACCCGAGCGTTGGATGACGTTGCATGAGTATGGCGGCAATTCCTAGTTTGCTGGCGTCCGTATGAATTTCAACTTCTGCATTCGGTTCATACAAAGCCAGAACTGGACGACTTATTAATTTTTGTTTGAGTTCATTAAAAGCAGCTAACTCAGTTTCACCAAACTCCCACGTCTTATTTTGTTTTGTAAGAGCTGTCAAAGGTCGAGCTATCAAAGAGAAGTTTTTTATGAATCGTCTAAAATAACTCGCCAGACCAATGAATTGGCGTATTTCATGAACATTGGATGGTACTGGAAATTCCTTGACTGCTTTAATTTTCCCTAGTCCGGGCCGTATTCCTTCAGAACTAATCTCGTATCCTAAATAATCTATACGAGTCTGAAAGAAATGACACTTTTTCAGGTTCAAGGTTAGTTTAGCAGATCGGATAAGCTGGAATATTTTTTCCAATTTTTGTAGCCCTTCTTTTACTGTCTTAGATGTTACTAACAAATCATCCATATAGGCGAGGGCTAAATTGCGTCCGAAACCCCTTAACATGGCATTAATGGTTCTTTGAAACACGCTGGGTGCGTTTGCCAGTCCAAACGGCATCCGATTGTATTCAAATAGCCCGTCTGGCGTAACGAATGCCGTGAGGTGTTTACTATCGTCATCCATCGGTATTTGATAGTACCCCGAGGCCAAGTCAAGACTACTAAAAAATTGATTACCTCCCAAACTATCCAACTGATCCTCAATGCGAGGCAAAGGGTATTTGTCCTTGAGCGTCTTCCTATTCAGAGCTCTGTAATCAACACATAAGCGCTTTTCTCCGTTTTTCTTTTTTACTAAAATCACAGGGCTTGAATAGGGAGATGTGCTCTCTCTTATGATATCATTCGATAACAGATCATCGATTATTGTAGATAATTGTTCACGTTCAACCAGCGACATTCTGTAAGGGTTATGAACAATAGGTACACTATCAGTAAGCGTAATATGCATTTTGGTTAAATCAGTCTTTCCCAATTCCCTTAAATTTAAAGCGAAACAATCCCTATATTCCTTTAATAAACTGAAAAACGCTGTTTTATCTAGTTCATCTATTTCTAATCCTAATTGTACATCATGAAATGGAAACTCTACATATTCAGATGTCTGGGTAGTTACACCCACATATTCATTGTCAATTTCTTTGTATTTATACCCCCTAGCTACCAATAACTTATTTTCAAATTCTATAGGTTTGCTTGACAAATTTGTAACCAGTATATATCCAACTCCTTGTTGAAAGTTGTATACACCAGGCAACACAATATGTTCACAGCCATTTACCACCCTATGACTATACTGAATAAACAGTCCTCCAGTATATTGGTCACCCGCAGTCACATTAAGTGGTACTGTAGTATGTGGCAGTATACTTACATTGTTTTCCACAACCAACTGTACTTTATTATCCTCCTCCATAACTTCTGGTTTCTGCATCAATATCAGCTGGTCGTTAGTTTTATATACTATGACATTTGGTTGTTCAGTAAACGACTGTCCAACTAACACTGGTGTGTTTAAATATTGATCAGACACTATCAACATGTCAACTTCAGCCCTAACATTATTTATTTCTACCATTGCCTTTATTTTGCCTATAGGCTTAACTGAGGAGTTACCAAATCCTTGCAACAATGGTGATTCACAAGTTTCCCATTCCTTAAAAATCGTTTTAGCTTCAACCTCTCTTATAAGGGTACACCTGCTGCCGAAATCTATATATGCTTGTAGTTCTTTACCATTAACAAAAACAGATTTATAGTATTTATCGTTTTCATTAATCCCATTATTAATACATAAAACTGGTTTGTTTACATCTTGATTAGATTCGGACAGTTTTTTGGTCTCTGAACTGAAATAAGATTTCTTACGACACTCCTTTGTTTCATGCCCCAACTTAAAACAAAAATTGCATTTCTTTAAAGGTTTACTACATTTAATACTTATGTGACCAACTTCATTGCAATTAAAACAACGAGGTTGGTTAGATTCATTGCCTTTAATTGGAGGAAGTTTGTTGAAAGTTGTATTTTTATTCCTCATATTATTAATGTTTATTTCAGTCGGAGACACTGTACGCAAGTAGTTAAGGAGATGTTCCGGTTCTTTAAACATACATGCACCAGCACTCATTCGCACAAATTTATCATCAATGCCATGAATTAAGCATCCGACAGCTTTTTGACCAAATATCTCACATTTGTTTATGAATGCCATTTTATCATAATAGTAATTTTCTAAGGGCTGACCTAGCCTACAACGCACTTTCAACATGTTTGTTAAAAGCTCACCATAATTCTCATTGGACAAAAATGCAGTTTTAAGTTTCTCAGTCCATTCTGCCCATGTAAACAAAACTGAAGACAGACCCTGATACCATTTCTGGGCTAAACCTCCTAATTTTGGTATCGCATAGTGACAAATTTGGCGATCATTCCAACAATAAATTTGTGCGCACTCATTTACTTTATTTATCCAATTATCTATGGTTTGACTATTATTGCTTGGGTCGAACTCTGGAACCACACTATGTGAAACAGGAAAGTTGTTATGTCCCCAAGTATTTGAATTGGTCGGTGGGGGTGATATACCAGTTTGTGGTGTCTGAATCGGTGGCGTTCGGGTCACTTCACAATGTACATTACAAGTAGAATGTTCACTAACATGTGACTTATGATGATGTTTGTGTGAGTGTCTTGAACGCTCCCGATGGTGTCGCCTACTTTCCCGCCTACGCTCCGTACGCCTAGACCGACTACGACTATATCGCTTAGTTTCGACGCTTTCAACACTGCTGATACTGCTTGTGCTCCTACTCCGCGCCTTACTCCTTTTATGACGCCTACCACGACTGTGCGTCCTCGGCATAATGAAACTTCGTAATTTACTGACTTTCCTAAAGTAAATTGTTGTTATTATGCAGAATTAAAATAATCACACGATATCTCTTAGTGATTCAGTCACAACCACAGCATCACTCAAAATAACCAAAGTACCATTAAAATTAGGCAAATAACGCAGACATTTAATACAACAGCACTAAGCAATCAAAATGTGAAGTAAAATATTAAAAAAAAACGGCAAGCAAAAGAAACACTATAAAGTCTGATATTAGATAACGTAGGACAGAATTTCACACACTCGTAACACTCAAGACGGCATCACCAAAAGTTAGCAAACACAACCTTCAAACTTTCCGCGACCGTAAAGCATTCCCAACCAATGTATTTGTTAGATATGAGTTGCAGAAATAGTTATTTATAACTCGTAGCGGAGAAAAGAAATATGTTAGGTTATTAGATACACCGAAAAACTTCACTTTCTCACTTTCCTTATCACTGAGTGAGCCCCAAAACACCAATGGGTAACAGTAAATCACATTTTCGATGGTAAAACAGCATTCATAGGTATAAAAAAGGAATTCTCTGACCTTTAGCGTGCAATTAATACTCAAAATTTCGACTCGGAGGGCGTCGGTTTAGGCCAGATGGCCTATGTCGCATCCCTTCTTCTGAAATGAAAGCTCGCTACCAGGGATTCCAGGAAACTTCCTCTGACACTTAAGTCGTCCGCGTCTTCAGATTAAAACGCTTTTGTTAACCCACAAGAACTGTACTTAATAACTTTAACAGAAACTTTACAAGAGACGCCTCAACCTATCGCGCCGAACTCATAACATAGACAAAAAAACACAGCACAGATAATATTAAAGGTATTGCTACTAAAGACTGTAATAAATGTAAGCACTCAACAGTGCTGCCAATCACAAGTATTCGATAATAACTTCTATCGACTAATAAAACAATACTACGATATAATGGTGATATTAAAATAATATAGGATTTATATGAAATTGCTAACACTATGAAGTCGGTCGGCATCAGTTTGCTTTACCTTGTACTGAATTCGATCAGATTACATTTTTTTCCAATATACCTACTCACAATTTATGGTGCAGGTATAATAGGTAGGAGTAGGTGCTTGAAATGATGTTGTAGTTTTTAGGGTTTTGTACGCAAAGCTCGTCAACGGGACCCTATTACCAAGCCTCCGCTATCCGTTTGTCTGTCAGGGGGCTGTATTTTATGATCATACAACAAATAATAAAAAACCAATAAAAACAAAAATACAGAACGCGTGATTTTTTCTTTATTTTTTCATCGAAGTATTTACCTCCTGAACCATAATAGGCAAAAACTAGATTTTTTTACAGAGAGTATATTAAAATGGCCGCTATAAAAACAAATCATAATAAAACTTAAATTAAACTAATAATTAGTAGAGGGATTCCCCGTACAAAAATGTTTTTTTAACTCAAATGTGCCTATGAGAAGGAAATCAAACGTGGTTCTATTCTGGTGGTAGGTGAGTCAGCGGCTTGTGACTACGAGTAGTGAGCCAGTGCAATCGTGACACACGTGGAGCGCTGTTTGTTTTCGTTATCTGCCGCCGCCCGCGCTGCGCCGCGCCGGCCTCGTTGTCTTCCACTCGCTAATCTAAAGGGCCGTACATGTTTGTAGTTTTGTAAGCCAAATTCCAGCCTTTATGATCCGCGACTGCTGGAAATAGTCTTGCTCCAACAACGGCCAGTTAAATATACTGCCATACACAGTTTGAAGTTCAAATTTATTTTGAAAACGTAAAAGCATATTATTATATTATGTAAGTCTCGCTAAAATATTAAAATGTGTTCATACTGTTTTATCTCAAGTGACTAAACTGAACATTAACCATTTGTAAACACAATGCAGCCTTCAAGCGGCTGTTTTAAATAAATTAATAGGCTACGCTATGTCGTCGTTATCTCGGCGCGGCGGGCGCGAGTCGTTCTTGACTCCGCGCCGCGGCTCGCTCTCCGGAGTGCCAACGTTCCAAGCGCTAGATAAACTTGAGATCGATATACAGCGGCCAGAAGTGGTTCAAAGTCAAGCGGCAGCCGCGGGGGGAGGTAATTAATGACGGCGGCTGCACCGAGCCCTAATAGGGATTGAGAATCATTATTACCTTAAATTCCTTCCCCTTGGCCCGCTAACGCGCTTCATCTGTTTCTCGGGGTTAATTGGGAAACTAGGCTACTGTAGCCCATAATTACATACCTATGTATATATTGTTTACTAAGAGAAATTTGAGTAAAATGTTACGGATACATTTTGGAGTATTTTGTAATAAACATTGTGTTAATTAGTCATAATAAGATATAGTAACGTCATTCAAGTGAGTTGACATGACGTGAAATGTTTAATCATTTATCTACATCCATATCATAACATCCCTCCAATATGTTCAGAAACGATTAGCAAATTGCCTATATTAAGGAACCTGTAGTTGTGGTTGTAATTTAATGGTTACATTAAAGTATTGCATGCCATTAAAGTATCGGTTATCGATATGGTTTGGTGTCGGTGACCGATACTTTAATGTAAACATTAAGAAGAGGGCAACCACAGATAGGGGAATTGCCTAATACACTCTCAATCGCAATCGTTTTCATTTTAAAAGTCGAAGGCGAGTCTCCTTACAAAATGAAAACAATTATTCCACTTTGAAGCCGATTGCGATTGCGAGTGCGTTAGGCGATAGCGACGCTGGTAATTCACATAATTGTAGAAAACTTATAATATGCATGTAGTTACAGGTATATATTCGACTGTACACATAATTTATTATAAGAAGCTAAAACCAAATTCGAGCAGAATTTACATGTTTTATGAAATCATCAAAATAAAATGACCAGTGGTTGATTCTCTCAAAAACGCTGTCGGACGAACGAGCAAGTGAATGTCGTGTACTCGTGTAGCAGCGGCGAGTTTAAGTAATCCTGTCAGCGTGAACAAAACAAATTTTAGCTCGTGTATTCTCAATTAGGCAGCCTTATACGTTCGATCTTATCGACAGAAGCCATGCTGCCAAATGCCTTGCCTTGCCGCCTTGCCGCTGCGACATTCAGTCGTTCGTTCGTCCGACCGCGTTTTTGAGAGAAACACACCCCTGAGCAAGTGCAAACATACCTAAATTCTGAAAAAGTTCGCAACGACACACAAATAAACACGGGGAAGGTATGACACATTAATATTCTTCACTTAATAAACGGATGTTTTAACCTCATTCAAAGGTCAAAAGCCACTTTAATTAAAAAAATATATATATGTTGGTGGGTCCGTGTTCTTGAGTGAACTATGAGCTTTTTTATCGGATAGGTAGTTGTTCAAGGCGGCAGTGCGAGTAAACAGCGCTGGTTTTTGTCGATGGCTCGTGGTCGTGCCGCGGCGTATGTGTGTGTGTGTGTGTGTGTGTGTGTGTGTGTGTGTGTGTGTGTGTGAGAGACCCTGTCTGCACGCTGCTGGGCCCGTGTGTACGTACGCAGACAGCGACGAGCGACGAGCTCGGATGATTATGATAACGTACTACACGACGATGATATTGCTCAAGCTTAAAAGACGCCTTTTGCTTAAGAGGCCAGATACTCGTATGCTAAAGTCGGTAATGTTCCGTGACCTGGATCTCAATAAACATAACGCCGATGTAGTATACTTATGTTATTGTGATATATTGAACTTGATCATTTTCTTTTGAACCTATTAAACGTAAAAACATGATTAGAAACAAAACCTCTATAGTTTTATTTTTCTAGCTTGACAACTTTTTCGCATGTTTTACACTACATATCCTTACCGGTGATGTTTGAATATTTTTTAAGTACAAGTACTTATAACTTCTTAATACTGCCAGATTAACCCTTCTTTTTGAATTATTGGATTTATAGTAAACTGCAATTAATTGAATTTGACGCTGCAATCTATTTAGGTAAAACCATTGATAAGCACTCTTTCACCGCGCACGCACTTTCCCGTTTCTCGCAGCTAGTTTATACAGTTCGCGACTTGTCTGATTGACCACTGATTTGACGTAAGCCGGGCTATTGGCCGTGGCCTTCAGTGACGTGAAACGGTTTAGCGCGATCTAGTGTTAACGTATATATCAATGCAGTAATAAAAACGCACCCAAACTATATCTATCTTACGTTCTTTGCGCGGAAGCACATAAAGCCATCCCTCTTTATTTTTGTGTAGACATGGTCATAATGAGGCGTCTTAAGAGCAGCCCCGGCGGCAGCCAAGTCGACTAAACCTCACGCAACGGTCTTACATGAAATAGGTAGCTATAACCTCACTTAATTAATGTTGCAGTGTCCACGGATTAAGTATATCTTACTCCGATATAGATATAGAGCTACATCTTTTTAACCGACTTCAAAAAAAGGAGGAGGTTCTCAATTCGTCGGGTTTTTTTTTTTTTTTTTTTTTAATGTATGTTCCCCGATTACTCGAAGACCACTGGACCGATTTGAAAAATTTTTTCGTTGTTCGAATGGGTATACTTTCTAGTTGGTCCCATTGTCACCACGTCAGGATCTGATGATGGGATCATGGAGAAATCAAGAGAACTCCTCAAATATTATAGGCACACCTATAGCGATTTTGGTATTTTTCACTGTAACTCATGCATTTGCTTTTGAAAAGTACTATATGGTGAAGTGGAACTGATGATGAAGACCACAGATGGCCACCGGAACTCCTTAACGGTACCTATTTCAAGGGTGTCGATAAGATATTTCGATAAAGGAAGTTGAGCGACTATGACGAAGCACATTTAGGTTTAAATATGACTATGACATTCCCGCGGCGTTGTCTGCGGCGAGCTTGAAATGTTCTATAGTTTCTTATTAATATTTAGAAGTGGAGCTACGTAACAGCATAAATAGGATCACTAAAAAGTATAAAATAAAATAAATGTTTAAAAAAACAAAAAACCGCCTTCAAAAAGCAAAAAATAACTTCTTTAAAATGGTAGGTAAATAGGTCAGTCCAACTGAAGTCGGCGTCCAACAATATTTTAACCAAAAGCAGACTTCAGTTCGACTGACCTATTTACCTACCATTTTAAAGAAGTTATTTTTTGCTTTTTGAAGGCGGTTTTTTGTTTTTTTAAACATTTATACTAGCACACATACGACATCAACAGAGAGAAGTTGAGCTTAATCAAGTAGAATGTGAATCGCAACAAGTTTTACTAACAAATCTGGACACGAATAAATTTGGGAAAGAGAGTATTTAACGGGTTATAGTAAATTATAAATCGTTCTTGGATTAAAGAAAAAATTAAAACTGATTGAGATTGAGAGGTCAATCTTATTTATTTGCACAAAATTTAAAAATTATCGGAATAAGTACAAGCGAAATATTCAATTGAAACCGCAAACAAAAATGTTATCGAGAGGTAATTAGTTAGCATTTTTTTTTATAAATACGTATTGAGGCATTGAAAAGACGGGATTTCGGGCATATTGTCGTATCGCAATGCCTCATCTGGCTCTTATAAAAAGTATAACTTGGTGTTTTGGGGTCTCTGCCATTTGGGCGAAATAGTTTTGGTCGAATGTATCATTTGCCAAAATGATATTTCCCGTCGCAGCTGTTTTATACGGTATCCTGACTTTTTACCACATCTTCATTTTGATAAACTATATCATTTTACAAACTTTCATTTCGCACAAATGTAATTGTGCTTAAACGATGGGCTTATTAAGTAATTTAGGTTAGGTTAGATTAATGACCACAAAAAAAATTAAAATATGTGTCGGGAAGTACGTCTTTGCGAAAGGAGAGTTTGTCAAATGATGACTTGGTAAAACATTAGTGAACCGTTTTATACACAAGTAAACTTAGCTAACCGATATAATAAGCGCAGTTAGTATGCCTTAAACCCGGAAACTAAACAAAAATTATAGAGTACACATCCAAAATAATATGTATTTTTGATCCTTATACATTTTTGATGTGAATTATACATAATGTTTTTAGTTTTGGTACATACGACCAAAAACATTTCGGTGGAAACGACAGGCTCCTTTTCTATAGGTATTCTGCCTTATGGAAACTTGAACCGGAAACGATCATTATCGTTACAAACGCCTCCGCAAACGAAATAATTCAGTATTGATTCGTAGAAAAGTAATGTTGCGAACTTTGATAGGGCGTCTTTCGTTCAAAGACTTCCAGGAAATAGCCAAACAGAGCTGCGAAATCATTTCTGTGAATTATTTTGTTATTTAGTACTATAACCCTGACTTTGACATTAAATTTTTAGACTTTTTTTTGTTCGGTGAAAAACTATTATTGTAATTACTTGTAATTACTAAAAACCTCACGATTCGTTTGTTGTATTCCTCTTGTCACTTATTAAATAATGGATAGTATTTTTGAGTATGGATTAAGTTAGAATTAGAGCGTATAACAAACTATCTGACACGCAGCCGGTCGCCGCGCAGCTGCGCATTCGCGAGGAGGAGAGTAGTTAACCAACTCGCTTTACAACTCGACGGACGAATAACACCCCAGGATGGGGGGGTAGATATGACCCATGCCTCACCATTGTCTTATCACGATTGTTTATCGTGATAAAATAATGACACATTTTGTGACTCGTCATAAGGATTACCAAAATTCTTTGAAAAAATATTATGACTTTTCAGACATGTATAATGGCCTGATAATTCTAATTCCAAAGAAAATCTTATAATCAAAATCGTCATTCGCGACGAAACTAAATCCATTATCAGCTCGGATGTCGCTTTATGTAACCTGGCGTTGTAAAGGACTACTCATTAAGGACGATCTACACGACTAACGAATTCTGCCGAGACGAGCACTCAGTCATTAGTTACTAAATCAGAACTGTTTCACTATCGCCGCCATTCGCGTCGCTGCAGTGCTCTTGCAGCCAGGCTAGTGGATTGGAAGTATTGGAACCAACCCTTGTCAAACTGTCCTTAGCAATTTATAGACCCTGAAGGATAATACCGCACTCAATCTGGTCGCCAGTTGTTAGAGCTGTTTTTTATGTCCTGTGGTAGCGTTTGTACAATTCTGTCCCGGGGGAACTTTTTAAAACAGTTCCATGTAGGTATTTATTTTTGAATGTCAATAAAACTTAATCTCGCAGCCGTAAAAATACAGTTACAGGTCTAGAAACAGAGTAATAACTTTACGACTCTTTCATAGGCATCGGTGTTTAGTTGTGGATATATTCAACCCATGCACATACGCAAATCTTAATAAAACCAACCCAACTTTTTTTTTATTTCGCAAAGTTTGGGCCAAAGTTGCACTTTGAAGCGCGTTTCTCTGGCCCTCGATTTTTCATCTAGTAAAACGTAACGGTCTGCAATGGAAGCACAAAGAAACCTGTTTATATTGATTCACATGCCAAAGAAAGACATAGTAGCTTGATTAATTTGTTTTTATTAGACTAAAAAACTTCAAAACAATTATCGCAAAGTAATAAATCTATCAAACATGGGTGTTTTATTAAAACAAACAGAAAAACCTTCTAAACTTATCCATTATAAATTTGAAGTAGTTAACATGACTTGTGTAACTATAATTAACATAAAAAAATGGATAGGTACCCTATCAAATTATTTATCTGTTATTATTTTATGTGAGGATAATATTTTTTTTTGATCATTTTGAGGTCGATTTCCGTTATCGGAAAACCATATTCGGATAGTGCTATCGCCAACAAAATGCTTGTTCTTCTGTTGTAATTATTGTCGAGTGGCCAGGTTTGTTGCAGTGTTTATTACTTATTTAGTTTATTCTTTATAGTGCGAGGAATATTGTATATCACATCGCTTAGACATTGCTCGTTCGTTTGTGTTCAATGTGTAATCAATGTAACGACGACTTCCTGGTTTCCTTTCATAAATTAGAATTATCTTTGCACGTCTGAACGATGAAAAAAGTATATTTAGCTGATAAAAAGAATTTGAAAACAGATAAAAATATCGTCTAGACCATGGGTCAAAGATACCCGAAAACGATAGCCAAAGAATACTGTGATTTTAATTATCATATACTACTCACAAAAATGTCTTAAACTCTTTGATTTATATCACATTAGGGTCCCAGATACATATCTGTTACGATTGATCACAATCGAACACTTAAAATTACCTTCTTTCTTTGTTTCGTGAAAATGTTTGCACATTATAAATTCGCGTAGTTTGCTGGTAGCAAATTGTCTCCAAAATAATGGATTGACCAAACAGCTTTGCTAACGTGAAACTATTTTACCAACCGCCCCATACGACCATCTATCGACGAGTAGCGCGAACTACATCGATAGCTCCTGACGTGCGACGTGGCAGGAAGTTTGATCTTTCTTCCGTTTCGGGCCAAAGTTGCCCATTAGGGCTAAAGTACCCCGACGTTACGGTACCTAAAAAAACCAAATCATACCTTTAAAAAAATAAATTCCTTATTTTTATGCAAGTCTGATTAACATTTTGTAACGTAAGAAGCACGCGTAACGCGTGGTTTCGTTTCACTGAAGGGGGCACTATACATATTGCTAATATGTAGAACCCATTCCTACTCCGGTCGCGTCTGACGTTAACCGACATTTCCGCGGCGGGTGCTGCTGGATCGGTCATTTGGTCAGGTGCACGGGGGCGGGGGCGTAGAGCTACCCGCGTCAATTACGCGGCGCGGGCGCCTGAATAAAACATTTTTTGTACTTTTAAGCCGCTGCAGCGCTTGTTTACAAAGGATTACCGTGCCGCGCAGCCAGAGTATTAGCTTTTGTATTTTATTTGAGATCGGAGAGGTCATGAGTGAAAAATACAATTAATTTTACACGCAGAAGATACACATTTTGTAAATTAACTTAATGTAATAAATGCACTTACTATACAGAGGCAATAATTATTTCACGAACGAACCTGACTGCGAGCTTTGTAGTTTACGCTTCAGGCTAACATTATTTTACTGCTCCGATTTTGTTACTCGTTTAGTTATCTTTTGTGCATTGGACTCAAAAATACGTGATATGTCTTTATTACTAAAACCAAAAGTATGTGACTACTCACTGATTACACGGAGTTGCGGCTATTCAACTACCATTAACTATCAATAACTAACCTGCAAATGGCAGGGGTTTATTTAATTCGTTCCATCTCAGTTTTGGTGGCTGTTTTTTATCTTAGTTCCTGGGTTCTGTGTAAAAAATACTTATTAACATCAAGCTTATCTACTACTACTTTGAGTTCTATTTCGTCCAAAGAAGATTTTCATTACTTGCGGCTTGTTTACCAGACTGATCTTATGTCATACGAGAAACGAATCGAGTTCAACGTCTCTAGTTAAACTTTATACAAGTCTTTAAAATTGTTCTCCAACCTACCCATGAACAACACGAGTCCGAGACGCGCCTCTGACCTAACCTAACCTAACCTAACCGAGGTGTTGTTGTTGCAGGAATCGCAGGAGCATGCGCTATTGCGCGCGCGCTGACGCCGCCGCGCCGCCCGCGCCTGCTTTATGAGGTAACGTTGCCAACCGTACACTTGGCTGATCCTCTTACACGAGTCACTTTTCAATTCGCCGACGGATCATTACCAGTTGGTCCTGTCGGAGCATGACTAACGTAGTGCTTGTATGTTTTATTTGGTTAGTTAGCCGGGTAATACTTGGTCAACGAAATCAAAACTGAGCCGTAACTCTGAAACATGCCCAGGGTTACTCTACTATAACCCTGGGTATATTTCAGCGTCACGGCACTTTAATATATCTGACACTTTGCTGAGTAGCACAATTTAGTATATTATAGAATGGTTTTTAAATTAATTTTCTTCCTGTGTCCAAAATTTTATTAATAGATAAAACTCAATTATAATTATAATTAAACCCGAAACCGCACATACCTATGCCTTATTTGTATGAAATATTAATGCTAACTTATATTATAAATGCGAAACTTTGTGTTTGTTTGTTACTAATTCAAGCTGCAACAGCTGGACGGATTTGGATGAAATTGAGATAACTAATACCTTGGATTAACGCGTAGACTACTTTTCCACCTCGGAAAATTTAAAAGTTCCCGAGGGAATAACGATAATTGAAATCTACGCGGACGAAGGCGCGGCCAAAGCTAGTTGCCTTATGGAGTCCAGCTGCTGCTTGGTGTCTTTATTCATAAGAAGCGGGACACGGCAAAATGTCTAGAGCTCTTTTAAGTAAACCAAAAGGTAGGTACCGTAAATGCCGTTTCTGTACTTTTGCTTCCTTACCAATATATTATATTTTACCAAGCGCAAGGCAAAACCGGTAAAGAGCGAGTCGGGCTGGAGCACCGAGAGTTCCGCACCTACGTCGTATTTGTATGAAATATTAGAAAACGAAGTCCTGTCGCGGCTTGCTGCTTTCATACTTAAGTTCACTGACCTTACTGCTAAGTTAACCTTGTGACCAGTTCAAGATATTATAATATCGGTCAATTACTACAAACACAAAAACCGTCTCTACGATTACAAAAAACTATCTCAAAAAACAACATGTATGAACAAATTTTCTATTTAATGTTATTTGGTGCTGTCTCAGATGTTTTTTTAGTAGGTATAAACAGTTTAGCCACCTGTATCTCAGGAACCAGTCAAGTCTACTTAGTTGTGATAGGTTTTTCTTTTTTAGTTTGCTATAATATTCGCTTTCATTTAAAATATTTTTCAGATTATTATTACTAGTAGTTTGGTCTGTAGGGGAAGACAACACAAACTTAACGTAACGTTACGTGAAAAGTTTTATGATTTTTCCAGAAATCGTAGAATAGAATAGAAAATATTTATTCAACGCACACAGTAGAAAAACAATAGAAAAATGTATAGTATACAGAATAAAATAAAGATAATACATAAGTACATATAGTATGTAATACATATGTTGATTATATTCCGTAGCATACGGAAAATTTTAAGATTTTATCTTCAGTTGTTTCTGAAATAAAGAGCGGAGGGAAAGGGTGTTTTTCTTCTTGTTTTACGTTAATTCAATTACCCATCCAAATATCTTAAAAGAAATGAGTTTAAAAAAGCAAGAAATACAATTGCCTATCCTATTTAACTTAAGAGCTTTCAAATGATATATCAAATCACATGATAGGTTATGTTAACAATATTTTTTTAAGTAGAAAAATAAATAATTACAAGTTTCAACTTTTCTAATGACTAAGTTATATGTTACTAGAGATGTGTACTTGGACTAAAGTAGGTAACTGCCTCGTCAAATGTGTATAACAAACAACAACAACATTCTGAACTTAAGAATTGGACATGAGGTGAGAATAGCATCTGAATCCATTTTTAGTAAGTAATTTTCATGAGGTAAGCGCAGCAACACGCACACAGTCAGGCGTGGTGGGGGAGTATAATGTATGTAGTGATTCATAGGTATGATGGATATCATTTGTGACGTTATCTACGTAAAGAGACCTTATGGACCATCTTTAATAATGGCGGAAGCGCCATCCGCCATAAGGTCCCTTTACATAGATAATGCCACATTTAAACATGTCTAGTCGCTCGAAGTAGGTAGGCAGCTTTAAAGGGGCCTGAGTTAAACAAAAGCTAGCAAACAATGTACTTAAATACTTTTGAGCAAGATGCAAAACAAAATATAATACTCTGAGCAGTTTGTTAGACTCCGGGAAAGTACACCGTGTCGCTGGAGCCGCATGAATAAGTTGTGCGGAACTGTAGCGGCGCGGCGCTGGCGGCGGCGCATTGTCTGCAGGGCTCCGCAGGCTGAGGTGCTCGTAATGAGCACCCCCCCTCCCCCCCCCCCCCCCAACCCGCGTCGCCGGACACAATGCCTCCAGCCTCACGCACTGCGCGTTCCGAAAGCTTCCTCTCCACTCCACATAATATAAAGTGCTCGGGACGGGCGTTTAGCGCATCTCGCGTGACGCGTAGCACCAAAGTAATAAGAGGCTTGTCTGTGCTTTTGTTTTGGCACAGAATAAATAAACAAATAACTAATGTACCATTTACGACACAAGTCCTTACGTGCAATATCGGGCTTTGTTCAGGCTGCCCGCCATAGTTTTTAAAGCTGTTATCTGGGACAACAACCAGCGTAAAAATGTACATGTACATCCCGACTACATTATTATGGCAATAACGTTTCTAATGGTCTACTCAATATGTCAATAATTGTATCAACATTTTCATATTGGTATTTGCGGGTCCGTCAAGATCCAGCAAGATTTGAGAATCACTAGCAAAAAAAGTATTTTTTTGTTTTTGTTTTTAATTGTGTGGGATTTAATATAAAATTAGTTCTTGATTATTACATTTTTACATGCAATGTTGTATAATATTTGACATGGGCTAGATTATAATTGGATTTGAAGTACTCAAATATAATTTGTTTATTCGTTTAGCTCAACCCAACCCATCAATACTTTCAGTATGTGGTTTAAAACACTATTCCCTTCAACTATGCCAAAATTCGCTTATACACCAGTTTTTTCCCCTGAGGGCAGTTTTTGGTCTTTGTTGTTAAAATTCAAAGTTCAACTAAAAATAGCACAAAAAAGAAAGAGGAAATGGGCAGATCAAAACAAAAGAAGACAAGACAACAGATTCTTGCCAAGAAATATCAGGCGTATTTTTGAACGGATACGCCAATAAATACACATGTTCAGTAAAATATTTTATCTTGACACATATCATAAGTCCTCTATTACCCGTTGACAACGACCAGCATTACAGTGGTAGTAGGTGACAGCGATGACAGCTGTAACGTTATATAGTAATTACGTTATCAAATATTATAAAGTAATGAGTTTCAAATTTGGAACATCTCCTAAAACCAAAACAATTTATATAAGCCAAATTCTAGTATCAATTGAAACGTCCACTCGGTACATTTTTCAGTAAAATATCGTACGACATTTGATTTCGAACGACATGAGAATAGGGAGTTTATTAGTTTGTCTATGGCTTCAAAAAAACCCTTCACATTGGTACCAAATGACACAGCACAAGTTTGTTGTGCCCCCATTTTTGTCTTCAAGTCGTCGGCTTCTGAACCCATCTTAGAATACTTATAATATTATGTGTGTGGATAAAGTAATATATGCAACTGTACATAATTAAGCCTTATAACACTCGTGTTTTAAGGACTCTCATTATGTATCACTTACATAAACTACTATAAACGGCTAACTATTTCGGTTCAATAGACAGCTCTTTAGAGTTAGGACGGACAACGAAGGCTTACTGGTTATCAAGAAAATGTGAGCACCAAAACTCTTGAATCATAGGGCTAATAAACTAATCTCAACTCTAATGCTCGTCTCGAGATGCGTCAAAACAGACAGTGTTCTATGGTTTGACGTTTACTTTGACGTATCTTGTGACCGGCATCTCGGCCAAGATGAGTTTATAGTAGGGGAGCCCAAGGTGATAATTGGGGATTTACTCGAGCGTCGTGGGGACCTATTGGATTTTGAAGATTAGATGGTAGAAAGGAAAAGGCGTTATATGATGTGTATCCGTTCAGCGGTGCCGGTGGGGGAAGCGTGTACAGGTTTTCAAAAATGTAACAAAAACACTCAAACTTTAATACTCGAGCGCGTCAGATATTGATAGTGTATTACTCCCACGTGTTCTGATAACGGAGGCATGTTAATCTGCCGGTTTGCATGGTGGGGGTGGTTGTACGGATGGGTTGAAAATGGGAAAAAAAAAGATATTCGAGTGCGTCAGATTTTCAGAGGAGATATTAAGTGAACCCGAAAGACCCTCCCATTGCAAAGACTGACGATTTGGACGTGACGCAAGCTCTTGGCGGCTTTTTGAAAATGCAAAAACAAAAAGAAATATTGAAAAACTCGAGCGCGTCAGATTTTTATACAAATGGTTCAGCTTGATGTCTAAGTTGTACTGACCCATAATCTGACGATTATTTGTATGTGTTTTCTTAATCTGACGGTTTGAATTTTTTTTTTATAAATCAATGAATGTATAAAAAAAAATGCATGGAGAATAGCATTCAAATAAAAAAAAACTTTTAATTTTCATATATATTTTCTGAAAAAATTGCAAACTGATACTAATATTTATTTTTTAGCTGTGTGGTTACCGACTTAGAATAGTACTACTTCATGTCTTCCCGTGGAAGGCTTGTAGCATTGATAGCCCAACTAGCAAAATAACCTTATAACATCAAGCTTATATGACCAAAACCCTTGTAATTGTTTTATAAAAGCATAAGTTGTTCCAATGTCTTTAGGTATCTGCTCATTATAAGAGATTTTGGGTAATACAACTTTTATTCTTATAATTTAGGTTGAATAAAGGCTAATGGCCGAGTAATATGACCACAATAAGAATTCCCCTTGTAAGAGTTGTTTATAAGAGATTTTAGCTATCACAGCCTCTACTCTTATAATTTAGGTTGGATAAAGGCTAATATGACCGCTAAACTTTGATGATAATTTTTGATACTTCGGCTTATGGAAATCGTCAGAATATATTTTTTCTATCATTCTTGAACTATTTCCTTCAAAATAAAATAAAAAACGACCGCGCTCGAGAAAGTCAAGGTAAAGTTTTTTTTTGTAAATTTGTGACCTTCCCACCCCGTTGCGTTACGCTTAAATCTTCAGATTATACAAATATTTATTTTTTGCATGTAATTAACCTACCTTACCTTAATCTGACGCGCTCGAGTATTTCAAGCTATCGATTTTTTTTACTATTCTGATCGGCTATCCTGGACGCACGTTCCAGGATAAAGTGCTCATACATATAATAATATGCTGGAGGTACTCAACAGGGTACAAGGATGCCCCCTTATGTTAATCTGCCGCGCTCGAGTAAATCCTGAAATCCCCTCTTGGACTCCCCTACTCTTATTAATACGGCCCTTAATCTCTTGGTAGGAAAAACTTTGAAAGCAGTAGAATACAAGTGTGTTGTTTTTCCGCAGAGTGTGCGAGGGAGCAGCATGTGGGGAGCGCGCGCGTGGCTCGTGCTGGCGGCCGTGGCCTGGAGCGCGCGCGCCGGCCCCGGCCCCCCCGCGCCCGCCGGCCCCGCGCCGGCGCTGGCCTTCCCGCTCGCGCTGTACAACCTCAGCATCGCGGAGAACAGCCCGCAGCGAGCGTGCGCCACCGCGCCCCCCGCCTCGCCTCCGCTCGGCCTGCCACTCCCCGTGCGCGGCGCGCACGTGCGCTTTCGCATCCGACACGGCGACAAGGACAAGTTCTTCAAGGCGGAGGAGCGCACCGTCGGAGACTTCTGCTTTTGCTTCATACGCACACGAGCCGGCCATGCCGACGTGCTTAACAGAGAGAGAAAAGATTTCTACAAACTCGAAGTAAGTTCCGATCGACAAATACACTAACGTAGATCTCTTCGAGTGATGAATTTCCTCCTAATCAGGTGTACAAATGTTTCAGATTCGCGCGACCGCTCAGTTGCCCTCGGGCAAGCAGCTGGAGGCGGACACGACGGTGGCAGTCACCATCACGGACGTGAACGACCTGAGCCCGCTCTTCTTTCCCACCGAGTACGACGTTGTGGTGCCCGAGGACACGCCGGCGCATGCCAGCGTGGCTCGAGTTAGCGCCGAAGACGCTGACCTCGGGCTCAACGGCGAGATCTACTACAGCCTACTGGAACGCACCGACCAGTTCGCTGTGCATCCTACTAGCGGGGTCGTCAGCCTCACGCGCCCGCTGGCTGCTGCCGAGCACACGCGCCACGAACTAACCGTAATCGCGCGCGACCGCCAGTCGCTGCTGGCACGCGGCGACGACGCGCCCGCCGCGCGTGCAGCACTAGTAGTGCGCGTAACCCGCGCGAACCTGCACGCGCCTGAACTTCGCGTCCGGCGCCTACCGGAGTTGGTTGAGAACTCCTCCGCTGAGATATACGCCATCGTAGCAGTAACCGACCGAGATGAAGGCGAACACGGTCGCATCGCCTCATTAGAGATTGTAGGCGGGGACCCCGATGGGCACTTCCGCGTGCGGCCTTCGGCACAAGCGGGTGAATGGGACGTGCTGGCCCATGCGCTGCTGGACCGCGAGCGCACGCCTCGCGGCTACAACCTTACGCTGCGCGCACGTGACGCAGGCCGCCCACCTCGTGCTTCCTACCTGACGCTACCGGTGGCCATCACCGACGCAAATGATAACGCGCCCGTGTTCAGCCGCGAGCTTTACGAGTGCACCGTGTCGGAGACTGCGCCGCCTGACACGCCCGTCATCCGGCTGAAGGTCTCAGACCGCGACGAGGGCCGCAACGCTCGCGTCTACATCGAGATCGTGGGTGGCAACGAGGGCGGCGAGTTCCGCGTCAACGCTGACACCGGTGTACTATACACGGCGCGCGAGCTAGATGCCGAGCTGCGCGCGCTGCACTCGCTCACCGTGGCTGCCGTCGACCACGGCAACGCCGGTACGCGTAAGCAATCCTCGGCCAAGGTGCAGGTCACCGTGCTGGATGCCAACGACAACGACCCGGTTTTTGAGCAGGATGAGCTTGACGTGGCCGTACCGGAAAATGGCCCGGCCGGCGCCGTGGTGGCACGCGTGACTGCGCGCGACGCTGACTCCGGAGAGAACGCCTACATCTCCTACAGCCTCGCCAACCTGCAGCCAGTGCCCTTCGACGTGGACCACTTCTCGGGTGCCGTGCGCACCGCACGCGTGCTGGACTATGAGAGCATGCGCCGCGAGCATGTGCTACGCGTGCGCGCCAGCGACTGGGGGCTGCCCTACCGGCGCCAGGCTGAACTGCGCCTACGCGTGCGCCTGCTTGACGTCAACGACAACCGGCCGCAGTTTGAGCGTGTTGACTGCGTCGGCTACCTGCCGCGCCGTCTGCCTGCCGGCTCGGAGATCGTCACGCTTTCAGCGATCGACTTCGACGCTGGCGATGTGGTTTCCTACCGCGTCGTCGGTGGTAACGACGACAATTGCTTTTCCTTGGACTCCGGTACAGGCGTTCTCAGCCTGGCCTGCGATCTGGCTTCCGTCCGCACTGACAGCCGCGTATTGAACGTCTCCGCCACGGACGGCACTCACTTTGCGGACCCGACATCGCTAGTGCTTCATCTAACCGGCGCCGGTGCGGGCCCGGCATCTGGCGCGCTCGAGTGCCGTGATACCGGTGTGGCGCGCCGCCTCACCGAGCTGCTTGCGGCGGCGGAGCGCAGTAACGGCCCGCTCGACGTTGACGAGTTTCCTCTGGCGCCGTCGCGCTACGGCGAAAACCTGCACGCACCTGAATTCGTCGACTTCCCCGTTGAGGTTAAGGTGAACGAGTCCGTGGCGCTGGGTACGACGCTAGTGCGGCTTGTGGCGCATGACCGCGACCTAGGCTACAACGGGCTGTTAACATTTGGCATCTCAGGCGGCGACCCTGACTCCGCGTTCCGCATCGACCCCGACTCCGGCGAGCTGCAGGTGATCGGCTACCTGGACCGCGAGCGCGAGGCTGAATACTACCTGAATGTGTCAGTGTGGGACAGCGGGCGCCCGCGGCGTGCTGCCTCGCGCCTTCTGCCCGTCACCGTGCTCGATGTCAATGACAACGCCCCACGCTTTGAGAAGACGCTCGCCTCTTTCCGCGTCACCGAAAACGCGATCAACGGCACCGCCATCTTCCGCGCCAATGCGACTGATCGAGATTCTGGCGAGTTCGCACGCATAACCTACAGTCTGGCGGGTGGCGCCGATGGCGAATTCTGCGTGGAGCAAGACACGGGTATGCTACGCGTATGCGCACCGCTAGACCGTGAGCGGCGCGCGCTGTATGAGCTGACGCTGCGCGCTACGGATGGCGGGGGGCGCGCTGCCGAGGCACTCGTCCGCGTCACCGTTGATGACGTCAACGACTGCGCACCACGCTTCGGGCTGGCCACCTACAGCGCGCGCGTCCCCGAGGACGTGCCGCGAGGCACCATGGTGGCAGTGCTCGACGCGTTCGACCCCGACCTGGGTGCTGGCGGCCGCGTCACCTACTCGCTGCCCGACCAGCCATCCGAGGATATCACTTTTACCGTCGACGAACTATCTGGCGTGCTACGAACCGCTAAACGACTCGACTTCGAGGAAAGACAGGTATAATTTACTAGATGTTTGCCGTAAAGTCGAGTTCATAAATATATATACACTCTAGTACCTTATCTATTTAATGTCATGTTAAAATTGCCATACGAATTATGACAGCAATTTAAAGTGACAAGGTACTAACGTGTTTACATATTTATGAACTCGACTGTATCATATAGTGATCGTACGGATTACACATGAATTTTAAAATTAAGTTAATGTTGTTTTATCTGTTGGCGAACCTATTAAATAAATAAATATATGGGTTAAAATTAAACTAACTTGATAAAATGATTTCGACAGGTGTACGGCGTGACAGTGCGCGCGACGGACGGAGGGCAGCCGGCGCTGTGGGCAGAGGCGACTTTGATTGTGGAGGTGTTGGATGTGGACGAAAACGCGCACGCTCCCGCCTTTGCCGAGCGCGTGCTGGCGGGTGGCGTGCGCGAAGACGCAGCGCTGGGCACGCAAGTGCTGGTAGCAGCTGCGCGGGACGCTGATCCACCCGGCCGCGACTCCCGCCTCGCCTACTACATCGTCGGCGGCTCCGGCATGGCGCACTTCTCCATCGACGACACTGGTACCGACCCGCCACCGCTCTGAATTTGCCTAATCAATATAAATTGACAAGCTCTTAACTCCCTGGCTGTCCCTCAGGCGTCATCCGCACGGTCTCGCCGCTGGACCGCGAGGCGACGCCGCACTACTGGCTGACGGTGTGCGCGCAGGACCACGGCCTCGTGCCCAAACACACCTGCGTCGAGGTAAGAGTTGCTGCATCTGCAAGTAAACAAAGGCTTTTGCCATTTGGTGGTTTTACTTTTTAAGTTTCAAAGAAGCCATGGATATTTGTTTTTTTTGTATTATTAAGAAATATGCGGTTTTACTATCCTAGTTTATTTATTTATGATTCATTGGAGATCCAACAGCTTACAAAACAAATATAAATAGTGTAACTTAACAAAAGGCCAATTAACAAAAACATAGCAGAAAGAAAACACACACGCCGCGCTACCCCAATTTCATATTGGAAATTACATTGTTATATGTCGCATAGTTATAATGAATTCACAATAAGATCGTCAGTGTAAAAAAATAAAATAAAAAGTAAAAATCAAATAATGTCAATGTGTACAAAAGTAGTAATAATAATAAAACAAAATAAAAACAGCAGAAAACAAAATAAACATAGCCCAAATGCAGTCATAAAATGTCAAGATAAGAATACAATAAATTATTAATTACTAGAGCACGCCCGCGACTTCGTACGTGTCGTAGCGGTTTGGGCTGTGGGTTGATATGTCAGTCACTCACTCAGCCAGTTTCTTCTTTAATATATTTCGACAACTTAACTGAAGCTGGAGTTTCCTCAATGATAGCTAAAATTTACAAAAATACAAAGAGCTCGTAATGAATATAACTTAACACTGTTCATAGAGGTGACATAGATTTGTTCTGATTGGCAGCTCTTTTATTTAAGTTTAGAGAATGCATAGACAACATAGCAAAAACACTTCTTTATCTTCATTAATATTATTGATGAGATGCTAGCAAGATTTTTCTGTGTCGATATCAGTTCCAATATAATTCTTTAATCCGTCAGGGGCCACCTAAAAAACTGAGAGAAAGCAGTCATTAAAATAATTACTTAGGTATGGGTTCAGAATCAAATGACGAACAGATGAAGAATAGTCAAAGATGTGAAGTTTTGTGGTGTTACGTGGTTATGTTGTGCGCAGGTATACATCGAGGTGGAGGACGTGAACGACATGGCGCCGTGGCCGGAGCGCGCGGCGTACGTGGCGGCCGTGCCCGAGCACTGCGCCGCCGGCACGCGCGTCGCCGCCGTGCGCGCCGCTGACGCCGACGCCGCGCCTGCGCCCGCCAACATCACTTACTCCATCGTTGCGGGGAACCCGGATGGACTCTTCTCTATCGACGAGCAGTCTGGTAATAATCTTTGATGAAATAAGCCAATTCTGATGGTTATAAAAGTCTCTATCCGTGACACATTTTCTACTTATGTAGGCACATTTATTTCTTTATCGAAGGAGTTATGGTCAAAACTGAAAATAGAGGCTATATTAGAAAGTGTCAAATCCTGTCAAGTTTCTGGAAATGAAACAGAATGTCTCGAACTTGGCAGGCTTTGGACAACGTTTTAGCGTACTATGTAGAATAAAAGACGGGACTGTTTGTTATGCCTTCATCAAGGAAACGTTTTTTAAGACTCCCACGTTTTCAGGTGAAATCGTAACGACCGGTCGCACCCTGGACCGCGAGGCGACGCCGCGGCACGCGCTGGAGGTTTCATGCTCAGACGGCGAGCTGGCCACGACGGTGCGCGTACTGGTTACGCTCCTAGACATCAACGACCACGCGCCCGCCTTCACGCAGCGCTTCTACGAACTGCGCGTGCCGGCCGCGCCAGCACCGCAGGCCGACCAGCCTGCGCCGGGCGAGCTCGGGGGACTGGCCGAGGGCGAGGGCGAGGGGGAGGGGGAGGAGGGCAGCAGCACTGAGTGGGACAGCGACGACGAGGATGATGGTTCCGGTGCGCGCCCCGCCTGGGACGAGTGGGACGACGCGCCCACTGGCGTTTACATCTCGACTGTAAGTATCTTCTGAAGTACGAGTATATTTTTTACTAATTAAGAACGGTCAATTATTTATTATCGACGAAGTACTTGCAATCGACCTCGTGTATAATATGTATTATCAGTAAAGAAACCGGTTAATTCTAATTTTGTTCTACTAGTACGGGTTTTGATAATGAGTGTCTACTCTGTCACTCCGGCTCGTAACCCGCTGCGTGTTGCAGGTGCGCGCGCTGGACGACGACCTGGGCGCGAACGGTACGGTGCGCTATAGCTGGCGCGGGCGCGGCGCGGCGCGCGGCGCGCTTCGGCTGCACGCCTCCTCCGGCCGCCTGTACGCAGCGCGCGCGCTGCGCCGGCACGACGCGCTCGACATCACGGTACTCGTTCTAGCCTATAATATAAACTCTTAAGGGAACGATTTTTTTTTTAATTATCACACAAAAGGGTTAATAATAAATTATTAACTTAGTTAAAAAGCCCGCCCCGCGCCACTCCCGGCGGAAAGGTGCTCATCACGCTCGCCGCGTTGTCGCGCTGAATAGCGATGGATAGAAGTTGCACCAGGAATGACCCCCACCGGGGGTCATAACCCCTCCCCGCCCTCGGCGCCCAATCTCCTTGACCCAAGGGAACTAATTATAAAAACTCGTTGGGTCCATTCACGTTACGACGGCTGCATAGCCCAATTCATAAAATGTACGATCAGGTAGCAAATTGATTGAAACAGTCACAGAACTTTGCGACACGGACCTCGATCATAACCTGATCGCCCTCTTTAAGGCATAGTTTCGGCAAGTGGTCTAGGAGTTCGGTTTACTTGGTTTATTTAACCTTTCCAAGATAATCGGGCAATGAATTTGTAGTATTGTGTAATAATTTCTGACTGTCTGCTTTAGAAGTTGAGTGTAGATGTGCATTGGTGTAGGTGCGCGCGTGCGACGGCGGCGCGCCGGCGCGCTGCGGCGTGGCGCGGGTGAGCGTGCGCGGCGCGGCGCGCGGCGGCGGCGGCCCGCCCGCGCTGGCCGCGCCCGCGCCGCTGCAGGTGGCCGAGCTGGACGCGCCTGGCTTCCTGCTAGCCGTGCTCCAGGCTACCGACCCGGAGAACGACCGAATCTACTATGATATTATCGGTAAATATTATTCTTACGCCATTTTAATCTCTACTCACTTAATTCAGGTATCCATCACATGTCGTGCTATTAGGGGAGCGGGAGATTTTTTGTAGGTATTGCACACGCAACATAAAACTGACGCACGCGTGTCTACTTACTTGTTCCGTTTTTCAATTGATGGTAGATGAACAGTTTTAATAAATGGTGTATTCCACTATCGCAGGCAAGGCGTATTCGGTATTAATGGATGTTGTTGTTCCAGACGGCGACGAATGGGGTGAGTTCTGCGTGGGGCGCGAGGACGGCTCGCTGGTGCTAGCGCGCCGGCTGCTGCACGAGCGGCGCGCGCTCTACTCGCTCACCGTCGCCGCCAGCGACGGCGCGCGCGCCACTCTCGCCCTGGTCGGTACCAACAGCCTCATCATTTGGCAACAACATCGGCAAACATCAATTTTAGAGTAGTCTTAGCTAAGGAATAGTTAACCCTGCTCATTTGGTGATGTCTAAAATATCAAAAGAGTATTTTCATTACACTACACTAAACCATAACCATAGACTACACTAAACTTCAGTCCTATCCTGGTTAACTGAAGTATCTAACCACAAGTACGACTTTTACTTTTTTACACGACTGCCAAAGAAGAAGTATATTTGTTTTGACCTGGGCTGAGGTTCTGTACGGTGTTTCCGTATTGTTAACGTGTTGACAGCTCTTATTACCTTCGCAGTAATTGGGGCCAACTTATAAATAATACCATAACACGTCAAAGACAATATGGTTTTATCGGATCCCATTATTGACGGATGACGGATATTGATTCCCATAACATTAATCTTTCGTTTTTTTTTATCCATACCGTTGTTTTTCATAATCGTTGCTCGTCATTTTGTCTTTGGTCATAATTTCAATAGTCATCATTTCCTTAACCCCCTTTTCATTAGTCATAACTATCGAATACCATACCGTAATTGGTCATAACATTCAATTTGCTGTTTGTATTGAATGGTAGAATTTCAAAAGGAATGTTTTTATTTTAAATAACGCTTACAAGATTAAAAATTATTTATCCGAGCATTTTAGTGCACTACTAAGCCGCACTATTGACCAATGATTTCTATTTCTAATTAAAATTTAACGGAGTCGACGGAGCTCCGCTTTCACGGAGCTCCGCTTTCACGGAGCTCCTTTTTCTGGGCAGTTAGGCCCTTCGCGCCTGGTGAATAACTAACATAACCTAAACCTACCTCATATTTATGATACCAGTTTTGGTCAGTAGTGCGGTTTAGTAGTGCCGTGGGGCAGTCCTCCTATAGGTCTTTGCACCGATAAGATAAGCTATGTTCCCCTCCTTCCCCACGGCCCTACTAAGCAGGGGTCACTATTCTAACCTAGCCTAACCTACTTTTCTGACAGCCGGGGGTATTTTTTTGTCAGCCGGTGTTTTGTTTATGTATGACATGTATTATTTCTGAATTTTAAAATTTAAAGGACTTTTAAAACATTTGATAATAAAATGATATGAATAATAATAATAGTAAATAGAAAAATATGACCTACAATAATATTTATGAAAAATAAACGGTATGCCTTTTGATAATATGCTGATCGATTTTATTACTTTTGTCTTCTATGATAATAATATGTAACATTATAGTACTTAATCATTATATCTATTTCGCGTTATACCTAACAACGATTATGACTATTGATTATTATGACTAAAAAAAATATGGATATCAATTTCTGACTTTCGAAAATCGAAACAATAAAATTATGGGAGTCGAAGGGCTCCCGGTTTTATCGAACTGAATATAGCTTTGTTCTCGTGTAAAGGTTGAACGTAATGACCGATTTTGACATACTAAGTATGTGTCGTTAGATTCTCGTCGCAAGTTAATTTAAAAGGTGAAGTTAAAATTATAATAACATGTGAATTTAATATTTTTGTAGACGAAAATATCAAAACATGCAATCAGGTTTTTTTTATAATTAAGAAATGTGACGACCGGCACACTTTCACATTTTACGATGCGCTGTTCGCTAACAACGTATGTGGCCGCAGGTGAACATCACAGTGATCAACGACGCAAACGAGGAGGGCGTGTCGTTCGTGCGGGAGCAGTACGTGGTGGACGTGTCGGAGGGCGCGCGCGCCGGCGAGGCGCTGGCGGCGTTGCGCGCGCGCGCGGGCGGCGGGGAAGGCGCTGAGGGGGAGGGCTCGGCGCGGCTGCTGTACGGGCTGCACGCGGCGCGCGCGCCGGCCTCCGCGCGCCTCTTCCGCCTGCACGAACTCACTGGCGTGCTGGAGCTCGCGCAGCCGCTCGACAGGTGATAATAACTAACATACCAATAGTAGTATTACATGTTTAGAGCCAAAAATGACAAACGTACACAAAAATGATTAATATCAGTAATATAATCTTAAATTTTGCTTTACCATTTGCGATTTGTTGTCAGGGAGAGCGCGAGCGTCCACGAACTGACGGTTTGGGCGCGCGACCAGGCGCCTCGCGCATCGCGGGCGTTCGCGCGTGTCACTGTACGCGTACGCGACGAGGACGAACACGCGCCCGAGTGGCGCCGGCGCCTGGCCGAGGCGCGCCTGCCGCGCTCGGCGCCACCCGGCGCGCTGGTAGCCGCGCTGCGCGCCGCCGACCGCGACGCCGGCGACGCGGGCCGCGTGGAGTACTCGCTGGCGGGCGGAGACGCGGGCGGGCTGTTCGTGGTGGATGCGGCGCTGGGCGACGTTCGCCTGGCCGCGCCGCTGCCCGCGCCGCCCGCCGCGCCGCGCGAGTACACGCTCACGGTGCGCGCCGCCAACCCGCCGCCGCAGGCCCGCGCCGCCACGCTGCCGCTGCACATCACCATCGTCGAGCCTGACGACGCGCCGCCCGCGTGAGTACACCCGCCGCGACTTTACAGCAAACTTATAATCATTTAATACAGGTGATATGTACATAATTAAGTCCCACATTTACGCGTTGTTGTTGCGAGCTATCATTCCTTAGTAGCCCTAACTGAAAGAGCCTTCTGTTTCCGCTGAACGTCTTTGTCGTCATTGACGTCGCGCGTTAGGTACTAAATGTCCTCGGTACTTGAAAGTTCTTACCGAATAATTCCTTATTTATTAATGCGAGGCACAGCCGAGCGTGCTTATACAGGGTGTGATCGAAATGAAGTGTAGCCAGGCGATTATTCCGTAAATATAGCAGACATCAGAAAACTTTCAACTGATATCGAAAGTACGTTACCCAATGAATAAAACATCACGATATCGGTTTAAAGTTTTCTGATATATATTATATTTACGAAATAATCGCCTGGTTACACTTAAAGATTACACTTAGTATAAAAGGCGCGAGGATGTTAGAAGAGCGCGGCGTTAAGGTCCCGGTCCAGGGTCGTGTGTAACGGTGTGCGGGCGGCAGGCTGGCGGCGGCCGCGCTGGTGCTCGAGGTGGGCGAGGACGCGGCGGTGGGCGCGCTGCTGGGCGGCGTGGAGGCGCGCGGCGCGGCGCTGCGCTACTCGCTGGCGGGCGGCGCGGGCCGGTTCGCGCTCAACCCCGCCGCCGGGCTGCTCACCACCGCCGCGCCGCTCGACTACGAGGACTGCAGCTTCTACAACCTCACCGTCACCGTCCTCGCTATGGTACTTCATTATATTTCACTTTATATTGTGCGTTTTTTAGCTAGGACGATCATCGACATCGTCATCTTCTTGCCTTTACCCCGATCAAAACTACAATAGTGGAAATTATATTAAAACTATTTTAGAATCGTTTAAAAACAACTAGTTTTAAAATATATTTTTTAAAACTCACGACATAAAGCATTGATAAACATGTGGAAACTGTTGTAAATGGAGAAGTCTTGGGTTTCGTTACGAGAAGCTGTGCCCATTTCTCTCAAGCTTCAAGATCCTGTGCTGCGCTTTCGTAAGAGACAATCTTGAGTACCCTACCCTTTGAAACCCTAAATAACTGATATCTTAACAGAATTGAGAAAGTAGAGGAAAAGTTTTTGATTTCTATCCTTTCGGCTAAAGAAAAATTCTGTAGCTTACATTACTTTTTGCAAACGTCTTTACTGTCTGCCACTGTACGGTCATGAACGTAAAACGATCCATTTAAAAAAAATGCTTAATGCCAAGTCATTAATGTAACTTATAAGAAACTCAACCTTAACCTTACCTTTGGTGTCCCCAAATGGTTCCTGCGGAAGACCAGCTCTGGTCTAACAACCAGTAACATGCTGAGCAGGAACCACTTTGCTCCGTCTGGCGTCTGGCACTGGTTCAGATGTTTTATATTTTTTATATTTTTGTTTTTGTTTGTTAATTTATTTTTCTGTTCTTGTGTCAGATGTAAGCAAATAAACGTTTTTTCTTTCTTTTCTTTCTTTTCTTTCTTATCGCTGTACAATATCAGATTGACTTTGGACCTAAGGTAAGGACAAATGTAGGTATTTGACTGTACAAGGGGTGTGAGATTGCTGACCTCACAATATTACCACATTATTGTCATTAATATTTGATATTGTATTTTTGTAAAATTGACCAACCTCTACTGTCGCATTTTTTTCTATCCATAAAATGAAATGATTCTGAAATGAAAGTGAGTCGATATGCTTAAATTTGGTTTTGGATAATTTTATTACATTTTACGACAACTCACACATAACTAAAAAAAAAATACCGTAGCCAAAAATTTTTTTACAGAAAACTCCTAATGTTTCCTAAGATAGTGTCCCTGTATCTTCTATGAACTTAAACTAAACGTGGAGTAAAAACAACAAAAGTTTACAAGTTAGTTAAATTGTCCATAGTAAACTTGTTTCTTGTAACTACGCTTTCAACCAAAAACATCTTAGTCGTTAGAAAGTGTGTTTTAGATAAGTAGTTATAGCACTTGAAAAGTACGAATTAACTGACGACTAATGAAAATTGTTATCTGAATGTTAAACATGCATTTTTTGTATTATAATAATAAATAAGTTACAAAATTAATAAATATCAGGGGACAATGTCACACCAATTGACCAAGTCCCAAACTAAGATCTAGGCTTGTATTATGGGTACTAGACAACGATATAAATACTTACATAGATATAAATATGTACTTAAATACATAGAAACCACCCATGAACAAAGATTCGCGCTCATCACACAAATATCTGCCCTTACCGGGATTTGAACCCAGGACCGTTAGCTTCTTAGGCAGGGTCACTACCAACTAGGCAAGCTAGGCAGGCTAGTTGAACTTACATTTCTCATTATCAAGTGAATCGTATTCTGACTCTTAGAAAAAAATGTTAAGAACCATTCGTGTGTGGTCAGGGAGGAGGCGTGGCGACGGCGCAGGTGGCGGTGCACGTTCTGGACCGCAACGAGTTCCCGCCGGTGCTGCTGCGGCGCGAGTACCGCGGGCGCGCCAGCGAGGCGCTGCCGGCCGGCGCGCTGGTGGCCGGGCCCGACGGCGCGCCGCTCGTGCTGGAGACCGGCGACGGCGACTCGCCCGCGCACCGCCGCCGCGCCTTCGAGCTGCTGCCGCCCGCCGCCGCCGCGCAGTTCGCCGTGCACCCCACCACCGGCGCGTTGCTGCTCGCCGCGCCGCTCGACTACGAGACCGCGCGCCGTCACCAGTTCACCGTCAAAGTGAGCATCCTGCTTAAACTGTTCACGTTTTATTTAATTGTAGCACGGTAGCAGTGTGGAGAGCATACGTTAAATTCGTGACGTTTACGGCACGTCACTACGATTCCATACCGTCACCGTGTTTTGAGCAGCGGTGTGGAGGGCATGCGATAAAATCGTGACGCTTACATCACGTCACTGCGATTCCGTACTGTCACCGTATTTTGGGCAGCGGTGTGGTCGCTCCTTAATCTAATAATAACGATGTTGAAGTGGCCGTTTCTTAATTTAGGGTGCACGGAGGAGTAAATATTCAGGCGAGGAGAACCAAATCCTTTTTCCTATTGATGTACAAGTTCTTGTTTAATTATGAAAAAATCATGATTTGATTGATTATTGGATTATAATTCTTAGACGTCCCGCAAAACTCGTAGAGCCAAGGCCAGATGGAGAACTAATACGCTCACGGCGCACCATGCTTCACAATTCGGTCTCTCAACGGAAGTGTAAACATTGCAAAGCACCGCTGGGATCTAATGTTATTTATTAAAGGAAAACAATTAGCTACAAAAATACAGTTGAAGTTTGTATGTAAAATACTTTATTGTACAAACAGAAAAATAACAAACATTAAATAGATAGAAAAACAAAATGTATGCAAAGGCGTACAAAGATATACAAAGGAGAACTTATTCGTCATTTGTACCGAACACGATGGAACGAGACTTAGCAAGCGTAATTTTGAATTGATTTTAAAGAAGGGACCTAGTGCTCTGCGTTTACCTCATACCACCATACCTCACTAATTCACTCTAAAAACCAAACTAAAACCAAATGTATCGTTATAATTATGACTCGTGTACGATGTGCAGGTGATCGACATGGACTCGCCGAGGCTGCCCTCCGAGAGCACGGCAACCGTGATCGTAGAAGTGGAGGACGTTAACGACTGCGCGCCGACCTTCGCGCGCTCCTCCTACGAGGCGACGGTCCTGCTGCCCACTGCGCCCGGCGTGTTGGTGGCCACGCTGCGTGCCACCGACCTCGACCTGCCCAACGGGACCGCGCTCAAGTACGACATCATCGAGGGCGACGCGGGCGGCGCCTTCGCCATCTCGGCTGAGGGCGCCGTGACGGTCGCGGACGTGGACTCGCTGAAGGAGTCGCACAAGCTGCGCGTGCGCGCATCGGACGGCCGCTGGGCGGGCACGGCGCGGCTGGCGGTGCGCGCGCACGCGGCCGAGCCCGCCGGGCTAGCCTTCGCGCAGCCCGAGTACTTCGGCGCCGTCGCCGAGAACAGCTCGCGGCCCGCCACAGTCGCCGTGCTGGCCGTGCTCGGCGCCGCGCTCAACGAGCATGTCGAGTTCTCCATCCTCAACCCCGTCGAGGGTTTCGAGGTGAGCTGTTCTCACCGATCATTATTATTACACATATTATATTTTAAGTAATAATCTTTATTTTTTTAATTTCGTGACAATTATAAAAAATAAAATGTTCAAATGTCGTTTTCAGGTGGGATTAACTTCAGGCGCCGTGCGCAGTACTGGAGTACCGCTGGACCGCGAGCAGCGCGATTCGTACACGCTGCTAGTGCAGGCGCGCAGCGCAGGCGGCGCGGGTGGCTCGGGGGGCGAGGCGCGCGTGGCGCAGGCGCGGCTGGTGGTGAGCGTGTCGGACGTGAATGACAACTGCCCGGTGTTCGTAGGCCGGCCGTACGTGGCCGCCGTGCCAGCCGGCGCCGAGCCCGGCACCCCGGTAATCACCGTGCGCGCCGACGACGCTGACGCCAACGACAACGGCGAGGTGAGATACGAAATACTTTACTTTTTTTTAGTAAACAACCAACAATTTAAGAATATTATTTTTAAATTAAAAAAAAAGCCAATTATAGTGCGACGGTTTATATACTTTTGCGAAACACTTTTAATGCTAATATTTTTTTTTTTATATAATTATTATACAGGGTGTAATCGTTAAGTGTGTCCAGGCGATTATTCAGTAAATATAACAGATATCAGAAAACTTTAAACTGATATCGAAAGTACGATACCCAATGAGTAAAATCCCATCACTAACTTTTTTTTAATAAAACCAGAATTATCCCAAATATTAATTTAAAACCCTCCCATACATTTTAGTACGCCGTTGTTGAGGCTTTAGTATAAAAGGCCTAGTTATTTCACCATTATCATATGATTCATGTTTTTTTTTATTTATCGCAGTGTATTCGTGTAAATATTATGAATCTTAAACAGTTTTATCTGCAGAGATCGGCAAAATTTATTCGAATGACGAATAACGAATAAGAATAACCAAATTATTCGCGAATAACGAATTAAATTCTCGAACGATTATTCTTATTCGAACAAATTATTCGTCGAAAATTTTATTTGCGAATAATTTATTCGTTGAATGAATTGCCACGAATTATGTACTGAAATACCTGCTTCATGTTTCTCTAATAAATTATTCGTTATTCGAAAAGTAGTCGAATGATTCATTCGTGGATAATTTATTCGCGAATAAATCATTCGCAAATAAATGTTCGATGAATATTTTTTTCTCGAATAAAAATATTACGTTTTTTTTTTTTATTTGAACACTTATTCGAATAAATAATTATTCCAATAATAATAATCATTCGAGAATTTCATTCGTTATTCGCGAATAATTTGATTATTCTTATTCGTTATTCGCCATTCGAATAAATTTTGATCCCCTCTGCAGATAAAACTGTTTAAGATCCATAATTTACATTGATAAATAAACAAGAACATGAATCATAATGATAATGGTGAAATAACTAGGCCTTTTAAACTAAAGCCTCAACAACGGCGTACTAAATGTATGGGAGGGTTTTAAGTTAATATTTGGGATAATTCTGGTTTTATTAAAAAAAGTTAGTGATGTGATTTTACTCAGTGGGTAACGTACTTTCGATATCAGTTTAAAGTTTTCTGATATCTGTTATATTTACGGGATAATCGCCTGGACACACTTAATGATTACACCCTGTATTGTGTGTAAAAAGTGCATGTGTCGTGTAGGTATTACAATCCATAAATTAAGAAATAACAACATGCGATGCCGGTTAGGTGCGGTACGAGATGAAGCGCGGGCATGGCGAACTGTTCCGCGTGGACCGGCGCAGCGGGCAGGTGTCGCTGAAGCAGACGCTGGACGCGCACGCGGCGCTGTACTCGCTGGTGATCGCGGCGTTCGACGGCGGCGCGCCGGCGTGCGGCGCCGAGGCGGCCGTGGCCGTGCGCGTGTGGGCCGGCGGCGCGGCGCCGCGCTGGCCGCGCGCGCACTTCGAGCGCGCCGCGCGCGAGGACGCGCCGCCCGGCGCGCCGCTGCCCGACCCGCTGGCGGCGCGCTCGCCGCTCGCGCGCGCGCTCATCTACTCGCTCGTCGACCCGCCGCGCGACTCCGCCTCTGGCGCGCCGCTCTTCGAAATACACTTCGACACCGGTACGTACCGCTCTTCCGGGGAACGGTGATTACGAATAACATCGCCTGACCTGCGACAAATGAAAATATAATCAGAACAGCATGTCTTAAGCATACGTATAAGGGTTTAAACGAACATTTATTTTGGGTTTATAATAACAGTTGATACGTAATACGAACAACAAAGGGCTTTCCCAAAATTGGTTTACATATACACGGCATGACACTTGTAGTTAGTCGCTTGAGTTTGAATTAAAGGGTGATAAGATTTAAAGCAAATTAACCAGAATACCGAGGTACTCACGACTGTTTCTTATATAATTATTGATCTACCGATTGTAGGGATAAATTATTCTGGTTTTGAAATTAGTTATATGAACCCTTGTGGGTTCCTGTAACAAAAGCATGCGCGCAGGCGTGAGCGAGAGCGCCAGGGAGCAGGTTGTGGTGCCGCACTAACCGTTGGTTTTGTCCCGCAGCACCCGACAGAGGCAATAACCCATGTGAGTACGAATCGTGCCCGCGTTACTGACTCCCTGCCCCGCCCCCCTTCCTCACTCCTTCCCGTCACTGTCACCGATTTGCATCTGCTACCCTTACATAACGCTTCTGCATGATTCATCTCGTGAGGTGTGACTAAAAGACTCTGAACGCTGCATGACGACTTATACACAAAATCAAAATTATTTTTTGTCATTTGTTTTGCTTTTTATACCTTGTACATATGTTCCCCCACGGAATGCAAAGGGCCTTCACATTTTCGTTTCAATATTCTGGTTATGGATCACGAGGAACCCGTGGGTAACCCTCCGACCCGGAACAGGAATCATACCGCACTAGGTGTCAATTTCCCATCTGTAGTTCACGCGCAAGGCCATTGCATTGGCATTGACTGAAGTAGGTGGACAGTTGAAGAGCCCAAAATTATCTACACACGCTCTTATTCTCTTGATATTATAATTGTGTATAGATAATTTTGAGCTCTTGGGCTGTCCACCTTCCTCTGCTGTACGACCTCGTCTGCTCTGTAGGCGCCTTCCTCATCTTAGTCTCGCGCGCGATACAGGTAGTTATTTTCGGGGTAGACTCTTCCGCTTCGCTGTCACTTCGCCGCATTGCTGTTGGAAAAAAACGTGGTATCAGCTGCATTCATGTATCATCAAGAATTGCAACAACTCGACCAATTTATAGTAGGTACTCAAGTTATGCGTAGACCAACAAAAAATAAGAGTATCTAACGCTTTGAATAAAAGAATCTCCTTGAAGATTAACGTGGAGAATTGTTTTATGTATGTAGTTTAATGCGTCACGTTAATGTCACAGATAGAAAACTTAAACAAAGAAATTCCTTAGTAATAAATATATAATAATAACTTACTGTATGCATTTTAAATGGACGTACACAACTTATTACACGCTAATTATAAACAGTTCAAATATTATAATTATAGTAATAATAATAATAATAATAATAATAATAAAAATATTTTATTGGAATCAAAAGAGCACCTCCACCAACTTAATTAACTTAAACATAAGAAACCTAACATAACATAAGCATTGGTGGTGCTGCATCCTGACGCCAAAAGGGGTCCACTCAGCATGTGTTGCAGCACGAGTGCTGCAACGCTGATTTTCAGTGGATCCCGAGTTTGCGTGCGACGGTAAACAACATCTTAAGAAAATATTATAACTTGCTGTCCTGTTGAGTGCACTCGCATTGTCCTAAAAGCTGATTGTGTGAGTTAGTGAGTAGAAATAAATAGGCAAACAAAATAATGTGTTTAAATAAATGACTTATTAATATAATAATAATATAACTTTCTACTGCGTATCTTTCCAAAACCAGATTGGTAGTAATGAAATTTTAGAATCAAAATATTTGCTATTTAAAATAAAACGATTAAAACAGTGTATAAACACTGTTTTAATCGATTTGTTGTATAAACAACGAACAATATGAATTTTAAATAAATCTCAATTGCCATAATTGACTGACTATTGCCTTAATAGATCGGCTCCTTAAAACTTAATTTCCAACTCGATCATTTTATTACATGAAACCGTAAAAACAGCTTTGCATGCTAATAGTATATAAGGACTACGGAAGTGTACATCAGACATGGTCCGACATTCTCTTGACTCGCTCACTCACCCGTCCCGCAGGCTCGCTGGTGCCGGCGCTGCCTCTGGACTACGAGAGCACGCGCGAGTTCGAGCTGGTGGTGCGCGCCACAGACGGCGTCACTGGCGCCGCGGCCGACGCGCTCGTCACGCTGCGCGTCACTGACGTGAACGACTGCGCGCCCGAGTTCGCGCAGGACCTGTACGAGGCCGCCATCACCGAGGCCGCAGCACCTGGCGCGCTGCTGCTCGAGCTGCACGCGCAAGACAACGACACCGGTGCGTCGCTTTCGCATTACTACTTGCTACTAAACCCCACTCTCGTCACGCGAGTACTAACAGTGTTAACACTATTATTGCGCAGGAGTCAACGGTGAAATAACATATTCATTGTCGGGTGACAACGAATCCCTGTCTCTGTTCACACTGGACGCGGCGACGGGCGTGCTGCGGCTAGCAGCGCCGCTGGACGCGGAGACGCGTGCCGAGCACCGGCTGCTAGCCACGGCCGTGGACGGGGGGCGACCCGCGCTGCGCTCCACGGCGCACGTTGTACTGCGCGTGCTCGACGTCAACGACTCGCCGCCGCGCGTGGAGCGCGCCGTCGTCAGCGCTCTCGTCAGCGAGGAGGCGGTGCGCGGCATCGTGCTGGCACGCGTAGCCGCCTGGGACCCCGACGCGCTAGACGCGCCGCGCCTGCACTATGCAATCGTGGATGCAGCCGCGTCGCCCGCACTGGCCGTCGACGCGGACTCGGGGCTGGTGACGCTGGCGGCCCCGCGTGGTTGGCCGGCGGACGCCCCGCGCTCGCTCAACGTGTCGGTGTCTGACGGCGCGCACGCCGCATTTGCGCGCGTCAAGCTGACGTTGGTGCCGGCCAATCGGCACGCGCCGCGCTTCCCGCACCTTGTGTACGAGGCGCGCGTCGCCGAGAACCTGGCGCCGCCGGTGCTGCTCACCACGGTACGTAGCCTCACATGAAACCTACGATACCAAAAAAAAACCTTCAAAAATCCATCAAACAGCAGCGTTAATAAGTACCCTCTCTCAATGGAAGTAAGAAAACAACCATATATTCTGAAATATTGCAGACTAAGACGCAGGGACGTTAATCGTTAAGGAGTTTCCTGGTACTTCACCATGAACGCCACTTCACCATCTGCATAAAAATAATTTTATAATTTTAATTAAGAAATAAGTATAATTGTCACTTGTGAAGTACTGAGGTATTATTAAGAAGGTCTTCATGTCAATTCCACTTTACCAAACAGTGTTTATGGAATGCCAATTTTAAACCTTTTTTTTATAATCTGCTTATTTACCCAAAGTAGAAAGTTATGGATCAACTTTAAAAAAAGCGACAAACTGAGAAACTCCTTCTTTCCTTAAAAACACAATTTAAGGATCCCCGCACCTCAGAATCCATCAAGCCGATTAGTCAACAAGATAAAGATAAAACATAAAAAAATATTCTGGGATCTTTATTAAGATATTTAACGAGACATTTAACATCTTACTCAGGTAAAAGCCTATGATGACGATGCTGGCGAGTACGGTACGATAACTTACTCGATCGAGTCAACATTGCTCCGTGAAACGTTTGCCATCGACGCGTCCACGGGCGCGCTGACGACGCGCGCCGCACTGGATCGCGAGGCGCGCGCGGAGTGGGCGGTGCCCGTGGCGGCGCGCGACGGCGGAGGGCGCGCGCGCCACACCACTGTGCGCGTACGCGTGTTGGACGCAAATGACCACGCGCCCGAATTCCCGCTGCGCGAGTACCGCGCAAGCGCGCGCGCTGACCTGCCTCCGCACGCGCCCTTCCTCACGCTGGCTGCACGCGACGCCGACGCCGGCGAGCACTCGCGCCTTCACTACGAAATCTACGACGGCGAGCTGCCCTCCGATAGCGCCGGCCTCTTTGAGATCGACGCCATCACTGGCGCGCTTGCGTTCGCTAGGAACGCCTCTGAATTCGGTAAGATTGTCTCTCGATCGCCTCCGGTCGGTACAGATGTTGCAGTACGAGACGACACTCAGTTAAACGCTTGTTGCAGCGTCGCGGTCGGTGCAAGTATGGGTGCGTGCACGCGACGGTGGTGGGCGCGCGGGCGAGGCAGGCGTAGCAGTATACGTGCTCGGCGCCGGCGAGCGCGCGCCGCGCGTGCAGGCGCTGCCACCCGCGCTGTTCCTGCGCGAGGACGCGGCGCCCGGCACACTGCTGGCCGAGCTGCGGCCGGCACCGGGTGCCCCGCTGCCGCACTGCCGGCTGGCTCCCGCGCTGCACGCACGCGACCAGTTCGCGCTGGACGCGGCGGGCCGGCTGGTTTTGGCGGCGGCACTGGACCGCGAGGCGGCGCCCGAGCTGGCGCTGGGCGTGGTGTGCGAGGGCGCGGGGAGCCCGGCGCCGGCGCTGCTGCTGCAGACGGCGCTGCACGTGCTGGACGTCAACGAGCACGCGCCTGCCTTCCACTCGCAGCCCTACGTCGTACACCTCGCCGAGAACACGCCGCCGCACTCCTCCGTCGTACAACGTAAGCTTACTTCTCGGAAGTTTATTAAAGTTATTTTTTCAAATATTTTTGAAAACCATGATTGTTGAGATATTTAGATAATGGGCGTGAAATGCAAAGAAAATATCCTGTCTCCATCTTTTTCAGAAAATAAAGTTTAGGTAGAACTTAACATTTTAAGAAAGTTTTGTTGCCAGCTCTGGTTTCAGCTACTTAACTTAATATAAAAGAGGTTTATACAGTAGTAACCACGGGCACTTTTCACGTCAAAATTCTACCAGCACTTCGCACGAGACCACTGCTGAGAAAAAACGCCGCAAGATACTCAACTCGTATTATAATTACACTTAATGACCGTTCCTAAAGATAAAAGCTTGATATGAAATATTTTCCTGTACGTACGTGTCCTGTGGCCCTAGACAAAATGATGTTTAGCGTTAACGTGAACTTTCGAATTCAAAATCCCGATCATTCGGCAACTTACGTCAATCTATCTACTATATATCGACGGTAAAAAGCGTAAACGCTGTAACCCACAAAGTACCTAAAAATTTTTTTTGCATATTCGGAATCAGATTTTTTTTCTGCGTCGAATGGTCCGGGTCTCGTGGCTCTACGACGATTAGAAAATTCTGTACAGCGTTGAAATTTTATGTACTTTTTTGACATATAGCAAAATTAATTGCTGTAAGCCGCCAAAAAACAGGTCTTTATTTTGCATTTGCATTTACACCAATTCATATTTTACAATTTTTTCGAGTCCAATAGGTTACTGCGTGCATAAAACCATTTCCACTGTCATTTACAGCGTTTACGCGTATTGAAAAAAAAAGTGACACTACACTTGCTACGTTTTCTGTAAAATATATTTAGATGATAGTGACTTACTACGTTTTAATCAGACACCATAATGTGAATACTCACAAGTTACACCAAATATGAAGTAATACGCAAAAATATTACTGACCTTTACCTCATTTCTTAAACGATTGCTTATTATTGGTCGCTTGAGTTTACCGTATTTTAAATACGCGCTCATGCTGTGTGGGTAACGGCTTACCGCCCCGATCAGTCAGTCTGAGACCGCCGTGGGATCAAGTTGTGTGTGGTGTAAAGGTCTTTCACCGCGTGACAACAAAACTTTAAAATGTAATTATATCTATTTTAATAGTAAACCAGTGCAAATAATGTGAATAGTTAATACTATACTAATGAATTCTTATTTCGTTTAAATAGTAACTACTTAGTATGATAAATTCTGAGAATTAAGTGTTGCTTTACATAATTATAAGTAATTAAAACTACTTTACGAATTTTAATAATACTTTGATAATAGTTATTAGTTTGAAGAAACGCTAGTATAGTGTCTTAAACTTTTCAGTTTGTTAAACATTGATGTTTTTAATTTTAATTGACTTTATTTCATGAGTAAGTTAACTTGTGATATTTAATTTATCATAATAATATACTTCTTTTATACGAAGTGTTTGTAGCGATGTATAATTATCGTTAAAATAAATGTATTTCTTTTTTTTCTACTAGACTTGTATTGTAAATGTTTATAAGCATGTATATATGTAAATGTTTATATGTATATATATATAATATATATTTATATTTATATTTATATGTAGATGTTCGGATGTTTATATCTAATGGATTACATCCATAAGGCACACATATACATTTTTTTAAAGAAAATAGTGAAGGTAACAGAGAAGGCACGCAATGGAGGATTGAAAATATATTTACATACACATACAAACACATTCGTATTAATTAATTCTTTAGGATAACATTTAAAAAAAGGATTAATAAATGTTATCTCATATTTACGTCGTTTTAATATCAATAACCTTTTTTGACATCTATCATTGAATACAATTATGATTTTTTTAAACTGCAAGCACTGCAGCATAACATCAATTTAGGCAGTTCTCAACATTTAAAGAATGGTGGTTACATCACTTACGCTTATTAGAAATCACACTGATTATTACCTTTCCATACATTTAACAAAATCATTAACAGCGTTTTATCGTATTGAAAAAAAAAGTCGGGTTGCTGTAACCGACACTAAAAAGAAACCTAGTCACTTCTGGAACACGACAGGCATATGATCTAATAGGGAATTTGAAAATACATATGTAGTATAAAAATGGCACCGATCGCTCAAATAAAAAAAAAGATATGATTTTTTTTGTAAAATTTCAAAAGTTTTTTGGCTCTGGTGTAAAGTTTGATTTTGCGGGTTACAGCGTTTACGCTTTTTACCGTCGATATATTAAAAAACAAAAAACCGCCTTCAAAAACGCAAAAAAATAGGCACCTAATAGGTTAGTCCAACTGATGTCGGCTTTTTGTTGAAAATATTGTGGTCGCCGACTTCAGTTAGACTAACCTATTAGGTGCCTACAATTTTAAAGAAGTTATTTTTTTGCGTTTTTGAAGGCGGTTTTTTGTTTTTTTTAACATTTATTTTATTTTATACTTTTTATTTAGTGATCATAATACGCTGTTACGTAGTCCCACTTCTTAGTTGATATGAAACTTTAAGTTATTTCAAGCGCGCCGCAAGCAACGCCGCGGGAAAGTCATAGTCATATTTCAACAAGTAAATATTCTTCGTTGTAGTCGCACAACTATCTTAATCGAGATATCTTATCGCAACCCTTGAAATCGGTACCGTTGAGGAGTTCCGGTGGTCATCTGTGGTCTTCATCATCAGTTCCACTTCACCAAATGATACTTTCTGAATGCAAATGCTGGACTTGTTACTAAAAATACTAAAATCGCTATATGTTTGCCTACAATATTTGAGGAGTTCCCTCAATTCCTCACGGATCCTCTCATCAGATTCAGATTTGGTGACAATGGGACCACCTCGAAAGTATACTCTATCAAAACAAAAAAAAAATTGAAATCGGTCGACATTTGACGGAGTAATCGGTGAACATACATAAAAAAAAATTACATACAGTGGAACGTATAACCTCCTCCTTTTTTGAAGTCGGTTAAAAAGGATCTATCGTACGATACAGTTGTATAACTTGTACATCAAAATACTAATCTGTTGTTAGCATTCTGTAATATGGTATAATTCTGTATGCAGTGATGGCGGAGGACCCGGACGCGGGGTCAAACGGGGAGGTGCGATTCTCGCTGGGCGCGGGCGGCGACGCCGCGCTGTTCGCGGTGGACGCGCGCACGGGCTGGGTGACGACGCGCGCGGCGCTGGACCGCGAGGCGCGCGCCGAGCTGCGCGTGCCGCTGCTGGCCGAGGACGGCGCGCCGGCGGGCGCGCGGCGCGCGGCGCGTGGCACGCTCGTAGTGCGCCTGGTGGACTACAACGACTGCCCGCCGCGGTTCGAGCCGGCCGCGTACAGCGCCGCCGTGCCCGAGGACGCGCCGCCCGGCACCGTGGTGGCGCGCCTGGCCGTGCAGGACGCCGACGCGGCCGCCGCGCCGCTCGCCTTCCTCGTGGCGGCCGGCGACCCGCGCGCGCGCTTCCAGCTGCGGCCCTCGGGGGAGCTGCTCGTGGCGCGCGCGCTGGACCGCGAGGCCGACGCGCGCTACGAGCTCAGCGTCGTCGCCACTGACGGCAAGTTCAACGCGCATGCCACCGTAGCCATCACCGTCACCGACGTCAATGGTAATTTTAATTATTTATCTACTTTTAAAATTATCGTTTCCTTAGTTTAAGAATTCCTTTCCTAATCATTATAAAATGTGAAAGTTACTGTTTGTGTACTACGCTTTAATTGCTATACCAAAAACATAGGGAAAGGATATTACAATACTATTTTAAGAAATAGCGTTAAAGGAGTTCTACAGGGAAAAGGTTGCGGGCAAAGCTATTAAAAGAAAATGGTTCTTTTTTCATTCATTCATCACGATCGGATCTTAGTTAATAATTTTTATCATTTAATCAAAATTTAAATCTCAATACGAGTAGTGACGCAATGTTAAGAAAGCTTAAGATATCACCTTCACAAAAAAGTACACTGCGTGACTGTATGTATACGTGCCAGCAGAAAGAGCCTCGTCGTCGACGCGTAAAAGAGTGTTGCAATGTATTTATTTATGATTTACTGGAAATTCAGCTACTTACAAAACAATATAGAAAAATATAGTTCTCAACCATAGAGCCAAAGTATTTAAACGTAGCAAAAATAACAGTCATCGCAGCCACACACGCCACGCTACACCAAGTGAACAACCACATGCGCGCGAATAAACATAGTAAATATCATTATGAATGAATAATTTATGGTGTGTTCATCTGACGTGGTGCGTGTTCGTAGACAACCCACCGTACTGCGTGCGACACCGCTACCGCGTCCGGCTGCGCGAAGATGCGGCGGCTGGCACCCGCGTCGCCGCTCTCGAGACGCGCGACGCGGACGCACCGCCGCACGCCGCGCCGCGCTACTTCCTCGAGGGCGACGCGCACGAGGACTTCACCATCGACAAGGTCTGCTCGATCATTATCTAAACACTTTAATTTTACAATTTTTACTGCATTTTACTAATAAAAACATTATTCGGTCTTAAATTTAAAAGTAGGTACTAATTGCTATAGGAACGTGAGAACCATTTGCTTCGTATCATGTAGAGTCGGTGTTTAGGGAACTACAATTAAAAATTACTTGTCGTTTTGCAGGACACGGGCGTAGTGAACGTGGCGCGCGCACTGGACCGCGAGGCGCGCGCCGCTTACCGCCTTCAGATGCATGCGCAGGACCGCACCCGCCCCGCTTGGCGCTGCGCCGCCGAGTTGCTCGTGGCGCTCGATGACGTCAACGACAACGCGCCCCGGTTCGCCGCCGAGCTCTACTCCGTCACGCTTCCCGAGGACGCTGAGCGCGGCACACTCGTCGCCAAGGTAAATCTACTGCAGATCCATTCCGGCCGCTGCTTGACATTGCCGTAAAAACCGTTTGACCCATATCCTTTCGATGCAGGTGCACGCGACCGATCCCGACCTCGGCGAGAACCGACTCATTACGTACTCGTTCGTCGAAGAGGAGGGCGGTGACGGCGGCGTGTTCGAGCTGGCGGCGGATAGCGGTGTGCTGACGCTGCGCGCGCCGCTGGACCGTGAGGCCGCCGCCTCGCACCGCGTGCTGCTGCGCGCCACCGACGCCGGCAGCCCGCCACGCAGCGCCACTGCCGCGCTGCGCCTCACCGTCGCCGACGTCAACGACAACCCACCCGAGTTTGAGTTCCGCGAATATCATGCCGCCGTGCCCGAGCTAGACGCGCCCGGCACCGAGCTGCTGCGCGTGCGCGCCACGTCACGCGACACCGGCGTCAACGCCGAGGTGACCTACTCACTCGTTGGCGGTGATGACCGGGAGGACTTCAATATCGACCGTGCCAGTGGTGCCGTCAGCGTTGCGCGCCCACTTGATTACGAGCGCCGCCGGGCCTACCTGCTGACCGTGCAGGCGGTCGACGGTGGCGCGCCACCGCTCAGTGACCTCACCACGCTCAACATCTCCGTGGTGGACGTCAACGACAATGCGCCCGTGTTCGCACAGGCAGCGTACACGACGCGTGTGCGCGAGGACGCCGTCATGGGCACTCGCGTGCTACAGCTGATCGCTGACGATGCCGACGATGATGCGAACGGACGAGTCGCCTACTCCATCACTCGCGGTGACCCAGACAAACGGTTCGCTATCGACACCGACACCGGGTACCTTTCGGTTGCGGCAATATTGGACCGCGAAACCGTCGCGTCTTACATGTTGGAAGTGCGCGCGCGAGACCGCGGGCTGCCGGCACTAGAGGCGGCCGTTCGCGTCAGCGTCGAGGTGCTGGACGCCAACGACAACCCGCCACTGTTCGAGCGCGCAAACTACTCGGCCGTGGTGCAGGAGGACCGGCCGCTGGGCCACACGCTGCTGCGGCTGGGCGTGACGGACGCGGACGCGGCGCCCAACGCTGCCCCCTACACGTTTGACTTTCAAGCTGGCAACGAAGCCGGCGCCTTCCGCCTAGAGCAGGACGGCACGCTGCGCACGGCGGCGCGCTTCAACCACCGAATCAAGGAACGCTACGCGCTGCAGGTGCGCGTGTTTGACAACGGCACACCGCCGCTATTTTCCGACACGTGGGTGCACGTGCGCGTCATCGAAGAGTCGCAATATCCGCCCGTGGTCACACCGCTCGAGGTGCAGGTCAATTCCTACCTGGACGAATTCCCTGGCGGCGTGCTCGGCCGCGTCGTGGCCTCCGATCGCGATGCATATGACTCGCTCACCTACGCGCTTGCGCCCGCCGCTGGCGCGCCCCGCGCGCCACACGGGCTGTTTGAGATAGACGCCACTGATGGCACGCTGCGTGCCGCGCCGCGTCTCGACGTTGGCGAGTACCGGCTCAACGTGACCGTGGCCGACGGAAAGTTCGTTTCGCACGCCGCCGTGCGCGTGACCGTGCTGCTAGTGTCAGACGCCCTGCTGGCGCAGGCGGTGCTGCTGCGCTTCCGCGCCGTTAGCGCCGAGGACTTCGTGCTCAGCCACCGCAAAGGCTTCGTGCGCGCCGTGCGCGAGGCGGCCGACTGCGAACCCGCCGACGTGCTGTTGCTGGGCGTGCAGCCGACGGGTGAAGACGCCGCGTGGGACGAGGGCCGCGCGCGGCGCCAGGTGGCGCGTGATCTGGAGGTGGCGCTAGCCGTGCGCGCTGGCGGTGGCTGGCTGGCGGCGGACGCACTGCGCCGACGCCTGCATGCACACCTCGAGCGCCTCGAGGAGCGCGCGCGGCTCGTGCTGGAACAGTTGGTGCGCGCTGAGTGCGGCGGCTGCGTGCACGGCGCCTGCGCCGAGCGCGTGGAGCTGCGGGCTGAGCGCGTCCGCACCGTCAGCAGTGACGTTTTCGCTCTCGTTGCGCCACCGCTGCGCCTGCGCGGTGCCTGCGCGTGCGCGCCGGGCTTCGCGGGCGCGCGCTGCGACCGGCCGGCGGAGTGCGGTGGCAGCGCAGCGTGCGGGCCGCCCGCTCCGCGCGTGCTGCAGTTATCCGGCGACGGCTACGCGTGGCTGCGCGTGGAACGCGGCGCCGTAGCGGGCGAGCGCGCACCGGAGGACGAGCTCACGCTGTCACTACGCTTCCGCACGCGTCGCGAGGCCGGCACGCTCGTCTGGATAGCCGGGCGACTCGACTACGCAGTGCTTGAGGTAAGTTTTTTTTTAGTTTTTTTATTGGTTGTTGGTGAATACCTTCTTACTACAAAATTTTACAACAATATTATGACTTTAGGGTCTTTGAAGGATTTGAGCTGCCTAAGTACGAATCCTGAAAGTTTTGAAGCTTTTTAACTATGTTGTCTACGTATGTGTTCAATTTCTAAGATGAGTATTCACAATCAATTATTCTCCGAGCCCTCGCGTTCCCTATAGTTTTAACTGGTGTACTGTGCGCAGATCGTGGAGGGCTTCGTGCAGTTCCGTATGGAGTTGGGGTCGGGGGAGCTGGTGCTGCGCGCGGCGGCGCCGGTGGCGGACGGCGCGTGGCACGTGGCACGCCTGGAGCGGCGCGGCGCGACGGCGCGGCTCACGGTGGACCGGCGCGCCGCGCGCGGCACCGCGCCGCCGCCCGCTGCGCTGCTGGACGCGCGCGCCGACCGCCTGCTGCTCGGCGCCGCGCTCGCGAGACACGCCCACGTGCTAGCACCCGAACAGGTACTGCCCGACCGCTGCCGAGATTCCTGATTCGGATTCTAGACAATATTTTTAAGGAAAAATAGTCATTCCAAATAATGTTGTAAGTAATTAAGCTTATGCTTTAACCGTTTTTAAACATACTTACAGAGAGGTAAATGCAGTTGTCTAGTAATTAAAGACTAAAATCCAAACAGTTTAATGTGTAATGAATGTGTGATGATTTAGCAAAATAAATGAATTTTTATTTGAATTTGAATTACATATATAATTATCAGCTATAAAAAAGAAGTCCATAAAGTAACAGTCAAAAAATTATACTAAAAAAGAAAATAAAGTAAAAGCAAACGTTTTACATAATCGCCAAAATAATACAACGAGTTGCCAATACCCAATTCATAGAATATAACTTAACTTTAATCTGTCTAAATCCCACTTAAAACATGATTAATCTATATTAATCCTCGTGATCAGGTTGTGCTCGGCTCACGTGGTTGCTTGGTCGCAGGTGACGCGCGGGTTCGCCGGCTGCATCGCGGACGTGACGTTGGGCGGCGCTGCGCTGCCGCTGGAGGAGGGCGCGGGCGCCGACGCGGCCGGCGCGCGCGCACACCTCGTGCGGCTCGTGCGCGCGCGCGTCGCGCCCGACTGCGCGCCGCTACCACCGCCCACGCCCTGCTCCTCGTACCCCTGCCTGAACGGTAACTCTAGATGCTGTCACCGCTTTCACTTGTTATTATGATATGGTGAGATTCTCATGTTGCGTGCGCGCAGGCGGGACGTGCCACGAGCTGGGAAACTTGCTGGAGGGCGCGGGCGAGGACGGCTATACGTGCACGTGCCACGCGCGCTTCCTGGGCGCGCGGTGTGAGGTGGACGGCGACCCCTGCGCGGCACAGCCGTGCCTGCACGGTGGCTACTGCTCGGTGGCGCCGCCCGGAGCGCCGGCGCCGTACGCGTGCGCGTGCGCAGCCGGGCTGCGCGGCGCGCGCTGCGAGCGCGGGCGCTGGTGCGGCGCCGAGGGCGCGGCCGTCTGCCAGCACGGCGGCGCCTGCGAGGAGGGCGAATGGGGCCCTTCGTGCCGCTGCCGTGGGTACTATGGGCCGCGCTGCGAGTACGACGTCGACGAGTGCGCCGGCGAGCCCTGCCTCAACGGCGCCACTTGTCTCAACGAGCCGGGCTCATTCCGCTGCCTCTGCCCGCCGGATAAGACAGGTACCGCGGTTCGCCTTGGGCCGCCTTGCCTTATTTTTTTCACAAAAGTGGGGAAGGGTAATGCAGCACATATAATTTACCTGTACGGACCGGACACTTTAACACATTTTCAACTCAATGGAATCCGATGGAAACATTCCTAAAACTGTTTTTTTTATGATTGCTATTTGAACTTCTCCAGTGTTGTGATGGTTATCTTAGTATTATTTAATGAGGTAGGTAGTATTTCGGTCCAATCTAAATACAATTGTATCTTTCACCTATTGGGAGGCCTATGTCCAGCAGTGGACGTCTCTCGGCTGACATGATGATGATGATGATGATGATTTCACCTATTAGTTCGAGGTCGAAAACGAATCGCCAAAGATTTACTCAAAATTTCTGTGTTAGTCCTTAAACCTCCTAAATTTTAATAGGCAATATTTAATAAAACCACAGCAAGCAGTTAATGCAACGTAAAGGGCATTGGGTAAATTTGTTTGAAGAATATTTTCTTTTTTTTCAGTGGCCACGGATGATTTTTACATAGTTATTTAGAGGACCTCGAAATAAACATAGATATATATAATTTATGGCGTTTAATAATATCGGAGCCGAGACATTAAAGATTTAAGTATTCAGTTTTGATACTAAAAGTACGCCCAGGTATGAATATTTAAATATCTCGGCTCCGATGCACTTAAGAGTATTACATTACATAACAAAATATGTTTATTTTGATCATTTTTATCATAATTTACCACTTTTACGAATGACCTTGAAAATTAATGACTTACAAATGACAACACTTTTACCCAAACCCCTTTTATGAGAAACTTTTCGCTGCGCTTTCTTCATAATTATATCAATCATGAAGACGCGACTGCTGCGTACCCACACGAACGCGTCGTGCGCGTGGAGCCCTTTGCTGACGAAAGACTGGTGCCCCGCCACGAATACGGGCCGCTTGGGAAGGCGATGCAAGTTTTTACCGTCGGCATTTCTTTGGTTAAACTTCCTGACAAGGGCCATCACACCATCCCGAGTTTTGATACTTCCCAGTTTCAGTACGAATTAGATAGATAGATAAAACGTTTATATGCGTATCTACTACAAATCACACATACAATTGACAAAAATAAAAAATAAAAATAAGCAGAGCAGATTAACGTTCGTGGTCATAAGATTGAGCTTCACTTTCAGGCATGAACTGCGGCAACCCATTGTACTCTGACGCGGTGGTGTTAGGCGGCACGGGCGCGAGTGGCGCGGCGGGCGCACGCTCGTTGCGCGACGCGTGGCGCTGGGCCTGCGAAGCGCGCTGGCCGCTGGCCGCGGCGGCCGGCGCGCTGCTGCTGCTGCTGCTGCTGGCGCTGCTACCGCTGGCGCTGCTGCGGCGCCGCGGTCGAGGGCGCGGTGCGCGCGGCGCTGACGATGCGCCGCTCAACAGCGCCAAGGCCGCGCCGAAGGCCGCCAAGATGTCCAACCTGGCGGCGCGCACGCGGCCCGCCTCGTGCGCGGGCGGCGCGACGCTCAACAACTTAGACACACTGCGCTCGTACGGCTCGGCCGGCGACGAACTGGAAGGGCTGCCGCCCGACATCCGCCGCAACCTCAACGTGGACGCGCCCGAGCGCAAGCCCTGGTCGGAGCAGATGCACCTGCACTCCTTCGTCGACAACAAAATTTACAACGGTAAGAATCGCGCTGTCGTAATCGAATCGAAATCGCCTACTCGGGGAAGTTTTATTTTTCCAAACAAACATTTTCAGACCTGAAAGGATGCAAGAACCGCCTACGCGCCGCGTCACCGGTGGGCGCGCGGCGCGGGCTGGGCGCGCTAGGCGGGCTGGGCGCGCTGGGCGGGCCGGGCGCGCTGGGCGGGCCGGGCGCGGCGCCGGGCACGGACGGCGCGGGCGCGCTGGTGGGCGGGTACCACTGGGACTGCTCGGACTGGTGCGGCGGCGGCGGGCTGCCCGGCATCTCGGAGGTGGCGGGCTCGGAGCGGCCGGACTCGTCGGAGCCGTCGCCGCCCTCGCTGGCCTCGCTGCCGTCGCCGGCGGCCGCCCGCCGCGCGCCGCCGCTGCCCGCGCCGCCCCCCTTCGACACCGACTCGGCGCCCGAGGACCTCGACCTTGACCTCGACCTCGACGACCCGCAACACTTCGTGGACGGTACTCGTCTTTTACTTTCTCATCCATTTTGGGAATCGACCGTCTCTAGGAACGAGAAGAACTCTTAAATTTGTTGAGATAAGTTTTGATGATTAGTACAGTCAAAGAATTTAATTTGTGGCTTAGAACCAAAGTCAATCTGTCATTCAACAACAATGAGGTTGAGTTTCCTATCAATTACAAATGACTTGGCATTAGGGTGGTCCAAAAATCATTTTTGTTGTTTTTTGACCAGCCCACCCCGGTAATTTATGGGAAGTAATTAAATGGTCAGCCGTTATTCAAATTGATTCGCAAAAAAAAAGAAGCAATTTGCTCATTTGGGCAGCATACAAAGATTTGGCTGGCAATAAATAAAAATCGGGCTGCAACTCTTGTTCAGCAAACAATTTACAAACGGTTAACATTTTAAACAATATCAATTTGCTTCTTTGGTCATTTGTCTGCCTAATAAACAGTCGAGCTGCAAAATAATTACTTGGGCAGCAAGATTTTACAATTGGTCAGCAGAGAAAACATGTCTGTAAGCAGTTTAATTGAGAGGTTTGCATATTAAAATAATGGTTATCTATATAAATAAGTGGATTGCGTTTAGTTTGAAAAATCAGCAGTGTTCGTTATTTGCGGGCGGAGCGAACTCAGACCACGTGATGCGAGCACCCAAGCGTTGATATTTTTGAGGCTAGTAGTAATTACAAGTTACGTTTTGTCACACAAATTTAGGAATCACAATCACACCCTAGATTAACCAAAATTTGTATCATAAATATGAGGTAGGTTAGGTTAGGTTCGTTTTTACATCAGGCCCGGAGGGCCAGAACAACCCAGAAATAGGAGCTCCGCGTTAGCGGAGCTCCGTCGACTCTGTTAAATTTGTAAATTTGACGGTGGGTTTGGCATATGTGCGTTGCCGGCACGGCAGTAAATTTGCCCCCTTTTTTTTGATGGACAAAATGAAATATTTTGCTTACCTACTGATTGCTTACCAAAATTTGATTAACTGTGGATCGCTCAAATCAGCTCAAATATTTAATTTGCTGACCAAAATGATTTAGAGCAGTTCAGTATATTATTAATTGCAGACAGATTTATAAATGTTTGCTAACCATTAGTTGCTTACCAACTAGCTATTTTGGCTGACCAAATACATATTTCTGTTCACCAAAATAAGAATATTTTGCTGATCGATTAAATGATACCCGTAATTTATTACTTCCTAGTTACTACCTTATTACGCTGCCCAAAATATAGCTTTCTAGTTTAAGTGCAAAATGGTGCTCAAAGGACATTAAAATTTATTAAAATTTGGATTTTCATACAAAATTATCATAAATATTTTTTTGTTAGAGTTAAAATATTTGTTCCAAACGTAAAGTGGACTAATGAATAAAAAGTCTAAAAAGTATTTTTAACATTAGGCTAGTGTACAGTCCACTTGATACTGTACACTGCTGTTTTAGTTATGTAGATAGTTGTTGGAGTGCAGAGAAAGATTGATCACTTTATGTTGATTTATTGACGTAATAAAAGTTACAGTAAAATAGTTAATAGTTGATGCGTATTGTAAGCTAGTTAGTTATGCACTAAAATTATTACCTAAAACGTTACCTTATATTGAATGCTATCGGGCGGCCCAAAGTGGGTCGCAACGTAAGCGGAAAAATGTACAGTGAGACTGTACAGCTAGGATTAAGAGTTCAAGTTCTAGCGAGTGCCAACGTGCTAAAATGAGTAAGTTTCTTACATGAAAAAAACTAGTATTTCGAAGTTATTATTATTAAATATGATTAAAAATTATAGTAGATAATGTTTAATTACACGAAAATGTTCAGTAACTAATTTCCAGATACATCGGTTTTTGAATATTCATAATCCGGATATGCAAACTTTGAGGTCGTTGAGCACCGCTTTATCCTTGACATAGAGAACTGGAAGTTCACATAGATTCGTTTTGAAACATAAGAAACCAAATAAGCGGGTGGCCTGACTTTTAACTGCACTTTGAATTTTTCCCATACAAACGTGGACCACCCTACTCGGCATCTTTATTGACAATGACATCTTCAAGCAGATTTTCTTTGAAATGGGTAGCTAATTAACTTCCGTGACGGTACCTACTGTAATAGTTAATACTGTTGGGTGGTCCTCCGCAGCGGCGTCGTACCTGCTGCACCCGGACGCGTACCTGCCGCCGTGCGCGGGCGCGCCGCCCCCGCGCTCGCCGCCGCGCTCCCCGCGCGCGCGCCGCCGCGAGCCCGACGCCTCCAGCCTCATCACCATGCTCGGTCAGTGCGCTCTCTAAAAATAATACGGACCTGTTCAGTTTTAAAACTAAAAAAACAAGCAGAACAGATAATGAGTATCATAATGTTTTTTTTTAAATTTGTGTTGTAATTATTTATGCTTGAAACCCTCGTCAACGCAGCTTAGTTGGTAGTGACCCTGCCTACGAAGATCTCAAGAAGAACGGCAATTATTTGTATGAGTAGTACGAGTACTTGTTCCCGAGTCTTAGACGTCTTATTTTTATTTAAGTATGTATTTCCATATACATATATATTGATAAGTTTATCTCGTCGCTCTTCATAATAAGTATACAAAGTTTTGCATTAAGTATCATTACTAAGGAACTTCACACATATTAGGTATAAGTTACTTATTTTAAAAAACTCCTAGTCGTTGAAACGACATTTAATGTTTATTCTTTAATATTTCAATTTGGTACAATTTGGCATCATTAGGTTCAGAATTATTTTATCACCGCGCCATTCTTATGGGTTTTGTAATCTATAATCTGACGGATTATTGACAGCGCAGTGCACGGTTTAACCGACAAAGCGGCTCTGTCAATTTCAGATAATTTCTTTCAATGAAATCTTTATCTTTACATACGAGTAGTATACCACGACGCCGCCTCCGCGGCCCGCTCGCTTAGATCTTTAAAACTACGCAACGGATGTAAGTGCAGTTTTCAGCAATCGATAGAGTGATTCAAGATAAAGGTTTATATACAGGGTGGAAAGTTCGAATGCCACATGGAAGGCAACTACCTTAAATATTGGAAATAGCACATTGTGTGTAAAGGAGACTTTCCTTTGGTTGTACGTTATTTTACAGACAGAAGTTGTTTAGAATTTCATTTCATATAATTTTTTTTTCGTATTATCATTTCATAGAATAATCAATATGTAGAATAATTACTTTGAAGACATTTAAATCATCGTTTTTTATTTCAAATAAAAATCAATGTTTCTTTTTTCATATCATAGAATAGCAAATTAAATATTCTTTGTTCTCATATTATTTATTTAAAATATAACTTAATAACAATAAAATCATCTTATAGAATTGGGAGCAGTTTGTGAAGGTGTGTGAAATGAAACGTTTGAAAAAAAGCATACCTACATACATTTGCAGACAGCAAGTTCATCTTACGTATAATATAAACGCATATAACGATAATTTACAATCAAATTGTATCGCATAGCTTATTCAAGGGATATAAAAAAAATAACCTCGAAGGCTAAGGCGGGAGCTTGCTTCGCTTCGCTCCCGCCATAGCCTTCTAACCTAACCTATTCAAGTCGGTTCTGCCCAGAGAGGTCTTGGTCGCTCGCTTCGCTCGCTCGCTCACTCATATTTATATCACAAAAATTATTCACAGAATATTGGGTTTCCCACGACTTTGAATACTGTTGTCGTTAAAATGAAATGCTATGAAAAAATACACTGACCAAACAATATTCGTTAAAAAATAATTATATTGTTTGATAAGTTTGTGTAATGAAAAAATAAAATTACAAAATTGATTTAATTGATTTTCTGTGGAATTTGTTTCTTTCAAGTAAATAGTTTAAAAAATAATAATATTCGAAGCAAAAATACAAGGACCAAATAGTATATTGTGACACTACGACTTTGCCATAGTCGTCTGTCCCTTTCACAAATATATAATTTTATTGAGATAGAGCATAAAGAAGTAGACTTTCAGTTATAGATAATGTAACGCCTCCATAATATCTAAGTTTTAATTAGGTTTCGGATGAAGGAGTTTTTTATCTTGGATAGCAAGCAAAACCTTTGCAATAGGTTTAGCGATGGTTTTTGGACGGGGGGGGAAAAAGAAGAGAGGATTGAAAAAAAAACAAGGAAAAATGGGGAACAGAAAAACATGAAAAAGATTATTTAAAAGAATTAGTAAATAAAATGTACAAGAATCTATTTTCGCACTACGAAATCGGATAATGTTAGCCAGTAAGGCATGCGGTAGAGGCAGAAATTCAGGGAAGTATCCATCTGTATCAGTTTGTAGAACCAGTATAAATTATTCTCGTGCGGATACCGCTAATCTGGTTTATGTTTTTAATCATTTATTCTTATCTTTTATCATAAAGTACAGTACATCCTTTCAACTTCTGGAACTGTTCATCTTGCAATTAAGAAATTCATGTAATAAAGAAAATCAAACTGATATATTTATCTGGTGGAAGGTCCAGTGACATGAACGTTCTAGTGTTCAGAATCTCATACATCGATTGATGAATCGAAGTTCAGATGAAGATCAAGGTCTCGCTGAACGCTGTCCCTGAGAAACTGATATAAGAAAATGATCATTCAAGTCTACGGACAATACAGTAATTTAAACTTCCTACGGAAATACAAAAGAGGCGAAAGTAATGCCCAAAGCTTGAATTAATTGCTTGATGTAACTGTTATCCTAGGTTATACTACTTAAGCTACCTTTTCCACCTTTCATTCATTCATATATCAAGTCCTTCATTATATTTTCTCTTTGGCTATTTAAAGTATTGCCCTAACAGAGTGCTTGTCTTCTAAAATAAAAGTTAAGAAAAGAAACAAAATCACAAACTACGCACTCTATAGAGGGTTACCTCTTGACCCCTAGCTTGACAGAGACTACTGATCGACAGGCATACAAAAATTAGGGAATTCCTTTAGTATCATCTTAGCATCTTAGATCGCGCTAGAGGGATACCCAGTCTGGTGACGAGTCTCATAGGTCTGGCGATAGCCAGGGGGCACTACCAGCTCCAGAGCGGGTGTGGGGCTCTACCGTTAGCGCAAACCTTACATGTTTTCCAAACATGTACTCAGTTTTTAGTTAATTTTCACTCCCATAATCTCATTCTACAATCAGCACGATAGTTTCCTTTCCTCAGTGTTAATTAGATTAGATTTCCAAATTGTTTGAGTTATATTTTCCTTAGGTTGGTTCAGGAGAGATCGTAACATGTTTTTTCTAGCTTTTGTAGGATTGTTCTCAGTAGCCACTTCTCAAAAGTATTTGGGTTACATTTCGGGTTATGACGTAGGTTTCTAGTTCTTTTATCCCTAGACAGATCACTTGGCCATTACAATTCCGTATTTGCTACAAACTAGATCAATTCTAAAAGTTTTCTTAGGGAATAGCAAGGCAGAGTAGGGTATGACGTCGGTTTTTGGTGCTTAGGTTTAGTTAGGTAGCTTGGGAGGTTACAATATGAAACATTTTCTGTGAAACAAAATTCTGTAATTTTTCTGTCTGTAAAACAAGGGGACACCCTTTCCTTTATTTTTAAAAACTATAAACTTTGCATTTAAGGATTTTTGCAAAATCGTCTGTCTCAACCGGGACTCGAACCCGTCGGTCAAATGCGATAATATAACATGACGTATTTTATGATGCAGATCGAAAGGGTTACCAATATGGTTCATTTATCTCTAAATAACAAACACAATCAAAATAACGGAAGGCCATGAATACTAGCAATTATCATTTAACTTTGTTTTGACCCGTCACGGTAAATGTACCGCAGCTACCTTAAATATTGTAAATAGCAAATTTTACGCAATGGAGACTTACTTTTATTTATGGAATTTTGAAAAATCGCCTGGCTTAACCGGGAATCGAACAGGTCAAATATGACAGAAATAACATCGTATTTTAAGATGAAAATCGAAAGGGACTTTCATAGCTATTATTAGATTAGGGTGTCCCCTTGTTTTACAGACAGAAAAATTACAGAATTTTGTTTCACAGAAAATGTTTCATATACTATTTGGTCCTTGTATTTTTGCTTCGAATATTATTATTTTTTAAACTATTCACTTGAAAGAAACACATTACACAGAAAATCAATTCAATGAATTTTATAATTTTATTTTTTCATTACACAAACTTATCAAACAAAATATTTGTTTTTTAGCGAATAGCGACCAAGACCTCTCTGGGCAGAACCGACTTGAATAGGTTAGGTTAGAAGGCTATGGCGGGAGCGAAGCGAAGCAAGCTCCCGCCTTAGTCTTCGAGGTTATTTTTTTTATATTTTAAATAAATAATATTAGAACAAAGAATATTTAATTTGCTATTCTATGATATGAAAAAAGAAACATTGATTTTTATTTGAAATAAAAAACGATGATTTAAATGTCTTCAAAGTAATTATTCTACATATTGATTATTCTATGAAATGATAATACGAGAAATTTTTTATATGAAATGAAATTCTAAACAAATTCAGTCTGTAAAATAACGTACAACCTTAGATTAGAGTATCTTGTTTTTTCAGTATTTGTTCAATGTTTAGGTAATGACAATTCACAATACAAGTAATTCTTAATTTTCACGGTCTTTATGTAATTCATGGTATGTATTGTAAACTATCGCTATGAAAGACCCTTTCAAATCGAAATCATCTTAAAATACGTCATGTTATTTCTGTCGTATTCGACCTGTTCGATTCCCGGCTAAGCGAGGCGATTTTTCAAAAATCCATAAATGCAGTATATATTATTTTCTAAAATAAAAGTAAGTCACCATTGTGTAAAATTTGTTATTTCCTATATTTAAGGTAGCTGCGGTACATTTCCCGTGACGGGTCAAAACAAAGTTAAATGATAATTGCTAGTATTCATGGCCTTCCGTTATTTTGATTGTGTTTGTTATTTAGAGATAAATGAACCATATCGGTAACCCTTTCGATCTGCATCATAAAATACGGCATGTTATTTTACCGCATTTGACCGACCGGTTCGAGTCCCGGTTGAGACAGACGATTTTTTCCAAAATCCATAAATGCAGAGTTTATAGTTTTTAAAAATAAAGGAAAGTCTCCTTTACACAGAATGCGTTATTTCTAATATTTAAGGTAGTTGCTTTCCTTGTGGCATTCGAACTTTCCATCCTGTATATAAAAAACATTAAATTATCGACGGGTGTAACGGAAAACTCACATAAACTAAAGCGAAGCGACGACGGGTCGCTAGTAAATAATAAATAAATATCAGGGGACAAATGTCACACCAATTGACCCATACTAAGCCCTAGGCTTGTAGGTACATACTATGGGTAAGTACGAGATAACTATATAAATACTTATATAATAGATAAATGTATACTTGAATATACTGAAAACATCCATGACTCAGAAACAAATATTCGCGCTCACCACACAAATATCCGCCCTTAGGTACCGGGATTTGAACCCAGGACCGCTAGCTTCGTAGGCAGGGTCTCTACCGACTAGGCCAACGCGTCATCGGTTTACATACATAATTATGTTCATTGTTCATGTATTGTTTACGTATACTTATCGTTGTCTAAAACAAATAGTAGCCACTACAAGCCCAGACCTAAGTTAGTTATCGAGTCAATTTGTTTGAGTTTTTCCCCCGATATTTATTTATATTAGTAATATCGCGTATTAATTTAGGCATGTGTTATTTGTAGAAGAGCGGCACTCGCTGCTGGGCGGCGGGTCGTGCAGCGACGTGTCGGCGCGGCTGTGCGAGCTGGAGGACAGCGACGAGTGCGACGAGCGCGACGAGCGCGACGAGGGCGAGGACGCGCGCTCCGTGCGCAGCGCGCCCGTGCGGCACACGGCCGTGTGACGCCGGCGCGCGGCCCCCGCGCCGCGACGCCCGCGCGGCCTGTAGCCGCCCCCGACTGACTAGAGTACCGCCCGGACACTGCCGGGACCTACCTTAAGCTAGGATAAGCCGCCCGCTCGCCGCGACCGACCGGTCGATCCCTGTTATAGCCATAATATTTTAACAAAACATTTTGTATTGACGGTATAGATCGTCGCCGCGAGACGAGGCTCGGATCGAGCCGACTACACATTTTGTGATCGTTCCTCGCTTAGACTTATATTGTATCGACGAGAGCGAAGCGATAATACTACAAAATATCAAATGATACTGTACCTAAACGTTAGGCTAATTGTGTGAGGAGTGCGAGCATGTGATAACTGTGCGTATGTCTGTATGTAGGGGTGCGAGTGAGTGTATGTGCGTGTGTGCACGAAGTGTAATAAACCTGTAAATAAGATGTACGCGATATGTTCAACCACTTACTAAATCTATCCATAATAATGTTAAATTTTATAAAAAAAATAACAAAAAGTTATGCACGAAATAAGACTTGTCGATTGGAAGTGTACTGCGAAGAGTTTATCCGAGCGAGTGGTAACTGTTATATTGAAATGGTGCTCTGACTATAGTTTCATATCATAACTCTAAACTATGCATTTATCAAACATTCTCCTTCTAGGCTAGCGAATTTAACTTAAGGAATCTATTTTTATATGTATGAGACAACCCGGCCGCCCGGGGCTGCCCCGCGCGCGCCCCGACGATGTCTTAACTCATGAAATCGTGAAAGACGCTGTAAAACTCTTTTAAGTATTTATTATTTAACATATTTTCATGTAATGAGTTTTGACACGACTAATAAACAAATAAAACAATTTAACCTGTTGTTTCAATGTCCCCTTTCTCGCGAAGACGCGAGCAACCGCCAATGCTCTTTGTTCATTGTTTTATATTAGGGTTCCGTACCAAAATTATCTACCGGGTCATAGAATTCGCTGTTTACCTGTGTAATAACAACACGCAATAATTTAAAGAAAACCCAATTCGTTTTTCTTTATTCTTAAAAGCCTTACAAACATGAAAAAATTAGTGTACAAAGAATAGTTGATCGACCCAAATAAGCTATTTCACGATAGATGGCGCAAGCTGTACTCCTTTTTCTTTATGAAATTAAAGTATTTTGTATGGGAGGGACCGAGTGCGGCTAGTGCCATCTATAATATCAATTAAAGTTTAATTTCATTCCGGTGCGTTAGGCAGCACCACACGCAGGTAGTTGTATCTGTAACACAAGCTTCGCGTACATTTCGATTATCGTTATTCCCTAGGGAACTTTTAAATTTTCCGAAATGAAAAGCAGGCTGTGCGCTGATTCAGGGTGTATAATATAAGCTATGTCTATTTTAACTTTCATCCAAATCCGATTAGCCGTTGCAGCGTGAAGGGTTAATCAACTATCGCACACAAACTTTCGCATTTATAATAATTACTACCTAGTCTGTTAATAAGCTCGGTCAGTAAGGTTAAGTCAAAAAACCTAATTTATGTTTATTTTTTTATTTCAATATATTTTAAAAGCTTAATTAATGTACATTATGAGGAACAAATAATTATTCTATATAGGTAGTCGCCTCAATCGACGAAACGATCTTTTAACATTCGCAGCCGGCATCGATAAAATTACGCACGACTTTTCTGTAAATTTCACTTTTTGAAAACGCTTAAATGTTAGTATTTACCTACGATTTTTTTTGTTTAATATTATAAACTCCCTATCTTTGTGCATGATTAGAAACCAGCATTATATTTCTTAACGGGACTCAATTCCAGCTAATGAAGCAAGAGATTTGGTGTGTTTTCGTATTGCTGCAAATTGATATGAAAATAGTCGATTTAATGAGACATCAAGATTGACCGGTGTACAAGCGGACCTTCAGTTGCTTGGAATACATTTGTATCAGAATTTAAAACTAAAAGTCTGTTATTAATATTATTTGATTTTTATTTAATAAAGTAAATCAAACAAACATTTACAAATTATTAAAAACTGCACCGTTAAACCACAATTTGGTTTGTCTCGATGATGCACCATGCCACGACTGCTACAAACAAATAAAAAGGCACATAAGAGTGTTTAAACTAAGTTACTTATATAATATACCTGTTACAAATCATCACAACCAAAATTACAAACTACGTAGGTAAGTAAGAAAAAACATGAGAGTCCTTATCGTTATATCTCGCCGGCCGGCCGCGCCGCCAAACCGGTCTATGCTCGCCCGGTACAGGTGATCCAATTATGTCGGTAATTATTGTTCGGGTCAACCCCGAACTATTTTAACTGTGGTAGCCTGAAGTTAGGCGATGTTAAAGAATACAGGTTATGTCGATGATTATGTTTATTGTACTGATTAATTTATGATATTACATAACAAATGTCAACTCGGGTTAGCCTATGATGCCACGTCGGCTTGTATTATCAGCTTACGTAAATCTAGTTCAAGTGTACTTTGTACAATTATGAGAAAGCATAAATTAAAAAATAAATAGATGTTTGTGATTTTATTGTATTATCTGACTTTGACTATTTTCTAATTGAATAAACATTTGTTTTTTAAATTCTTTACGATATTGGTTGGTGTAATTTTGACTTTCCATTCATCTGCTATTTTGTGGACCTACGTTCATGTTCAGTAGAAGATTCTCTGGCTCCCAATTGTTTCTATTATTATCCCTAATTCTACGATCAATATTAGAACGACTTCTTCGCGTCATAGGTAATTCATTTTGAGTTTTCTCCTTAGAAAAAAACAATACCTATTAACCCAAATCCATAAAATTAACCACCTGCTTCATTGATGAGACAAATACTAAGCTAACACCAGGCAAAGCCAAAGTTAACATTTATTTTTAAATTTACAACAGAAAATACGTAAGTAAGTACCTATATTCGAAGTATTTACAACACAAACAACCTTAAAATAAGAATAATTTAATACCTATTAACTAATCAATACACTTTCTCATTGATGACCAAATAGGAAGGAAATATGTAGGTACTTACATATTCTGAATATTTACAACAAAATCTTAAAATAAGAAAAATGGAGTTTTATCCCTTAAATCCACAAAATTAAATAATAACCTCTCGTTGATAACGTAATTTAAAAAAAAAAAACACTTAGGGAAAAAACTTATTTTATTTACCAATATGAATTTATTTACCTATAATATATTCAAACTTTGTATTCAAAAATATGAAAAACGACATAAAAATAACTTTTAATCAATACCTAAACTCAATCTAACTACCTACCCATTTCCCCAATTAAATCATTTGAAAAGCTTGTTTCTTTATTAATATAAATATAAGTAAGTAACAGGAGAGCTCCGGTGCACGTCTGATAATTCCAAATTTTTTGTTACTATAGGATGTAGGCTGTAGGTACTAAAGCGCAGCTATAGGCCCGGCCAAGCGTTTTGATAATACAGATTTAGGTTGCGCGTAATTTTGAATCTGCCATATCTTCTAAATATAGTGTAAAGGACAATTTTAATCTACATTAAATGCCCAAGGTAACTAACGTATTTATCTGGATAAGCATAAATACTGAATTGGAGAAAATAGCCTCGCAAATAACCTAATATTTTTTAGTAAAATTTTAACTATAAAATTGGTTACTGTGAGTCAACCTTACGAGATAGACATATTATTATGGCATCGCGGACTTTTCTTTAGGTTTTTTAAAGAACTACAATTATTACCAGCGTTTTACCCTCCAATAAAACGCTTATTAAACAACTTACCTCATTCGAAGCCTATATAAATGAGAATAGCAACACTGTTTTCTTAATCTATGACGGTTATAGTACCCTTTTTTTTAGCTTTGGTCACCCTACTTTCCCGCGCTTTTTTGGTTTCCCTCCAAATGCCCCACCAGCAGCAGAGCCTTCAAGTTCCATGGCGACGATCTTGACAGCATTATAGCTCATTTACGGTTGTACGTTATTTTACAGACAGAAGTTGTTTAGAATTTCATTTCATATAAATTTTTTTTCGTATTATCATTTCATAGAATAATCAATATGTAGAATAATTACTTTGAAGACATTTAAATCATCGTTTTTTATTTCAAATAAAAATCAATGTTTCTTTTTTCATATCATAGAATAGCAAATTAAATATTCTTTGTTCTCATATTATTTATTTAAAATATAACTTAATAACAATAAAATCATCTTATAGAATTGGGAGCAGTTTGTGAAGGTGTGTGAAATGAAACGTTTGAAAAAAAGCATACCTACATACATTTGCAGACAGCAAGTTCATCTTACGTATAATATAAACGCATATAACGATAATTTACAATCAAATTGTATCGCATAGCTTATTCAAGGGATATAAAAAAAATAACCTCGAAGGCTAAGGCGGGAGCTTGCTTCGCTTCGCTCCCGCCATAGCCTTCTAACCTAACCTATTCAAGTCGGTTCTGCCCAGAGAGGTCTTGGTCGCTCGCTTCGCTCGCTCGCTCACTCATATTTATATCACAAAAATTATTCACAGAATATTGGGTTTCCCACGACTTTGAATACTGTTGTCGTTAAAATGAAATGCTATGAAAAAATACACTGACCAAACAATATTCGTTAAAAAATAATTATATTGTTTGATAAGTTTGTGTAATGAAAAAATAAAATTACAAAATTGATTTAATTGATTTTCTGTGGAATTTGTTTCTTTCAAGTAAATAGTTTAAAAAATAATAATATTCGAAGCAAAAATACAAGGACCAAATAGTATATGAAACATTTTCTGTGAAACAAAATTCTGTAATTTTTCTGTCTGTAAAACAAGGGGACACCCTCATTTACACCAGGCAGTTATAGAAATAGGCTTCGAATGAGGTAAGTTGTTTAATAAGCGTTTTATTGGAGGGTAAAACGCTGGTATTAACCAACTGTACCGTCATTCGAAGCCTATATAAATTAGACGTGTCTGTTATCGCCTGGTGGGGTATTTCTTAAGGAATGTAACTATCAGCCAATGTGAATGATTACTTTAATTTAGTAACTGCATTCTAATCTAACACTTTTCACTGCTTATAAAACCTATAGCAGTCATCCAAATTCTTGTTTATGTAATTAACTGACAAACCAGTTGGTATTTTCAATTGTCATTTGCAGTGAGTGTTATGTAAATACAGTTACTAAAGTAAAACACGTAGTTTTGTCATCCAAAAAAACTAACTAGTTTATGCACCTAGTGATATTAGAATCACCTCAACGAAAAAGTACTTAAATTGAAGTTCACGGTGCCAATAATCAGAAGGGTGCCAACAATAGGGCAGATTTCCCTAGATAAGGTCTAGTTGAAGCCCCACATAATATGTTATTATCAACTTAAATATGGATCATTTGCTACACAAATGGGTCATTCAACTCGATCCTCAATAGGTAGAGTTCTACTCAAATAAAGAACATTCATGTTACAGGATTTTGTTTATTACTGATATAAATATCACACACACGCATGTAAACAATATTCATAACAATATTGTGTAAACTAAATGATCAACAGAACATGAAATAATCATAAGATAAGTCACAATTATTATTTTGACAAATAACAGTTCTAATTATATATATCTTAACAGATATTTAATGCATGTTGCAAGTAACGCTAACCACCAAGTAGTTCAAGTATAATCAAATTATTTTAATTGCATTTCAGTCTTAGAGAAAACACATTAACAATGATAGTTTACCTTTATAAATTATCTAATATCTTACAGTGCAATAAGACCAAGGAAATTTCTAATTTCGATCTGCTGTCCATAATTCCTATAAGTAACAATCATGAGTTATTAGTTATCAAACAACTTATTTTCTATATTCAGTAATAACAACAAAAAGTATTTTAAATGAAGCCTTATTAACATATGGAATAGGTAAGTATACCATGATCTACCCTATAAAAATCAAAATAAACAGATTTATTTGTCTCATTATTATTGACTTGGTAATGATAAATTATCAATACCCATATCATACCCACCCCTCTGGGAAACAGGCGTGTGTATGTATGTAATATTCTATAATAAATATAATTTACATAGGTATAAAGGAAGATCCCCCGAGTGTTTGGGAGACAGTGTTTAAAGATACAGGTTGTATTTCACGACAATAATACCTGGTAAATGTCTCCTGGCACCGCCAGTTACCTTGTGCTAAAATGTTGTCCAAGGGTAACTGTAAAACCCATTTTTTTGATGCAACAGCTGGGCGAACACTTCCTGGGCTGGCTTTGATACCTGCCTCACCTAAGGTTCGCTTTACCCACCCTGCAATTACCGTACGCGATGCGGCCTTTGGTGGCCCACAAACAGTTAAAAATAAACTATTACTTTGACACAAACATCGCCGGTCTACTGACAAACTAACAACACGCTTAACCCAATGCACTGGATCGATGGATATGTTATCCTTATTCCGCAATAGACGCCAACCGGATTGCCTGGTTGTTTCGTTATCAGTTTTTGACCCAAACTTAGCCCAAAAGATAACAGAGTCGTCTTTGAGCACACACATTTATTTATTTATTTATTTATAAAAAAAAATACATACATATCTTCTTTTACTGACAACAAAGTCAAATCGTGAACGCGACGGCCTGAACACAACAATAAAAGTGTTGCCGTCCTTTTGGAACACTGAAATAAATTGTTTTCATCACAATTGTATTATTTATAGGATAATTTGTCAATATAATCAGTATCCCAAATAGGCGGCTTACACGATTCGCGAGGATTTTGCATTGCTATAGCTTTAAGTACCTTCTTAACTAGGATATTTGAACTTAATCCGTCTGATACGTCAGGATTACATAAAGTAGAAATTGCAGATTTATACACTAATATTGTGCGGTATGACAATCCGTCTATCTGAAATAAATCCGATAAGAATCTGGCCAATTGTGACCCATTTGGATTATCAGGGGATATTACATTATTTAATGCGCACCATTTTAGCCATCTACCCCAGGCATATTTATAAATTTTTAAGGATGACTGACGCCAGCCCGACTGTAAAAGCTGCTTTTGGTTTAGGGTCGAATCACTTATTTTAGACGTCCACCCCCACATTTCCAAACTTGAAGGGTCATTTCGTGGACCTTCTGTGGTGGTATCCCCGTTACAGTATCCACTAGAACCCGGTGCAGGTGATGTATTGTGAAAGGCGGACAAAGTGCTCTGTTCCTGATGTCCGGCCTCCAAAATACTTTCTCCCACTTGGGAGCTACAATGAGATAAATTCCTTTGGCGGAATTTAGTTGAGACAGTACTTTCGGGATCAGGAACGGAGGGGGGAATATCCACGCCAGAGGAAAATCCCATTTTCGACTGAAAGCATCGTGAAATAGTGCATTCTGATCTAACAGATCCAGGCTGACGTATCGGGGTACTACATGGGCCGTTTTCGATGCCATCAAGTCGACCCACGGTACTCCCCAGTTTTGAAAAATTATCTCTGTCGCCTCGGGGAGTAAATGCCACTCCGGCTTGATTCTGAGGCGAGACAGATGGTCCGCCTCTCTGTTGAATTTTCCTGGAATGTGGTGAGCTGTCAGGTGAATGTTGAATTGGTTCAACAACTTGAATACTTTCCGGGTAATATTCATCAGCCTGGCTGACTTTGAACGGGATCCCCTTGGATCGCATAATTTGTTTTAGACTATTATTGTTTCGCATAATTGATTTGGCATAATTTGTATTGGCATAATAGTACTGTCGCATAATAATACCTTCGCCTAATATTTTTTTGGCAAATTACGCTATTAGAATAATTTCAGTTGGACTAATTTGTATTAGACTAATACACATTATGCATATTATTGTTTGGGCTAATAATTATTTGTTATATCTGTCATTAACCATAATTTCAGTTTTCTAAATGAATAAAACACAGTTTCGTTGTTACATATTAGGTAAGTTTAAATTAGGTCACGTTAGGTACATTAGGTTGGGTTAGGTTAGTATGATATGCAGGCGCCAAGGGCCCAAGCAACGCAGAATAGGAGGTCCGCGAAGCGGACCTCCGTCGACCTCGCCTTAGTTCCTAAATATATATAAACACAAAACCAAAACTAACCTTTTCTCGTTGTCCGTCTACGACTTTCGCTGTAGCAATTGTATTGCTATGTGCCATTTGTACATGACTATTTTTTAGGACAATACTGTTATGCATTTTGTAATGATGCCAATTTATTATTATGACTTTTTGTATTTATGCTATTTGACGTTAGTCTTCATGACGATTATGCTTTCTGTATTTATGCTTTTTAATTTTATGCGTAAAAATATATGCGTAAAGATGATTATGCACATCGCTATTTCGGCTAAAAGCAATTATGCGTAACAATATTATTACAAATAATTTTATGCCATCCAATAGAGAACCACTTTGAACCGCCCTCCTTTCTTATGTACGCGATTGTGGTCTTGTTGTCGCATTGCAGCACGACTGAAGAGTTCTTCAGATAAGGACCTTGTTCTTTTAAAACGTGAAGTACGGCGAGCATCTCCTTTTGATTGGAATGGAGATGTCTCTCGTGTTGAGACCAACTGCCTGCTAATTTCATTTTGTCTAGACAGGCGCCCCAGGCCAGGTCCAATGCGTCTGTCGCCAAAAAGTGTTTGACTGGTGGTTTGTGAAGGACTGATGGGAGACTGTAATGTCCTAGCCACCACCTTAATTCTTTTAGACCTAACTGAGGGACTGAGTAACGCACATTGTTGTCTGTCAGAGTTAATGAGAATTTTATCAGGTCGCGGTGGTTTAACCGACCTCGAGGCACCACAAAGCTTGCGAAGTTCTTAAGACCTATTAGACTTTGAATTTCTTTCAACTGAATTGACTTTCGTGAAATTACATACACTAGTCTGTCTTTTAGGTGAGTGCATTTCGTTTGTGGGAGGCTTTTTATCCCAAGCCAAGGGTCCCAGAGTATCCCAAGATACTCTAAGCTTTTTTATGGACGTAATATCGATTTGTTGTAGTTTATTTGCCAACCAAGACTTTCTAGAAGGCTCACAGTTTCGCGGGCCTGTACCAACAGTACGCATCTGTCCTGGTGGACAATAAGGTAATCGTCTAGATAAACAATTATCCTGAAACCTTTTTCCCGCAATTTGATAAGGTGGCAAAAACTTTCGGAGCCGTGGCCAAACCAAAAGGGAGACCTGTCATTTCCAATAATTTGCCGTCGAACAGTATTCTCAAATACCTTCAGTGCGATTCTGCAACGCTCAGATGAAAATACGCGTTTGAGAGGTCGATTTTTACTAACCAGTCGTAAGGTTGTAGAAAATCTGGCACTTGTTGTACGTTTATTAGTCGAAACTTCGACAGAATTAGGTACTTGTTTAAATTGCGTAGATTGAAAATCGGGCGCATCGTTCCGTCCGACTTGGGAACCAAGAACAACGGGAAAATGTAACTTTGCGATGGTAACACTTCTTTTAGCACACCGATTTTTACTAACGATTTTATAACTACCTCCATTTGGTGAGAGAATATTGTTCGACGCTTGTGATTGACTTTGGGGTAACAAAGCGGAACTGTTTGTTTGAAAGGCAATCGGTAACCCCTTATCATTTTTAAAATGGCCTCGGGGGCCTCCATTTGTTCCTAAACATGAATGAACTCCAGAAGTTGGCCCGCTTTGTAAGCAGTACCGCTTCGCAGTAATGTCGTCACATGACGAGACCCAGGAAAGCAGTGTTTCTAACCCAGATTGCATTGATTCCTTTTGCTTAATTAGGGCTTGCGTAATGGCGGCAAAACCTTTTTCAGTGATGCCTAAAGAAGTCGCTCTGTCATAAGCTTTTAATTCATCATTACATTCGGTATCAATGAAACCTGGGGTAGAACAGTAACCTTTCTGAACCTCCGAATAACGTATATCGGCCCAGTCAGAGCAGCCAAAATGCAAATAATTCAAATAATTCATAACATAAAAACTGATACAATGCAATAATTCAATAATTCAATAGTGTTTATAAAAATAGAATTCATTTCGGACAAATAATTTGATTAAATAAGATAAAAATCTGATTCAAAACAATAATATAATGATTTAGAAAAAATAAAAGTCAGGGGCATATAAAATTAGAATTCACAAATAAATAAGAAGCAATAATCAATTTAAAATGAGCAATTAACAAAATGGTTCAATTGAATTGTAATTAACAAAATTAACAAAATCTGGCCCCATTTGCCTTTGCAGCCCTGTGGACTACCCCGGTAGCGAAGATCAAGAACTGTGACCGGCTTAAATTGCCATCCATTATTAATTGGAGGTTTTCTTCCGTGAGAGCCACTCCCATTCTGTGCTCGCAATCGCAACGGTCGACCGCGTACCTGGGACAGTGGATCAAAATGTGAGGCACTGTCTCCTTCGACTCCCCTTCGCAAGCACAGAATGGGGTATCAGTTAATTTGAACCTATGCAGGTACTCCCTAAAACCCCCATGTCCCGTGAGCAGCTGCGCCAGGATATTGTAGTTTGGCCTTAATGAAAACACGACCTTGTGCGCCCTCCTGACGTTCCCGAAGAAGAGTCTTGTTATGGCCCCCGTCTCAGAAGTTGAGTAGCGCTCTTGCCATTTGTCAAGTGTGGTCTGGCAAATTGAGCGCTTCGCAAAAGACAGCGGAAACTTGTCGTACGCCGGGGCTCGCTTGTTTTTGAGGGCGGCGTTCTTGGCGAGCTCATCCGCTCTCTCGTTTCCGGTTACTCCGATGTGTGCCTTAACCCAGTAAAGGTTGATGGGCGTTCCCTGGTCGGTTGCACTCTTCACGTTCCTTCGAACCTCGGCTGCGATAGGGTTAAGGCCGGGTGCGTAACGATCGATATAAAAATATTTTCTATAATATCAGTCGATATAACGCTCATTTGATATAATAATTAAATCATATAACAACATTTAATATATTTAAATATGATATAATTATCATTTTATATAACGATCACTTGTTCTAAAAATATTTTATATAACATGCATTAAGTATAATGCATATTTACTATAATCAACTTATGATATAAAGCTAATTTCATATAAAGTACAGTTGGTATAAAAAAATATAGTAACCCCTATTGTCGAAGTTGTTGACCAAAAAAACACCCTGTATAGGTTAGGTTAGGTTAGAATTGTGTCAAGGCGCGAAGCGGAGCTCCGTCGACTTTGCCTCACTGGCGTTACAATTATTTTAAATATGGGGCAATAAAAAATAATATACCACTTGATAGTTATACAATATGATTTTTATACAAAATGATGATTATACCAAATGATGTTTATAATAAATAAACGATATACCAAATGATAATTATAGTAAATAAAAATAGATATTTTGATAATATACCAATCGTTTATTATATAAAATGAGTGATTATATCCTTTAAAATTATATCAAATGTTATTATATTAAATGAAATTATATTAATTATTTTTATACCGATCATTACACACCCGTTAAGGCCACACTGGTCAGAGACCGCCTCCAGCGCCGAGCGAGAGTCACTCAAAATGCTGACCTCCTTCCCTATTGTTAGTGCCATGGTAGTGGCTCTCAAGAGGGCCACCATTTCCGCCTGGTACACCGAACAAAAGGCCTCCAGTCTAAAGCTAGCGGACCTGGTTTCCTTGCCTCCCTTCCAGCAGGATACGGCAGCTCCAACTTTGCCCTCTATCTTGCTTCCGTCGGTGTAGATGGCCACGGAAGTCCCATGGATCAGGTCCGCCTCCTCCTGCGATTGTGCCGTTCCAAAAGAGATCTGCCCCCTTTTTGCCGGGTGCGGCAGAGTAGAAGGGTGGACTCGGCGCTGCGAAATTCGGCCCGGGAGTTCCGGCAGCACTCTTCCCCGTTTTACCTCATAGAGGTCCAGTTGCTTCCGGAGTCGGAGGTCGAGGGGGAGAATTCCGGCCAACAGTACGCTAGCCGTTGTTGAGACCGTGGAGTGCGTCTTGGCGATCTTGATGGTGAAGATCCTGGTGATCCTGTCCAGTGGATTTCTGGCATAAGCTCGTTCTGCCACCTGCGGCCAAGCTCCCGCCGCGTAGAGGACAGTGGGCTCCACAACCGTCTCGTAGATTGTCCTCAGAATTTCCAAGTTGAGCCCCCAGTTGGCTCTTGCCGCTCTGGCAACCATCCTGAACAGCCCAGCTGTCTTTAGGGACAACTCATTCAAGTGCGGCACGAAGTTAAGGCTTTTATCGATGGTGAGGCCAAGGATCTTGATGGAGTCCGAGAGGACCACTGCAGTTCCATCCAGGACGAACTCAGGAGGGTCGTATTTTAGCTTCCTGGTGATTAGCTTTGCCTGGGTTTTGTGCGCCGCAAAACGCATCTTATGCCTAGCGCCCCACTTCGTTACTCTCTCAAGCGCCTCATTCACCCTGGCGTTGAGAGTCTCCGTAGTGTCCGCCTCGGCCAGAATGAGAATGTCGTCCGCGAATGCCTGCACGTGCGCAGACAGATCCTCATCCTCTCTCAGCAACGGGTCCAGCTGAACGTTCCACAACAAGGGGCCCCCTATGGATCCCTGAATGCATCCAAGGTTAGGTTAGGTTAGGTTAGGTTAGGTTAGGTTAGGTTAGGTTAGGTTTACTTGGGGTTTACACTGGACCGTAAATGGGATTTTGGGGAGCATTTCGTAAGACTTGCTCCCCGAATCGTGGGCGCCGCCTCAGCTCTAGGCCGTTTGTTGCCCAATGTGGGCGGTCCAGGCTCCCTATGCCGGCGTCTTTACGCCGGCGTTACTAGGCCCTCTATGGGGCCCCAATTTGGGCCGATAAGCTGTCCGCCCGAAACAAGGCCCTGCTAAGAAGGCCCCAGCGGGTGGTGGCTCTCAGAATTGTGAGGGCCTACATGACTGTGGCCCACGCCGCGGCCTGCCTCCTCGCCTGCACCACACCCTGGGAGTTGGACGCAGAGGTGCAGGCGGAGACCTACCGACTTAGGTCAAGGGCCCGGGCGAGGGGTGAACGCCCGGACCCTGAGGAGTTGGAGGAGACGCGCCGTATGACGGAGCGCCGACTGCGGGATAGATGGAAAAGCGACCTCGAGGAGTCCCCCTATGGTACTCGTACTATAGAGGCGATTCTGGGGTCGCTGGACCTATGGTTGGAAAGGGCAGTCGGCGCTACGTCGTACAGGCTTGTGCAGGTGATGACCGGACATGGGTGCTTCGGTCATTACCTGCACAAGATTGGGAGGGAGCCTGGCCCACAGTGCCATGAGTGCGGCGATCCGGACGACAGACGACTATCAGCTCGAGCCTCATTTCGAGGAGGGAGCTGATCCTGATCCTGCCGCCAAGTACAGGAGGGACTTTCCCGAACTCCGCCCCAAGGGTGGAAAGGGGGGAAGGAAGGGGAAAGGTGCCGAAGCCAAGGGTGATCATCGCTCTCGCTCGGTCTCGCGCTCTCGCTCGGTGTCGCGTTCCTGATCGGCCTCGCGTTCCCCCGGGCCCATGGATGGCCTAGAGGGTCGGCAGGAGGCTGACCCAATAGACGCCACCCGTATGACGGCGAGGGATATCCTCGAGGCAGCTAGGATATCCGGTAACCTGAAGGGGGAGGTATGGGGGCGGATGAACCGGGCCTGCCACACCATTCTGGGGTCGATGGACGAGGTCGAGGCGGCCAGGTCCGAGAGCGAGGAGATCCGCATCCTGAAGGCGGATAACAAAAGGATGCGGGAGCAACTCGCTCTCAACTCGGCGGAATTGAAGGCGCTCCGCACCGCCTTCAGTGAGCGGGAGATCCCGGCTGCTCCGGCGCCCGTTGCTGCCGCCCTGCAGTTCGGCACCGCCGAACTGACCGAGGCCATCGAAGAGATGAAGAGAGACCTGTTCCTCAGCCTCGGGAGGATGGTAAATGACAGAATAGAGGAGGTGAGCAGGCGCCTCCCGGCGGAGCCCATCCTCCGCCCCCCGTTGGCGCACGACAAGCGGGCCGTAAAGCCCGCTGTGGCGGCCCCCGCCCCCCCCCAGCGGAAGGTTGCAGGGCCTGCCCCGCCGCCTCCGGCCCCGGTAAAAGCTCTCGAGCCAGTAGCCAGGGCCAGACTAGGCGATGGGCAGCCGAAGACCAAGGTGGCCAAGAAGGCGGCGGCTCCACCCCCTGCCCCTGTTCAGGCCCCCAGGAAGCCCGCTAAGGCTGCCAAGGCTGCCCCGGCCCCGAGAGCCGTTCGGCCCTCGGAGGGAGGACCCGGCCCCTCGGGCCAAATGCCACCTCCGCCCACGCAGATGTCGTGGTCGCAGGTGGTGAAGAAGAAGGGGAAGGGGAAAGCCAAGGCCCCCCCCCCTCCCCCTAGCAAGAAGGCCGGGAAGGCGGCGCACGGGCCCAGACCCGCGAAGCTGTCCGTCCCCAAGACGGCAGCAGTGGTGATCTCCCTCAAGTCGGGATCCACCACCACTCTGCAGGCCACCATGGCTAAGGCCATCAACGGCCTTAGCCTCACGGAGGTAGGCCTGCAGAGCGTGAGGGTCAGGACCTCGATGACGGGGTCCCGAGTCATCGAGGTCCCAGGGGAGAAGGGCCACGAAATCGCCGACACCCTGGCAGCCAAGCTGCAGGGGATAGTCGGCGATGACGCCGACGTGAGCCGCCCCGTCAAAATGGCCGGCATCCAAATCGCCGGCCTGGACGAGTCGGCCACGAAGGAGTCGGTGGCCCAGGCCGTCGCCGCGGCGGGAGCGTGCCTGCCGGCGCAGGTGAAGGTGGGGGCCGTCCGCGCCCTTTACGATGGCACTGGGTCAGTTTTGGTCCAGTGCCCGGTGCTGGCTGCGGTGGCCCTTCAAAAGGCTGGCAGGATCCTGGTGGGCTGGGCCTCCGCCAGGGTCACGACAGTGGGGCCGACACCGATGAGGTGCTTCAAGTGCTACGGTGTCGGCCACTCGAGGGAGCTGTGCCCCTCCAAAATAGACCGGAGCAATTACTGCTTCCGGTGCAGCAAGGAGGGGCACAAAATGGGGGAGTGCTGGGAGAAGGCGTGGTGTGCCGTGTGCCACCAGGCCAAACTCCCGGCCAAGCACATGCTGGGGGGAAAGAACTGTTTCCCCCCAGTAACGAAGGGAAGGGAGACGAGGCCGCAGCGCCCCCGCCCCCCCGTTCCGAGTACAGACGCCCCCGCGGAAGCAGCCGCCGGCCGGGCCATCGAAGTGACCCGCATGGAGCTCTAAATGCCAGCACACCATTTAGAGCTTCTGCAGGTCAACGTCAATCACTCCGCCAGAGCACAAGACTTGCTCATGCAAGCTATGGCGGAGTGGTCGATTGACGTTGCGGTGGTGGCGGAGCCCTACTTCGTCCCTCCCCTACCCAATTGGGTAGGGTCGACGGACGAGTGGGTTGCCGTGGTTGTGCCGGCGGTCGGCAACGGTCCCCCCCTTATCAGGTTAGAGGGCGGCCCAGGGTTTGTGGCGGCCAAATGGGGGAGTGACACCGTACTTGTTGCGGTGTACTTCTCCCCCAATAGGCCGCTGGCCGCCTTCGAGGTCTTCCTGGGGGTCCTGGGGGGGGTCGTGCGGAGGGCGGCCCCGCGCCAAATAATAGTCCTGGGGGACCTCAACGCCAAAAGCGCGGCGTGGGGTTCCCCCATAACGGACGCGCGCGGGGGTATGCTGAGGGATTGGGTGGCGGCAACGGGCCTAGTGGTCCTAAACCAAGGCAGCGCCAACACTTGCGTGCGGCGGCAGGGGGGGTCCATCGTGGACGTAACGTTCGCGACCCCTGCCATTGCCGCACGCCTAACGGGTTGGCGTGTCCTGGAGGACGTGGAGACCCTCTCTGACCATCTGTACATCAGATTGAGGGTCTCCACAAGAGGGGGCCAGCCGCCACCCATCCCAGGGGGGGGGGCGTAGAGGGGGGGCGGAGGAGTTCCCCAAGTGGTCCCTGTCCCTTCTGGACAGGGCCAAGGCGGACGAGGCGGCGATGGTGGAGGCATGGTGTGCTGCCCCACCCGCCGCCTTGGGTCTGGAGGAGAGGGCCAGCCGGTTCCGCTCGGCGTTACAGGCCGTCTGCGGAGCCGCCATGCCCCGGGCGAGGCGCCTTTTTGCCCGGAGGAAGGTATACTGGTGGTCCGCAGATATTGCGGCCCTGCGGACCACCAGTAACAGTGCCCGCCGCGCCTACCAACACTGTAGGCGCAGGCGGCACACCGCCGAGGAGGAGGAGGGGCTCTACGAGGCCCTCAAAGAAGCTAAGGGGGCCCTCGTCCTGTCCATAGCGAAGGCCAAGGATGACGCACACGAGTCATTCTTGGCCACGCTGGACGGGGATCCGTGGGGGAGGCCGTACAGGGTGGTGCGCAACAAAATGCGCACCGCCCCCCCCATGGACTCCTTGGAGCCCCCCCTCCTGAGGAGGGTCATCGAGGGACTGTTTCCGGCAGCTCCCTCGATAACTCCCCCGGTGATGACCGAGCCACCGGGGGACTTGGAGGACCCACTCGAACTCGCCATCGCGCCGGTAAGCGATGACGAGTTCGATAGGGCGGTGGACCGGCTCCGGGGCTGCAAGAAAGCCCCGGGGCCCGACGGAGTACCGGGTAAGGTGCTCCCCATCGCCCTTAAACACCTCGGGGACCGACTCAGGCAGTTGATGGACGACTGCCTGAGGGAGGGACGGTTCCCGAGGGTGTGGAAGGAGGGGAGGCTCTGCCTCCTCCGAAAAGAGGGTCGACCCCCCGACAGTCCTTCTGCCTATCGCCCCATAGTGCTACTGGATGAGGCCGGGAAGATGATGGAGAGGATCCTGGCCTACAGGATCCAGCAGCACTTGGAGACCGCCGGCCCGAACGTCTCGGACAGACAGTTCGGGTTTAGGGAAGGGCGGTCTACGCTCGACGCGCTGAAGTCCCTTAGGGACTTCTGTGAGTACGCGTCGAGCAGAGGGGAGGGTGTAGTGGCGGTGTCGTTGGACATCGCCAACGCGTTTGGCACCCTCCCCTATGGGGTGATAAGGGAGGCACTAATTTACCATCAAGTGCCTCCCTACCTGCGGCGGATCATAGAGCACTACCTCACCGAGCGGGTAGTGCTCTATGAGCAGAGGGACGGTCGACGGGGGTCGACGGAGATGGCCTGTGGCGTACCCCAAGGTTCCGTGCTCGGTCCGCTTTTATGGAACCTGGGGTACGATTGGGCCATCAGGGGGGAGTTGCTCCCACGGACGGCCACCATCTGCTATGCAGATGACACCATGGTGGCCGTGCGTGGGACCGACATGAGGGAGGCGCTGTGCCGGGCGGAAGCGGCGGCCGAGCTGACCATTTACCGGATTGGTCGGCTCGGCCTGAGGGTGGCCCTCCCGAAGACTGAGGCGATAGTCTTCGGGGGGCGGGGGTGGAGGCTGCCAGCGGGCGCGCCGCTCACCTTGGGGGGGGAGTCGGTCCCGATCAAGCCCCATATAAAGTATCTGGGGCTTGTCCTGGACCGACGCTGGAATTTCGGGGAGCACTTTTCACAGTTAGCTCCCCGAATTGTGGGCGCCGCGTCGGCGCTGGGTCGGCTTCTGCCGAACGTGGGTGGGCCGGGCTCCTTGTGCCGCCGGCTATATGCCGGCGTTACAAGGAGCATGGCTCTGTACGGGGCCCCCATCTGGGCGGACAAGCTGTCCGCCCGGAACAGGGCCCTGCTACAGAGGCCACAGCGGGTGGTGGCCCTCCGAATTGTGAGGGCCTACATGACGGTGGCCCACGCCGCGGCCTGCCTCCTCGCCTGCACCCCGCCCTGGGAGTTGGACGCAGAGGTGCAGGCAGAGACCTATGCAGTTAGGTCCAGGGCCCGGGCGAGGGGAGAACGCCCGGACCCTGAGGAGGTTGAGGAGACGCGCCGGATGATGGAGCGCCGACTGCGGGACAGGTGGAAGGCGAACCTGGAGGACGCCCCCTATGGAACCCGGACCATAGGGGCGATCCTCCCGTCGCTTGACACCTGGTTGGGGAGGGCAGTCGGTGCTACATCATACCGGCTTGTGCAGGTATTGACCGGACACGGATGCTTCGGTCATTACCTGCACAACATTGGGAGGGAGCCCGGTCCGCAGTGCCATGAGTGCGGCGATCCGGACGACACGGCTCAGCACACCCTCGAGGTGTGCAGCCGGTGGAGTGCGGAGCGCCGCTCTATGGCACTGGCCATAGGGCGACAGGACCTCTCCCTGCACAGCGTTGTGTCTGCAATGCTGTGCAGCGACGGGTCCTGGAGGGCTGTGGCCTCCTTCTGCGAGTGTGTCATCTCGCAGAAGGAGGCCTCGGAGCGTGAGCGCGAGGAGTCTCCTCACGCGCATCCGCTCCGGCGTAGACGGCGGGGGGTGAGGCGGCGGCGTTTTGCCGCTCGCCTCAACCCTTAGTGGCTGCGGGTGGGGGATGGGAGTCCCTCGCCCGCCGTAGGCTAGCCACTGGGCGGTCTGGGAGAGGGGCCACGCGTACTCGGCCTCTCTCTCCCTCGACGCGGGAAGCCCCGGCAAATGGCTGGGGCGGCCGGTAGACGTCGTGGAGAAAGCTTTGGCGGGTTCCACGGCGTCTTGCCAATCCGGCAGGGGGGTACGCCAGGGTGGTTTTTAGTGGGTTGCGCTCCGATGCCCCCTCTCATTCGGAGGGGGGGTGACGGGGTGAGTCCCACATATCCCCTCGCCACTCCCATGGTGAGGGGAATGCATAAAGCATTTTCCACCCTGTCAAAAAAAAAAAAAAAAAAAAAAAAAAAAGGTTAGGTTAGGTTAGGTTAGGTTAGGTTTTTTTTTTTTTTTTTTTTTTTATTCTTTATTTTATTATCTATATATATTTACAATTTGCATTTTACAATTTTAAACATTAATTTATTTTTAATTATCTAGCAATTAATTATGTACAATCTAATACATGCTACGCTACATGCTACATTTACATTATAGTTCTTACACAAATTTAGGCAATATAATAATATAATTATGATCTTTTTAAATTCTAATTAAATAATTTGGGTTTGCTTGGGTGGCACTGTTCACGTTAATGAATTATTTATAAATAGTACAAAATCAGTGTAAATACAATTTTAATAGGTTTATGAGACGGTAATTTAAGCAATAGTCGTACAATTATTATTAATTATAATTAGTATACTTCCAATTCCGATTAAAATATAATTTAATAATTTAATAATAGGAAACTTAGGCTACAGTAGACCCATTCGCTTTCGCGGCTCTGCGTAGGGCTCGCTCCGCAAAAGCAACGAAATGGGTCCGGGCGTTGTCGTCCTCGACCAAGTCTATAAAATTCCCCTCAGTGATGGCGAGTCCCGTCCTGTGCTCGCAGGTAAGTCTGTCATACTCGTACTTTGGGCATTTAGAGAGAATGTGCGCTACCGTTTCTTCAGACTCATCGTCGCAAGCACAAAACGGGGAGTCAGCTAGCTTAAATCTAAATAGGTAATGTCTAAAACCCCCGTGACCCGTAAACATTTGAGTTGTTGTGTTATTGGTGCCCATTTTCTCAAGCGTCTTTTTTGCTCGTCTGACATCCTCGAAGAACATCCTTGTTCCTGCCCCGGTTTCCGAACTTGTGTACCGTTCTTGCCACTTGTCTATTGTAGCCTGCCTGATGGTGCGCTTTGCGAAGGACAGAGGGAATTCGTCATAAGCTGGGGTTCTTTTGTTACGAAGGGCTGCTGCTTTGGCTAGCTCGTCAGCGCGTTCGTTTCCAGATATACCGGCATGCGCCTTGATCCAGTATATTTTTATTGTAATTCCCTCCCGGTCTGCAGTTCTGAGGTTTTCCTGTATACCCATGGCTACGGGATTAAGGGAGTTTGGGTTGCATACCGACTGGATGGCTGATCTTGAGTCGCTGAGTACATGTATTGACTCTTTCTTTTTTAGGGCTAACTCTACTGCTCGATGGATTGCCACTATCTCAGCCTGAAAAACCGAACAGTAGTTCTCCAATCTGAAACCCACAGTCTGAAGCTCCTTGCCGTCTCCCCATATAGAAATTGCGGCGCCAACCTTGCCCTCTATTTTGCTTCCATCTGTATAGTAAGCCTTCCCGGTTTCCTCGACTTTTTCGGCCTCTTCTTGGGAATTCACGAGGCCAAACGGGTAGTTTCTTCGTTCTGCTGGGTGCGTCATCTCTGTTGGTCTTCTCCTGGGCTGCAGGACTCTGCCCGGTAGCTCATTCAGTGGTTTCCCTCTTTTCAATTCGTATAGTTCCACTTGTTCGTGGAGCCGAAGATCCAGAGGGAGAATTCGTGCCAGCAGAGTGCCCGAGACCAGGGACACCGTGCAGTGCGCTTTAGATATTCTGAGTGAGAAAGCTCTTGTCACTCTATCAAGTCTCTTCCGAACGTAAACTCTGTCTGATACGGTGCCCCAGGCTCCGGCTGCGTATAATATGGTTGGCTCGACTACGGTGTAGTAGATGGTCCGGAGGATGTCTGAGTTGAGTCCCCATTGAGCCTTAGCCATTCTCGATACAACTTTATACAGGCTTAGCGCTTTGATGGTAACCCTTTCAAGGTGCGCTTTAAAGCTAAGGTTCCTGTCGATTGTGAGGCCGAGCAACTGCACACTCTCTGATAGGACCAGGGGTACTCCCTGCAGTGTAAACGCTGGCTGGTCATACTTAAGCCGCTTCGTGATCAGGACTGCTTGGGTCTTGTGTGCGGCAAACTTCATTTTATTTGCTCGGCCCCATTTTGCTACCAACTCGAGTGCCTCATTCATTTTCTCTTCCAGGTCCTGCGTGGAGTCAGCCTTCGCAATCACCAGAATATCATCCGCGAACGCCTGGATCTGTGCCTTCGATGTCTCTGCCTCCTGCAGAAGAGGGTCGAGTTGAATATTCCAGAGAAGTGGTCCACCAATGGATCCCTGAATGCAGCCTCGCTCTGTCCTTGCAGTGACCTGCTCCCCAAGGTAGTGAAGGGTTACTTCTCGGTCCTCAAGATAGCTGCATATTACGCGGTAAGTCCAGCGATCATCTGATTTTGCTCCCAGTTCACCAATGATTGCAGGCCACCATGCTCCGTCAAAGGCGCCCTCGATGTCCAGGGAAACGAGCGCAACCAGTTTTTTGGATCTGGTCCCCTCACGCACGTAGGTGATTGCATCATAAAGTGCATCTTCTGTGCTTCTTTGAGGCACGAATCCGTATTGCCTCTGGCTCAGTCTCCCGTGCTTGAAAAGCGACCACGATACTCGATTAAAAACCATCTTTTCAAGTACCTTTCCCATCACTGGCAATAGTCCGATGGGTCGGTAGGCTTTTGGTATGCTATAATCTTCTTTTCCCGGTTTTGGTATAATTCGGATCCATGCCTTTTTCCAGACGGAAGGGAAGTACCCCAGCTTCAGACACCAGTTAAATACTGCCAGTATGAGTGGACTTGCTTTAAATGCCTTATAGCATATGTCTGCCGTAAAGCCGTCCTCGCCCGGGGCCTTGTCCGGATTCATTCCCTTAAGGACTACCTCAGCCTCTTCGGTGTTGAACTCCTGTAATCCATTAGGATTTGGGTCGCTCTTTGCGTTTCTCCGCAGCATTTCAGCCTTTTGTCTAGCTTCCCTGTGATCTTCGGTATCCTTACTGGGATCGTCTGCGGGAAAAAACGTTTTAGCCAGCAGGTGTGCTGACTGAACTGCGTCCAGGGTAGCGCCATCATCTGGTGATTTGAGTAGGCATTCCTTACTTGTGGTGGACTTCATACATCTGTTAACTACTCTGTAGGACGTTTTCCACATGTCTTCCCGGGCTTGTTGGGAGCAGAATGCCTTCCAGCTTTCTGTTATCGCTTTTTCTATTGCTAGCTTATAGGCTTCCTTAGCCTCGGCATATTGTTCGTAGGCACGTTTTTTCCTATGCGAGTTGGATCCTGAAATTCGCCTCCTGAGGGTCTTTGCCATGGCTTTCAATCTATCTAGATCCTCGTTCCACCATACCATCTTGCTCCGGGGGGCGTGTGTGAGTGTAGGTATCGTAGCATTGCAGGCATCGGTGATCGCGTCAGACAGCTTTTTCACCAATTCCTCGATCTCGGCACCACTTACAGGAGCGATGGTGGCTTCGAGACTGAGCCCTTTTGTTTCCAGTTTTCGTTGGAATTCCGAAGTGAACGCAGGCCAGTCGGCTTTTTTAGTGTTGTAAATCCGTGTGGATCTATGGGTCTCCATTGTGTTCTTCCCAACTGATGCACTGAAGTAGACTTTCCTGTGGTCAGACAGTCCTGCGTCTACCTTGTCTACCCTCCATCCTGTAATTTTACTCAACATTGAGTCCGAGCATGCCGTGACGTCCACTATACTTGTGTAAAGTTTTCCACCTCTGTACGTGTAGAATGTAGGTGTTGAGCCCTGGTTGAGTATGTTCAGCCCTGTATCCGAGCACATGTCGACAAAGTCTGATCCCCTTCCGTCCTCCACGAAGCAGCCCCACCAGGGGCTGGTGGCATTAATGTCGCCGGCAAGGATGATGTCGCTGGTGCCCGATGCGTTGACGATGCTTCTAATGTCTCTCAGGTATGCTTCAATTGGACGGTCGCCCTCGAAATAGACACCAATAACACATATTTTTTGAGTTCCGCAAGTTAAGGTTGCCGTGGCAATATTTTTAGTTACATGACTGGGGTCAACAATAACATTAATTAAAGGGTCGAGGACCACAACGGCCGACTTGACCGGATCAGTGCCCTGTGTTAACTGAACCACTGTGTGGGGTGTACTAAGAATTCCAGTGGAGCCTATATAGGGCTCTTGTAAAATCAGAACCGACGTGTTCCTTTGTTCCGCTTCCTTCAGGCACTCCTTTGTCGCTGCGAATCCACGACCTAGGTTTGCCTGAGTGAAGGTCACAGTATCTCCGTCCTTTGACCGGGCTAAATTATTTGCGAGGGTGCCCTTTAGCATTGGTAATTTGTATTCAGCCTTGTGAGCCTGTCCCATTTCTTCCATTCCGGGCACAGTGAGCTATAGGCCGGGTGACTTGGGTCCTGTCTTCTTTCCTCACAGTTCTTACATTTTGGATTTCCTTCCCTCTCTTTGCAGCTCCTTGTGTCATGGGGGCCCGTGCAGTATCCACAGATCATCGGCCGGGTGCAGGCGCGGGCCATATGGCCAAACTCTAGGCACTTGTAGCATTGCACTACCGGAGATTGGTCATATGCCGTTACCAATTGATAGCCCATGCGGATTCTCTGGTCCTTCATTCGAGCCCACAGGGCCGGCGTGACCTGGGCGATGACATTGGTAAGCTCCGGTATTCTGCCCTTAGTTCTTCTTACCACCCTGACCTCTAGATCCCTTCCCACGAGGTTTTGAGTGAGGCCCTTGTTTTGGTTTGCAATGGCAAGCCCCAGTCTGGCATCAGATATATCCGCCGTAACCCCGACAAACTTTAGGAGCGGGTCTTTCAGCGGCACAGTGCAGGCCGAGAGACCGCTTCCCAGGGCCGATATTGCGTCCCTAAAGGCCTGCTGGTCGGCCGCAGAGTCACAGCCCACTAGGACTTTCTGGTCCTTCCCACTTCTAACACTATTAATTCCAACTCCCAGGCTCACTATATCTACATCCTTCTTGATCCTGCTCCGGATTTCGTCGCCGGTGTGACGCGGATCAATAGACGAGACCACAACAGTGTGCCTTGGTCGCTCTCGGGTTTTTGGGACAGTTCCGTTTTCTGAGAGCGACGGGAAAGCTGGCGTGCCCTCTAGTTGGCGCTGCCTTTTCTCCGCTTTCCGCACCGATTTTCTAGAGCCAGCCATATTCCATCGGTCGTGCTCGCTCCTCGTTCCTGCCTCCACGTCGCCATCCGCGGCCTCCTCGCGTGCCTCCAGCTCCTCCATAAGGTTTTGGCCCAAGGGTCGCATCGCCACGGCCACTTGAAGGTCCTCGCCGATAGCTTCAAATCCTCTAGTCACCGTCGAGTAAAGCTTTCCGCTCTCTGACCTCACGCATTCCCGCACAACCTCCATTTCTCGGGCGATTTGCGCTTTCTGGCCCTCCCCAACTCCAAGCACTCCGTCAGTGACCCGCTCAAATTCACGTTCTATCCCGTCCAGCCTCCCACAGATCATCTCCCCACTACTTGCTGCACGTTCACTAGTGGCGAGTGCCGCCTTCATTTGAGTGCTTAGGGCACTCGTAGAACTAGCTATATTTCTGAGTTCTGCCCTCAGCTTTCCTATCTCTATCACAAGCTCATTTCTTGAAATTTCCTCATTTGTGCTGGATGATCTATGGACGGCTGTACGTATTTCTTCCAGCACCATTCCGAGAGGCCGTAAAGACTCCGAGGTGACGCCCACACTTCGGGTGGGTGCCGCATCTCCTGGTTGTCCACTGTCACTCGTGCTTGGCACAGACCTCCTGACTTCTCCGAGCCGCTCGAGGCCGTCGCAGACATCGGAAACTAGGATAGTCCGCTGGGCTGCCACTTCCTTGGAGATGTTCTCCAAAAGTCTCCGGTTGGTCATCATGTCCTCGCGGAAACCCTCCTCAGCAACTCGCAACGCCCTCGCATGGGACCGCTCCAGTCCCCGAAGCCTCCGCTCCTGGTTTGCCCTCTCCCTTTGCAGCTCCGTCAAGTGGCGAGTCCTGGAGTCCGCTAGCTTCAGAACCATTTCATAAAGATGGTGTAGGGACTCCACCACTACCTCTTTGACGGTTCGTTTTATGTTCCCCGACGATTCCAATGCAGTTTTGGCCGACTGTAGGACTGCGTTGGCCCGCTGTGGAAGCTCACTAAGAAGCCCCCCACCGCCAATCCTTGCTGAGCATATGGATCGGTCGTCAACTCTAAACGACTCCGCCTCGGCATCATCATCCTCAGGGTCGCGGGGTTCACTCGCCGTTCTCGTCCGCTCTCTCAGGTCGGCCGCCCAGGCCTCGCGCACCTGAGTCCTGATCCGGAGCAGCGCCGATTCTGCTCTCATAGTCGGCCTCTCAGTTGGTTTTGGCTGGATCTCATCTTTTGCCGGAGTTGAAGCCGCAACCGGTGATTCTTCAACAGCCTCCTCCGCCGGTTCTTCATCAAGAGGGTGGGGAGGTTCACCAGGCGATGACTGTTCAGTGGTTGCTTTGACTATTGAGGCGATGGGTTGGGCCGCCCCGATCCCGAACGAATCGTCAGCGACCACCACGTCCCCGGGCCGCACTGGTTCTGTAGCATCATCACTCGAAGGGGCCAAATCGGTCCAAGTGACGTCCTCCGTGATGGGAGGGGATTCCACCTCCGGCCCGACATCCTCACGGTCAGCAGGCTCCTGCAGATTTGGAGTGACCTCGCACAATGCGACATCGTCTTTACTTCCCATCGCGCGCCCTCTATCCCCACTTCTCGATTGGGCTCTCGCGCTTACGGGGCGCGGTACAGGTCCACCGCCTGTCGTAGCTCTCTGGGATTGGACCGTTTTTGGGAGCTTTACAGTGGGCTTTGGCTTCGCCAACGGCCTGTCGCTAGGTTTTGGCTTCTCCCTCCCGCACCCCCCCTCCCGCTCCCCTTTTGGAAGAGATGAAGAAGATGACATGACCAAAGTGTAGTCCTGGCCGAGCCGAACTCAACGATGTGTCTCACGCCTCTGTAGGACTCTCCGTTCCGGAGATAATCCGATTTACAGAAGACCAATGACAGCTGTCAGAGGTCCAAAATGGCCGACACTCAGACCAAGTCCGCTGTAACTCCGGCCCCCGGCGTCTCCGAAAAACGGGAAAAACGGAATCAACGTCAGCACACCCCCCCCTACCCAAAACAGCGAAAAATTGCACTCGAAAATTTGCCCGCAAGAGGGCGCCACCGACACACCTATCTTGTAGCGGCAGTCACGCCGAGCTCAAGGACGTGACGCACTCCCCCCTACGACCAATAGCGCCCCTACCACGACCTTCCAAAACTCGACTCTGACAGTTGACAGTTGTCAGTGTCGAACTTCAGAGGCCGATAGCCTTCGAACCAGGTAACCCAGAGAGCTCGGACTTTTTCTAGGGTGAATTGCGTAAGCTCCAGAATCAACTTTGACCGTTTCCTCCAAAATTCCCGGACTCCGGAATTTTCCGGAAAGAAATCCGATTTTCCCCGGTTTCCGGTTACCAACCTGTGGGGCACCCCCGGCTCCTCACAAATGAGCCCAAAGTCGGCCTGGATAGGCCCTACAGGCGCCGAGATACGGGAGGGCAAAAAATCCAAGATGGCGTCCGCGCCAAAGTTTGAACTGCAATTAACGCCGAACCTCTGGTCCCACAGGACCCGGACAACTTCTAAGGGTAGGAAAACAGGTCCAAGGTAGCCGTTTCCAGGCCTTCCAGGTCAGCAAAAATCACGGGGCCAAAACACCCAGGAGTACCAAGGGCAACTCCCATTCACACCCAAGGTGAAAACCCCAGGTCCGTACGACCCCCCAAAGCCGAGATCCGGCGGCAAAACCAACGCCCAGGAGCTGTTCTGGTCTCCGAAGCGTCCAAGATCGAGGGATCTCGGCCGCTATTTGCTTTAGAGCATCGGGAAAAGTTTCCAGATATAACACACTTAAGGGGGCTTATAGGGCCAGTGTCCCGGGAATTTTCCCACCGCGCGTTAGGGAATAAAAAACAAAAAACAAAGAAAGTAGCCCCAAAAGTACAATTTTGGACCTACGAACACGGGAAAAACATGAATTCACTACACAAAACAAATACTCAAATAATCTATCATAATTTTTTATAAAATCAGTCTATATCAAGTAGCACATGTCGACGTGAAAAATTCAAAATTTCATAACTCCGAAGTTCCTTGAGTCGTAAAGCTAAGATTTGGTATATAGCTTAGGGGCACCAGTCTCCTTCCTCCGATAATTCAAAAAAGTAGGGTCAAAGATCTTGTTTGGCAGCTATCTCGTGTCAAAGTTTCACAAAATTTTCAAATTGCTGTAGCTACTGATCCACTTAACTTAAAATCCAGCTGGAGAGCTCGCTGAGCTGCACTTGGTAGCTCCCTTTGTTTGATTTCACCAGAAGCAGCCTCCGACGTCCGGCTCCAAAGCTCTAGTCACATCCGGGACTTGTTTTTTTTTGGCGATTGCGTCCAAACGCCTGGGCGGAAAAATCCGCAACCAAGCCCAGATTGTGGGGCCTGTAAAAGCGCTCACGGCAGTGTGTCGCACCCTAGGGGTCACAGATCTTAAACTCCTAGCGTTTCACTTTTAACTTTGAAAAACCACTTTTTTCCACTTCACGCTTCACTCAAACTTCACTGGGTGTTGAACGATACCTTTTCAGATGCGCTGCGTAAGTCCGCGTCTTTTGGCACTATTTTCGTGAAAATCGGAGCAAGTTTACTATTTTTCCGGATTTTTTGAGAGCGGAGCGGCTTATTTTCGTGGCGTTCGCGGCGGAGGCTGGGGCGCTACTGGGTTAGGTTAGGTTAGGTTAGGTTAGGTTAGGTTAGGTTAGGTTAGGTTAGGTTAGGTTAGGTTAGGTTAGGTTAGGTTAGGTTAGGTTAGGTTAGGTTGAGGTCGTTTCTCGGGTGTTAGTGAGTGGTTTTGTGCGTTTTTCGGATCCTAGGTATTACATTTTTTCTGCTTTCGTTTAACGGTATCGATTCTTCTCTCACTTGTGACTTTGGCTTGTTTTCTGGATTTTCCTTTTTGCGGTTGGTTTTCTTTGTGTTGGTTTGTTTACGTTTTTGTAAATTAAAAAAGTTCGTGTTGCCGATATTGTACCGAGCCCTTTTTAGGGCTAGGACATACCGGTAATCGTCTTTTTTACCGTACCGTTGGTCCGGTAATTTTCCTTACGAAAGTTTGGAAAATATCGGCCTCCGAGTTTTACGTTTTTTGTTGTTGGTTTTTGTGTAAAATTTTCGTTTGTTTACATTTTTCAAAATTAGTTTTGTCAGTGTTGCCAATACCCCACCTTGCCCAGTTTTTGGGCGGGAGTAGCGGCAACGGTTCCGCAAACTATAGCGTTTGATTTTTGTTTAATTTGTATTGGGAGTTGTGAAATTTTATTTTTTGAAAACTTCGAGTTTTTACTCGAAGTTTTCAAAAAGGGTTTCCAACTTTTTTGTGTTTGGTGTCGTTTTTAAATTGTTTACAGTCCTTGTAAAAATTTAAAACCCCAAGGGGCGGGTGGAGAATTTAGTTTTTTAAATTTTTTGTTCGTACTTCTTAACTTTTTGACCTCTAGGTCAAAAGTTATTCACCTTTAACCTTTGTAAGGTAGAGAGAGTTTTTTGATTTACAAACTTAAGCTTTGCACTTGAGTTTGTAAAATCAATAACTTTTAACCTTTTTACCTTTAATTGGTTTTTAGGTTTTTAATAGGGAGGCGCAACTGAGCACTAACTTATAGTTTTTGTTTGGTTCCCTTGCGACCTCGGGAAGTGCGTCAAATTTGGGGGCAAACTTTTAGTCGGATTGCTATTTTTTTCAAATCAGGCGCTCAACCCATTTTAGTATAGAGAAATCTAAATCCGACTCGCACTTCACCGTTTTCAAGTTAGGTTAGGTCCTAGCTTGGGTGGTAGAGGTCTGATTTGGATCAAATTTGGTGACTAGGTAGGGGGGGCCGGCATGGCCTCGCCTACAAAAAAAGGGATGAGTCCACCGGAGGGGGGGGGAACTACTTCAGGTTCCGACTCCGGGGATGACGGCGTCACTGAGGTCGAAGAGATTCTCATCCCTTCGACCTGCAAAAGGGCGCACACAAATAGGTCGGATGACCCCAAGCCTCCTCAGGGGCCTAAGGTCAACTCGGCGGCGAGGGGGAAGCCCAAGGGGGCTTACGCGGGCTTGGCGGCGGCCAGGTTGAGAGCAAAGCTCTATCAGCTCGAGCCTCATTTCGAGGAGGGAGCTGATCCTGATCCTGCCGCCAAGTACAGGAGGGACTTTCCCGAACTCCGCCCCAAGGGTGGAAAGGGGGGAAGGAAGGGGGAAGGTGCCAAGGGTGGCAATCGCTCTCGCTCGGTCTCGCGCTCGCGTTCGGTGTCGCTTTCCCGATCGGCCTCGCGTTCCCCCGAGCCCATGGATGGCCTAGAGGGTCGGCAGGAGGCTGACCCAATAGACGCCACCCGTATGGCGGCGAGGGATATCCTCGAGGCGGCTAGGGTATCCGGCAATCTGAAGGGGGAGATATGGGGGCGGATGAACCGGGCCTGCCACACCATTCTGGGGTCGATGGACGAGGTCGAGGCGGCCAGGTCCGAGAGCGAGGAGATCCGCATCCTGAAAGCGGATAACAAAAGGATGCGGGAGCAACTCGCTCTCAACTCGGCGGAATTGAAGGCGCTCCGCACCGCCTTCAGTGAGCGGGAGATCCCGGCTGCTCCGGCGCCCGTTGCTGCCGCCCTGCAGTTCGGCACCGCCGAACTGACCGAGGCCATCGAGGAGATGAAGAGAGACCTGTTCCTCAGCCTCGGGAGGATGGTCAATGACAGGATAGAGGAGGTGAGCAGGCGCCTCCCGGCGGAGCCCATCCTCCGCCCCCCGTTGGCGCACGACAAGCGGGCCGTAAAGCCCGCTGTGGCGGCCCCCGCCCCCCCCCAGCGGAAGGTTGCAGGGCCTGCCCCGCCGCCTCCGGCCCCGGTAAAAGCTCTCGAGCCAGTAGCCAGGGCCAGACTAGGCGATGGGCAGCCGAAGACCAAGGTGGCCAAGAAGGCGGCGGCTTCACCCCCTGCCCCTGTTCAGGCCCCCAGGAAGCCCGCTAAGGCCGCCAAGGCTGCCCCGGCCCCGAGAGCCGTTCGGCCCTCGGAGGGAGGACCCGGCCCCTCGGGCCAAACGCCACCTCCGCCCACGCAGATGTCGTGGTCGCAGGTGGTGAAGAAGAAGGGGAAGGGGAAAGCCAAGGCCCCCCCCCCTCCCCCTAGCAAGAAGGCCGGGAAGGCGGCGCACGGGCCCAGACCCGCGAAGCTGTCCGTCCCCAAGACGGCGGCAGTGGTGGTCTCCCTCAAGCCGGGGGCCACCACCACTCTGCAGGCCACCATGGCTAAGGCCATCAACGGCCTTAGCCTCATGGAGGTAGGTCTGCAGAGCGTGAGGGTCAGGACCTCGATGACGGGGTCCCGAGTCATCGAGGTCCCAGGGGAGAAGGGCCACGAAATCGCCGACACCCTGGCAGCCAAGCTGCAGGGGATAGTCGGCGATGACGCCGACGTGAGCCGCCCCGTCAAAATGGCCGGCATCCAAATCGCCGGCCTGGACGAGTCGGCCACGAAGGAGTCGGTGGCCCAGGCCGTCGCCGCGGCGGGAGCGTGCCTGCCGGCGCAGGTGAAGGTGGGGGCCGTCCGCGCCCTTTACGATGGCACTGGGTCAGTTTTGGTCCAGTGCCCGGTGCTGGCTGCGGTGGCCCTTCAAAAGGCTGGCAGGATCCTGGTGGGCTGGGCCTCCGCCAGGGTCACGACAGTGGGGCCGACACCGATGAGGTGCTTCAAGTGCTACGGTGTCGGCCACTCGAGGGAGCTGTGCCCCTCCAAAATAGACCGGAGCAATTACTGCTTCCGGTGCAGCAAGGAGGGGCACAAAATGGGGGAGTGCTGGGAGAAGGCGTGGTGTGCCGTGTGCCACCAGGCCAAACTCCCGGCCAAGCACATGCTGGGGGGAAAGAACTGTTTCCCCCCAGTAACGAAGGGAAGGGAGACGAGGCCGCAGCGCCCCCGCCCCCCCGTTCCGAGTACAGACGCCCCCGCGGAAGCAGCCGCCGGCCGGGCCATCGAAGTGACCCGCATGGAGCTCTAAATGCCAGCACACCATTTAGAGCTTCTGCAGGTCAACGTCAATCACTCCGCCAGAGCACAAGACTTGCTCATGCAAGCTATGGCGGAGTGGTCGATTGACGTTGCGGTGGTGGCGGAGCCCTACTTCGTCCCTTCTCTACCCAACTGGGTAGGGTCGACGGACGAGTGGGTTGCCGTGGTGGTGCCGGCGGTCGGCAACGGTCCCCCCCTGGTGAGGATCGAGGGCGGCCCAGGTTTTGTGGCGGCCAAGTGGGGGAGCGACACCGTACTGGTTGCGGTGTACTTCTCCCCCAATAGGCCGCTGGCTGCCTTCGAAGTCTTCCTGGGGGTCCTGGGGGGGGTCGTGCGGAGGGCGGCCCCGCGCCAAGTAATGGTCCTGGGGGACCTTAACGCCAAAAGCGCGGCGTGGGGTTCCCCAATAACGGACGCGCGCGGGGGTGTGCTGAGGGATTGGGTGGCGGCAACGGGCCTGGTGGTCATGAACCAGGGCACCGCCAACACTTGCGTGCGGCGGCAGGGGGGGTCCATCGTGGACGTAACGTTTGCGACCCCTGCCATTGCCGCACGCCTAACAGATTGGCGTGTCCTGGAGGACGTGGAGACCCTCTCTGATCATTTGTACATCAGATTGAGGGTCTCCAGAGGGGGCCAGCCGCCACCCATCCCAGGGGGGGGGCGTAGAGGGGGGGGAGAGGAGTTCCCCAAGTGGTCCCTGTCCCTTCTGGACAGGGCCAAGGCGGACGAGGCGGCGATGGTGGAGGCATGGTGTGCTGCCCCACCCGCCGCCTTGGGTGTGGAGGAGAGGGCCAGCCGGTTCCGCTCGGCGTTACAGGCCGTCTGCGGAGCCGCCATGCCCCGGGCGAGGCGCCTCTTTGCCCGGAGGAAGGTATACTGGTGGTCCGCAGATATTGCGGCCCTGCGGACCACCAGTAACAGTGCCCGCCGCGCCTACCAACACTGTAGGCGCAGGCGGCACACCGCCGAGGAGGAGGAGGGGCTCTACGAGGCCCTCAAAGAAGCCAAGGGGGCCCTCGTCCTGTCCATAGCGAAGGCCAAGGATGACGCACACGAGTCATTCTTGGCCACGCTGGACGGGGATCCGTGGGGGAGGCCGTACAGGGTGGTGCGCAACAAAATGCGCACCGCCCCCCCCATGGACTCCTTGGAGCCCCCCCTCCTGAGGAGGGTCATCGAGGGACTGTTTCCGGCAGCTCCCTCGATAACTCCCCCGGTGATGACCGAGCCACCGGGGGACTTGGAGGACCCACTCGAACTCGCCATCGCGCCGGTAAGCGATGACGAGTTCGACAGGGCGGTGGACCGGCTCCGGGGCTGCAAGAAAGCCCCGGGGCCCGACGGAGTACCGGGTAAGGTGCTCCCCATCGCCCTTAAACACCTCGGGGACCGACTCAGGCAGTTGATGGACGACTGCCTGAGGGAGGGACGGTTCCCGAGGGTGTGGAAGGAGGGGAGGCTCTGCCTCCTCCGAAAAGAGGGTCGACCCCCCGACAGTCCTTCTGCCTATCGCCCCATAGTGCTGCTGGATGAGGCCGGGAAGATGATGGAGAGGATCCTGGCCTACAGGATCCAGCAACACTTGGAGACCGCCGGCCCGAACGTCTCAGACAGACAGTTCGGGTTTAGGGAAGGGCGGTCTACGCTCGACGCGCTGAAGTCCCTTAGGGACTTCTGTGAGTACGCGTCGAGCAGAGGGGAGGGTGTGGTGGCGGTGTCGTTGGACATCGCCAACGCGTTTGGCACCCTCCCCTATGGGGTGATAAGGGAGGCACTAATTTACCATCAAGTGCCTCCCTACCTGCGGCGGATCATAGAGCACTACCTCACCGAGCGGGTAGTGCTCTATGAGCAGAGGGACGGTCGACGGGGGTCGACGGAGATGGCCTGTGGCGTACCCCAAGGTTCCGTGCTCGGTCCGCTTTTATGGAACCTGGGGTACGATTGGGCCATCAGGGGGGAGTTGCTCCCACGGACGGCCACCATCTGCTATGCAGATGACACCATGGTGGCCGTGCGTGGGACCGACATGAGGGAGGCGCTGTGCCGGGCGGAAGCGGCGGCCGAGCTGACCATTTACCGGATTGGTCGGCTCGGCCTGAGGGTGGCCCTCCCGAAGACTGAGGCGATAGTCTTCGGGGGGCGGGGGTGGAGGCTGCCAGCTGGCACGGCGCTCACCTTGGGGGGGGAGTCGGTCCCGATCAAGCCCCATATAAAATATCTGGGGCTTGTCCTGGACCGACGCTGGAATTTCGGGGAGCACTTTTCACAGTTAGCTCCCCGAATTGTGGGCGCCGCGTCGGCGCTGGGTCGGCTTCTGCCGAACGTGGGTGGGCCGGGCTCCTTGTGCCGCCGGCTATATGCCGGCGTTACAAGGAGCATGGCTCTGTACGGGGCCCCCATCTGGGCGGACAAGCTGTCCGCCCGGAACAGGGCCCTGCTACAGAGGCCACAGCGGGTGGTGGCCCTCCGAATTGTGAGGGCCTACATGACGGTGGCCCACGCCGCGGCCTGCCTCCTCGCCTGCACCCCGCCCTGGGAGTTGGACGCAGAGGTGCAGGCAGAGACCTATGCAGTTAGGTCCAGGGCCCGGGCGAGGGGAGAACGCCCGGACCCTGAGGAGGTTGAGGAGACGCGCCGGATGATGGAGCGCCGACTGCGGGACAGGTGGAAGGCGAACCTGGAGGACGCCCCCTATGGAACCCGGACCATAGGGGCGATCCTCCCGTCGCTTGACACCTGGTTGGGGAGGGCAGTCGGTGCTACATCATACCGGCTTGTGCAGGTATTGACCGGACACGGATGCTTCGGTCATTACCTGCACAACATTGGGAGGGAGCCCGGTCCGCAGTGCCATGAGTGCGGCGATCCGGACGACACGGCTCAGCACACCCTCGAGGTGTGTAGCCGGTGGAGTGCGGAGCGCCGCACTATGGCACTAGCCATAGGGCGACAGGACCTCTCCCTGCACAGCGTTGTGTCTGCAATGCTGTGCAGCGATGGGTCCTGGAGGGCTGTGGCCTCCTTCTGCGAGTGTGTCATCTCGCAGAAGGAGGCCTCGGAGCGTGAGCGCGAGGAGTCTCCTCACGCGCATCCGCTCCGGCGTAGACGGCGGGGGGTGAGGCGGCGGCGTTTTGCCGCTCGCCTCAACCCTTAGTGGCTGCGGGTGGGGGATGGGAGTCCCTCGCCCGCCGTAGGCTAGCCACTGGGCGGTCTGGGAGAGGGGCCACGCGTACTCGGCCTCTCTCTCCCTCGACGCGGGAAGCCCCGGCAAATGGCTGGGGCGGCCGGTAGACGTCGTGGAGAAAGCTTTGGCGGGTTCCACGGCGTCTTGCCAATCCGGCAGGGGGGTACGCCAGGGTGGTTTTTAGTGGGTTGCGCTCCGATGCCCCCTCTCATTCGGAGGGGGGGTGACGGGGTGAGTCCCACATATCCCCTCGCCACTCCCATGGTGAGGGGAATGCATAAAGCATTTTCCACCCTGTCAAAAAAAAAAAAAAAAAAAAAAAAAAAAAAAAAAAAAAAAAAAAAAAAAAAGGTTAGGTTAGGTTAGGTTAGGTTAGGTTAGGTTAGGTTAGGTTAGGTTAGGTTAGGTTAGGTTAGGTTAGGTTAGGTTAGGTTAGGTTAGGTTAGGTTAGGTTAGGTTAGGTTAGGTTAGGTTAGGTTAGGTTAGGTTAGGTTAGGTTGATGATCTGAGGTGGATCGAAATGGATGATTTCGTGCCTCAGTCATCCAAGAGGGCTCACGAGGACCGGGAGGATGACCCCAGGCCCCCTCAGGGACCGAAGGTCAATACGGCCATCAGGGGGAAGCCCAAGGGGGCGTACGCTGGTTTAGCGGCGGCCAGGTTGAGGGCCAAGCTGTACCAGCTGGAGCCTCACTTTGAGGAGGAGGCTGTCGTGGACTCTGATCCGGCGGCCAAATATCGGAGGGATTTCCCCGAACTTCGCCCCAGAGGGGGCAAGGGGGGGGCGAAAAAGGGGAAAGCCACTGAGGCCGAGGGTCTCCAGCGTTCTCGCTCGGGTTCGTGTTCCCGCTCAGTGTCGCGCTCTAGGTCGGCTTCGCGCTCCCCCGAGCCTATGGATGGCCTAGAGGGTCAGCGGGAGGCTGACCCGATAGACGCTACTCGTATGGCGGCGCGGGACATACTAGAGGCGGCCAGGTTATCGGGAAACCTTAAGGGGGAGGTGTGGGGGCGGATGAACCGGGCCTGCCGCACCATACTAGGTATGATGGATGAGGTCGAGCTGACCAGGTCCGAGAGCGAGGAGATCCGCATCCTGAAAGCGGACAACAAGAGGATGCGGGAGCAACTCGCTCTAAACTCGGCGGAACTGAAGGCGCTCCGCACCGCCTTCAGTGAGCGGGAGATCCCGGCTGCTCCGGCTCCCGTTTCTGCTGCCCTACAGTTCGGCACGGCCGAACTGACCGAGGCAATTGAGGCAATGAAGCGGGACTTATTCCTCAGCCTCGGGAGGATGATTAATGATAGGGTGGAGGAGGTGAACAGGCGCCTCCCGCCGGAGCCAATCCTCCGCCCTCCGTTGGCGCATGACAGGCGGGCTGTTAAGCCTACCGTGTCAGCCCCCCCCCCGCGGAAGGTCGCAGGGCCTGCCCCGCCGCCTCCGGCCCCGGTTGAAGCCCTCGAGCCGAGACCCAGGGCCCGAATAGGCGATGGGCAGCCGAAGGCCAAGGTGGCTAAGAAAGCGGCGGCTCCACCCCCTGCCCCTGTTCAGGCCGCTAAGAAGTCCGCCAAGGCCGCCAAGGCTGCCCCGGCCCCGAGAGCCGTTCGGCCCTCGGAGGGAGGACCCGGCCCTTCGGGCCAAACGCCACCTCCGCCCACGCAGATGTCGTGGTCGCAGGTGGTGAAGAAGAAGGGGAAGGGGAAAGCCAAGGCCCCCCCCCCTCCCCCTAGCAAGAAGGCCGGGAAGGTGGCGCACGGGCCCAGACCCGCGAAGCTGTCCGTCCCCAAGACGGCGGCAGTGGTGGTCTCCCTCAAGCCGGGGGCCACCACCACTCTGCAGGCCACCATGGCTAAGGCCATCAACGGCCTTAGCCTCAAGGAGGTGGGCCTGCAGAGCGTGAGGGTCAGGACCTCGATGACGGGGTCCCGAGTCATCGAGGTCCCAGGGGAGAAGGGCCACGAAATCGCCGACACCCTGGCAGCCAAGCTGCAGGGGATAGTCGGCGATGACGCCGACGTGAGCCGCCCCGTCAAGATGGCCGGCATTCAAATCGCCGGCCTGGACGAGTCGGCCACGAAGGAGTCGGTGGCGCAGGCCGTCGCCGCGGCGGGAGCGTGCCTGCCCGCGCAGGTGAAGGTGGGGGCTGTCCGCGCCCTATACGATGGCACTGGGTCAGTCTTGGTCCAGTGCCCCGTGCTGGCTGCGGTGGCCCTACAAAAGGCAGGCAGGATACTGGTGGGCTGGGCCTCCGCCAGGGTCACGACAGTGGGGCCGACACCGATGAGGTGTTTCAAGTGCTACGGTGTCGGCCACTCGAGGGAGCTGTGCCCCTCCAAAATAGACCGGAGCAATTACTGCTTCCGGTGCAGCAAGGAGGGGCACAAAATGGGGGAGTGCTGGGAGAAGGCGTGGTGTGCCGTGTGCCACCAGGCCAAACTCCCGGCCAAGCACATGCTGGGGGGGAAGAATTGTTTCCCCCCAGTAACGAAGGGAAGGGAGACGAGGCCGCAGCGGCCCCGCCCCCCCGTTCCGAGTACAGACGCCCCCGCGGAAGCAGCCGCCGGCCGGGCCATCGAAGTGACCCGCATGGAGCTCTAAATGCCAGCACACCATTTAGAGCTCCTGCAGGTCAACGTCAATCACTCCGCCAGAGCACAAGACTTGCTCATGCAAGCTATGGCGGAGTGGTCGATTGACGTTGCGGTGGTGGCGGAGCCCTACTTCGTCCCTCCCCTACCCAATTGGGTAGGGTCGACGGACGAGTGGGTTGCCGTGGTTGTGCCGGCGGTCGGCAACGGTCCCCCCCTTATCAGGTTAGAGGGCGGCCCAGGGTTTGTGGCGGCCAAATGGGGGAGTGACACCGTACTTGTTGCGGTGTACTTCTCCCCCAATAGGCCGCTGGCCGCCTTCGAGGTCTTCCTGGGGGTCCTGGGGGGGGTCGTGCGGAGGGCGGCCCCGCGCCAAATAATAGTCCTGGGGGACCTCAACGCCAAAAGCGCGGCGTGGGGTTCCCCCATAACGGACGCGCGCGGGGGTGTGCTGAGGGATTGGGTGGCGGCAACGGGCCTAGTGGTCCTAAACCAGGGCAGCGCCAACACTTGCGTGCGGCGGCAGGGGGGGTCCATCGTGGACGTAACGTTCGCGACCCCTGCCATTGCTGCACGCCTAACGGATTGGCGTGTCCTGGAGGACGTGGAGACCCTCTCTGACCATCTGTACATCAGATTGAGGGTCTCCACAAGAGGGGGCCAGCCGCCACCCATCCCAGGGGGGGGGCGTAGAGGGGGGGCGGAGGAGTTCCCCAAGTGGTCCCTGTCCCTTCTGGACAGGGCCAAGGCGGACGAGGCGGCGATGGTGGAGGCATGGTGTGCTGCCCCACCCGCCGCCTTGGGTCTGGAGGAGAGGGCCAGCCGGTTCCGCTCGGCGTTACAGGCCGTCTGCGGAGCCGCCATGCCCCGGGCGAGGCGCCTCTTTGCCCGGAGGAAGGTATACTGGTGGTCCGCAGATATTGCGGCCCTGCGGACCACCAGTAACAGTGCCCGCCGCGCCTACCAACACTGTAGGCGCAGGCGGCACACCGCCGAGGAGGAGGAGGGGCTCTACGAGGCCCTCAAAGAAGCCAAGGGGGCCCTCGTCCTGTCCATAGCGAAGGCCAAGGATGACGCACACGAGTCATTCTTGGCCACGCTGGACGGGGATCCGTGGGGGAGGCCGTACAGGGTGGTGCGCAACAAAATGCGCACCGCCCCCCCCATGGACTCCTTGGAGCCCCCCCTCCTGAGGAGGGTCATCGAGGGACTGTTTCCGGCAGCTCCCTCGATAACTCCCCCGGTGATGACCGAGCCACCGGGGGACTTGGAGGACCCACTCGAACTCGCCATCGCGCCGGTAAGCGATGACGAGTTCGACAGGGCGGTGGACCGGCTCCGGGGCTGCAAGAAAGCCCCGGGGCCCGACGGAGTACCGGGTAAGGTGCTCCCCATCGCCCTTAAACACCTCGGGGACCGACTCAGGCAGTTGATGGACGACTGCCTGAGGGAGGGACGGTTCCCGAGGGTGTGGAAGGAGGGGAGGCTCTGCCTCCTCCGAAAAGAGGGTCGACCCCCCGACAGTCCTTCTGCCTATCGCCCCATAGTGCTGCTGGATGAGGCCGGGAAGATGATGGAGAGGATCCTGGCCTACAGGATCCAGCAGCATTTGGAGACCGCCGGCCCGAACGTCTCCGACAGACAGTTCGGGTTTAGGGAAGGGCGGTCTACGCTCGACGCGCTGAAGTCCCTTAGGGACTTCTGTGAGTACGCGTCGAGCAGAGGGGAGGGTGTGGTGGCGGTGTCGTTGGACATCGCCAACGCGTTTGGCACCCTCCCCTATGGGGTGATAAGGGAGGCACTAATTTACCATCAAGTGCCTCCCTACCTGCGGCGGATCATAGAGCACTACCTCACCGAGCGGGTAGTGCTCTATGAGCAGAGGGACGGTCGACGGGGGTCGACGGAGATGGCCTGTGGCGTACCCCAAGGTTCCGTGCTCGGTCCGCTTTTATGGAACCTGGGGTACGATTGGGCCATCAGGGGGGAGTTGCTCCCACGGACGGCCACCATCTGCTATGCAGATGACACCATGGTGGCCGTGCGTGGGACCGACATGAGGGAGGCGCTGTGCCGGGCGGAAGCGGCGGCCGAGCTGACCATTTACCGGATTGGTCGGCTCGGCCTGAGGGTGGCCCTCCCGAAGACTGAGGCGATAGTCTTCGGGGGGCGGGGGTGGAGGCTGCCAGCGGGCGCGGCGCTCACCTTGGGGGGGGAGTCGGTCCCGATCAAGCCCCATATAAAATATCTGGGGCTTGTCCTGGACCGACGCTGGAATTTCGGGGAGCACTTTTCACAGTTAGCTCCCCGAATTGTGGGCGCCGCGTCGGCGCTGGGTCGGCTTCTGCCGAACGTGGGTGGGCCGGGCTCCTTGTGCCGCCGGCTATATGCCGGCGTTACAAGGAGCATGGCTCTGTACGGGGCCCCCATCTGGGCGGACAAGCTGTCCGCCCGGAACAGGGCCCTGCTACAGAGGCCACAGCGGGTGGTGGCCCTCCGAATTGTGAGGGCCTACATGACGGTGGCCCACGCCGCGGCCTGCCTCCTCGCCTGCACCCCGCCCTGGGAGTTGGACGCAGAGGTGCAGGCAGAGACCTATGCAGTTAGGTCCAGGGCCCGGGCGAGGGGAGAACGCCCGGACCCTGAGGAGGTTGAGGAGACGCGCCGGATGATGGAGCGCCGACTGCGGGACAGGTGGAAGGCGAACCTGGAGGACGCCCCCTATGGAACCCGGACCATAGGGGCGATCCTCCCGTCGCTTGACACCTGGTTGGGGAGGGCAGTCGGTGCTACATCGTACCGGCTTGTGCAGGTATTGACCGGACACGGATGCTTCGGTCATTACCTGCACAACATTGGGAGGGAGCCCGGTCCGCAGTGCCATGAGTGCGGCGATCCGGACGACACGGCTCAGCACACCCTCGAGGTGTGCAGCCGGTGGAGTGCGGAGCGCCGCACTATGGCACTGGCCATAGGGCGACAGGACCTCTCCCTGCACAGCGTTGTGTCTGCAATGCTGTGCAGCGACGGGTCCTGGAGGGCTGTGGCCTCCTTTTGCGAGTGTGTCATCTCGCAGAAGGAGGCCTCGGAGCGTGAGCGCGAGGAGTCTCCTCACGCGCATCCGCTCCGGCGTAGACGGCGGGGGGTGAGGCGGCGGCGTTTTGCCGCTCGCCTAAACCCTTAGTGGCTGCGGGTGGGGGATGGGAGTCCCTCGCCCGCCGTAGGCTAGCCACTGGGCGGTCTGGGAGAGGGGCCACGCGTACTCGGCCTCTCTCTCCCTCGACGCGGGAAGCCCCGGCAAATGGCTGGGGCGGCCGGTAGACGTCGTGGAGAAAGCTTTGGCGGGTTCCACGGCGTCTTGCCAATCCGGCAGGGGGGTACGCCAGTAAAAAAAAAAAAAAAAAAAGGTTAGGTTAGGTTAGGTTAGGTTAGGTTAGGTTAGGTTAGGTTAGGTTAGGTTAGGTTAGGTTAGGTTAGGTTAGGTTAGGTTAGGTTAGGTTAGGTTAGGTTAGGTTAGGTTAGGTTAGGTTAGGTTAGGTTAGGTTAGGTTAGGTTAGGTTAGGTTAGGTTAGGTTAGGTTAGGTTAGGTTAGGTTAGGTTAGGTTAGGTTAGGTTAGGTTAGGTTAGGTTAGGTTAGGTTAGGTTAGGTTAGGTTAGGTTAGGTTAGGTTAGGTTAGGTTAGGTTAGGTTAGGTTAGGTTAGGTTAGGTTAGGTTAGGTTAGGTTAGGTTAGGTTAGGTTAGGTTAGGTTAGGTTAGGTTAGGTTAGGTTAGGTTAGGTTAGGTTAGGTTAGGTTAGGTTAGGTTAGGTTAGGTTAGGTTAGGTTGTATTAGAGGAGTGGGCGCTGACGTCGGGACTCTGTCTCTTAAACCGGGGCTCGCAACCGACCTGTGTTCGGTCACAGGGCAGTTCGATTGTCGATCTATCGTTTGCCAGCCCTACGGTAGCGCGCCGAGTCTGCGGGTGGGAAGTTGTGGAGAGCGTGGAGACATTATCGGACCACCGCTATATCCGATTTGAGGTCTCCGCTCCTTCAATGACCCCAAACAGCCCAAGCCGGAGTGCGCCATCCTTGCACGGCCCTCGCTGGGCGCTGACAAGGATGGATAGAGAGCTCCTCAAAGAGGCCGCCATCGTGCAATCATGGCTACCCGTGCCTGAGGGCACTGTGGAGGTCGAGGATGAGGCGGAATGGTTCCGAAACGCGATGACGCAAATATGCGACGCAGCGATGCCCCGGACCAGGCGCCAACCTCCACGGCGTCGCTTGTACTGGTGGACTGCGGAGCTAACGCAACTACGCGAGCAATGCGTAGCGGCAAGGCGCCGGTACCAGGCACAGAGGCGAAGACGAATCCGCGACGAGTTGGTGGAAACTGCTCTTTATGGAGTGTATAAGGAGGCTAAAAAGGAACTCAAGGCGGTCATTCGCCAAGCCATCGAGTTGTCGAGGGAACAGCTGTTGGAGACCCTAAACAGTGACCCTTGGGGGAGGCCATACAAGATGGTAAGAAACAAACTCCGGCCTTGGGCCCCTCCGCTCACTGAGAGCCTGCAGCCGGATTTCGTCAACCAAGTGGTAGCAACCCTGTTCCCTCACAGAGCGGAATTCCAATCGCCAACTATGGCGTCTATGACAGTGGAGACTCGAGATGAGGATGAGGATGTGCCAGCCGTCTCGGAAGGGGAGCTGGGAGCAGCCGTCCTGCGCCTACGGGCGAAAAACACGGCTCCTGGACCAGACGGCATTCCGGGTCGAGCGTGGGTCCTAGCGATGGGAGAAATCGAGCCCAGACTCCGGCGCATGTTTAGCGCATGCATGGAGCAGGCCCGTTTTCCCAAACAGTGGAAAACGGGTCGGCTGGTGCTCCTGAAGAAGGAAGGTCGTCCAGCGGACTCCCCATCAGCCTACAGGCCGATCGTTCTGCTTGACGAGGTGAGCAAGCTCTTCGAACGCGTGGTAGCGGCTCGTCTCGTCAAGCACCTCACCAACGATGGACCAGACTTGGCAGACTGCCAGTATGGCTTCCGCACCGGCAGATCAACGGTGAGTGCGATCCTGGCAGTAAAGAGCCTGGCGCAAAATGCTGTCTCCCGGGGTGATGTTGTTTTGGCGGTGTCCTTAGACATCGCCAACGCTTTTAACTCCATCCCCTGGGAGTGCATACAGGAGGCGTTACGGTACCACCGGGTCCCGCGGTATCTGAGCCGAGTTATTGGCTCTTACCTGTCAGAAAGGTTTGTAACCTACCCTGGACCACGGGAGTGGTGTCAGAAAGAGATGGTGTGCGGCGTTCCACAGGGGTCAGTTCTTGGGCCGCTCCTGTGGAACATCGGATACGATTGGGTACTCCGGGGCGCTCGCCTGCGTGGAGTGAGCGTAACCTGTTACGCTGATGACACGTTGGTGACCGCTCAGGGGGCCACCTTCAGGGAGGCGGCCATACTAGCGACGGCGGGTGTAGCACAGGTGGTTGACAGGATCAGGCGGCTGGGGCTGGAGGTGGCATTAAGCAAGTCTGAGGCCATCTGCTTCCATGGCCCTCGAAGAGCACCTCCGGTGGGTGCGCACATTGTGGTGGGAGGAGTCACCATCGAAGTCGAGTCGACGATGCGGTACCTAGGCATTGTCCTTGACAGCCGGTGGAGCTTCCTGCCACACTTCCAGCGTCTAATGCCGAAGTTGTTAGGTGCAGCTGCTGCTCTTGGGCGTATACTCCCAAACCTGGGGGGGCCCAAGACTTCGTGCAGGCGGCTGTACATGGGCGTGGTTCGATCGATGGCCTTGTATGGAGCACCAGTGTGGGTGGATGCCTTGAATAGCCGGATCTCTGCCTTGCTGCTTAAACCGCAGCGGGCAATGGCTATCAGGGCCATACGAGGCTATCGTACAATATCTACAGAGGCGGCCTGTGTCCTGGCTGGCTCAATGCCCTGGGACTTGGAGGCAAAAACCCTTGCCGAAGTGCATGCCTGGCAGGAGGATGCTAGAGACCGTGGTCATTGGCCAGCACCACGTGAGATCCAGGCGCGACGCGACGAACTGCGCCTTGAGGCAGTTGCGGATTGGGGAATGAGGTTGCAGGCTCCAACTGCGGGCCTCCTTACGGTGGCCGCCATACGACCGATCCTATCAGAATGGCTCGACCGCGATCACGGGCAGCTGACCTTCCGGCTGACACAGGTGCTTTCCGGGCACGGGTGCTTCGGAAAGTACCTTTGCCGTATAGCCGGAAGAGAGCCGACGGCGGAGTGCCATGACTGTGGCGAAACCGAAGACACTGCTCAGCACACCTTAGAGCAGTGTCCAGCTTGGGGAGAACCGCGCGCAGACCTGGTCGCGGTTGTCGGTGACGACTTGACGTTGCCGACGGTGGTAAGGGCCATGGTCAGGAGTGATGATGCGTGGCGGGCAGCGTGCTCTTTCTGCGAGGACGTAATGACGCAGAAGGAGTGCGCAGAGCGTGCGAGAGAGGACGCTGAGGGAGCGTCCCAACAACGGCGCAAGAGAGTGGGCCGCAGGCGACTGGCTCACGACCGTCGCCTGCCGCCATAGAGAGGACTTCCGGACGGTAGAAACGGGGACGTTCTATCGTCGTCCGGACTAGGGTCCTCGAGTCGGGTGGCGTGCCAAGTGTTCCCGGCACGCTACTAAAGGTGGAAGGGACTAACGGGAAAAGCTGCAGGGCCTGCAGTGCAGGCAACCACCTGGCAGGGAATCGAAAGCAGGCGAAAGCGCTACTCGTACCCTGCCACATGGTGGAGAGAGGAACACCCGGGGGTTTTTAGTGAGTAGGAGTCTCACATAACCACCACGCCCCCCCGTGACGTGGTGGTATCCATGAGGATTTTCCCCCGGACAAAAAAAAAAAAAAAAAAAAAAAAAGGTTAGGTTAGGTTAGGTTAGGTTAGGTTAGGTTAGGTTGAGGTTGTATCTCGGGTGCTAGTGGAAGGATTTATGTGATTTTCGGTTTTCAAAGACTACATTTTTTTTGCTTACGGACTATTGCTTTTGATTCTTCTCTCACACACGACTTGGCGTTATATTTGACTGATTTGCATTTGCGGTTGGTAATTTTTTGTTTGAAATTGTACGTTTTTGTATATTTTGTCGTTTGTCTTCCTGTTGTCTTTCCGAGCCCTTTTCAGGGCTAGGAGATAGCGGAGATTCTGTTTGTTTTGTCGGTTTAGGTTCAGTAATTTTCGGAACGAAAGTTCCTGAATTATTGGCCTTGCCATATTGTAAATATTAGGTTTAATTTTTTGTTAAATTAAGTCTTTGTTTACCTTTTTTCGTCGTAATTTTGTCGGTGTTGCCTTTACCCTACCTTGCCCAGTTTTTGGGTGGAGGTACTGGCAACGGTCCCCCTAATTACTGCGTTGTGTTTGTTTTGTTTTTATTTCTGTGTTTCGGGATTTTCCTTTTTGAAAACTTCCAGTTTTCGCTCGAAGTTTTCGGAGAAAGTCTCGGACTTTTTTGTGTTTTGGTGTAATTTTTACTTGTTGGTAGTCCCTGTAAAAATATTTTAACCTAAGGGGAGGGTAGGAAATTTATTTCTTTAAATTTTTTGTCTTGAGTTTTAACCTTTTTGACCTCCCGGTCAAAGGTTATTAATTTTTTTCTCTTGTAAGGTGTGCAGAGATTTTTGATTTACCAACTTAAGGTTTTCACTTGAGTTGGTAAAATCAATATCTTTGAACCTATTAACCTTTAATAGGTTTTTAGGTTTTATTAAGAGAGGCGCAAACGCGCTCTACCTTTCGGTAGATTTTTGGTTGCGATACGACCTCCGGAAGTGGGTCAAAAGTGGGGACAAAGAAATCCTCACTTTGCTATTTTTTCCATTTCAGGCGCTCAACCCAAGTTTGTATGGGAAAATAGCAAACCGACTCGCACTTGACCACTTTTAAGTTAGGTTTGGTCTAAAATCCGATCTTAGAGGTCGGATTTGGACCAGATTTTGTATTCAGGTAGGAGGGGCCGGCATGGCCTCGCCTACAAAAAAAGGGATGGGTCCACCGGTGGGGGGAGGAACTACTTCAGGTTCCGACTCCGGGGATGACAGCGTCATTGAGGTCGAAGAGATTCTCATCCCTTCGACCTGCAAAAGGGCGCACACCAATAGGTCGGATGACCCCAAGCCTCCTCAGGGGCCTAAGGTCAACTCGGCGGCGAGGGGGAAGCCCAAGGGGGCTTACGCGGGCTTGGCGGCGGCCAGGTTGAGAGCAAAGCTCTACCAGCTCGAGCCTCATTTTGAGGAGGGAGCTGATCCTGATCCTGCCGCCAAGTACAGGAGGGACTTTCCCGAACTCCGCCCCAAGGGTGGAAAGGGGGGAAGGAAGGGGGAAGGTGCCAAGGGTGGCAATCGCTCTCGCTCGGTCTCGCGCTCGCGCTCGGTGTCGCTTTCCCGATCGGCCTCGCGTTCCCCCGAGCCCATGGATGGCCTAGAGGGTCGGCAGGAGGCTGACCCAATAGACGCCACCCGTATGGCGGCGAGGGATATCCTCGAGGCCGCTAGGGTATCGGGTAACCTTAAGGGGGAGGTATGGGGGCGGATGAACCGGGCCTGCCACACCATTCTGGGGTCGATGGACGAGGTCGAGGCGGCCAGGTCCGAGAGCGAGGAGATCCGCATCCTGAAAGCGGATAACAAAAGGATGCGGGAGCAACTCGCTCTCAACTCGGCGGAATTGAAGGCGCTCCGCACCGCCTTCAGTGAGCGGGAGATCCCGGCTGCTCCGGCGCCCGTTGCTGCCGCCCTGCAGTTCGGCACCGCCGAACTGACCGAGGCCATCGAGGAGATGAAAAGAGACCTGTTCCTCAGCCTCGGGAGGATGGTCAATGACAGGATAGAGGAGGTGAGCAGGCGCCTCCCGGCGGAGCCCATCCTCCGCCCCCCGTTGGCGCACGACAAGCGGGCCGTAAAGCCCGCTGTGGCGGCCCCCGCCCCCCCCCCAGCGGAAGGTTGCAGGGCCTGCCCCGCCGCCTCCGGCCCCGGTTAAAGCTCTCGAGCCAGTAGCCAGGGCCAGACTAGGCGATGGGCAGCCAAAGACAAAGGTGGCCAAGAAGGCGGCGGCTCCACCCCCTGCCCCTGTTCAGGCCCCCAGGAAGCCCGCTAAGGCTGCCAAGGCTGCCCCGGCCCCGAGAGCCGTTCGGCCCTCGGAGGGAGGACCCGGCCCCTCGGGCCAAATGCCACCTCCGCCCACGCAGATGTCGTGGTCGCAGGTGGTGAAGAAGAAGGGGAAGGGGAAAGCCAAGCCCCCCCCCCCTCCCCCTAGCAAGAAGGCTGGGAAGGCGGCGCACGGGCCCAGACCCGCGAAGCTGTCCGTCCCCAAGACGGCGGCAGTGGTGGTCTCCCTCAAGCCGGGGGCCACCACCACTCTGCAGGCCACCATGGCTAAGGCCATCAACGGCCTTAGCCTCATGGAGGTAGGCCTGCAGAGCGTGAGGGTCAGGACCTCGATGACGGGGTCCCGAGTCATCGAGGTCCCAGGGGAGAAGGGCCACGAAATCGCCGACACCCTGGCAGCCAAGCTGCAGGGGATAGTCGGCGATGACGCCGACGTGAGCCGCCCCGTCAAAATGGCCGGCATCCAAATCGCCGGCCTGGACGAGTCGGCCACAAAGGAGTCGGTGGCGCAGGCCGTCGCCGCGGCGGGAGCGTGCCTGCCCGCGCAGGTGAAGGTGGGGGCTGTCCGCGCCCTATACGATGGCACTGGGTCAGTCTTGGTCCAGTGCCCCGTGCTGGCTGCGGTGGCCCTACAGAAGGCAGGCAGGATCCTGGTGGGCTGGGCCTCCGCCAGGGTCACAACAGTGGGGCCGACACCGATGAGGTGTTTCAGGTGCTACGGTGTCGGCCACTTGAGGGAGCTGTGCCCCTCCAAAATAGACCGGAGCAATTACTGCTTCCGGTGCAGCAAGGAGGGGCACAAAATGGGGGAGTGCTGGGAGAAGGCGTGGTGTGCCGTGTGCCACCAGGCCAAACTCCCGGCCAAGCACATGCTGGGGGGAAAGAACTGTTTCCCCCCAGTAACGAAGGGAAGGGAGACGAGACCGCAGCGGCCCCGCCCCCCCGTTCCGAGTACAGACGCCCCCGCGGAAGCAGCCGCCGGCCGGGCCATCGAAGTGACCCGCATGGAGCTCTAAATGCCAGCACACCATTTAGAGCTCCTGCAGGTCAACGTCAATCACTCCGCCAGAGCACAAGACTTGCTCATGCAAGCTATGGCGGAGTGGTCGATTGACGTTGCGGTGGTGGCGGAGCCCTACTTCGTCCCTCCCCTACCCAATTGGGTAGGGTCGACGGACGAGTGGGTTGCCGTGGTGGTGCCGGCGGTCGGCAACGGTCCCCCCCTGCTGAGGATCGAGGGCGGCCCAGGTTTTGTGGCGGCCAAGTGGGGGAGCGACACCGTACTGGTTGCGGTGTACTTCTCCCCCAATAGGCCGCTGGCCGCCTTCGAAGTCTTCCTGGGGGTCCTGGGGGGGGTCGTGCGGAGGGCGGCCCCGCGCCAAGTAATGGTCCTGGGGGACCTTAACGCCAAAAGCGCGGCGTGGGGTTCCCCAATAACGGACGCGCGCGGGGGCGTGCTGAGGGATTGGGTGGCGGCAACGGGCCTGGTGGTCATGAACCAGGGCACCGCCAACACTTGCGTGCGGCGGCAGGGGGGGTCCATCGTGGACGTAACGTTCGCGACCCCTGCCATTGCCGCACGCCTAACAGATTGGCGTGTCCTGGAGGACGTGGAGACCCTCTCTGATCATTTGTACATCAGATTGAGGGTCTCCAGAGGGGGCCAGCCGCCACCCATCCCAGGGGGGGGGCGTAGAGGGGGGGCGGAGGAGTTCCCCAAGTGGTCCCTGTCCCTTCTGGACAGGGCCAAGGCGGACGAGGCGGCGATGGTGGAGGCATGGTGTGCTGCCCCACCCGCCGCCTTGGGTCTGGAGGAGAGGGCCAGCCGGTTCCGCTCGGCGTTACAGGCCGTCTGCGGAGCCGCCATGCCCCGGGCGAGGCGCCTTTTTGCCCGGAGGAAGGTATACTGGTGGTCCGCAGATATTGCGGCCCTGCGGACCACCAGTAACAGTGCCCGCCGCGCCTACCAACACTGTAGGCGCAGGCGGCACACCGCCGAGGAGGAGGAGGGGCTCTACGAGGCCCTCAAAGAAGCCAAGGGGGCCCTCGTCCTGTCCATAGCGAAGGCCAAGGATGACGCACACGAGTCATTCTTGGCCACGCTGGACGGGGATCCGTGGGGGAGGCCGTACAGGGTGGTGCGCAACAAAATGCGCACCGCCCCCCCCATGGACTCCTTGGAGCCCCCCCTCCTGAGGAGGGTCATCGAGGGACTGTTTCCGGCAGCTCCCTCGATAACTCCCCCGGTGATGACCGAGCCACCGGGGGACTTGGAGGACCCACTCGAACTCGCCATCGCGCCGGTAAGCGATGACGAGTTCGACAGGGCGGTGGACCGGCTCCGGGGCTGCAAGAAAGCCCCGGGGCCCGACGGAGTACCGGGTAAGGTGCTCCCCATCGCCCTTAAACACCTCGGGGACCGACTCAGGCAGTTGATGGACGACTGCCTGAGGGAGGGACGGTTCCCGAGGGTGTGGAAGGAGGGGAGGCTCTGCCTCCTCCGAAAAGAGGGTCGACCCCCCGACAGTCCTTCTGCCTATCGCCCCATAGTGCTGCTGGATGAGGCCGGGAAGATGATGGAGAGGATCCTGGCCTACAGGATCCAGCAACACTTGGAGACCGCCGGCCCGAACGTCTCAGACAGACAGTTCGGGTTTAGGGAAGGGCGGTCTACGCTCGACGCGCTGAAGTCCCTTAGGGACTTCTGTGAGTACGCGTCGAGCAGAGGGGAGGGTGTGGTGGCGGTGTCGTTGGACATCGCCAACGCGTTTGGCACCCTCCCCTATGGGGTGATAAGGGAGGCACTAATTTACCATCAAGTGCCTCCCTACCTGCGGCGGATCATAGAGCACTACCTCACCGAGCGGGTAGTGCTCTATGAGCAGAGGGACGGTCGACGGGGGTCGACGGAGATGGCCTGTGGCGTACCCCAAGGTTCCGTGCTCGGTCCGCTTTTATGGAACCTGGGGTACGATTGGGCCATCAGGGGGGAGTTGCTCCCACGGACGGCCACCATCTGCTATGCAGATGACACCATGGTGGCCGTGCGTGGGACCGACATGAGGGAGGCGCTGTGCCGGGCGGAAGCGGCGGCCGAGCTGACCATTTACCGGATTGGTCGGCTCGGCCTGAGGGTGGCCCTCCCGAAGACTGAGGCGATAGTCTTCGGGGGGCGGGGGTGGAGGCTGCCAGCGGGCGCGGCGCTCACCTTGGGGGGGGAGTCGGTCCCGATCAAGCCCCATATAAAATATCTGGGGCTTGTCCTGGACCGACGCTGGAATTTCGGGGAGCACTTTTCACAGTTAGCTCCCCGAATTGTGGGCGCCGCGTCGGCGCTGGGTCGGCTTCTGCCGAACGTGGGTGGGCCGGGCTCCTTGTGCCGCCGGCTATATGCCGGCGTTACAAGGAGCATGGCTCTGTACGGGGCCCCCATCTGGGCGGACAAGCTGTCCGCCCGGAACAGGGCCCTGCTACAGAGGCCACAGCGGGTGGTGGCCCTCCGAATTGTGAGGGCCTATATGACGGTGGCCCACGCCGCGGCCTGCCTCCTCGCCTGCACCCCGCCCTGGGAGTTGGACGCAGAGGTGCAGGCAGAGACCTATGCAGTTAGGTCCAGGGCCCGGGCGAGGGGAGAACGCCCGGACCCTGAGGAGGTTGAGGAGACGCGCCGGATGATGGAGCGCCGACTGCGGGACAGGTGGAAAGTCAACCTGGAGGACGCCCCCTATGGAACCCGGACCATAGGGGCGATCCTCCCGTCGCTTGACACCTGGTTGGGGAGGGCAGTCGGTGCTACATCATACCGGCTTGTGCAGGTATTGACCGGACACGGATGCTTCGGTCATTACCTGCACAACATTGGGAGGGAGCCCGGTCCGCAGTGCCATGAGTGCGGCGATCCGGACGACACGGCTCAGCACACCCTCGAGGTGTGCAGCCGGTGGAGTGCGGAGCGCCGCACTATGGCACTGGCCATAGGGCGACAGGACCTCTCCCTGCACAGCGTTGTGTCTGCAATGCTGTGCAGCGACGGGTCCTGGAGGGCTGTGGCCTCCTTCTGCGAGTGTGTCATCTCGCAGAAGGAGGCCTCGGAGCGTGAGCGCGAGGAGTCTCCTCACGCGCATCCGCTCCGGCGTAGACGGCGGGGGGTGAGGCGGCGGCGTTTTGCCGCCCGCCTCAACCCTTAGTGGCTGCGGGTGGGGGATGGGAGTCCCTCGCCCGCCGTAGGCTAGCCACTGGGCGGTCTGGGAGAGGGGCCACGCGTACTCGGCCTCTCTCTCCCTCGACGCGTGAAGCCCCGGCAAATGGCTGGGGCGGCCGGTAGACGCCGTGGAGAAAGCTTTGGCGGGTTCCACGGCGTCTTGCCAATCCGGCAGGGGGGTACGCCAGGGTGGTTTTTAGTGGGTTGCGCTCCGATGCCCCCTCTCATTCGGAGGGGGGGTGACGGGGTGAGTCCCACATATCCCCTCGCCACTCCCATGGTGAGGGGAATGCATAAAGCATTTTCCACCCTGTCAAAAAAAAAAAAAAAAAAAAAAAAAAAAAAAAAAAAAAAAAAGGTTAGGTTAGGTTAGGTTAGGTTAGGTTAGGTTGAGGTCTATTTTGGAGGTGCTTGCACGGATTATTGCGATTTTCGGAACCATAATACTACATTTTTTTGGCATTCGTTTTCGGTTTTTGATCCTGCATTACACGTTGATTTGGCTTTGTTATTCGGTTTTTTGGTTTTTGCACTTGGTTGGTTTTCGTCGGTTTGTTTACCTTTTTCTAACGCAGAAATAAAATTGTTGCCGTTGTCGTACCGAGCCCTTTTTAGGGCTGGGAGGTAGCGGCAATAGTCGACTTTCGCGTGGAAAGGGTGGCAAGATTGTCGAATTTTTTGTTTTGGTTTTTTAGGTTTTTGAAAATTGTAAATTTTTGCCCTTAATTTTTTATAAATTTTGGGTTTGTTTACATTTTTCAAAAATAGTTTTGTCGGGGTTGCCAACATCCTTAATTGCCCATTTTTTGGGCGGGTATAGCGGCAACGGTTCCGCAAACTATAGAGTCGGTCCCGTTTATTTCGGTTTAAGGAGACTAGAATTATTAAATTTCGGAAATTGTGAGTTTTTGCTCAAAATTTTCGGAAGGATTTTTCTAGTCCCTTCAGTTTGGGGGTAGTTTTAAAAAAGTTGCGCTTCTCGTATCTTTTTGAAACTTTTTGTAGGTGTAGTAAATTTTGGTTATTAAATCTTCGTGAAAGATCCAAGACTCTGTGATTTTTGAGTCAAGAGTTATTGACCTACTAGTGAGGAGAGGGATCAATTTCTTGGACATCACTTTTTTCAAAATTTTACCTTTTTAGTTTTTTGTTAATTTCTTTTAACCTATTCATCTTTGGTGAATACTAGACGTATTAGAAAATAGACCAAAAAATCTTCTATTTTTTGGTCATTTTTCTAGGTCGCTACGACCTCGGGAAGTGGCCCGAAAAAAGCGGCAAACTTTTTCTCTGATTGCTCAGAGGAAAATTTCAGGCGCTAAATTGGGTTTTATATGGGAAAGTCTAAATCCGACTCGCACTTGACCATTTCAAGGTTAGGTTAGGTCTTAGTTTTGATCGTAGTAGTCGGATTTAGACCAAATTTGGGAATTAGGTGGAAGGGGTCAGTATGGCTTCTGACACTGAGAAAGGGGGGGATCCACTGGAGGAAGGGGGAGAAATCCTCACCTCTGGGTGTGAGTCGGAGGACTCGTTAGATGTTTATGAGAGGGTCCCTCATGCCTCTAAGAGGGGTCATGAGGATGATGAGGAGGGTGATCTAAGGCACGTGTACGGGCCAAAGATCAACTCCGCCCGTAGAGGAAAGCCCAAGGGGGCATATGCGGGGTTGGCTGCAGCAAGGGCCAAGCTACAAGAGCCGGACATTTATCAGTTCGAGGAAGAAGCGGACGCTGCCGCCGCATACCGAAAGGACTTTCCTGAGCTCCGCCCCAAGGGGGGGAAGGAGGTTAAGGGAACGAATGGAGGGAAAAAGGGAGGAAAGGTGCGCTCGCGTTCGCGATCACCAACCTCCCCCTCGCGCCGGGAAAGCCCGATAGAATTTCTGCGGTTTTCAGATCCAATCGAGGCAACCCGACAGGCAGCGAGGGAGATTTTAGAGGGGGCCCGAAGATCCGGTAATTTGAAGGGAGATGTGTGGGGCGCGATGAATCGTGCCTGCCACACGATTTTAGACTCGATGGACGACGTCGAGGCCGCCAAGTCGGAAGGTGAGGAGATCCGCATCCTTAAAGCGGACAATAAGAGGATGCGGGAGCAACTCACTCACTGCTTGGCGGAACTGAAGGCGCTCCGGACTGCGTTCTCGGAGCGGGAGATTCCGGCGTCTCCGGCCCCGCCACCCAAAGCGTCCTTGCAGTTTTCTGCTGCGGACCTGGCGGAGGCGATCGGAGAACTAAAGAAGGAACTGTTCGTCTCCTTGGGGGGCATGATCAATGCCCGCCTTGAGGAGGTGAACAGGCGCCTGCCGCCTGAGCCGATTTTCCGCCCCCCGTTGGCGGCTGATAGGAGGGTGGTGGGATCGGCTGTGCCAGCCCTTCCCAAAGTGAGGACGGTCTCACCTGCCCCACCTAGGATGAGGACTGCTTCGCCTGCCCCACCTAAGGTGAGGACTACTCAGCCTGAGGCAGTAGCAAGACTGGGGGACGGGAGGCCGCAAAAGGCCAAGACTGCCAAAAAGGCAGTTGCCCCCGCCCGCCAAGCTCCAGTCCCGGCCCCGCGAGCCGCCCCGAGAGTTGCTCGGTCGTCGGAAGGAGGATCATGCCCCTCGACCCAAACGCCACGTCCACCTAAGGAATCCTGGGTGGATGTGGTAAAGAAGGGGAAAGGGAAGGGGAAGGGCACGGCGAAGGCCAAGCCTGCCCCCTCGACAAGAGCGCCCAAAGCGCCACCCAAGAAAAAGACGGCAGCGCCTAAGGTGAGGGCGCTGGCCGTTCCAAGGACGGCGGCGGTGGTGGTTTCATTAAAAAAGGATGCCACCAACACCACCACGCTACAGGCCACTATGGCCAGGGCGATCAACGCCCTGAGCTTGGAGGAAGTGGGCCTGCAGCATGTAAAGGTCAGGTCCTCTATGACGGGGGCCCGTGTAATCGAAGTCCCCGGAGAGGACCAGGAGAATGCGGCTGATAATCTTGCTGCTAAACTGCAGCAGATTGTAGGTGACGTGGCCGACGTGAGCCGCGTAACAAAAAAGACCGGACTCCAAATCGCCGGCCTAGATGAGTCGGCGACAAAGGAGTCCGTGGCGCTGGCCGTTGCCAATGCAGGAGCCTGTGACCAGGCCCAAATAAAGGTAGGGGGCATTCGCCCCCTGTACGACGGAACTGGATCTGTTTTGATCCAGTGCCCAGTGCGGGTGGCCAAAGCCCTCCTGGCGATAGGGCGGATCAAGGTGGGTTGGGCGTCCGCCAAGATCAATAGGATCGGACCAGCACCTATGCGGTGCTACAGATGCATGGGTGTTGGTCACACACGAGAGACATGCCCCTCCAGCGTTGACCGGTCAAAATCCTGCTACCGGTGCAGCAGGGAGGGGCACATAGCAAGAGAATGCTGGGAAGAAAAGGCATGGTGCGTGGTGTGCGCCCATGCAAAACTTCCAGCTGACCACTCTATGGGGGGAGATAGTTGTTTCCCCCCGGAAACTAGAGGTAGGGACCTAAGGACGCGACCCCCCCGTCGTCCTCAGCCTCCCCCTTCCCACACAGAGGTAGCCGCTGGCCGGCTAGCAGAGGACAACCGCATGGACCACTAAATGCCAGCACACCGGCATTTAGAGGTCCTGCAGATAAACGCCAACCACTCCGCCAGAGCTCAAGATCTGCTCATGCAGACTATGGCGGAGTGGGCGATTGGCGTGGCGGTTGTTGCGGAGCCCTATTTCGTCCCCCCTCTACCTAATTGGGTAGGGGCGTCGGATGAAATGGTGGCTATCGTAGTGCCGGTGGTTGGGGACTTCCCCGCCTTGTCGAAGATTGAGGGCGGCCCAGGATTTGTGGCGGCCAAGTGGGGGAATGACACCGTACTATTGGCGGTGTACTTCTCCCCCAATAGGCCGCTACGTGCTTTTGAACAATTCCTGGGATTCCTGGGGGGGGTGGTCAGGAGGGCTGCTCCGAGACAAGTGATGGTCCTGGGGGACCTCAATGCCAAGAGCTCGGCATGGGGTTCCCCCATCACGGACCCGCGAGGGGCGGTCCTCAGGGATTGGGTGGTGGCAACAGGACTCGAGGTTCTGAATCAGGGCGGCGCAAATACATGCGTGCGGCGGCAGGGGGGTTCGGTCGTGGACGTGACGTTCGCGACCACTGCCATTGCCGCGCGCGTGGAAGACTGGCGCGTCCTGGAGGACGTGGAGACCCTCTCCGATCACCTATATATTAGGATGAGGGTCTCCACAGGAGGGGTGCAGTCACTGCCCATCCCCGGGGGGAGGGCAAACGGGAGCAGGGGAGGAGGGTTCCCAAAATGGTCCCTGTCCCTTTTGGACAGGGCCAAGGCGGACGAGGCGGCGATGGTGGAGGCTTGGTGTGCTGCCCCACCCGCCGCCCTCGGAGTCGAGGAAAGGGCCGTCCGGTTCCGCATCGCACTGCAGGCGGTGTGCGATGCGGCTATGCCCCGGGCGAAACGCCTGACTTCTCGGAAGAGGGTGTACTGGTGGTCCGCAGAGATTGCGGCCCTGCGGATCACCAGCAATAGTGCCCGCCACGCCTACCAGCACTGTAGGCGTAGGCGGCACACCCCCCAAGAGGAAGAGGGTCTCCACCAGGCCCTCAAGGTGGCAAAGAAGGCCCTCCAGGTGGCGATCGCCAAGGCCAAGGATGAGGGACAAGCCTCGTTCTTGGCCACCCTGGATAAGGACCCATGGGGGCGGCCCTACAGGGTAGTGCGCAACAAGATGCGCACTGCCCCCCCCATGGACTCCCTTGAACCCGCCTTACTGCAGAGGGTCATCGAGGGGCTGTTCCCTCCAGCCCCTGCGATCACCCCTCCATCGATGGCTGAGCCCGTGGAGGAGCCGGATACCGAACTCGTCATTGCGCCAATTAGCGATGACGAGTTCGAGAGGGTAGAGGACCGACTCCGGGGCTGTAAAAAAGCCCCGGGCCCCGATGGAGTCCCCGGTCGCGTCCTCTTCATCAGTCTAAAACATCTCGGGAACCGCCTCAGGCAGATCATGGATGACTGCCTGAGGGAGGGAAGGTTCCCGAGGATATGGAAGGAGGGGAGGGTATGCCTCCTCCGTAAAGAGGGTCGACCCCCCGACTGCCCGTCCGCCTACCGCCCCATCGTGCTGCTGGATGAGGCCGGGAAAATGTTCGAACGTATCCTGGCCTCCCGGATCCTGCAGCACCTGGAGACCGCCGGCCCGAACGTCTCGGAGAGACAGTTCGGGTTCCGGGAGGGGCGGTCTACGCTCGACGCGCTGAAGTCCTTAAGGGACTTCTGTGAAGACGCGTCGGGCAGGGGAGAGGGTGTCGTGGCGGTGTCTTTAGACATCGCCAATGCCTTCGGCACCCTCCCCTATGAGGTGATAAGTGAGGCACTTCGGTATCACGAAGTGCCTCACTACCTGCGGCGGGTCATAGAGCACTACCTTACCGAGAGGGTAGTGCTCTATGAGGGCAAGGAGGGTCGACGGGGGGAAAGGAGGATGGCCTGCGGCGTACCCCAGGGTTCCGTTCTCGGTCCACTTCTTTGGAACCTGGGGTACGACTGGGCCATCAGGGGGGAATTGCTTCCGCGCACAGTCACAATCTGTTATGCGGACGACACAATGGTGGCTGCGCGCGGAAGCAACCTGAGGGAGACCTCAAGGAGGGCGGAGGTGGCGGCCGAGCTGGCGATTCATCGCATTGAGCGGCTCGGATTAAAGGTGGCCCTCCCGAAGACTGAGGGCATAGTCTTCGGGGGGCGAGGGTGGAGGCTGCCGGCGGGCGCGGCGCTCACCCTGGGGGGGGAGGCGGTCATAATTAAGCCCCATATAAAATATCTGGGGCTAATATTGGACCGCAAATGGGATTTCGGGGAGCATTTCTCCAAACTTGCTCCCCGAATAGTGGGTGCCGCCTCGGCACTGGGGCGGCTATTGCCCAATGTGGGTGGGCCAGGCTCCTTATGCCGGCGTTTATACGCCGGCGTGACAAGGAGCATGGCCCTCTACGGGGCCCCAATCTGGGCGGACAAGCTGTCCGCCCGGAACAGGGCCCTGCTGCGGAGGCCCCAGAGGGTTGTGGCCCTCCGGATGGTGAGGGCCTACGTAACCGTGGCCCACGCAGCGGCCTGCCTCCTCGCCTGCACCCCGCCCTGGGAATTGGATGCAGAGGTGCAGGCGGAGACCTATAGGGTTAGGTCTAGGGCCCGGGCGAGGGGTGAACGCCCGGACCCTGAGGAGGTAGAGGAGACGCGCCGAATGACGGAGCGTCGACTGCGGGAACGATGGAAGGCCGACCTGGAGGACTCCCCCTATGGTACTCGTACTATAGGGGCGATCCTCCCGTCGGTTGACCTGTGGTTAGAGAGGGCAGTCGGCGCTACGTCGTTCCGGCTTGTGCAGGTAATGACCGGACATGGGTGTTTCGGTCATTACCTGCACAAAATTGGGAGGGAGCCTACCCCGCAGTGCCATGAGTGCGGCGATCCGGACGACACGGCTCGGCACACCTTTGAGGTGTGCAGCCGTTGGAGTTCGGAGCGCGGCGCCATGGCACTCGCTATACAGCGGGAGGACCTCTCGCTCTACAGCATTGTCTCGGCAATGCTCTGCAGCGAGAGGTCTTGGGAGGCTGTGGCCTCTTTTTGCGAGACGATTATCTCGCAGAAGGAGGCCGCGGAGCGGGAGCGCGAGGAGTCTCCTCTCGCGCATCCGCTCCGGCGCAGACGGCAGGGGTTGAGGCGGCGGCGTTTTGCCGCGCGCCTCAACCCTTAGTGGCTGCAGGTGGGGGATGGGAGTCCCCTGCCTGCTGTAGGCAAGTCACTCAGCGGTCTGGGAGGGGGGCCACGCGTGCTCGGCCCTTCTCCCCTTTGGCGCGGGGAGCCCCGGCAATGGCTGGGGCAGCCGGACGACGTCGTGGGGAATGCCAATCGCGGGTTCCACGGCGTCCAACCAAACCGGTTTGAGGGTACGCCAAGGTGTTTTTTTTTTTTTTTTTTTTTTTTTTTTTTTTTTTTTTTTTTTTTTTTTTTTTTTTTTTTTTAGTGGGTAACACTCCCCTACTCCTTCTCGCTCGGAGAAGGGGAGGGGATGTGAGTCCCACATACCCCCCCGTCACTCCCATGGCGGGGGAAATGCGTAAAGCATTTTTTTTTTTTCACCTTGCAAAAAAAAAAAAAAAAAAAAAAAAAAAAAAAAAAAAAAAAAAAAAAAAACAGGTTAGGTTAGGTTAGGTTAGGTTAGGTTAGGTTAGGTTAGGTTAGGTTAGGTTAGGTTAGGTTAGGTTAGGTTAGGTTGGGGTGCGGGCCGGATTCCTCCACGTTGGCCTGGGTGCTGCAGTCTCTCTTGATCTCGATCCGGAGAGAACGCAGCATCTGGGCTGGTGCACCCTGGGCATTGGCTGAGACTTTCTTCCTTTGGGAGATTCTTTCAGCCCATGGCTAATATCCGGCGGGGGGGGGGGAGTTGCTCCCGGCCACTCTCCTAGTGAGAGTGCGCTGTGGATGCAACAGTGTTGGGGGTTGTCCTCGAAAGAGGTACAACGGGTGCGGCGATGTGCCAGGTGCACTCGGCTTTTGCTGATGTCGGACCAACTCGTTTCCCGTTCGGAGTGTCGTGGATCACGTCTCGCGGCTCCGACGGACCGAGGACCTTGCCTTAGATGGCCGGGTCGAGAGGAGTAAACCTCAATAAAAAATCCCTTAATCCCAAGTGGCGCAGCACCGCGAGGGGATGGGTGGCTGAAGGGCGATCAGTCGATAGTGCTTTGCCCCGTCAGGGTACCTGCCGACCCTCTGACGGGAGATGCTAGGCTTGTCCAGGAGCACGGGCACCTCCTGGATCGACCTTTTTCCCTACTTCTCGTGGGATCAAAAATGAATGTTTTTACACCCTTTGTAAACGGCCCTTCTCAGGGCCAACCTGAAAATGGCCCTTCTCAGGGCCAACCTGAAAACGGCCCTTCTCAGGGCCAAAACACAAACGGCTCTTCTCAGAGCCAAACTGGAGAGGATAGGACGCGGGCGCTAATCCCGGTTGTCAGTTTGGAGCGCATGGCGCTCAGGCCACGGTCGGCGAGCCCTAGGGTGCCGGTGCCGGTGGCGGAGACGGAAAGGAAAAGCCCGGAGGATCGGAAGGACGATCAGTCTGACACCGGAACCTTGGAAACGGTTCGTTCCGGGCCGAATTTGAGTGAGTCAGACTCCGCCATGAGTTTTAGCTCGGAGAAGGGAGCTCGTAGGTTGTGGCGTAAGAGGAAGCCGAACCTTTCTTATTCATCAGATTCTGAGGAGACCTCGAAGGGTAAAAAGGATAGAAAGAGAGGTCGCGGTCGCCCCCCCACCACGGGGAAATATGTTGGCCTGGCCTTGGCGAAGGAAGAGCTGAACCGTGCCAAAAGAGAGGAGTTGAGGCTGAGGGCAGAGGAGGAGGTTGCTGGCCTGGCGCGGACGCTGTCGACCCGCAACCAGCCAGGCTGTAGTGTGCCAGCGTCCGGCCAGTCCCATGCTGAGGACGAGATGACCGCGGCCTCTGTACATGAGAGGGTGCAGAGCAGCCTCAAAGCTATTGCCCTCGTGGCGAACAAGTCCAGCAACCTCAAGGGCACGTTTGTTAAGGCCCTCAACGAAGCTGTCGCGTCCATCAAAGGCGCGTTTGAGGCCATTAACCAGCGCACATCCTCAGAGGAGACGCGGCGGCTGCAAGCACAGAACGACCGCTTGCGAGCCGAGCTGGCAGAGCTTCGCTCTGAAATGGCTCAAATGAGGACGGACTTTCGGGATCAACTTAACCGAAAGTCCCCGGTCCCATTACCTCAAGAGAAGACGCAGCCTGCCAGCGGCTCCCGGAAGGTGGTCCCTGAGCCTCTAAACGCTGAGAATTTGGTACGTGCCGTGACGGTTCAGATGGGCTTGATGCTGGACGCCAGACTGGGAGCCCTAGAGCTTGAGGGCAGGCTCTTGCCGGCCCAAATAATGCGGCCTCCGCTGGCCGCTGACAGGCAACAACATTCAGCGCAGGAGGCTTCTCAGAGCCAAGACCCTGTGCTCGCTCCCAAGCCGAATCCCAAGCCAGCTTCCAAGCCGGCTCTCAAGTCGGCTGCCAAGCCGGCTTCTAAACTGGCTCCAAAGAGAGGACCCCCTAATCTAACGGAGGAACCCCGAAAAGGGGATAAGGGAAAGGGGAAGGGGAAAGGCAAGGGCAAGAAGAGTGCGCCCCGTGCAGACGTCGAAGCCACCACGACGACACCTCATCTCACGACTCCAGCTCCTCGACCACTGCCTCCGGCTTCCACGTCCGAGGAGTTTACAACCGTGGAGCGCCGTAAGAAAAAAAAGGCGGCAAACCTTTCATCGGCTTCCCAGCCACAGCCGCAGAGGCGGAAATTCAACAAACCCGGAGCACGCAAACTTCGCCCTCCTCGCTCGGAAGTCATTGTTCTGACGCTGAAGCCGGAGGCCGTAGAGAAGGGCGTGACATACGCGCAAGTGATTACCAGGGCAAAGGAGAGCATGGACCTTGAGCACTATGGCATCGACTCGATAAAATTTCGGCGGGCGGCAACCGGTGCCAGAGTTCTTGAGGTCCCGCAAACAGCCAATGGCGAAAAGGCTGATTCACTGGCAAAAGACCTGGCCAATAAGGTTGGGGAGGATGTCGTCTGGGTTTCAAGGCCAACGAAGTGTGCTGAGCTGCGCCTCACAGAACTTGACGACTCCGTGACACCTGGGGAGGTAGTTGCTGCTGTCGCCAGGGTTGGCGGTTGTGTTGAGAGCCAAATAAAGTCAGGAGAAATTCGTCAGGATGCCTCCGGCCTTGGCACTATCTGGCTTCGTTGCCCAATTGCGGCAGCAAAACAAGTGATGGAAGCCGACCGCGGAAGACTCAAGGTTGGGTGGGTCCGTGCCGCCGTGAAGCTGCTCGATCAGCGTCCCATGCGGTGTTACAAGTGCCTTGAAAAGGGTCATGTAAAGGCACAATGCACCAGCGACACTGATCGCAGCGACACGTGCTATCGATGTGGCCAACCAGGCCACAGAGCGGCTGGCTGCTCCGAGACGCCACACTGCTCAGTGTGTGCGAACTCAAGCAAAAAGGCGGATCACAAATTGGGCTCCAAGGCGTGCCAAGCACCAGGCCCAAAGGCAGCGAAGAAGAAGGCTAAAACCGGCCCCCGGGCCCCACCCCAGCCTAATCAGCCATCCACCAGCAGGTCGGAACCGCATGAGAAGGAGGATCAAATGGCCACTGAATAATGGCCATTCGAGTAATCCAGGCGAATCTCAACCACTGTGCCAGGGCCCAGGACCTGTTGTTTCAGTCCATGGCACAGTGGATGATAGGCGTTGCAGTAGTGGCAGAGCCGTACTCGATCCCTCCCCGGGACGACTGGGTAGGAGATGTGGACGGCTCTGTAGCACTGGTTGTGCGTACAGTGACTGGTGGCTCACCGTTGGCCACTCCAATAAAAGGGAAGGGGTACGTGGCGGCGCTCTGTGGTGACATATGGTACGTTGCGATCTATTTCTCGCCAAATAGATGTCTGGCTGACTTTGAGCGGTTCCTGGACGAAGTAGGGGCTCGAGTCGGTCAGCTTCTCCCGCGCCCTGTAATCGTTGCCGGGGACTTTAACGCCAAATCCACGGCTTGGGGCTCCCCGGTGACGGATGCGCGAGGCGCAATCCTGGAAGAGTGGGCGGTGGTGGTAGGGCTGGAAGTCCTTAACCAGGGAACGGCAGACACGTGCGTGCGGCAACAGGGTGGCTCTATCGTGGATATCACGTTCGCGGGTGCCTCCCTGGCGCGCCGTGTCCAAGACTGGGAGGTTATGGTGGGGGTGGAGACGCTGTCGGACCACCGCTATATCCGATTTGAGGTCTCCGCTCCTTCAATGACCCCAAACAGCCCAAGCCGGAGTGCGCCATCCTTGCACGGCCCTCGCTGGGCGCTGACAAGGATGGATAGAGAGCTCCTCAAAGAGGCCGCCATCGTGCAATCATGGCTACCCGTGCCTGAGGGCACTGTGGAGGTCGAGGATGAGGCGGAATGGTTCCGAAACGCGATGACGCAAATATGCGACGCAGCGATGCCCCGGACCAGGCGCCAACCTCCACGGCGTCGCTTGTACTGGTGGACTGCGGAGCTAACGCAACTACGCGAGCAATGCGTAGCGGCAAGGCGCCGGTACCAGGCACAGAGGCGAAGGCGAATCCGCGACGAGTTGGTGGAAACTGCTCTTTATGGAGTGTATAAGGAGGCTAAAAAGGAACTCAAGGCGGTCATTCGCCAAGCCATCGAGTTGTCGAGGGAACAGCTGTTGGAGACCCTAAACAGTGACCCTTGGGGGAGGCCATACAAGATGGTAAGAAACAAACTCCGGCCTTGGGCCCCTCCGCTCACTGAGAGCCTGCAGCCGGATTTCGTCAACCAAGTGGTAGCAACCCTGTTCCCTCACAGAGCGGAATTCCAATCGCCAACTATGGCGTCTATTACGGTGGAGACTCGAGATGAGGATGAGGATGTGCCAGCCGTCTCGGAAGGGGAGCTGGGAGCAGCCGTCCTGCGCCTACGGGCGAAAAACACGGCTCCTGGACCAGACGGCATTCCGGGTCGAGCGTGGGTCCTAGCGATGGGAGAAATCGAGCCCAGACTCCGGCGCATGTTTAGCGCATGCATGGAGCAGGCCCGTTTTCCCAAACAGTGGAAAACGGGTCGGCTGGTGCTCCTGAAGAAGGAAGGTCGTCCAGCGGACTCCCCATCAGCCTACAGGCCGATCGTTCTGCTTGACGAGGTGAGCAAGCTCTTCGAACGCGTGGTAGCGGCTCGTCTCGTCAAGCACCTCACCAACGATGGACCAGACTTGGCAGACTGCCAGTATGGCTTCCGCACCGGCAGATCAACGGTGAGTGCGATCCTGGCAGTAAAGAGCCTGGCGCAAAATGCTGTCTCCCGGGGTGATGTTGTTTTGGCGGTGTCCTTAGACATCGCCAACGCTTTTAACTCCATCCCCTGGGAGTGCATACAGGAGGCGTTACGGTACCACCGGGTCCCGCGGTATCTGAGCCGAGTTATTGGCTCTTACCTGTCAGAAAGGTTTGTAACCTACCCTGGACCACGGGAGTGGTGTCAGAAAGAGATGGTGTGCGGCGTTCCACAGGGGTCGGTTCTTGGGCCGCTCCTGTGGAACATCGGATACGATTGGGTACTCCGGGGCGCTCGCCTGCGTGGAGTGAGCGTAACCTGTTACGCTGATGACACGTTGGTGACCGCTCAGGGGGCCACCTTCAGGGAGGCGGCCATACTAGCGACGGCGGGTGTAGCACAGGTGGTTGACAGGATCAGGCGGCTGGGGCTGGAGGTGGCATTAAGCAAGTCTGAGGCCATCTGTTTCCATGGCCCTCGAAGAGCACCTCCGGCGGGCGCGCACATTGTGGTGGGAGGAGTCACCATCGAAGTCGAGTCGACGATGCGGTACCTAGGCATTGTCCTTGACAGCCGGTGGAGCTTCCTGCCACACTTCCAGCGTCTAATGCCGAAGTTGTTAGGTGCAGCTGCTGCTCTTGGGCGTATACTCCCAAACCTGGGGGGGCCCAAGACTTCGTGCAGGCGGCTGTACATGGGCGTGGTTCGATCGATGGCCTTGTATGGAGCACCAGTGTGGGTGGATGCCTTGAATAGCCGGATCTCTGCCTTGCTGCTTAAACCGCAGCGGGCAATGGCTATCAGGGCCATACGAGGCTATCGTACAATATCTACAGAGGCGGCCTGTGTCCTGGCTGGCTCAATGCCCTGGGACTTGGAGGCAAAAACCCTTGCCGAAGTGCATGCCTGGCAGGAGGATGCTAGAGACCGTGGTCATTGGCCAGCACCACGTGAGATCCAGGCGCGACGCGACGAACTGCGCCTTGAGGCAGTTGCGGATTGGGGAATGAGGTTGCAGGCTCCAACTGCGGGCCTCCTTACGGTGGCCGCCATACGACCGATCCTATCAGAATGGCTCGACCGCGATCACGGGCAGCTGACCTTCCGGCTGACACAGGTGCTTTCCGGGCACGGGTGCTTCGGAAAGTACCTTTGCTGCATAGCCGGAAGAGAGCCGACGGCGGAGTGCCATGACTGTGGCGAAACCGAAGACACTGCTCAGCACACCTTAGAGCAGTGTCCAGCTTGGGGAGAACCGCGCGCAGACCTGGTCGCGGTTGTCGGTGACGACTTGACGTTGCCGACGGTGGTAAGGGCCATGGTCAGGAGTGATGATGCGTGGCGGGCAGCGTGCTCTTTCTGCGAGGACGTAATGACGCAGAAGGAGTGCGCAGAGCGTGCGAGAGAGGACGCTGAGGGAGCGTCCCAACAACGGCGCAAGAGAGTGGGCCGCAGGCGACTGGCTCACGACCGTCGCCTGCCGCCATAGAGAGGACTTCCGGACGGTAGAAACGGGGACGTTCTATCGTCGTCCGGACTAGGGTCCTCGAGTCGGGTGGCGTGCCAAGTGTTCCCGGCACGCTACTAAAGGTGAAAGGGAGTAACGGGAAAAGCTGCAGGGTCTGCAGTGCAGACAACCGCCTGGCAGGGAATCGAAAGCAGGCGAAAGCGCTACTCGTACCCTGCCACATGGTGGAGAGAGGAACACCCGGGGGTTTTTAGTGAGTAGGAGTCTCACATAACCACCACGCCCCCCCGTGACGTGGTGGTATCCATGAGGATTTTCCCCCGGACAAAAAAAAAAAAAAAAAAAAAAAAAAAAAAAAAAAAAAAGGTTAGGTTAGGTTAGGTTAGGTTAGGTTGGGGTGCGGGCCGGATTCCTCCACGTTGGCCTGGGTGTTGCAGTCTCTCTTGATCTCGATCCGGAGAGAACGCAGCACCTGGGCTGGTGCACCCTGGGCATTGGTTGAAACTATCTCCTTATGGGGGATTCTTTCAGCCCATGGCTAATATCCGGCAGGGGGGGGGGGGTAGGTTAGGAGGCGGGCTCGGCGTGCACTTACACTGCTGTCGAGCACTTACCGCCCAAAACTAGAGGAGGACGTCGACTCCTCTAGTACCCGTACTCTGGCGTCTTGCTTCAACAACCCCATCCAGCGACGTAATGGGGTAGTTGCAAGTTGCTAGAACGGAGGGCTTGCCTTCATTGGCCGGCCCGCGAGATGGAAAACTCTATAAAACCCGACAGCAAAGTCGTAAAAACCTGCAGACACCAGGCGACCTCTGCTAGTATATAGCCTTACTCCTGGGATGGGCGTCACCCGGGAGTGGACTAGTAACGACCCGACTCGTGGGACTAAAATGGATAAATATAAAAACAAAAACTTTACATACACAGATGAAGAGGTAGACGACAGTACGTACAGTACTAGTGAAGAGGAGGGGAACTCGGAAACGAGTGTCCGAAATTTCGAAGGACGTTCAGAACAACGGCGAAAACGTCGTATTGTGGATACCGGAGACGGTGAGGAGGAAACGCGTGCTGGCGCTGGGCCAAATAAGCCGCTTTTAAAAAGAGGGCGAGGCCGCCCCCCCACAACTGGGGAGTATGTTGGCTTAGCGAAAGCGAAGATGGCGTTGGTAGAGGCCGAACGAGAAAGAATGATGCTCGAAGCAGAGTCGGAGCTCATTGCCTCAACCCGCCAATTGAGGAACAAATCTGCTCCCTCGTCTCAGCTTCCAGAGACGAGCGTCGATGCTGATAGCGCCAACTCGTTGATTAAGTTGGTACAAGAGAGTGTGGTCGCCATCCATAAGGTGGCAACTTCCTCGAAAAACTTGAAAGGGACATACGTACGTGTCCTCAAAGACGCAGCGGACAATATTAAGGACGCGTGTGAGGTCCTGATGGTCCGCTGCGTCTCAGACGAGACGGTGCGAATGCAAGCTGAAAATAAAAGGCTGCGGGAGGAGATGGAGGGGCTACGCAAAGAGCTGGCAGACCTCCGAACACAAGTGGAGGAAGATAGGAGAAGGCAAAAGTTGGTGGTAGATCCGCCACCTCGAGCCGCCTCTCCGCCTAGGATTGAAACCGAAGAACTGGTGCGCACCATCATGTGTCAGGTGGGTACCATGATCAGCGCCCGGTTCGACGGTATAGAGGCCAGACTGCTCCCGGAGGTGCGCTTGCGACCCTTGCTGGCGGCAGATAGAAGGTTATCGGGATGCGTGGACGATTTCTCTGCTGCCGACACGTCGTACCATCCAGAGCCTTGCACTGGTGAGAACTCTATACCTCCCATGCACCCTAAGGCGAAAAACGCGAAGACGATACGGAGCACGCCCACACAGTCATCACCCAAGGCATTGCACCAAGCCTATTCGACTGTTGTCAAGGAAGGCTCTAAGAGGAAAAAGAGTAAAGGAAAGAAGGATGGCCAGGGCCCGTCTACTTCCTCCGCCCCAGCTCCGAAGGCTGCGCCTCCAGCCCAAAAGAAGCAGAAGGGCAAGAAAAAGAAGAGGAAGAGGAAGCGTAAACCGCGTATAGTCACTCCTCAAACAACAGCGGTGGTAATTACCCTTAAGCCGGAGGCGTCACAGAAAGGGTTGACCTATAGAGACGTAATGGTGAAGGCAATAAAGTCATTCCAACTAAGTGAGGTAGGCTTAGAACACATCAAGGCTCGTAACACTGTTAGCGGAGCCCGATTGATAGAGGTGTCGGGTGCTGACAGTGGCTCGAAAGCGGATAAGTTGGCGGCTAAATTACGCAGTGTCCTCAGTGATATGGCGGAGGTAGCCCGACCACTGAAGACTGTTGCTCTGCGCGCGTCTGGCTTGGACGAATCCGTCGGGCCTGATGACATAGCCGCTGCAGTCTCAAAGACGACTGGGTGCCAGCCTGAACACGTAAAGGTAGGCATCATCCGCGCGGGGCCATTTGGTGCTGGCACCGCAGTGATTAAATGCCCGCCGGAACCTGCAAAGGTTCTGGCTGCGGCAGCAAGACTCTTGGTGGGCTGGTCATCAGCTCGGATCAAACTACTTGATCCCTTACCCATGCGCTGTTTTAAGTGCATGGGCCTAGGCCACGTAAGAGCTACATGCCCATCCCAAGTCGACCGTGGTACGATTTGCTACCGATGTGGCGAAGAGGGACACATGTCTGCCGGCTGCAAGGCCAAACCGCACTGCGTGGCTTGCGCTCAAGCAAAGAGGCGGGCAGGACACATCATGGGCGGAAAACGCTGCAGGCCTCCTCGAAAGAGGAACAAGTCGGTGCCCCCACAAGGGGCTGCACCACAGGAGACCTGCAGAAGTTCTCCACAGGAGATGGAGTCATAACGTCTCCCCCGTGTAAAACGAGTGGAAAGGAGTAGAGCCTATACTCAATGTGAGACGCGGGCAGAGATGGGCGTCTTTAGCCCGCATTGCACGATCTCACGTGCCGTCGGGGATGTCATTCGAGCTTGACACCCCCAGCCTCTGGCGAGACGAGTCCCGGTCTCTATGACCAGGGCAGCTTTGGCCGTCGTCTTGGAAGAATTCACTTTGACTCCCACGGCGGCCAACACTTAAAGCGGTTGAGGACCAGCAGAGGGGTTTTAGTGGGTAGGCTTCCTGCCCTTTTCCCATTAGGGGGGAGGGGCGGGGGGAGAGTCCCACATAACCACCGCGTTCGCCCAAGCGCGGTGGTATGCGGAAAGCATTTCCCCTCTTAAAAAAAAAAAAAAAAAAAAAAAAAAAAAAAAAAAAAAAAAGGTTAGGTTAGGTTAGGTTAGGTTGGGGTGCGGGCCGGATTCCTCCACGTTGGCCTGGGTGTTGCAGTCTCTCTTGATCTCGATCCGGAGAGAACGCAGCACCTGGGCTGGTGCACCCTGGGCATTGGTTGAAACTATCTCCTTATGGGGGATTCTTTCAGCCCATGGCTAATATCCGGCAGGGGGGGGGGGGGGTAGGTTAGGGGGCGGGCTCGGCGTGCACTTACACTGCCGTCGAGCACTTACCGCCCAAAACTAGAGGAGGACGTCGACTCCTCTAGTACCCGTACTCTGGCGTCTTGCTTCAACAACCCCATCCAGCGACGTAATGGGGTAGTTGCAAGTTGCTAGAACGGAGGGCTTGCCTTCATTGGCCGGCCCGCGAGATGGAAAACTCTATAAAACCCGACAGCAAAGTCGTAAAAACCTGCAGACACCAGGCGACCTCTGCTAGTATATAGCCTTACTCCTGGGATGGGCGTCACCCGGGAGTGGACTAGTAACGACCCGACTCGTGGGACTAAAATGGATAAATATAAAAACAAAAACTTTACATACACAGATGAAGAGGTAGACGACAGTACGTACAGTACTAGTGAAGAGGAGGGGAACTCGGAAACGAGTGTCCGAAATTTCGAAGGACGTTCAGAACAACGGCGAAAACGTCGAATTGTGGATACCGGAGACGGTGAGGAGGAAACGCGTGCTGGCGCTGGGCCAAATAAGCCGCTTTTAAAAAGAGGGCGAGGCCGCCCCCCCACAACTGGGGAGTATGTTGGCTTAGCGAAAGCGAAGATGGCGTTGGTAGAGGCCGAACGAGAAAGAATGATGCTCGAAGCAGAGTCGGAGCTCATTGCCTCAACCCGCCAATTGAGGAACAAATCTGCTCCCTCGTCTCAGCTTCCTGAGACGAGCGTCGATGCTGATAGCGCCAACTCGTTGATTAAGTTGGTACAGGAGAGTGTGGTCGCCATCCATAAGGTGGCAACTTCCTCGAAAAACTTGAAAGGGACATACGTACGTGTCCTCAAAGACGCAGCGGACAATATTAAGGACGCGTGTGAGGTCCTGATGGTCCGCTGCGTCTCAGACGAGACGGTGCGAATGAACGCTGAAAATAAAAGGCTGCGGGAGGAGATGGAGGGGCTACGCAAGGAGCTGGCAGACCTCCGAACACAAGTGGAGGAAGATAGGAGAAGGCAAAAGTTGGTGGTAGATCCGCCACCTCGAGCCGCCTCTCCGCCTAGGATTGAAACCGAAGAACTGGTGCGCACCATCATGTGTCAGGTGGGTACCATGATCAGCGCCCGGTTCGACGGTATAGAGGCCAGACTGCTCCCGGAGGTGCGCTTGCGACCCTTGCTGGCGGCAGATAGAAGGTTATCGGGATGCGTGGACGATTTCTCTGCTGCCGACACGTCGTACCATCCAGAGCCTTGCACTGGTGAGAACTCTATACCTCCCATGCACCCTAAGGCGAAAAACGCGAAGACGATACGGAGCACGCCCACACAGTCATCACCCAAGGCATTGCACCAAGCCTATTCGACTGTTGTCAAGGAAGGCTCTAAGAGGAAAAAGAGTAAAGGAAAGAAGGATGGCCAGGGCCCGTCTACTTCCTCCGCCCCAGCTCCGAAGGCTGCGCCTCCAGCCCAAAAGAAGCAGAAGGGCAAGAAAAAGAAGAGGAAGAGGAAGCGTAAACCGCGTATAGTCACTCCTCAAACAACAGCGGTGGTAATTACCCTTAAGCCGGAGGCGTCACAGAAAGGGTTGACCTATAGAGACGTAATGGTGAAGGCAATAAAGTCATTCAAACTAAGTGAGGTAGGCTTAGAACACATCAAGGCTCGTAACACTGTTAGCGGAGCCCGATTGATAGAGGTGTCGGGTGCTGACAGTGGCTCGAAAGCGGATAAGTTGGCGGCTAAATTACGCAGTGTCCTCAGTGATATGGCGGAGGTAGCCCGACCACTGAAGACTGTTGCTCTGCGCGCGTCTGGCTTGGACGAATCCGTCGGGCCTGATGACATAGCCGCTGCAGTCTCAAAGACGACTGGGTGCCAGCCCGAACACGTAAAGGTAGGCATCATCCGCGCGGGGCCATTTGGTGCTGGCACCGCAGTGATTAAATGCCCGCCGGAACCTGCAAAGGTTCTGGCTGCGGCAGCAAGACTCTTGGTGGGCTGGTCATCAGCTCGGATCAAACTACTTGATCCCTTACCCATGCGCTGTTTTAAGTGCATGGGCCTAGGCCACGTAAGAGCTACATGCCCATCCCAAGTCGACCGTGGTACGATTTGCTACCGATGTGGCGAAGAGGGACACATGTCTGCCGGCTGCAAGGCCAAACCGCACTGCGTGGCTTGCGCTCAAGCAAAGAGGCGGGCAGGACACATCATGGGCGGAAAACGCTGCAGGCCTCCTCGAAAGAGGAACAAGTCGGTGCCCCCACAAGGGGCTGCACCACAGGAGACCTGCAGAAGTTCTCCACAGGAGATGGAGTCATAACGTCTCCCCCGTGTAAAACGAGTGGAAAGGAGTAGAGCCTATACTCAATGTGAGACGCGGGCAGAGATGGGCGTCTTTAGCCCGCATTGCACGATCTCACGTGCCGTCGGGGATGTCATTCGAGCTTGACACCCCCAGCCTCTGGCGAGACGAGTCCCGGTCTCTATGACCAGGGCAGCTTTGGCCGTCGTCTTGGAAGAATTCACTTTGACTCCCACGGCGGCTAACACTTAAAGCGGTTGAGGACCAGCAGAGGGGTTTTAGTGGGTAGGCTTCCTGCCCTTTTCCCATTAGGGAGGAGGGGCAGGGGGAGAGTCCCACATAACCACCGCGTTCGCCCAAGCGCGGTGGTATGCGGAAAGCATTTCCCCTCTTAAAAAAAAAAAAAAAAAAAAAAAAAAAAAGGTTAGGTTAGGTTAGGTTAGGTTGAAGCCCGCTAAGGCCGCCAAGGCTGCCCCGGCCCCGAGAGCCGTTCGGCCCTCGGAGGGAGGACCCGGCCCCTCGGGCCAAATGCCACCTCCGCCCACGCAGATGTCGTGGTCGCAGGTGGTGAAGAAGAAGGGGAAGGGGAAAGCCAAGGCCCCCCCCCCTCCCCCTAGCAAGAAGGCCGGGAAGGCGGCGCACGGGCCCAGACCCGCGAAGCTGTCCGTCCCCAAGACGGCAGCAGTGGTGATCTCCCTCAAGTCGGGATCCACCACCACTCTGCAGGCCACCATGGCTAAGGCCATCAACGGCCTTAGCCTCACGGAGATAGGCCTGCAGAGCGTGAGGGTCAGGACCTCGATGACGGGGTCCCGAGTCATTGAGGTCCCAGGGGAGAAGGGCCACGAAATCGCCGACACCCTGGCAGCCAAGCTGCAGGGGATAGTCGGCGATGACGCCGACGTGAGCCGCCCCGTCAAAATGGCCGGCATCCAAATCGCCGGCCTGGACGAGTCGGCCACGAAGGAGTCGGTGGCCCATGCCGTCGCCGCGGCGGGAGCGTGCCTGCCGGCGCAGGTGAAGGTGGCGGCCGTCCGCGCCCTTTACGATGGCACTGGGTCAGTTTTGGTCCAGTGCCCGGTGCTGGCTGCGGTGGCCCTTCAAAAGGCTGGCAGGATCCTGGTGGGCTGGGCCTCCGCCAGGGTCACGACAGTGGGGCCGACACCGATGAGGTGCTTCAAGTGCTACGGTGTCGGCCACTCGAGGGAGCTGTGCCCCTCCAAAATAGACCGGAGCAATTACTGCTTCCGGTGCAGCAAGGAGGGGCACAAAATGGGGGAGTGCTGGGAGAAGGCGTGGTGTGCCGTGTGCCACCAGGCCAAACTCCCGGCCAAGCACATGCTGGGGGGAAAGAACTGTTTCCCCCCAGTAACGAAGGGAAGGGAGACGAGGCCGCAGCGCCCCCGCCCCCCCGTTCCGAGTACAGACGCCCCCGCGGAAGCAGCCGCCGGCCGGGCCATCGAAGTGACCCGCATGGAGCTCTAAATGCCAGCACACCATTTAGAGCTTCTGCAGGTCAACGTCAATCACTCCGCCAGAGCACAAGACTTGCTCATGCAAGCTATGGCGGAGTGGTCGATTGACGTTGCGGTGGTGGCGGAGCCCTACTTCGTCCCTCCCCTACCCAATTGGGTAGGGTCGACGGACGAGTGGGTTGCCGTGGTTGTGCCGGCGGTCGGCAACGGTCCCCCCCTTATCAGGTTAGAGGGCGGCCCAGGGTTTGTGGCGGCCAAATGGGGGAGTGACACCGTACTTGTTGCGGTGTACTTCTCCCCCAATAGGCCGCTGGCCGCCTTCGAGGTCTTCCTGGGGGTCCTGGGGGGGGTCGTGCGGAGGGCGGCCCCGCGCCAAATAATAGTCCTGGGGGACCTCAACGCCAAAAGCGCGGCGTGGGGTTCCCCCATAACGGACGCGCGCGGGGGTGTGCTGAGGGATTGGGTGGCGGCAACGGGCCTAGTGGTCCTAAACCAGGGCAGCGCCAACACTTGCGTGCGGCGGCAGGGGGGGTCCATCGTGGACGTAACGTTCGCGACCCCTGCCATTGCCGCACGCCTAACGGATTGGCGTGTCCTGGAGGACGTGGAGACCCTCTCTGACCATCTGTACATCAGATTGAGGGTCTCCACAAGAGGGGGCCAGCCGCCACCCATCCCAGGGGGGGGGCGTAGAGGGGGGGCGGAGGAGTTCCCAAAGTGGTCCCTGTCCCTTCTGGACAGGGCCAAGGCGGACGAGGCGGCGATGGTGGAGGCATGGTGTGCTGCCCCACCCGCCGCCTTGGGGGTGGAGGAGAGGGCCAGCCGGTTCCGCTCGGCGTTACAGGCCGTCTGCGGAGCCGCCATGCCCCGGGCGAGGCGCCTCTTTGCCCGGAGGAAGGTATACTGGTGGTCCGCAGATATTGCGGCCCTGCGGACCACCAGTAACAGTGCCCGCCGCGCCTACCAACACTGTAGGCGCAGGCGGCACACCGCCGAGGAGGAGGAGGGGCTCTACGAGGCCCTCAAAGAAGCTAAGGGGGCCCTCGTCCTGTCCATAGCGAAGGCCAAGGATGACGCACACGAGTCATTCTTGGCCACACTGGACGGGGATCCGTGGGGGAGGCCGTACAGGGTGGTGCGCAACAAAATGCGCACCGCCCCCCCCATGGACTCCTTGGAGCCCCCCCTCCTGAGGAGGGTCATCGAGGGACTGTTTCCGGCAGCTCCCTCGATAACTCCCCCGGTGATGACCGAGCCACCGGGGGACTTGGAGGACCCACTCGAACTCGCCATCGCGCCGGTAAGCGATGACGAGTTCGACAGGGCGGTGGACCGGGGCTCCGGGGCTGCAAGAAAGCCCCGGGGCCCGACGGAGTACCGGGTAAGGTGCTCCCCATCGCCCTTAAACACCTCGGGGACCGACTCAGGCAGTTGATGGACGACTGCCTGAGGGAGGGACGGTTCCCGAGGGTGTGGAAGGAGGGAAGGCTCTGCCTCCTCCGAAAAGAGGGTCGACCCCCCGACAGTCCTTCTGCCTATCGCCCCATAGTGCTGCTGGATGAGGCCGGGAAGATGATGGAGAGGATCCTGGCCTACAGGATCCAGCAGCATTTGGAGACCGCCGGCCCGAACGTCTCCGACAGACAGTTCGGGTTTAGGGAAGGGCGGTCTACGCTCGACGCGCTGAAGTCCCTTAGGGACTTCTGTGAGTACGCGTCGAGCAGAGGGGAGGGTGTGGTGGCGGTGTCGTTGGACATCGCCAACGCGTTTGGCACCCTCCCCTATGGGGTGATAAGGGAGGCACTAACTTACCATCAAGTGCCTCCCTACCTGCGGCGGATCATAGAGCACTACCTCACCGAGCGGGTAGTGCTCTATGAGCAGAGGGACGGTCGACGGGGGTCGACGGAGATGGCCTGTGGCGTACCCCAAGGTTCCGTGCTCGGTCCGCTTTTATGGAACCTGGGGTACGATTGGGCCATCAGGGGGGAGTTGCTCCCACGGACGGCCACCATCTGCTATGCAGATGACACCATGGTGGCCGTGCGTGGGACCGACATGAGGGAGGCGCTGTGCCGGGCGGAAGCGGCGGCCGAGCTGACCATTTACCGGATTGGTCGGCTCGGCCTGAGGGTGGCCCTCCCGAAGACTGAGGCGATAGTCTTCGGGGGGCGGGGGTGGAGGCTGCCAGCGGGCGCGGCGCTCACCTTGGGGGGGGAGTCGGTCCCGATCAAGCCCCATATAAAATATCTGGGGCTTGTCCTGGACCGACGCTGGAATTTCGGGGAGCACTTTTCACAGTTAGCTCCCCGAATTGTGGGCGCCGCGTCGGCGCTGGGTCGGCTTCTGCCGAACGTGGGTGGGCCGGGCTCCTTGTGCCGCCGGCTATATGCCGGCGTTACAAGGAGCATGGCTCTGTACGGGGCCCCCATCTGGGCGGACAAGCTGTCCGCCCGGAACAGGGCCCTGCTACAGAGGCCACAGCGGGTGGTGGCCCTCCGAATTGTGAGGGCCTACATGACGGTGGCCCACGCCGCGGCCTGCCTCCTCGCCTGCACCCCGCCCTGGGAGTTGGACGCAGAGGTGCAGGCAGAGACCTATGCAGTTAGGTCCAGGGCCCGGGCGAGGGGAGAACGCCCGGACCCTGAGGAGGTTGAGGAGACGCGCCGGATGATGGAGCGCCGACTGCGGGACAGGTGGAAAGCGAACCTGGAGGACGCCCCCTATGGAACCCGGACCATAGGGGCGATCCTCCCGTCGTTTGACACCTGGTTGGGGAGGGCAGTCGGTGCTACATCATACCGGCTTGTGCAGGTATTGACCGGACACGGATGCTTCGGTCATTACCTGCACAACATTGGGAGGGAGCCCGGTCCGCAGTGCCATGAGTGCGGCGATCCGGACGACACGGCTCAGCACACCCTCGAGGTGTGCAGCCGGTGGAGTGCGGAGCGCCGCACTATGGCACTGGCCATAGGGCGACAGGACCTCTCCCTGCACAGCGTTGTGTCTGCAATGCTGTGCAGCGACGGGTCCTGGAGGGCTGTGGCCTCTTTCTGCGAGTGTGTCATCTCGCAGAAGGAGGCCTCGGAGCGTGAGCGCGAGGAGTCTCCTCACGCGCATCCGCTCCGGCGTAGACGGCGGGGGGTGAGGCGGCGGCGTTTTGCCGTTCGCCTCAACCCTTAGTGGCTGCGGGTGGGGGATGGGAGTCCCTCGCCCGCCGTAGGCTAGCCACTGGGCGGTCTGGGAGAGGGGCCACGCGTACTCGGCCTCTCTCTCCCTCGACGCGGGAAGCCCCGGCATATGGCTGGGGCGGCCGGTAGACGTCGTGGAGAAAGCTTTGGCGGGTTCCACGGCGTCTTGCCAATCCGGCAGGGGGGTACGCCAGGGTGGTTTTTAGTGGGTTGCGCTCCGATGCCCCCTCTCATTCGGAGGGGGGGTGACGGGGTGAGTCCCACATATCCCCTCGCCACTCCCATGGTGAGGGGAATGCATAAAGCATTTTCCACCCTGTCAAAAAAAAAAAAAAAAAAAAAAAAAAAAAAAAAAAAAAAAAAAAAAAAAAAAAAAAAAGGTTAGGTTAGGTTAGGTTAGGTTAGGTTAGGTTAGGTTAGGTTAGGTTAGGTTAGGTTAGGTTAGGTTAGGTTAGGTTAGGTTAGGTTGGGGTGCGGGCCGGATTCCTCCACGTTGGCCTGGGTGTTGCAGTCTCTCTTGATCTCGATCCGGAGAGAACGCAGCACCTGGGCTGGTGCACCCTGGGCATTGGTTGAAACTATCTCCTTATGGGGGATTCTTTCAGCCCATGGCTAATATCCGGCAGGGGGGGGGGGTAGGTTAGGGGGCGGGCTCGGCGTGCACTTACACTGCCGTCGAGCACTTACCGCCCAAAACTAGAGGAGGACGTCGACTCCTCTAGTACCCGTACTCTGGCGTCTTGCTTCAACAACCCCATCCAGCGACGTAATGGGGTAGTTGCAAGTTGCTAGAACGGAGGGCTTGCCTTCATTGGCCGGCCCGCGAGATGGAAAACTCTATAAAACCCGACAGCAAAGTCGTAAAAACCTGCAGACACCAGGCGACCTCTGCTAGTATATAGCCTTACTCCTGGGATGGGCGTCACCCGGGAGTGGACTAGTAACGACCCGACTCGTGGGACTAAAATGGATAAATATAAAAACAAAAACTTTACATACTCGTACACAGATGAAGAGGTAGACGACAGTACGTACAGTACTAGTGAAGAGGAGGGGAACTCGGAAACGAGTGTCCGAAATTTCGAAGGACGTTCAGAACAACGGCGAAAACGTCGAATTGTGGATACCGGAGACGGTGAGGAGGAAACGCGTGCTGGCGCTGGGCCAAATAAGCCGCTTTTAAAAAGAGGGCGAGGCCGCCCCCCCACAACTGGGGAGTATGTTGGCTTAGCGAAAGCGAAGATGGCGTTGGTAGAGGCCGAACGAGAAAGAATGATGCTCGAAGCAGAGTCGGAGCTCATTGCCTCAACCCGCCAATTGAGGAACAAATCTGCTCCCTCGTCTCAGCTTCCTGAGACGAGCGTCGATGCTGATAGCGCCAACTCGTTGATTAAGTTGGTACAGGAGAGTGTGGTCGCCATCCATAAGGTGGCAACTTCCTCGAAAAACTTGAAAGGGACATACGTACGTGTCCTCAAAGACGCAGCGGACAATATTAAGGACGCGTGTGAGGTCCTGATGGTCCGCTGCGTCTCAGACGAGACGGTGCGAATGAACGCTGAAAATAAAAGGCTGCGGGAGGAGATGGAGGGGCTACGCAAGGAGCTGGCAGACCTCCGAACACAAGTGGAGGAAGATAGGAGAAGGCAAAAGTTGGTGGTAGATCCGCCACCTCGAACCGCCTCTCCGCCTAGGATTGAAACCGAAGAACTGGTGCGCACCATCATGTGTCAGGTGGGTACCATGATCAGCGCCCGGTTCGACGGTATAGAGGCCAGACTGCTCCCGGAGGTGCGCTTGCGACCCTTGCTGGCGGCAGATAGAAGGTTATCGGGATGCGTGGACGATTTCTCTGCTGCCGACACGTCGTACCATCCAGAGCCTTGCACTGGTGAGAACTCTATACCTCCCATGCACCCTAAGGCGAAAAACGCGAAGATGATACGGAGCACGCCCACACAGTCATCACCCAAGGCATTGCACCAAGCCTATTCGACTGTTGTCAAGGAAGGCTCTAAGAGGAAAAAGAGTAAAGGAAAGAAGGATGGCCAGGGCCCGTCTACTTCCTCCGCCCCAGCTCCGAAAGCTGCGCCTCCAGCCCAAAAGAAGCAGAAGGGCAAGAAAAAGAAGAGGAAGAGGAAGCGTAAACCGCGTATAGTCACTCCTCAAACAACAGCGGTGGTAATTACCCTTAAGCCGGAGGCGTCACAGAAAGGGTTGACCTATAGAGACGTAATGGTGAAGGCAATAAAGTCATTCAAACTAAGTGAGGTAGGCTTAGAACACATCAAGGCTCGTAACACTGTTAGCGGAGCCCGATTGATAGAGGTGTCGGGTGCTGACAGTGGCTCGAAAGCGGATAAGTTGGCGGCTAAATTACGCAGTGTCCTCAGTGATATGGCGGAGGTAGCCCGACCACTGAAGACTGTTGCTCTGCGCGCGTCTGGCTTGGACGAATCCGTCGGGCCTGATGACATAGCCGCTGCAGTCTCAAAGACGACTGGGTGCCAGCCTGAACACGTAAAGGTAGGCATCATCCGCGCGGGGCCATTTGGTGCTGGCACCGCAGTGATTAAATGCCCGCCGGAACCTGCAAAGGTTCTGGCTGCGGCAGCAAGACTCTTGGTGGGCTGGTCATCAGCTCGTATCAAACTACTTGATCCCTTACCCATGCGCTGTTTTAAGTGCATGGGCCTAGGCCACGTAAGAGCTACATGCCCATCCCAAGTCGACCGTGGTACGATTTGCTACCGATGTGGCGAAGAGGGACACATGTCTGCCGGCTGCAAGGCCAAACCGCACTGCGTGGCTTGCGCTCAAGCAAAAAGGCGGGCAGGACACATCATGGGCGGAAAACGCTGCAGGCCTCCTCGAAAGAGGAACAAGTCGGTGCCCCCACAAGGGGCTGCACCACAGGAGACCTGCAGAAGTTCTCCACAGGAGATGGAGTCATAACGTCTCCCCCGTGTAAAACGAGTGGAAAGGAGTAGAGCCTATACTCAGTGTGAGACGCGGGCAGAGATGGGCGTCTTTAGCCCGCATTGCACGATCTCACGTGCCGTCGGGGATGTCATTCGAGCTTGACACCCCCAGCCTCTGGCGAGACGAGTCCCGGTCTCTATGACCAGGGCAGCTTTGGCCATCGTCTTGGAAGAATTCACTTTGACTCCCACGGCGGCCAACACTTAAAGCGGTTGAGGACCAGCAGAGGGGTTTTAGTGGGTAGGCTTCCTGCCCTTTTCCCATTAGGGGGGAGGGGCGGGGGGAGAGTCCTACATAACCACCGCGTTCGCCCAAGCGCGGTGGTATGCGGAAAGCATTTCCCCTCTTAAAAAAAAAAAAAAAAAAAAAAAAAAGGTTAGGTTAGGTTAGGTTAGGTTAGGTTGGGGTGCGGGCCGGATTCCTCCACGTTGGCCTGGGTGTTGCACTCTCTCTTGATCTCGATCCGGAGAGAACGCAGCACCTGGGCTGGTGCACCCTGGGCATTGGTTGAAACTATCTCCTTATGGGGGATTCTTTCAGCCCATGGCTAATATCCGGCAGGGGGGGGGTAGGTTAGGGGGCGGGCTAAGCGTGCACTTACACTGCCGTCGAGCACTTACCGCCCAAAACTAGAGGAGGACGTCGACTCCTCTAGTACCCGTACTCTGGCGTATTGCTTCAACAACCCCATCCAGCGACGTAATGGGGTAGTTGCAAGTTGCTAGAACGGAGGGCTTGCCTTCATTGGCCGGCCCGCGAGATGGAAAACTCTATAAAACCCGACAGCAAAGTCGTAAAAACCTGCAGACACCAGGCGACCTCTGCTAGTATATAGCCTTACTCCTGGGATGGGCGTCACCCGGGAGTGGACTAGTAACGACCCGACTCGTGGGACTAAAATGGATAAATATAAAAACAAAAACTTTACATACACAGATGAAGAGATAGACGACAGTACGTACAGTACTAGTGAAGAGGAGGGGAACTCGGAAACGAGTGTCCGAAATTTCGAAGGACGTTCAGAACAACGGCGAAAACGTCGAATTGTGGATACCGGAGACGGTGAGGAGGAAAGGCGTGCTGGCGCTGGGCCAAATAAGCCGCTTTTAAAAAGAGGGCGAGGCCGCCCCCCCACAACTGGCGAGTATGTTGGCTTAGCGAAAGCGAAGATGGCGTTGGTAGAGGCCGAACGAGAAAGAATGATGCTCGAAGCAGAGTCGGAGCTCATTGCCTCAACCCGCCAATTGAGGAACAAATCTGCTCCCTCGTCTCAGCTTCCTGAGACGAGCGTCGATGCTGATAGCGCCAACTCGTTGATTAAGTTGGTACAGGAGAGTGTGGTCGCCATCCATAAGGTGGCAACTTCCTCGAAAAACTTGAAAGGGACATACGTACGTGTCCTCAAAGACGCAGCGGACAATATTAAGGACGCGTGTGAGGTCCTGATGGTCCGCTGCGTCTCAGACGAGACGGTGCGAATGAACGCTGAAAATAAAAGGCTGCGGGAGGAGACGGAGGGGCTACGCAAGGAGCTGGCAGACCTCCGAACACAAGTGGAGGAAGATAGGAGAAGGCAAAAGTTGGTGGTAGATCCGCCACCTCGAGCCGCCTCTCCGCCTAGGATTGAAACCGAAGAACTGGTGCGCACCATCATGTGTCAGGTGGGTACCATGATCAGCGCCCGGTTCGACGGTATAGAGGCCAGACTGCTCCCGGAGGTGCGCTTGCGACCCTTGCTGGCGGCAGATAGAAGGTTATCGGGATGCGTGGACGATTTCTCTGCTGCCGACACGTCGTACCATCTGGAGCCTTGCACTGGTGAGAACTCTATACCTCCCATGCACCCTAAGGCGAAAAACGCGAAGACGATACGGAGCACGCCCACACAGTCATCACCCAAGGCATTGCACCAGGCCTATTCGACTGTTGTCAAGGAAGGCTCTCAGAGGAAAAAGAGTAAAGGAAAGAAGGATGGCCAGGGCCCGTCTACTTCCTCCGCCCCAGCTCCGAAGGGTGCGCCTCCAGCCCAAAAGAAGCAGAAGGGCAAGAAAAAGAAGAGGAAAAGGAAGCGTAAACCGCGTATAGTCACTCCTCAAACAACAGCGGTGGTAATTACCCTTAAGCCGGAGGCGTCACAGAAAGGGTTGACCTATAGAGACGTAATGGTGAAGGCAATAAAGTCATTCCAACTAAGTGAGGTAGGCTTAGAACACATCAAGGCTCGTAACACTGTTAGCGGAGCCCGATTGATAGAGGTGTCGGGTGCTGACAGTGGCTCGAAAGCGGATAAGTTGGCGGCTAAATTACGCAGTGTCCTCAGTGATATGGCGGAGGTAGCCCGACCACTGAAGACTGTTGCTCTGCGCGCGTCTGGCTTGGACGAATCCGTCGGGCCTGATGACATAGCCGCTGCAGTCTCAAAGACGACTGGGTGCCAGCCTGAACACGTAAAGGTAGGCATCATACGCGCGGGGCCATTTGGTGCTGGCACCGCAGTGATTAAATGCCCGCCGGAACCTGCAAAGGTTCTGGCTGCGGCAGCAAGACTCTTGGTGGGCTGGTCATCAGCTCGGATCAAACTACTTGATCCCTTACCCATGCGCTGTTTTAAGTGCATGGGCCTAGGCCACGTAAGAGCTACATGCCCATCCCAAGTCGATCGTGGTACGATTTGCTACCGATGTGGCGAAGAGGGACACATGTCTGCCGGCTGCAAGGCCAAACCGCACTGCGTGGCTTGCGCTCAAGCAAAGAGGCGGGCAGGACACATCATGGGCGGAAAACGCTGCAGGCCTCCTCGAAAGAGGAACAAGTCGGTGCCCCCACAAGGGGCTGCACCACAGGAGACCTGCAGAAGTTCTCCACAGGAGATGGAGTCATAACGTCTCCCCCGTGTAAAACGAGTGGAAAGGAGTAGAGCCTATACTCAATGTGAGACGCGGGCAGAGATGGGCGTCTTTAGCCCGCATTGCACGATCTCACGTGCCGTCGGGGATGTCATTCGAGCTTGACACCCCCAGCCTCTGGCGAGACGAGTCCCGGTCTCTATGACCAGGGCAGCTTTGGCCGTCGTCTTGGAAGAATTCACTTTGACTCCCACGGCGGCCAACACTTAAAGCGGTTGAGGACCAGCAGAGGGGTTTTAGTGGGTAGGCTTCCTGCCCTTTTCCCATTAGGGGGGAGGGGCGGGGGGAGAGTCCCACATAACCACCGCGTTCGCCCAAGCGCGGTGGTATGCGGAAAGCATTTCCCCTCTTAAAAAAAAAAAAAAAAAAAAAAAAAAAAAAGGTTAGGTTAGGTTAGGTTAGGTTAGGTTAGGTTAGGTTAGGTTAGGTTAGGTTAGGTTAGGTTAGGTTAGGTTAGGTTAGGTTAGGTTAGGTTGGGGTGCGGGCCGGATTCCTCCACGTTGGCCTGGGTGTTGCAGTCTCTCTTGATCTCGATCCGGAGAGAACGCAGCACCTGGGCTGGTGCACCCTGGGCATTGGTTGAAACTATCTCCTTATGGGGGATTCTTTCAGCCCATGGCTAATATCCGGCAGGGGGGGGTAGGTTAGGGGACGGGCTCGGCGTGCACTTACACTGCCGTCGAGCACTTACCGCCCAAAACTAGAGGAGGACGTCGACTCCTCTAGTACCCGTACTCTGGCGTCTTGCTTCAACAACCCCATCCAGCGACGTAATGGGGTAGTTGCAAGTTGCTAGAACGGAGGGCTTGCCTTCATTGGCCGGCCCGCGAGATGGAAAACTCTATAAAACCCGACAGCAAAGTCGTAAAAACCTGCAGACACCAGGCGACCTCTGCTAGTATATAGCCTTACTCCTGGGATGGGCGTCACCCGGGAGTGGACTAGTAACGACCCGACTCGTGGGACTAAAATGGATAAATATAAAAACAAAAACTTTACATACACAGATGAAGAGGTAGACGACAGTACGTACAGTACTAGTGAAGAGGAGGGGAACTCGGAAACGAGTATCCGAAATTTCGAAGGACGTTCAGAACAACGGCGAAAACGTCGAATTGTGGATACCGGAGACGGTGAGGAGGAAAGGCGTGCTGGCGCTGGGCCAAATAAGCCGCTTTTAAAAAGAGGGCGAGGCCGCCCCCCCACAACTGGGGAGTATGTTGGCTTAGCGAAAGCGAAGATGGCGTTGGTAGAGGCCGAACGAGAAAGAATGATGCTCGAAGCAGAGTCGGAGCTCATTGCCTCAACCCGCCAATTGAGGAACAAATCTGCTCCCTCGTCTCAGCTTCCTGAGACGAGCGTCGATGCTGATAGCGCCAACTCGTTGATTAAGTTGGTACAGGAGAGTGTGGTCGCCATCCATAAGGTGGCAACTTCCTCGAAAAACTTGAAAGGGACATACGTACGTGTCCTCAAAGACGCAGCGGACAATATTAAGGACGCGTGTGAGGTCCTGATGGTCCGCTGCGTCTCAGACGAGACGGTGCGAATGCACGCTGAAAATAAAAGGCTGCGGGAGGAGATGGAGGGGCTACGCAAGGAGCTGGCAGACCTCCGAACACAAGTGGAGGAAGATAGGAGAAGGCAAAAGTTGGTGGTAGATCCGCCACCTCGAGCCGCCTCTCCGCCTAGGATTGAAACCGAAGAACTGGTGCGCACCATCATGTGTCAGGTGGGTACCATGATCAGCGCCCGGTTCGACGGTATAGAGGCCAGACTGCTCCCGGAGGTGCGCTTGCGACCCTTGTTGGCGGCAGATAGAAGGTTATCGGGATGCGTGGACGATTTCTCTGCTGATGACACGTCGTACCATCCGGAGCCTTGCACTGGTGAGAACTCTATACCTCCCATGCACCCTAAGGCGAAAAACGCGAAGACAATACGGAGCACGCCCACACAGTCATCACCCAAGGCATTGCACCAGGCCTATTCGACTGTTGTCAAGGAAGGCTCTAAGAGGAAAAAGAGTAAAGGAAAGAAGGATGGCCAGGGCCCGTCTATTTCCTCCGCCCCAACTCCGAAGGCTGCGCCTCCAGCCCAAAAGAAGCAGAAGGGCAAGAAAAAGAAGAAGAAGAGGAAGCGTAAACCGCGTATAGTCACTCCTCAAACAACAGCGGTGGTAATTACCCTTAAGCCGGAGGCGTCACAGAAAGGGTTGACCTATAGAGACGTAATGGTGAAGGCAATAAAGTCATTCAAACTAAGTGAGGTAGGCTTAGAACACATCAAGGCTCGTAACACTGTTAGCGGAGCCCGATTGATAGAGGTGTCGGGTGCTGACAGTGGCTCGAAAGCGGATAAGTTGGCGGCTAAATTACGCAGTGTCCTCAGTGATATAGCGGAGGTAGCCCGACCACTGAAGACTGTTGCTCTGCGCGCGTCTGGCTTGGACGAATCCGTCGGGCCTGATGACATAGCCGCTGCAGTCTCAACGACGACTGGGTGCCACCCCGAACACGTAAAGGTAGGCATCATCCGCGCGGGGCCATTTGGTGCTGGTACCGCAGTGATTAAATGCCCGCCGGAACCTGCAAAGGTTCTGGCTGCGGCAGCAAGACTCTTGGTGGGCTGGTCATCAGCTCGGATCAAACTACTTGATCCCTTACCCATGCGCTGTTTTAAGTGCATGGGCCTAGGCCACGTAAGAGCTACATGCCCATCCCAAGTCGACCGTGGTACGATTTGCTACCGATGTGGCGAAGAGGGACACATGTCTGCCAGCTGCAAGGCCAAACCGCACTGCGTGGCTTGCGCTCAAGCAAAGAGGCGGGCAGGACACATCATGGGCGGAAAACGCTGCAGGCCTCCTCGAAAGAGGAACAAGTCGGTGCCCCCACAAGGGGCTGCACCACAGGAGACCTGCAGAAGTTCTCCACAGGAGATGGAGTCATAACGTCTCCCCCGTGTAAAACGAATGGAAAGGAGTAGAGCCTATACTCAGTGTGAGACGCGGGCAGAGATGGGCGTCTTTAGCCCGCATTGCACGATCTCACGTGCCGTCGGGGATGTCATTCGAGCTTGACACCCCCAGCCTCTGGCGAGACGAGTCCCGGTCTCTATGACCAGGGCAGCTTTGGCCGTCGTCTTGGAAGAATTCACTTTGACTCCCACGGCGGCCAACACTTAAAGCGGTTGAGGACCAGCAGAGGGGTTTTAGTGGGTAGGCTTCCTGCCCTTTTCCCATTAGGGGGAAGGGGCGGGGGGAGAGTCCCACATAACCACCGCGTTCGCCCAAGCGCAGTGGTATGCGGAAAGCATTTCCCCTCTTAAAAAAAAAAAAAAAAAAAAAAAAAAAAAAAAAAAAAAAAAAAAAAAAAAAAAGGTTAGGTTAGGTTAGGTTAGGTTAGGTTAGGTTAGGTTAGGTTAGGTTAGGTTAGGTTAGGTTAGGTTAGGTTAGGTTAGGTTAGGTTAGGTTAGGTTAGGTTAGGTTAGGTTAGGTTAGGTTAGGTTAGGTTAGGTTAGGTTAGGTTAGGTTAGGTTAGGTTAGGTTAGGTTAGGTTAGGTTAGGTTAGGTTAGGTTAGGTTAGGTTAGGTTAGGTTAGGTTAGGTTAGGTTAGGTTAGGTTAGGTTAGGTTAGGTTAGGTTAGGTTAGGTTAGGTTAGGTTAGGTTAGGTTAGGTTAGGTTAGGTTAGGTTAGGTTAGGTTAGGTTAGGTTAGGTTAGGTTAGGTTAGGTTAGGTTAGGTTAGGTTAGGTTAGGTTAGGTTAGGTTAGGTTAGGTTAGGTTAGGTTAGGTTAGGTTAGGTTAGGTTAGGTTAGGTTAGGTTAGGTTAGGTTAGGTTAGGTTAGGTTAGGTTAGGTTAGGTTAGGTTAGGTTAGGTTAGGTTAGGTTAGGTTAGGTTAGGTTAGGTTAGGTTAGGTTAGGTTAGGTTAGGTTAGGTTAGGTTAGGTTAGGTTAGGTTAGGTTAGGTTAGGTTAGGTTAGGTTAGGTTGCCCCATATAAAATATCTGGGGCTTGTCCTGGACCGACGCTGGAATTTCGGGGAGCACTTTTCACAGTTAGCTCCCCGAATTGTGGGCGCCGCGTCGGCGCTGGGTCGGCTTCTGCCGAACGTGGGTGGGCCGGGCTCCTTGTGCCGCCGGCTATATGCCGGCGTTACAAGGAGCATGGCTCTGTACGGGGCCCCCATCTGGGCGGACAAGCTGTCCGCCCGGAACAGGGCCCTGCTACAGAGGCCACAGCGGGTGGTGGCCCTCCGAATTGTGAGGGCCTATATGACGGTGGCCCACGCCGCGGCCTGCCTCCTCGCCTGCACCCCGCCCTGGGAGTTGGACGCAGAGGTGCAGGCAGAGACCTATGCAGTTAGGTCCAGGGCCCGGGCGAGGGGAGAACGCCCGGACCCTGAGGAGGTTGAGGAGACGCGCCGGATGATGGAGCGCCGACTGCGGGACAGGTGGAAAGTCAACCTGGGGGACGCCCCCTATGGAACCCGGACCATAGGGGCGATCCTCCCGTCGCTTGACACCTGGTTGGGGAGGGCAGTCGGTGCTACATCATACCGGCTTGTGCAGGTATTGACCGGACACGGATGCTTCGGTCATTACCTGCACAACATTGGGAGGGAGCCCGGTCCGCAGTGCCATGAGTGCGGCGATCCGGACGACACGGCTCAGCACACCCTCGAGGTGTGCAGCCGGTGGAGTGCGGAGCGCCGCACTATGGCACTGGCCATAGGGCGACAGGACCTCTCCCTGCACAGCGTTGTGTCTGCAATGCTGTGCAGCGACGGGTCCTGGAGGGCTGTGGCCTCCTTCTGCGAGTGTGTCATCTCGCAGAAGGAGGCCTCGGAGCGTGAGCGCGAGGAGTCTCCTCACGCGCATCCGCTCCGGCGTAGACGGCGGGGGGTGAGGCGGCGGCGTTTTGCCGCTCGCCTCAACCCTTAGTGGCTGCGGGTGGGGGATGGGAGTCCCTCGCCCGCCGTAGGCTAGCCACTGGGCGGTCTGGGAGAGGGGCCACGCGTACTCGGCCTCTCTCTCCCTCGACGCGGGAAGCCCCGGCAAATGGCTGGGGCGGCCGGTAGACGTCGTGGAGAAAGCTTTGGCGGGTTCCACGGCGTCTTGCCAATCCGGCAGGGGGGTACGCCAGGGTGGTTTTTAGTGGGTTGCGCTCCGATGCCCCCTCTCATTCGGAGGGGGGGTGACGGGGTGAGTCCCACATATCCCCTCGCCACTCCCATGGTGAGGGGAATGCATAAAGCATTTTCCACCCTGTCAAAAAAAAAAAAAAAAAAAAAAAAAGGTTAGGTTAGGTTAGGTTAGGTTAGGTTAGGTTAGGTTAGGTTAGGTTAGGTTAGGTTAGGTTAGGTTAGGTTAGGTTAGGTTAGGTTAGGTTAGGTTAGGTTAGGTTAGGTTAGGTTAGGTTAGGTTAGGTTAGGTTAGGTTAGGTTAGGTTAGGTTAGGTTAGGTTAGGTTAGGTTAGGTTAGGTTAGGTTAGGTTAGGTTAGGTTAGGTTAGGTTAGGTTAGGTTAGGTTAGGTTAGGTTAGGTTAGGTTAGGTTAGGTTAGGTTAGGTTAGGTTAGGTTAGGTTAGGTTAGGTTAGGTTAGGTTAGGTTAGGTTAGGTTAGGTTAGGTTAGGTTAGGTTAGGTTAGGTTAGGTTAGGTTAGGTTAGGTTAGGTTAGGTTAGGTTAGGTTAGGTTAGGTTAGGTTAGGTTAGGTTAGGTTAGGTTAGGTTAGGTTAGGTTAGGTTAGGTTAGGTTAGGTTAGGTTAGGTTAGGTTAGGTTAGGTTAGGTTAGGTTAGGTTAGGTTAGGTTAGGTTAGGTTAGGTTAGGTTAGGTTAGGTTAGGTTAGGTTAGGTTAGGTTAGGTTAGGTTAGGTTAGGTTAGGTTAGGTTAGGTTAGGTTAGGTTAGGTTAGGTTAGGTTAGGTTAGGTTAGGTTAGGTTAGGTTAGGTTAGGTTAGGTTAGGTTAGGTTAGGTTAGGTTAGGTTAGGTTAGGTTAGGTTAGGTTAGGTTAGGTTAGGTTAGGTTAGGTTAGGTTAGGTTAGGTTAGGTTAGGTTAGGTTGGAGGTGCTTGCACGGATTATTGCGATTTTCGGAACCATAATACTACATTTTTTTGGCATTCGTTTTCGGTTTTTGATCCTGCATTACACGTTGATTTGGCTTTGTTATTCGGTTTTTTGGTTTTTGCACTTGGTTGGTTTTCGTCGGTTTGTTTACCTTTTTCTAACGCAGAAATAAAATTGTTGCCGTTGTCGTACCGAGCCCTTTTTAGGGCTGGGAGGTAGCGGCAATAGTCGACTTTCGCGTGGAAAGGGTGGCAAGATTGTCGAATTTTTTGTTTTGGTTTTTTAGGTTTTTGAAAATTGTAAATTTTTGCCCTTAATTTTTTATAAATTTTGGGTTTGTTTACATTTTTCAAAAATAGTTTTGTCGGGGTTGCCAACATCCTTAATTGCCCATTTTTTGGGCGGGTATAGCGGCAACGGTTCCGCAAACTATAGAGTCGGTCCCGTTTATTTCGGTTTAAGGAGACTAGAATTATTAAATTTCGGAAATTGTGAGTTTTTGCTCAAAATTTTCGGAAGGATTTTTCTAGTCCCTTCAGTTTGGGGGTAGTTTTAAAAAAGTTGCGCTTCTCGTATCTTTTTGAAACTTTTTGTAGGTGTAGTAAATTTTGGTTATTAAATCTTCGTGAAAGATCCAAGACTCTGTGATTTTTGAGTCAAGAGTTATTGACCTACTAGTGAGGAGAGGGATCAATTTCTTGGACATCACTTTTTTCAAAATTTTACCTTTTTAGTTTTTTGTTAATTTCTTTTAACCTATTCATCTTTGGTGAATACAAGACGTATTAGAAAATAGACCAAAAAATCTTCTATTTTTTGGTCATTTTTCTAGGTCGCTACGACCTCGGGAAGTGGCCCGAAAAAAGCGGCAAACTTTTTCTCTGATTGCTCAGAGGAAAATTTCAGGCGCTAAATCGGGTTTTATATGGGAAAGTCTAAATCCGACTCGCACTTGACCATTTCAAGGTTAGGTTAGGTCTTAGTTTTGATCGTAGTAGTCGGATTTAGACCAAATTTGGGAATTAGGTGGAAGGGGTCAGTATGGCTTCTGACACTGAGAAAGGGGGGGATCCACTGGAGGAAGGGGGAGAAATCCTCACCTCTGGGTGTGAGTCGGAGGACTCGTTAGATGTTTATGAGAGGGTCCCTCATGCCTCTAAGAGGGGTCATGAGGATGATGAGGAGGGTGATCTAAGGCACGTGTACGGGCCAAAGATCAACTCCGCCCGTAGAGGAAAGCCCAAGGGGGCATATGCGGGGTTGGCTGCAGCAAGGGCCAAGCTACAAGAGTCGGACATTTATCAGTTCGAGGAAGAAGCGGACGCTGCCGCCGCATACCGAAAGGACTTTCCTGAGCTCCGCCCCAAGGGGGGGAAGGAGGTTAAGGGAACGAATGGAGGGAAAAAGGGAGGAAAGGTGCGCTCGCGTTCGCGATCACCAACCTCCCCCTCGCGCCGGGAAAGCCCGATAGAATTTCTGCGGTTTTCAGATCCAATCGAGGCAACCCGACAGGCAGCGAGGGAGATTTTAGAGGGGGCCCGAAGATCCGGTAATTTGAAGGGAGATGTGTGGGGCGCGATGAATCGTGCCTGCCACACGATTTTAGACTCGATGGACGACGTCGAGGCCGCCAAGTCGGAAAGTGAGGAGATCCGCATCCTTAAAGCGGACAATAAGAGGATGCGGGAGCAACTCACTCACTGCTTGGCGGAACTGAAGGCGCTCCGGACTGCGTTCTCGGAGCGGGAGATTCCGGCGTCTCCGGCCCCGCCACCCAAAGCGTCCTTGCAGTTTTCTGCTGCGGACCTGGCGGAGGCGATCGGAGAACTAAAGAAGGAACTGTTCGTCTCCTTGGGGGGCATGATCAATGCCCGCCTTGAGGAGGTGAACAGGCGCCTGCCGCCTGAGCCGATTTTCCGCCCCCCGTTGGCGGCTGATAGGAGGGTGGTGGGATCGGCTGTGCCAGCCCTTCCCAAAGTGAGGACGGTCTCACCTGCCCCACCTAGGATGAGGACTGCTTCGCCTGCCCCACCTAAGGTGAGGACTACTCAGCCTGAGGCAGTAGCAAGACTGGGGGACGGGAGGCCGCAAAAGGCCAAGACTGCCAAAAAGGCAGTTGCCCCCGCCCGCCAAGCTCCAGTCCCGGCCCCGCGAGCCGCCCCGAGAGTTGCTCGGTCGTCGGAAGGAGGATCATGCCCCTCGACCCAAACGCCACGTCCACCTAAGGAATCCTGGGTGGATGTGGTAAAGAAGGGGAAAGGGAAGGGGAAGGGCACGGCGAAGGCCAAGCCTGCCCCCTCGACAAGAGCGCCCAAAGCGCCACCCAAGAAAAAGACGGCAGCGCCTAAGGTGAGGGCGCTGGCCGTTCCAAGGACGGCGGCGGTGGTGGTTTCATTAAAAAAGGATGCCACCAACACCACCACGCTACAGGCCACTATGGCCAGGGCGATCAACGCCCTGAGCTTGGAGGAAGTGGGCCTGCAGCATGTAAAGGTCAGGTCCTCTATGACGGGGGCCCGTGTAATCGAAGTCCCCGGAGAGGACCAGGAGAATGCGGCTGATAATCTTGCTGCTAAACTGCAGCAGATTGTAGGTGACGTGGCCGACGTGAGCCGCGTAACAAAAAAGACCGGACTCCAAATCGCCGGCCTAGATGAGTCGGCGACAAAGGAGTCCGTGGCGCTGGCCGTTGCCAATGCAGGAGCCTGTGACCAGGCCCAAATAAAGGTAGGGGGCATTCGCCCCCTGTACGACGGAACTGGATCTGTTTTGATCCAGTGCCCAGTGCGGGTGGCCAAAGCCCTCCTGGCGATAGGGCGGATCAAGGTGGGTTGGGCGTCCGCCAAGATCAATAGGATCGGACCAGCACCTATGCGGTGCTACAGATGCATGGGTGTTGGTCACACACGAGAGACATGCCCCTCCAGCGTTGACCGGTCAAAATCCTGCTACCGGTGCAGCAGGGAGGGGCACATAGCAAGAGAATGCTGGGAAGAAAAGGCATGGTGCGTGGTGTGCGCCCATGCAAAACTTCCAGCTGACCACTCTATGGGGGGAGATAGTTGTTTCCCCCCGGAAACTAGAGGTAGGGACCTAAGGACGCGACCCCCCCGTCGTCCTCAGCCTCCCCCTTCCCACACAGAGGTAGCCGCTGGCCGGCTAGCAGAGGACAACCGCATGGACCACTAAATGCCAGCACACCGGCATTTAGAGGTCCTGCAGATAAACGCCAACCACTCCGCCAGAGCTCAAGATCTGCTCATGCAGACTATGGCGGAGTGGGCGATTGGCGTGGCGGTTGTTGCGGAGCCCTATTTCGTCCCCCCTCTACCTAATTGGGTAGGGGCGTCGGATGAAATGGTGGCTATCGTAGTGCCGGTGGTTGGGGACTTCCCCGCCTTGTCGAAGATTGAGGGCGGCCCAGGATTTGTGGCGGCCAAGTGGGGGAATGACACCGTACTATTGGCGGTGTACTTCTCCCCCAATAGGCCGCTACGTGCTTTTGAACAATTCCTGGGAGTCCTGGGGGGGGTGGTCAGGAGGGCTGCTCCGAGACAAGTGATGGTCCTGGGGGACCTCAATGCCAAGAGCTCGGCATGGGGTTCCCCCATCACGGACCCGCGAGGGGCGGTCCTCAGGGATTGGGTGGTGGCAACAGGACTCGAGGTTCTGAATCAGGGCGGCGCAAATACATGCGTGCGGCGGCAGGGGGGTTCGGTCGTGGACGTGACGTTCGCGACCACTGCCATTGCCGCGCGCGTGGAAGACTGGCGCGTCCTGGAGGACGTGGAGACCCTCTCCGATCACCTATATATTAGGATGAGGGTCTCCACAGGAGGGGTGCAGTCACTGCCCATCCCCGGGGGGAGGGCAAACGGGAGCAGGGGAGGAGGGTTCCCAAAATGGTCCCTGTCCCTTTTGGACAGGGCCAAGGCGGACGAGGCGGCGATGGTGGAGGCTTGGTGTGCTGCCCCACCCGCCGCCCTCGGAGTCGAGGAAAGGGCTGTCCGGTTCCGCATCGCACTGCAGGCGGTGTGCGATGCGGCTATGCCCCGGGCGAAACGCCTGACTTCTCGGAAGAGGGTGTACTGGTGGTCCGCAGAGATTGCGGCCCTGCGGATCACCAGCAATAGTGCCCGCCACGCCTACCAGCACTGTAGGCGTAGGCGGCACACCCCCCAAGAGGAAGAGGGTCTCCACCAGGCCCTCAAGGTGGCAAAGAAGGCCCTCCAGGTGGCGATCGCCAAGGCCAAGGATGAGGGACAAGCCTCGTTCTTGGCCACCCTGGATAAGGACCCATGGGGGCGGCCCTACAGGGTAGTGCGCAACAAGATGCGCACTGCCCCCCCCATGGACTCCCTTGAACCCGCCTTACTGCAGAGGGTCATCGAGGGGCTGTTCCCTCCAGCCCCTGCGATCACCCCTCCATCGATGGCTGAGCCCGTGGAGGAGCCGGATACCGAACTCGTCATTGCGCCAATTAGCGATGACGAGTTCGAGAGGGTAGAGGACCGACTCCGGGGCTGTAAAAAAGCCCCGGGCCCCGATGGAGTCCCCGGTCGCGTCCTCTTCATCAGTCTAAAACATCTCGGGAACCGCCTCAGGCAGATCATGGATGACTGCCTGAGGGAGGGAAGGTTCCCGAGGATATGGAAGGAGGGGAGGGTATGCCTCCTCCGTAAAGAGGGTCGACCCCCCGACTGCCCGTCCGCCTACCGCCCCATCGTGCTGCTGGATGAGGCCGGGAAAATGTTTGAACGTATCCTGGCCTCCCGGATCCTGCAGCACCTGGAGACCGCCGGCCCGAACGTCTCGGAGAGACAGTTCGGGTTCCGGGAGGGGCGGTCTACGCTCGACGCGCTGAAGTCCTTAAGGGACTTCTGTGAAGACGCGTCGGGCAGGGGAGAGGGTGTCGTGGCGGTGTCTTTAGACATCGCCAATGCCTTCGGCACCCTCCCCTATGAGGTGATAAGTGAGGCACTTCGGTATCACGAAGTGCCTCACTACCTGCGGCGGGTCATAGAGCACTACCTTACCGAGAGGGTAGTGCTCTATGAGGGCAAGGAGGGTCGACGGGGGGAAAGGAGGATGGCCTGCGGCGTGCCCCAGGGTTCCGTTCTCGGTCCACTTCTTTGGAACCTGGGGTACGACTGGGCCATCAGGGGGGAATTGCTTCCGCGCACAGTCACAATCTGTTATGCGGACGACACGATGGTGGCTGCGCGCGGAAGCAACCTGAGGGAGACCTCAAGGAGGGCGGAGGTGGCGGCCGAGCTGGCGATTCATCGCATTGAGCGGCTCGGATTAAAGGTGGCCCTCCCGAAGACTGAGGGCATAGTCTTCGGGGGGCGAGGGTGGAGGCTGCCGGCGGGCGCGGCGCTCACCCTGGGGGGGGAGGCGGTCATAATTAAGCCCCATATAAAATATCTGGGGCTAATATTGGACCGCAAATGGGATTTCGGGGAGCATTTCTCCAAACTTGCTCCCCGAATAGTGGGTGCCGCCTCGGCACTGGGGCGGCTATTGCCCAATGTGGGTGGGCCAGGCTCCTTATGCCGGCGTTTATACGCCGGCGTGACAAGGAGCATGGCCCTCTACGGGGCCCCAATCTGGGCGGACAAGCTGTCCGCCCGGAACAGAGCCCTGCTGCGGAGGCCCCAGAGGGTTGTGGCCCTCCGGATGGTGAGGGCCTACGTAACCGTGGCCCACGCAGCGGCCTGCCTCCTCGCCTGCACCCCGCCCTGGGAATTGGATGCAGAGGTGCAGGCGGAGACCTATAGGGTTAGGTCTAGGGCCCGGGCGAGGGGTGAACGCCCGGACCCTGAGGAGGTAGAGGAGACGCGCCGAATGACGGAGCGTCGACTGCGGGAACGATGGAAGGCCGACCTGGAGGACTCCCCCTATGGTACTCGTACTATAGGGGCGATCCTCCCGTCGGTTGACCTGTGGTTAGAGAGGGCAGTCGGCGCTACGTCGTTCCGGCTTGTGCAGGTAATGACCGGACATGGGTGTTTCGGTCATTACCTGCACAAAATTGGGAGGGAGCCTACCCCGCAGTGCCATGAGTGCGGCGATCCGGACGACACGGCTCGGCACACCTTTGAGGTGTGCAGCCGTTGGAGTTCGGAGCGCGGCGCCATGGCACTCGCTATACAGCGGGAGGACCTCTCGCTCTACAGCATTGTCTCGGCAATGCTCTGCAGCGAGAGGTCTTGGGAGGCTGTGGCCTCTTTTTGCGAGACGGTTATCTCGCAGAAGGAGGCCGCGGAGCGGGAGCGCGAGGAGTCTCCTCTCGCGCATCCGCTCCGGCGCAGACGGCAGGGGTTGAGGCGGCGGCGTTTTGCCGCGCGCCTCAACCCTTAGTGGCTGCAGGTGGGGGATGGGAGTCCCCTGCCTGCTGTAGGCAAGTCACTCAGCGGTCTGGGAGGGGGGCCACGCGTGCTCGGCCCTTCTCCCCTTTGGCGCGGGGAGCCCCGGCAATGGCTGGGGCAGCCGGACGACGTCGTGGGGAATGCCAATCGCGGGTTCCACGGCGTCCAACCAAACCGGTTTGAGGGTACGCCAAGGTGTTTTTTAGTGGGTAACACTCCCCTACTCCTTCTCGCTCGGAGAAGGGGAGGGGATGTGAGTCCCACATACCCCCCCGTCACTCCCATGGCGGGGGAAATGCGTAAAGCATTTTTCACCTTGCAAAAAAAAAAAAAAAAAAAAAAAAAAAAAAAAAAAAAAAAAAAAAAAGGTTAGGTTAGGTTAGGTTAGGTTAGGTTAGGTTAGGTTAGGTTAGGTTAGGTTAGGTTAGGTTAGGTTAGGTTAGGTTAGGTTAGGTTAGGTTAGGTTAGGTTAGGTTAGGTTAGGTTAGGTTAGGTTAGGTTAGGTTAGGTTAGGTTAGGTTAGGTTAGGTTAGGTTAGGTTAGGTTAGGTTAGGTTAGGTTAGGTTAGGTTAGGTTAGGTTAGGTTAGGTTAGGTTAGGTTAGGTTAGGTTAGGTTAGGTTAGGTTAGGTTAGGTTAGGTTAGGTTAGGTTAGGTTAGGTTAGGTTAGGTTAGGTTAGGTTAGGTTAGGTTAGGTTAGGTTAGGTTAGGTTAGGTTAGGTTAGGTTAGGTTAGGTTAGGTTAGGTTAGGTTAGGTTAGGTTAGGTTAGGTTAGGTTAGGTTAGGTTAGGTTAGGTTAGGTTCCCCCCCGACTGTGCTGCCACCTTGCTGTGGTGGGGGGGCTTGCGTGTCTCAATGATCCCCGAGGCTATACCGGACAGGGCTACCCATACCGGAAAGGCTCGGGGTGAGGGACCAGACTAAGAGCGGCACTGGGGAGGTGACAGGGGTTTCTTGATGGGTTGCGGTTGCGTGTGCCCTGAGGCCGCTTCTGCCCCGGAAAGTTTCCTTCTGTCACCTGGGGAGGGATGGTGACGAGCGGCTTTTCTTCGGAAAAGCTGCTTCGTCACCAGTTGAGGGCGGCGACAGAGGTCGTTGGAAGGGGCGGTTGCCCTAGACAGCTTCCTTCTGTTGCCTATTGAGGATTGGTGACTGGGATAGTTTGAAGGGTCAGTTGCGTGTGCCTTCGAGGCCGTTTCTGTTCCCGGAAAGCTTAACCAGCCACCTGGAGGGGGCAGTGACAGAGGTTGTTGAAAGGGGCGGTTGCGTGTGCCTTCGAGGCCGTTTCTGCCCTGGACAGCTTCTTTCTGTCACTTTTGCGGTTGGTGACTGGGTTTACTGGAAGGGACGGCGCGCCAGGGGGGCGTGACTCTTCGCCCTGAAAGTACTCCCATGTCACCCGAGGGTCCTTCTACGTGTCTCTTGGAATCCCGGGGGGCACTGTAGTTATTGAGGGGACAGCTGTGGTGGGGCGTGTTTGAAGGGTATGGGACCAACCCATTGGGGTTGGGTATCCGGAAGGCACCATCCACCACAGGCAGACCGTTGAAGGGAAGGCGAACTCAGTGGACTTCGGTTCGCTGCTCGCCCGAACTTCTTGTAGAGCCAGTGGGTTGGGGGCCCACCTTGCACGGCTTTACCGGTCTGGGGAGACGGTCGCGGGCTGTTCACAGTCGTCTCCTCCTTAGGCGGAGAGAAGGGGGGGCTCTTCGGAGCAGGCCGGGAGGCGTGTCAGTGGCGTATGCTTAGGCAGGTACCGCGGCGCCTCACAACCGGCAAGGGAGTTAAACGCCGGAGTGGTTTTAGACGGTAGTTCTTTTGAGAGTCCGTCATACCTCCCATTGCACAGCCGTCCCCAGGCTGGGAGGATGCGTAAATGCATTTCCACTCCGTCAACAAAAAAAAAAAAAAAAAAAAAAAAAGGTTAGGTTAGGTTAGGTTAGGTTAGGTTAGGTTAGGTTAGGTTAGGTTAGGTTAGGTTAGGTTAGGTTAGGTTAGGTTAGGTTAGGTTAGGTTAGGTTGGGGTGCGGGCCGGATTCCTCCACGTTGGCCTGGGTGTTGCAGTCTCTCTTGATCTCGATCCTGAGAGAACGCAGCACCTGGGCTGGTGCACCCTGGGCATTGGTTGAAACTATCTCCTTATGGGGGATTCTTTCAGCCCATGGCTAATATCCGGCAGGGGGGGGGTAGGTTAGGGGGCGGGCTCGGCGTTTACTTACACTGCCGTCGAGCACTTACCGCCCAAAACTAGAGGAGGACGTCGACTCCTCTAGTACCCGTACTCTGGCGTCTTGCTTCAACAACCCCATCCAGCGACGTAATGGGGTAGTTGCAAGTTGCTAGAACGGAGGGCTTGCCTTCATTGGCCGGCCCGCGAGATGGACAACTCTATAAAACCCGACAGCAAAGTCGTAAAAACCTGCAGACACCAGGCGACCTCTGCTAGTATATAGCCTTACTCCTGGGATGGGCGTCACCCGGGAGTGGACTAGTAACGACCCGACTCGTGGGACTAAAATGGATAAACATAAAAACAAAAACTTTACATACACAGATGAAGAGGTAGACGACAGTACGTACAGTACTAGTGAAGAGGAGGGGAACTCGGAAACGAGTGTCCGAAATTTCGAAGGACGTTCAGAACAACGGCGAAAACGTCGAATTGTGGATACCGGAGACGGTGAGGAGGAAACGCGTGCTGGCGCTGGGCCAAATAAGCCGCTTTTAAAAAGAGGGCGAGGCCGCCCCCCCACAACTGGGGAGTATGTTGGCTTAGCGAAAGCGAAGATGGCGTTGGTAGAGGCCGAACGAGAAAGAATGATGCTCGAAGCAGAGTCGGAGCTCATTGCCTCAACCCGCCAATTGAGGAACAAATCTGCTCCCTCGTCTCAGCTTCCTGAGACGAGCGTCGATGCTGATAGCGCCAACTCGTTGATTAAGTTGGTACAGGAGAGTGTGGTCGCCATCCATAAGGTGGCAACTTCCTCGAAAAACTTGAAAGGGACATACGTACGTGTCCTCAAAGACGCAGCGGACAATATTAAGGACGCGTGTGAGGTCCTGATGGTCCGCTGCGTCTCAGACGAGACGGTGCGAATGCAAGCTGAAAATAAAAGGCTGCGGGAGGAGATGGAGGGGCTACGCAAAGAGCTGGCAGACCTCCGAACACAAGTGGAGGAAGATAGGAGAAGGCAAAAGTTGGTGGTAGATCCGCCACCTCGAGCTGCCTCTCCGCCTAGGATTGAAACCGAAGAACTGGTGCGCACCATCATGTGTCAGGTGGGTACCATGATCAGCGCCCGGTTCGACGGTATAGAGGCCAGACTGCTCCCGGAGGTGCGCTTGCGACCCTTGCTGGCGGCAGATAGAAGGTTATCGGGATGCGTGGACGATTTCTCTGCTGCCGACACGTCGTACCATCCAGAGCCTTGCACTGGTGAGAACTCTATACCTCCCATGCACCCTAAGGCGAAAAACGCGAAGACGATACGGAGCACGCCCACACAGTCATCACCCAAGGCATTGCACCAAGCCTATTCGACTGTTGTCAAGGAAGGCTCTAAGAGGAAAAAGAGTAAAGGAAAGAAGGATGGCCAGGGCCCGTCTACTTCCTCCGCCCCAGCTCCGAAGGCTGCGCCTCCAGCCCAAAAGAAGCAGAAGGGCAAGAAAAAGAAGAGGAAGAGGAAGCGTAAACCGCGTATAGTCACTCCTCAAACAACAGCGGTGGTAATTACCCTTAAGCCGGAGGCGTCACAGAAAGGGTTGACCTATAGAGACGTAATGGTGAAGGCAATAAAGTCATTCAAACTAAGTGAGGTAGGCTTAGAACACATCAAGGCTCGTAACACTGTTAGCGGAGCCCGATTGATAGAGGTGTCGGGTGCTGACAGTGGCTCGAAAGCGGATAAGTTGGCGGCTAAATTACGCAGTGTCCTCAGTGATATGGCGGAGGTAGCCCGACCACTGAAGACTGTTGCTCTGCGCGCGTCTGGCTTGGACGAATCCGTCGGGCCTGATGACATAGCCGCTGCAGTCTCAAAGACGACTGGGTGCCAGCCTGAACACGTAAAGGTAGGCATCATCCGCGCGGGGCCATTTGGTGCTGGCACCGCAGTGATTAAATGCCCGCCGGAACCTGCAAAGGTTCTGGCTGCGGCAGCAAGACTCTTGGTGGGCTGGTCATCAGCTCGGATCAAACTACTTGATCCCTTACCCATGCGCTGTTTTAAGTGCATGGGCCTAGGCCACGTAAGAGCTACATGCCCATCCCAAGTCGACCGTGGTACGATTTGCTACCGATGTGGCGAAGAGGGACACATGTCTGTCGGCTGCAAGGCCAAACCGCACTGCGTGGCTTGCGCTCAAGCAAAGAGGCGGGCAGGACACATCATGGGCGGAAAACGCTGCAGGCCTCCTCGAAAGAGGAACAAGTCGGTGCCCCCACAAGGGGCTACACCACAGGAGACCTGCAGAAGTTCTCCACAGGAGATGGAGTCATAACGTCTCCCCCATGTAAAACGAGTGGAAAGGAGTAGAGCCTATACTCAATGTGAGACGCGGGCAGAGATGGGCGTCTTTAGCCCGCATTGCACGATCTCACGTGCCGTCGGGGATGTCATTCGAGCTTGACACCCCCAGCCTCTGGCGAGACGAGTCCCGGTCTCTATGACCAGGGCAGCTTTGGCCGTCGTCTTGGAAGAATTCACTTTGACTCCCACGGCGGCCAACACTTAAAGCGGTTGAGGACCAGCAGAGGGGTTTTAGTGGGTAGGCTTCCTGCCCTTTTCCCATTAGGGGGGAGGGGCGGGGGGAGAGTCCCACATAACCACCGCGTTCGCCCAAGCGCGGTGGTATGCGGAAAGCATTTCCCCTCTTAAAAAAAAAAAAAAAAAAAAAAAAAAAAGGTTAGGTTAGGTTAGGTTAGGTTAGGTTAGGTTAGGTTAGGTTAGGTTAGGTTAGGTTAGGTTAGGTTAGGTTAGGTTAGGTTAGGTTAGGTTAGGTTAGGTTAGGTTAGGTTAGGTTAGGTTAGGTTAGGTTAGGTTAGGTTAGGTTAGGTTAGGTTAGGTTAGGTTAGGTTAGGTTAGGTTAGGTTAGGTTAGGTTAGGTTAGGTTAGGTTAGGTTAGGTTAGGTTAGGTTAGGTTAGGTTAGGTTAGGTTAGGTTAGGTTAGGTTAGGTTAGGTTAGGTTAGGTTAGGTTAGGTTAGGTTAGGTTAGGTTAGGTTAGGTTAGGTTAGGTTAGGTTAGGTTAGGTTAGGTTAGGTTAGGTTAGGTTAGGTTAGGTTAGGTTAGGTTAGGTTAGGTTAGGTTAGGTTAGGTTAGGTTAGGTTAGGTTAGGTTAGGTTAGGTTAGGTTAGGTTAGGTTAGGTTAGGTTAGGTTAGGTTAGGTTAGGTTAGGTTAGGTTAGGTTAGGTTAGGTTAGGTTAGGTTAGGTTAGGTTAGGTTAGGTTAGGTTAGGTTAGGTTAGGTTAGGTTAGGTTAGGTTAGGTTAGGTTAGGTTAGGTTAGGTTAGGTTAGGTTAGGTTAGGTTAGGTTAGGTTAGGTTAGGTTAGGTTAGGTTAGGTTAGGTTAGGTTAGGTTAGGTTAGGTTAGGTTAGGTTAGGTTAGGTTAGGTTAGGTTAGGTTAGGTTAGGTTAGGTTAGGTTAGGTTAGGTTAGGTTAGGTTAGGTTAGGTTAGGTTAGGTTAGGTTAGGTTAGGTTAGGTTAGGTTAGGTTAGGTTAGGTTAGGTTAGGTTAGGTTAGGTTAGGTTAGGTTAGGTTAGGTTAGGTTAGGTTAGGTTAGGTTAGGTTAGGTTAGGTTAGGTTAGGTTAGGTTAGGTTAGGTTAGGTTAGGTTAGGTTAGGTTAGGTTAGGTTAGGTTAGGTTAGGTTAGGTTAGGTTAGGTTAGGTTAGGTTAGGTTAGGTTAGGTTAGGTTAGGTTAGGTTAGGTTAGGTTAGGTTAGGTTAGGTTAGGTTAGGTTAGGTTAGGTTAGGTTAGGTTAGGTTAGGTTAGGTTAGGTTAGGTTAGGTTAGGTTAGGTTAGGTTAGGTTAGGTTAGGTTAGGTTGGTTGTGCCGGCGGTCGGCAACGGTCCCCCCCTTATCAGGTTAGAGGGCGGCCCAGGGTTTGTGGCGGCCAAATGGGGGAGTGACACCGTACTTGTTGCGGTGTACTTCTCCCCCAATAGGCCGCTGGCCGCCTTCGAGGTCTTCCTGGGGGTCCTGGGGGGGGTCGTGCGGAGGGCGGCCCCGCGCCAAATAATAGTCCTGGGGGACCTCAACGCCAAAAGCGCGGCGTGGGGTTCCCCCATAACGGACGCGCGCGGGGGTGTGCTGAGGGATTGGGTGGCGGCAACGGGCCTAGTGGTCCTAAACCAGGGCAGCGCCAACACTTGCGTGCGGCGGCAGGGGGGGTCCATCGTGGACGTAACGTTCGCGACCCCTGCCATTGCCGCACGCCTAACGGATTGGCGTGTCCTGGAGGACGTGGAGACCCTCTCTGACCATCTGTACATCAGATTGAGGGTCTCCACAAGAGGGGGCCAGCCGCCACCCATCCCAGGGGGGGGGCGTAGAGGGGGGGCGGAGGAGTTCCCCAAGTGGTCCCTGTCCCTTCTGGACAGGGCCAAGGCGGACGAGGCGGCGATGGTGGAGGCATGGTGTGCTGCCCCACCCGCCGCCTTGGGTCTGGAGGAGAGGGCCAGCCGGTTCCGCTCGGCGTTACAGGCCGTCTGCGGAGCCGCCATGCCCCGGGCGAGGCGCCTTTTTGCCCGGAGGAAGGTATACTGGTGGTCCGCAGATATTGCGGCCCTGCGGACCACCAGTAACAGTGCCCGCCGCGCCTACCAACACTGTAGGCGCAGGCGGCACACCGCCGAGGAGGAGGAGGGGCTCTACGAGGCCCTCAAAGAAGCTAAGGGGGCCCTCGTCCTGTCCATAGCGAAGGCCAAGGATGACGCACACGAGTCATTCTTGGCCACGCTGGACGGGGATCCGTGGGGGAGGCCGTACAGGGTGGTGCGCAACAAAATGCGCACCGCCCCCCCCATGGACTCCTTGGAGCCCCCCCTCCTGAGGAGGGTCATCGAGGGACTGTTTCCGGCAGCTCCCTCGATAACTCCCCCGGTGATGACCGAGCCACCGGGGGACTTGGAGGACCCACTCGAACTCGCCATCGCGCCGGTAAGCGATGACGAGTTCGACAGGGCGGTGGACCGGCTCCGGGGCTGCAAGAAAGCCCCGGGGCCCGACGGAGTACCGGGTAAGGTGCTCCCCATCGCCCTTAAACACCTCGGGGACCGACTCAGGCAGTTGATGGACGACTGCCTGAGGGAGGGACGGTTCCCGAGGGTGTGGAAGGAGGGGAGGCTCTGCCTCCTCCGAAAAGAGGGTCGACCCCCCGACAGTCCTTCTGCCTATCGCCCCATAGTGCTGCTGGATGAGGCCGGGAAGATGATGGAGAGGATCCTGGCCTACAGGATCCAGCAGCACTTGGAGACCGCCGGCCCGAACGTCTCAGACAGACAGTTCGGGTTTAGGGAAGGGCGGTCTACGCTCGACGCGCTGAAGTCCCTTAGGGACTTCTGTGAGTACGCGTCGAGCAGAGGGGAGGGTGTAGTGGCGGTGTCGTTGGACATCGCCAACGCGTTTGGCACCCTCCCCTATGGGGTGATAAGGGAGGCACTAATTTACCATCAAGTGCCTCCCTACCTGCGGCGGATCATAGAGCACTACCTCACCGAGCGGGTAGTGCTCTATGAGCAGAGGGACGGTCGACGGGGGTCGACGGAGATGGCCTGTGGCGTACCCCAAGGTTCCGTGCTCGGTCCGCTTTTATGGAACCTGGGGTACGATTGGGCCATCAGGGGGGAGTTGCTCCCACGGACGGCCACCATCTGCTATGCAGATGACACCATGGTGGCCGTGCGTGGGACCGACATGAGGGAGGCGCTGTGCCGGGCGGAAGCGGCGGCCGAGCTGACCATTTACCGGATTGGTCGGCTCGGCCTGAGGGTGGCCCTCCCGAAGACTGAGGCGATAGTCTTCGGGGGGCGGGGGTGGAGGCTGCCAGCGGGCGCGGCGCTCACCTTGGGGGGGGAGTCGGTCCCGATCAAGCCCCATATAAAATATCTGGGGCTTGTCCTGGACCGACGCTGGAATTTCGGGGAGCACTTTTCACAGTTAGCTCCCCGTATTGTGGGCGCCGCGTCGGCGCTGGGTCGGCTTCTGCCGAACGTGGGTGGGCCGGGCTCCTTGTGCCGCCGGCTATATGCCGGCGTTACAAGGAGCATGGCTCTGTACGGGGCCCCCATCTGGGCGGACAAGCTGTCCGCCCGGAACAGGGCCCTGCTACAGAGGCCACAGCGGGTGGTGGCCCTCCGAATTGTGAGGGCCTACATGACGGTGGCCCACGCCGCGGCCTGCCTCCTCGCCTGCACCCCGCCCTGGGAGTTGGACGCAGAGGTGCAGGCAGAGACCTATGCAGTTAGGTCCAGGGCCCGGGCGAGGGGAGAACGCCCGGACCCTGAGGAGGTTGAGGAGACGCGCCGGATGATGGAGCGCCGACTGCGGGACAGGTGGAAGGCGAACCTGGAGGACGCCCCCTATGGAACCCGGACCATAGGGGCGATCCTCCCGTCGCTTGACACCTGGTTGGGGAGGGCAGTCGGTGCTACATCATACCGGCTTGTGCAGGTATTGACCGGACACGGATGCTTCGGTCATTACCTGCACAACATTGGGAGGGAGCCCGGTCCGCAGTGCCATGAGTGCGGCGATCCGGACGACACGGCTCAGCACACCCTCGAGGTGTGCAGCCGGTGGAGTGCGGAGCGCCGCACTATGGCACTAGCCATAGGGCGACAGGACCTCTCCCTGCACAGCGTTGTGTCTGCAATGCTGTGCAGCGACGGGTCCTGGAGGGCTGTGGCCTCCTTCTGCGAGTGTGTCATCTCGCAGAAGGAGGCCTCGGAGCGTGAGCGCGAGGAGTCTCCTCACGCGCATCCGCTCCGGCGTAGACGGCGGGGGGTGAGGCGGCGGCGTTTTGCCGCTCGCCTCAACCCTTAGTGGCTGCGGGTGGGGGATGGGAGTCCCTCGCCCGCCGTAGGCTAGCCACTGGGCGGTCTAGGAGAGGGGCCACGCGTACTCGGCCTCTCTCTCCCTCGACGCGGGAAGCCCCGGCAAATGGCTGGGGCGGCCGGTAGACGTCGTGGAGAAAGCTTTGGCGGGTTCCACGGCGTCTTGCCAATCCGGCAGGGGGGTACGCCAGGGTGGTTTTTAGTGGGTTGCGCTCCGATACCCCCTCTCTTTCGGAGGGGGGGTGACGGGGTGAGTCCCACATATCCCCTCGCCACTCCCATGGTGAGGGGAATGCATAAAGCATTTTCCACCCTGTCAAAAAAAAAAAAAAAAAAAAAAAAAAAAAAAAAAAAAAAAAAAAAAGGTTAGGTTAGGTTAGGTTAGGTTAGGTTAGGTTAGGTTAGGTTAGGTTAGGTTAGGTTAGGTTAGGTTAGGTTAGGTTAGGTTAGGTTAGGTTAGGTTAGGTTAGGTTAGGTTAGGTTAGGTTAGGTTAGGTTAGGTTAGGTTAGGTTAGGTTAGGTTAGGTTAGGTTAGGTTAGGTTAGGTTAGGTTAGGTTAGGTTAGGTTAGGTTAGGTTAGGTTAGGTTAGGTTAGGTTAGGTTAGGTTAGGTTAGGTTAGGTTAGGTTAGGTTAGGTTAGGTTAGGTTAGGTTAGGTTAGGTTAGGTTAGGTTAGGTTAGGTTAGGTTAGGTTAGGTTAGGTTAGGTTAGGTTAGGTTAGGTTAGGTTAGGTTAGGTTAGGTTAGGTTAGGTTAGGTTAGGTTAGGTTAGGTTAGGTTAGGTTAGGTTAGGTTAGGTTAGGTTAGGTTAGGTTAGGTTAGGTTAGGTTAGGTTAGGTTAGGTTAGGTTAGGTTAGGTTAGGTTAGGTTAGGTTAGGTTAGGTTAGGTTAGGTTAGGTTAGGTTAGGTTAGGTTAGGTTAGGTTAGGTTAGGTTAGGTTAGGTTAGGTTAGGTTAGGTTAGGTTAGGTTAGGTTAGGTTAGGTTAGG